>OW569352.1:0-612711 GCA_937625935.1 Tetramitus jugosus | reverse complement strand
CCAAACCCAAACCCAACCCCCAAACCCAAACCCAAACCCAAACCCAAACCCAAACCCAAACCCAAACCCCAAACCCAAACCCAAACCCAAACCCAAACCCAAACCCAAACCCAAACCCAAACCCAAACCCAAACCCAAACCCAAACCCAAACCCAAACCCAAACCCAAACCCAAACCCAAACCCAAACCCAAACCCAAACCCAAACCCAAACCCAAACCCAAACCCAAACCCAAACCCAAACCCAAACCCAAACCCAAACCCAAACCCAAACCCAAACCCAAACCCAAACCCAAACCCAAACCCAAACCCAAACCCAAACCCAAACCCAAACCCAAACCCAAACCCAAACCCAAACCCAAACCCAAACCCAAACCCAAACCCAAACCCAAACCCAAACCCAAACCCAAACCCAAACCCAAACCCAAACCCAAACCCAAACCCAAACCCAAACCCAAACCCAAACCCAAACCCAAACCCAAACCCAAACCCAAACCCAAACCCAAACCCAAACCCAAACCCAAACCCAAACCCAAACCCAAACCCAAACCCAAACCCAAACCCAAACCCAAACCCAAACCCAAACCCAAACCCAAACCCAAACCCAAACCCAAACCCAAACCCAAACCCAAACCCAAACCCAAACCCAAACCCAAACCCAAACCCAAACCCAAACCCAAACCCAAACCCAAACCCAAACCCAAACCCAAACCCAAACCCAAACCCAAACCCAAACCCAAACCCAAACCCAAACCCAAACCCAAACCCAAACCCATGTAAATAACTTCAGAACCAATAGATAACGAACAGATATGATAATTTTGACGTAGAAATGCTCTGAGTCCTGAACAGTCAAAAAGAAAAAAGGTTGGGTAAGGGTTTATACACTGGTTGGAGGAGAAGTCAACCCTAAATGTACTTTTGACATAATTAGTTCGCGATTCAACAGAGATTCAATTGAAGATTCATTGAATGACTACAGAGTCCCCTACGACCTATTCTGTAGATATACAATCAAAAAGTAAAAAAGGGTGGGATTTGGGTTTATATGCTGGTTGGAGGTCGATGCAACCGAAATCTGCTTTTCAACAGAAGCACTTGCACTTTAGTACAGATAGATCAGAAAGACATCAAATCAAACTACTTAAAAATCAGGTTGCGGCGTATCTATAAATCGTAATTAGTAGTCACAGATCATGATCAAGACAAAATATAGTTAACTATTGACTGCCATTGTATTTCAGGTTGAACTCCTTCACAAGTCTTCTGTTATATTCATGTTGCTGTATTGTATTCCTTCTGAATTCGTTGTAATCACTTCGCTCATTGGTCGAAATTCTTTGCTGGATCCAAAAAGCTCCACTGACAAATGACCTGAGATGAAATACAGGAAATCATTTCACGGTCCTGGACCGTGAACCTCCCTGTTCGTTGAACCTCAATATCTCCGATCTGATAATAGACTCCAAAATCCATTCAACCCTTGTCCTATATGTCTTCTTTTTACTCCCTCAACCTATAAGCCACAACTCAACCGAACTAAATTTTGTTTTTACACTAAACTGTAAATTTCAACGCTCTGATACCAAATACAGCTAAATTCTCGGGTTTTCCTTAACAACAAGACAGACCCAAACCCAAACCCAACCCAAGTACTCTCGCTCGCTAATGTAATCATCGAAGGAGGTTGGTGCTTGCTCATTCTGAAATTGTTGAGGTATGTCATCTGTATCATCCATTGGTTGTTGTTGACGTTCGACTTCATTCAATTCCATCTCATCTTCTTGATTATTGCTTCTCTCATGGGTCTCATGTTCGTTGCTTGTTGGCTTGGGTGAATCTTGAGTTTGCAGTTCAGTCATGAAAATAGGATTGGTTGGTCTGTTGAACGATGGGATATGAATGCGCGGATATTGAAGTATGTTCTCTTCTGGTTCATCAGGCTCTGCGACAAAGTTAAGTTTTCTTTTCACTCCTCTAGGAAGGAATCTACTTGCTGCCGGGCTATTGGGTTCTTCTCTATCATTTTGTTTGTCTTTCCTTCTATAGTCTTCATAAAATACCTTCTTGATATATTCATCTTGTTGAGAGCCAACAGCCAGTTTGATGAACATTTTCTTCCCAACATTTAGAAGTACAGATGACTTCTGATCAGAACTACCATAAAGATATTCCTTATTTTGATTCAAGATTTCTCTGCATTCGTCCGCACTTTCACACCATTTCCTGATGTACTTTTGATGATAAGTCATCCATGTTGTTTGATGTTTCTTACCTGTTGTTGATAAATCCTCTTCTTCGCAAACCTTTTTCAAGTTTGGTCTCAGTGCTAAAATTCTCTTCTTGACACTTCTGAATGAGACATACTTTGTAACTGATGATGGAGACTTCTTAGGATGCACCGAGGATCTTCGCACTTGCCTCATTGTGGTTCTGATTGGTGTGAGACTGTTTGGTTGTGGTTGATCCATTTTCCAGAAATATTTGACCAGTTCTTGTGCATCTGTGTGTTGCTGAAGATCTTGTAGGTTGGCGACATTTTGAGAACAGAATATTGACATTCGTTCATACGCGTCGATTGATTCATCTGAGTTCCAACCCACATGCCTCTTGATTGCCTGTCTTACACTGTCCTTAATGATACCGTATCTCAAGATGCTAGTTAGGAGTGCTTGACAGATATGACCACTTCGCAATGATCTCATAGTGTATCTGCATTTCAATTCCTCTGCAGAACTTTTTTTCATCAAGTTTGACATATCTTTGGATGTCATTGGTTGTTCACTAGTCGATTGGGTGAACAAAAATTCGTCTTGGGCTCCTTCAACTAATCTATAATCACCTGAATTGATCACTTCCTCTAACGTTGGTGAAACAAAAACCTTCCTGATGTGAAAGAGGTACCAAAGAAGTGCAAACACTGGACATCGATTCAAGTCACTACTGCCGTATACAGTATTTCTCAACTCATGTCCTCCAACACCTTTGTTCTTGTATCCCACATTTTGGGCAACTAAATACAGATGTTCATCGTTCTTCAAACTTGAAAAGGTGATGTGTCTCAATTTCATATAGGAAAGAGTGTCTCCTCTCCACCCAACATGTCTACCAAACATTATGAGAGCTCTCAACTTAATTTGTGGTTCTCTGTTGTCTCTCTTGTGCAATTTTTTCTGCCATTTTTCTAAATCATTGTTGAGCAATGGGCACACTTTAAACTTAGAGTTACCGTACTTTCGTATCAAAGCTCGGAAGAGTTTATGGATAAAATCCTTCATCTCATTCTTCAAGTCGATTGCTCTTTCTTCCTTCAAAACCGAACAAAGTTGATTCCAGAAACAGTTGACAACCGTACTATGACTGTACTTGTGTATCACTCGCATATGCAAGAGATATAACCCAACTACAAACTTGTTTGGGTTGTATGGGTCAACTGTTGTCAACTCTGAGTGATTGTTTTCTTGTTCCTTTAGCCAGCTAATCCAACTCCTCCAGGCATAGGCTTGAACCAGTTTTGTACCAGGAGCTTTGGATAACTCTAATAGATTCATCAATTGAATCATTTGATCCTCAATTGATTGGTTCTCATCGATGCTGACGGTCACTTGACGGCAAAAATCTTCCCCTCGGTCTGTTTTCTCCATTCTCTTGATAGGATTAACCGATAGGTCATCAGTCACCTTCTTTATTCCTGTTTTTCCCGCCAACATTGAAAGCTCCTTGTCAATGTCTTCCATCGTTGGACCATCAACCTCTTGCGTTTCGAAAGAGTCTTCAACAATGATTAGACCATTAGAAACAAAAGGATGAGAAGGAGACTTTTTTATTCTTTCCAACTGATTGGAGTACTCTTCTTCTATTGTCATTGAGATTAGTTGGTTTTACTCTTTTTTTTTTTGGGACCGCTGGACGAGCTTCGTCTCTTGGAACCACCAGAGGTAGAGGTGGAAGGTGACGTGGCACTATCGTCTCCATTTTCTCTCAGCTTAATAAGGAGTTGTCTAATTCTGGAAGGCATTCTATCCTGAGACAACAATTCCTTCTTGATGTTATCATCAATTGTAGAAGGACTATGTTGGGACATGACCCAATAGGGGAAGGCTTCTAAAGCGGTCATAGATTCTACCCTCAATTTTGGACTTCTCATAATGGAAGTAGTCTCCAAATTTGAACTTCTCTCATTGAAGACAAGGGTTAAATGGACCAAGAACTCTCCGACTCGGATCTATCTTAGGAAACTCTTCAGTTCCCTCCTCTCCGGTCTCCCTCTTCCGAATCGCATATCTCATACACGCAACGATGGACACGTGTTTTCGGAGTCGTTCAAACTCATGGTCACTCATTTTGGCCATTTGACCAACCGTTTCTTGAGAATTGGGAGGCCTTTCCTCAGTCTCCACAATGACCAGAGATTTCTCCAGCCAATTCAAAGCCTTCTTTGCAGACTCAGTTGGTGGAATTTCAATCTCCAATTCTTCACAGTTCAGAGAGCTTCTCAATCTCTTGCTTTTTGTTGTTGAGATTCAATAAAGCATCTCTTAGTTGGCTTGTAAGGTCACTATTGGAAGTTTTCTCTTCCTCCAATTTTTGCTTCAAGTCTTCAATCTCCTTACTCACCTCCTTCACTCCTTCTTTATCTTCACCGATGAAGAAGTTGTTACCAACTTTGGAGATGATAACAAGTTTATTACCAGTTGTTGGTAACTTCTCTCTAATATCACTAGAAACAATAAAAGAAATTGAGTTAGTTTCAGTACTTGTAAACATGATGCAGTTGATGACCTTGTGATTTGGTTTGATTGCGTTTGTTTTTGATCAAAACTCCGAGATCCGGAAGGAAAAACTTTGTTTATTTGTGCAGCTACTCGTTACACGTGCCAAGTTAAGTTCATCATCCATAAAAAATTGGAAACAATTATATAAATGGTGGTCAGCACCTCGAACTGACCACGAGCAACACGCCGGTGTGGTCAGTTTCACAAGAAAAAGCTCAATGAAGGAAGAACTAAAAAAGAACAACAAAGCCCAAAAAAAGCACAAAAAAACCTCCAGGACTTCACCAACACGGATGTTAATTTTGCACAGAAGAAAAAATGTGACATTGAATTTTTTTTGACCTTCGTAGATTTTTACGACATTATCCAATTTTAAAAAAATTGTCGTTTACACAGCAATGACATAAAGGACCAGTTTGTTTTGTTTTTTGGAGATATTTTCATTGTACTGATGGCTGAAATTTGAAGTTGGACTATTAAATTCAAAAAATACGTGTATTTTTTTGCAATTCTGAGGATTGTCGACCTTTATTCCTGTCATTTGCTATCCACTCAAATTTGGCATATCGATTGAAGATCCGCAGACGAGTGACAACCGAATCATAGTTTTCTTCATCATTTCGAACAAGTAAAAAATGAGTAAAGATGTGCGACATTTAGCGTGACTTGCTCTCACCTTGATTTAACATCGAATACGCGTTGATCGTTAGTCTTTACTCGGCTTGAAGCCGGGGATAACATAGCAAATACAATAAAATCACTACCCCATCTACATCATTAGCGTAGAGTTCAACATCTTTCAATTGTGTCATCCACTTGTTCGCAAACTGTCCATCCACTGGGTTGGTATGTTAGTGATTGGTTGTACATTCTTTGTTTTCCGAGTCAGAGACAAACTCATCCTTTTAAAAGAGTGTAAAGTGTAACGGTAACCCCATCCATCTCCCCTAAAAATATATTTTTTAAATAATTGTATGCATACGATCAACAAATCACTGAGACGTTCCTTGATGTTATCCAGTTATCCAGGATACCCTGAAAATGAGTCGTTTGACACTTGACGAACTAACGAGTTCCATCTTTGATTAAGTTTTCAGGAACTCCAATATTCAAAGGCTGATCATCTGGACGTTTCTCATTGATCCAAATGTGGAGCAAAATCATGAAACAACCAAAATTGAGATCCTCAGTCTTGATGCCTTCCATGCTGATGCGGTTTCCTTAAGCCTTCTTGAAAGCTGTGTAATGCCCTCTAGGTTTCAAAGATTCTTCTTCTTCATCAAGCACTAAGGTCACAAGAACAAGGACATCTTCGTCATATCTTGGATAGAAGCTGAGAATCTTGTAAACTCTTGACGGCAAACTTGGGGATCTCTTGTTCATTACTACTTGATGATGAGTTTGTTTCGTTACTGTCTGATTTGTGTCTGTAGACCCTGAACCTGACTTTTTCGTTGAACCTCCAAATCTCCATTAAGTTTATGATAATAGGGAACCGGACGGTTCGACTCCAGTCCTGATAGCCCCTGTACCAACCTCCTAAACAAATATTTCACCTAATTGAAAAGGAATAAACTGAAAAGAATCACTCTACGCACGTGCTTTAGCTCATCTTGTAATATTAATCTCTCTGGTAATCATGTGAAGCAAGGCTAAGCTAAAATCAATTGTCCTTCATTTCACAATAGATCCTCCTTGTTGATTTGAGTTGTGCTCCTTAGGTGTGGTGGAGGTCAAAGGAAGAGGGTCATTTCACTTTGTTGTGGAGAATGTACTTTTGTTGGTCGAGGTCTTAATAATGTGTTTACTGAGATATCCCAGATTTTGATGATTGATTCATAATGTGGTTGAAGTATTAGTTAGTTTCCTCAATAATTTCTTCTCTGTGTTATGATGTTTCGTTCGATGAGAGGTAGATAGGATCTTGAGTATGGTGAACGTACTTTCTCGTTGTGGTATTGTTCATCGGAGTTATGCCCAGTAATACCTCAGCTAGGTCCTTTTTTATTGATATCGCCGAATTGTCTCAGGTCCGCATAATGTCCAGCCCATTTTGTAATCTCCTCAACACTGGACTTACCGGCTCCCACCAGCACCACATCTTGTGCGTCGTATCAAATCCATCTTGCGCACCATTCAACATATTTCTGCAATTGAACCATTCAATAAATTCTTTGGGACTACTAAAATTCTTAAGCAAGATCTAGCTGTGATATGGGCATCTGTAGTGTAGGGGTATCATGCAGCGTTGCCATCGCTGCGACCCGGGTTCGAATCCCGGCAGATTGCGATCGGGATGCCACTGTATTACACTTTATTAACAGATCTTTCACACGTGTAGGGGAGACTTGACATAAAAATGTCTGGTGGTTTTTTGGTTGAATGACATAAAAATTTTTTTCACAAACAAACCACATCTTTGTTCGATATCCGGACGAGAAGAAATAGTAATATTGTATTATATACATTGTATTATTATACGTACAAAACAGCGTTTTGATCCACATAACTGGAATGTGACCATTGAGAACCCATCTGCTCTGCAGGCAGTAGAAAATGGGAAAAGAGTTGTCGCCTTCGGGTTAATTCTCCGCTCGCTGCTTGGGTACGGAATCAAACAAACCAGACTTATTTTCGGCATCCTACTCTTTTCTCGTTAGTTTTGAGAGAGGAGAAGTGCCGGCTGGACTCACTGGATCTGTTCTCTGAGGTCTAGGTCGTCTTCTCCTATCCTTTCTAGAAACGACAGGTGTAACAGAAAGGGAACAGTGACCATCAGTTACTGAGTCTACTTGTTCAGTGGGAGGAACTGAATTATCTTCCGATTCATCGACATTGAGTCTGTCCCGCCTTATATCTCAAGATTAAAAGATTACCTCTGTCTATTTAAGAATTTCAACATCATTTCATTTTATTGAAGAATTCCCTCTTGATATCAAGAATACTCTGAGAAAGTTTGGCAATGATAAGTTCAAAGTTGAACCTCTGATGAATCCTGTTTTCGAAAGCAGACACTGCACAAGTAGCTCATACTGCAGCTAGAGAACATGCTCCTGAATTTGTTGTCCATGAACATTGTCCTACAACCTTCGTTGTTTCCCCTCTCTGAACTTCCTAGAGTGAAAGGTTTACTGTGATGTCTGAGTTTCAAAGACTGACGAGGATTTGAACTTTGTCAATGTCTCACAAAACGCAAGATAGCGGAGCACCCAACACCACGAATTCAACACTGTTTCAACCAAATGTTGAACTGAATTCGCGTTTTGTCTAGCAGCATCCATCTCACAATTTTTCTCAGCACTTTCTCTCTTATCTTGAATTAAAGATGCCTTCTTCCTTCCATCAGAAACATCTCCAAGAGCATCGTTGTTACACCCAACGCTCTATTACTTCTGGGTGAGGGAGCGCAAATTTCTTCGGTAGTTCTCCGGTATTTCTTGTAAACAACAGATTTAAAGGAATTGTTGTAGTAGTTAGTATCGTAAGAATCGGTGCAGTATTGAGTAATATTATCGAAACAAACAAGCAAGAGAGCCTCAAAGGAGATTCGAATTGAAAGAATCTGCGGATCCTCTGCAACTCATCAAAAGAATGATGGTATGTCTGTCTGATCTGAGATTCTTTTGGAGGCGTTGGTATTCATTCAGGTCAATATTTGGTTCAAACACTCATCCCAAATGTCACTTAGCACTCTATCTTGTCTACATTCGATTGTGGAGAATGTTCATTCCAAATTCTTAACCCCTAACGACCAGGTGGTTGTGCACAAATTAATGAGGCTACCGGACAATAAAAGATTGTAAACCATAATTTTTTCCGCCCCTGGTGAAAATTGTTTTGATGACAATCAACCACATTTTGAAAAATTTTTACATACAACAAATGAATACAGACAAGACTCCAACTATGGGTGAACACCTGCGTACAACCAAATTGAGGAGATCAATGAATTATCCATTCCCAAGGGTTACTACCAGTAATGCCTATTGTTTCATCCTCATATGAGGCGAAACTGGTCCTTAACAGATGGTGTTTACAAAACGGAGCAACGTGGGAATTTAGAGTGCATCCAAAGCTACAAACCCACAGCTATGACTTCACTGCATTGTACACCAATTTGAGACATGACATCATCAAATCAAACATGGAGTACATTTTTGAAATGATGCAAAAACTAGAACCAAACACTTGGACAACACAAGAAATTGGTGCAATGAAATTGTTGTTGCACTTCGTGCTAACCTGCACGTACATCAGATGTGAGGAATTGAACAATACCATTTTCAAGCAAGTAATTGGCCTTCCAATGGGCACAAACTGTGCACCGGAATTAGCCAACCTTGTGTTACTTGCATATGAGTTGCAACACCTCATCAAGGTCAACAGATCTCACTGCATTGTTGTGAGATACATCGACGACCTCTTCATTGCGTGCACAAAAGAGTGCATACCTACTATTGTTAACATACAATGGTTCGGATCTAAAACTCTGCAAAGCAGATCGCAATGTTTTCCTGGATTTGCACATCCAATTGGAAAAATACTACGTGAACTAGGCAGTTCCATTACGGCGCTTTTGCTTCAATGTTTACCAGAAACCATTGAACAAGTACATGTACTCCATGTACAAATCAGCGTCTTCCTTTGCAGCAAGGAAAGGTTTTATCACGGGTGAGATACGCTCGCCTTGTTGATCATTTCAAACAATTTGATTCAATGCGAACATTGTTTACCTCTCGTCTAAGAAGAGGACATGACCACCACTTCATACAACGAATGTTCACAAAGAACAATTACTTTGCACTCGTTGAACGATACTGCAAACCTATTGACTGGCAAGCTAGAGTGAACAAGTACCAACAAAAGTTGGACTTGCAACACAAACCAAACATTCCACCAATTTGGAAAGTGTTTCACTCTGGCAGTGGCATCAATTATCGACAATTGATCAATGCCATTTCTCTCTTCAATGAGATTGATTTGCCAAAGGAATTGGTCATTTGCAAATGTCATACTTCCCAACATCAGAGAAGTGCTGCACACATGCAAAACCAAATTCAACACTTGGGTGCAACAATGTGATCCAATGCCAAACGAAGATAAAAAGAAGCTAGGAAACTAATGGACGTTGTTGTTGGTAATCACAAACGTCGTTGGCAGCGTACTTCATTTGCTGCACAACGACTGATCCGATCATTTTCGGAAAGGGGAAGTCAGCAACGCGCCCGCGCCCAAACCCACCCAAGACCCAGAACAAGAGGTATTTGAGGGAAAAGGAGGCTGTCGAAGCCGCAATGGCTAAAAGACAGAAAGCAACTCCTTCACAGTCCACATGGGACTCCTGCAATGTGAATACAACTGTTGTATCTAAGAGAGTGAGAGATACAACAGGTTGCACATTAATGCAGAGTGCACCCCGCATCAAGAAACGCAAACTTGACAGCATGGACTACAAGTACTGAACCACGAGGAGTGTAGTGGATAACCGTACGGGGTACGGCTTCAACTGCAATGGCAATTCACCAACGGCCAATTGAAATGGTCCTAAGGACCATTTAATTGGCCCAATGGCAATTGCAACCTTCCGAGGTTCAAAACTTTTGTGCAGGGCAGTTGACTTTTAGTATAAATAATAAAGTTGTGTAGAGTGCTCATGTTTAGGAACCGCACTAGATTTGCGTCCAGCCCGAATACCTGTGTTGCACGTAAATATATCACAACTAACAACAACATCTCACTCACGAATAAAGCCAGAAAGAAAATTAAACTGAAGTTTCGTCTGGGAACATATGGAGAGTGCAAGAAAACGAAAGATACTATGTTCGATGTAAAATCCAAGACTGTCAATCCTGGTATTATCTATGAATAAAGGTAATGGTAGTACCAATCGCTTGATTGTTCATCTAGAAAGACTGCATGGGATTGTTAATCCAAGAGATCCACAAAGGAGCCTACAGAATGCAATCATATCTCGGATTCTCAAGCTCTGGTCGAACTAGTTGTCAATGAAGATCTACTGTTCAGTTAGTCAAGAACCCTTGTTGACACTTTGAAAACCCAAATAGAGAGCCAGTATGGTGTACTCAAAGAAAGATTGAAATCAGATATGAAGAGAGCTATCCCTTATCTTCACTAATCATTATTGCTCTCAGATTGAACCTTAGATCCATCATTGCTGATCAAATTCTTCCTGTTTGATTTTTTCACTGTAGCAGAATTTGAACTAGTAGATGGTGCACATTGACTCTTGTGAGTAGACGTTCTAGATGATGACAATCTCCTTTGTTGAAATCATTATCCATATCAGTATCACTCTCATCATCAGAATCAGAATTACCAGAATCAGATTCAGAATCATCTCCATCAGCTCCACATCATCTTCACACGCATGATCTACTTTGTCCATGAAATCTATCTTAGATTGACGCTTATCATGATACTTAGTATCTTTTCTATCCTTACGCCTCTCCCGATTCTTCTTCTTCCCTCTTCTTGTGTTTTTTGTTTTCGCAGACTCAATGATTTTACCAATTGGTAAACTGAATGGATAATCGACTCAAATATCAATCTGCATAGCCCAAAAATCATAGAATTCCCAAACAGACCAGACATTTTTTTCCTCACAATTACAGATCAAGTATCGCTTGTTCTTCTTCAATAGAATTTGAACAATTGTTGCCTGATCTTCGTGCTCATTATCTCTCACAATATAACAATTACCACTCGCAGTATTAGGTCCAGGTGAATGGATCCTTTGTTGTTCAGAATAGCCATGTGTCTTGTTTCATCCATTGATTGACCATCATGCAATATATTCTTGTTCAATGAGCTATGTTCTTCTGGTCTTCATTCTCGAGGTGATACATTAACTTTGTCAACTGGAAGGTGAAACTCTATGATCGATAGATCACCCAGCATTTCTCGAGCAAAAATGCTTTGCAGAATGAACAAGAGGACAGTGAAGCAGCTGGAACTGTGATACAACCTGTTGTAGATCTAGGATAACTGGAATCGAATGATGGTCAATCAATGGATCCTATAACCATATTCGAATCCAATTCAGCAAATAGAAAATTGAATGATATCTGTATATATCGTTACGATTCATTGACAGAAGAAGAGTTGATGTAGTTGATATATCGTAAAATTCAACCAACCACTGAGTGAAAACCTTCTCAAGAGTGCATAAAGGTTCCTAGAGTTCCCAAGGATTTCAGTCCATTCGTAAAACTGAATTGTCATTCAGAAAAAGCGCTACTCTGGATTTCTGATGGATTGGGTCTGGTGTTTCGCCTCTAAACACGATTCAAATTGGAATAATCACTATTTCACTGTCTCACAGAATTTTACTCTGTGCCTCATTTTGCTGGAGCTTCCAAAGCAATAAAGACTCTCAAAAAAAATCTCCATCGAAGGAAATCATTTCCTTAGGTTGGGGAATCCGTTATGTTTGTTGTAACTCCCCAGTCAGTATGCTAAAATACAGTACCAATAGAATGTCTTACCTTGATGTTTTTGGATTGATTTTTTCACCGTCGTTCCGCCGTTTATTCATTGTTGCTCAAACCCAAGAAAAAGGTAATTATGCACTCCGATTTGTCTCTTCATAACCCATTCATACCTGTGATTGGTCTATTCTTTACGATGCGTGCCATCTCATCGGCTTTCATCATTGAAATTCCCAGGATATATTGGAACAGTTCCAGGTGTGACTTTCTTGGTATTCGTACGACTGGATTATCTTAAAATGATGGTGAACTTCAAAACCCAAGTTTTACTGTTAGGCATGCCAGATTTTTTTTATTTTGGCTTCGGGTTGGTCTGCGATCATGAAGAATGGAATTTTGAGGAAGTCATATTTTGGCATTCCATATGGTCTGAATATAGGGAGTTCAGATGTTAGTGAATTGTTTTGAACAATTGAAATAACTTGTTTTTCAATCGTTTCCTTCCGATAATGGCTGCTGACCTCCCTAACTCTCCAGACGGAAATTCTTATCTCTGTTTTGGACTAGTCCTCTTTCAGAAAAGCGGATAAATTAGTTGTCCGGCAACAATACCACAAACTTATACAATCAGGATCCATATCAGTGTGTGCAGTGCAGATGGCTCATCAGCAACTATCCATTACTTGGAGGGACAGATAATGTACAACATTGATGCCAGTGTGACACATATCATACCATCTTCAGCTGATTTCAGTACCCAGATTGAAATCCGAGGGAATAACTTTGTAGATGTCACCAGTGTCACAATCGGATCACTTTCAACAAATACTTTTACAGTTGTTGATTCAAAGACAATTCTTACAAATGTTCCAAACTTTGGAAGAAAATTTGTGACCAGTAAGTTACTTGTTCAAGTGATTAGCTCTTCAAGAGGTGTCGGTACTTCTTTCATAGAGGTTTTGGCTCCGGATGGAAACAAAACTATGTTGGCTACTATTTTTGCGACCAGCGGTTCAGTTTGCTTCGTTAGTTTCGGTTGTTTGATGGCTCTCGTATGGTTTATTATAAAACAGAAAAGAGGAGCTGCTACTTATGAGAATAGAATGAAAGAAGCAATTAACACAGAGACCGAAGGAGTGGTATGGAGCCCAGCATTGCAACAAGAACCAGAGACAGATACTGCCCAACTGAATGTCCCTCAAACCTCTGATTAAAGAAACGTTGATAGATCTCTTTTTTCCTGGAATGTTCGTTTTTATAAATCCTTCTGTTGTGTTCACTTCCGACGAGAGAGTCTCCAGTCAAAATTTGAGAGAATAAGAAGAATAAGTAGAATAAGAATGAGCTCACCAAATCAAGGTCTTGGGCCTCAGTGATGGTTGTAGTGGTCTCATCTTCCCATGAATAAACAACAGACGAAGCAACCACAATATGTTGCAAAATTCAAGAAAACGATTCCGCAGACATATTGTTCTTGTTTGGAAATAAACAAATGATGAGAACCCACATAGCACAGAATCTACTTGCAACACCATCGCGACGAAACCTCAAATCAAAGCACGATGACACACCAAGCCGACCATCTGTTCGCATGACCAAACAAGTAAACGATGCTGATTTGAGTGCATTCTATACAGATTCAGACAAGTTTCAAGAGGAAGTCTCAACCATAGTGCAACCCTCCGCTATTCAGAAAGTACTAAATTTTGACAATGTAGTAGTGAATACACATCAAGAACAGGAAAAATCTATTGAGCAACTTTTTGCAGAGCAAAGACGACTTCGACTAACTCAGGCGAGACAGGCTCTGAAAGAGAAAAAGGAGAGGAAAGAGAGAATATCGGATCAGATTACTTACAGAACACTGGATCAAGTGTTGGGAGAGCATTATTTAGCAAACGAGGAGGAACAAAAAGCTCTCTGGGGTACTGATGATGACGATGGCATTTGAAAGCACGAAAACGAGTTGCCTGACAATGGATATTTTGTATCAAACATAAAGTCTTTACTCGAGAGCATAATTTCTCAAATCAAACTCCTTTTCAATTATGATTCTCATGTCTTGATGAGTTAAACCGTCTGGTAATTCTTGGACCGCATGATACAACTTTCTTGAAAATGGAAGTGCTCGAGACACACATTTCCAGATTAAATCTAGTAAAATCGCGACTGTCGAAGTTAAGAAGGATCCCAACCAGAAAAGAGGTGATTGTAGTACTTCATAAACCATGTTACTGTTCTCCTTAGCCAACTTAGGAATGCTAAACCAGAAGAAGAGCCACGTAAACCAGATAGGCAATGTACTCAACACAGCCAAAACTGAAATCATATTGTAAGAGTACATTTCTAATGCAGCCTTATGAGATACAACCAAAACAATACTCGTTGATATAATCAAACTAAAATATTGCCAATCAAGTTCTCTACCACTCGATGGATCGATAGGCATTGCCGTAAACATGGCATATGGTAGGAAAAAGCATATAAGTCCATGATAAAAACCATCGGCTATCCAAAACAGAATGACCTTGATGTTCATGTGCATATCTCTTTGTCCCTCTCTGTATAGTTCTGGGAACGCTTTGGCTTTTTCATCTGGTAACTCTTTATCAAATATCGAATGAACTGTCATAGGTACTGTAGCGAAAAGTAAGTTGAACAAAAGCAATAGAATTCCCACTTGGGCACTTGAGCCACTAAATCTCGAGAAAAAAGCAAAGAAGAACTGCACACTCTGATTTGCAACATTCTTATAAACTGTATGCAGAACCAATTTGGCTATTCGGCGATAGTTGTTTCGCCCATGAATTAATAGAAGTCTTTCTAAAAACCTAAACTCTCCTATTGCAAAATCCGCAGCTCTGCTCGCCTGTAAACCTTCCTTTCCTCTAATACCGACTCCGACATTCGCTGATTGGATCATTGGTATATCATTGGAGCCATCTCCAATGGATAGTGTTCTGTTGTTTTTGACATACGTTTGGGCGAGCATAACAATCTTTGCCTTCTGACTCGGTGATGTTCGAGCACATACTACAGTTTTGCAACGCATGCACAAATCCATGAATGTTTCGTAAATTATTGGCTTCACACGTTCTATTTCGATATCAAATGGAGTAAACAACAATTCTAAAGTTGCTCCGTTAGTAACAAGCGCAATATCCTCTGAGATATCTGGATCCACCCTTCGAGCCTTGTCCAGAGCTTCAATCTCCAACTCAATTCGAGATTTTAATCGTATGAAAGCATCTCTCTTATCAAAGAATTTGTCTGAACCTGATAAATCATCCGCAGTCATGAATATTAACCGCATATTATCATCAATTAAAGCACACGATCTTGCAATCGTAATTGCTGTCTCTTGTTTGTCTCCCGTGAGCATATACACTTGAATTCCGGCTTTCCTCAATTGTTCAATTGTTTGAGCTACTTGATCTTGTAATTCGTCCTCGATGGCAGATACAGACACTAGTTCCATGTTATACTCTATTTTTGAAGCAGCAGAATCGAGGAGTTCCTGTCTATTTTCTAGCGCCAGATTTGCAGGTGTAAAGTGATCCTCAAGCCAAGTAAAGTACTCTTCATCAGACAATTCTTTCTTCGCACAAATAAGGGTTCTTAAACCCTCTGTGGCAAACTCGTCCAATGCCTCATTGACAGGCATTCTTTCGTATTCGTCTTGGAAATCTACCAGTTTTATCATTACTTCATCAGCACCCTTCGTGAGCAATACAATTTGTCCAACGGGTACTCTATTCTGAAACTCTTTGAATACGTCAAGAACTCTAACTACAACTGACATCCTCTTTCTATCTGAGTTGAAGTGAAGTATATTTAGAACTTGAAATTCAGCTGTTCTGGGTTCTTGAGTATACTCATCTAAGCATTCGATAGTGATTGTGTGTTCCGTTCGAGCAATTAGTTTAAAGTTCATATCTGCCGCAAATCGAACGAGTGATAACTCGTCAGGAGATGAAGCTTGATAAACTAACTCATTGTTCTTTATCTCCGGAGTAACAGTATGACAAAGAGCCAACAAGAGAAACATGTCAAAAAATTGGTCAGCATTATCCTGGAGTCTCCATCTTCCTCCAGTTACTCGGTCGTCATTAAACGAAGGAGCAGTTTCTGGTGAAATGTGAACAAAATTATCCTCTCTCTCTGACAAAACATCGTCATATACACCATATCGTTCATTGCTTGGCAGCCAGAACTTCTTAAAATTCATTACATTCTTGGTCAATGTTCCCGTCTTATCACTAAACACCATCTTGATCTGACCCAACTCTTCTGGAATTTGAGAATTGTTCGCGCAAGAGTATATTCCTGTCTCGATACACTTCATTTCTTCGTCCTTATCAATGTATATTTTGGAAAATATTAACTTTGTCATCTCTAAACTTGCCAAAACAGAGATAGGCACAAAGTTGTTCAGCAACAAAAAAAATGTCACTAAACCTTCATAAATGCTGTAACCCACATTATTCTTTCTGTCATAAAGGGTACTCAGATACCAATGATCTTCTGATTGCTCTCCAAGAACCGTTGCGGCTATGGCACCAACAACTGACATTGTGAACTGTATGATAAACATTGTAATAACCAAGATATTAATCATGTATTCCAGTTTTGATCTCTTATGTGCTAAAGCCCGACTATTCATCAAAATCTTCGTATGAGCACCAGTGTACACAACTATTCCATAAATGTATTTTGTGCTTTTTAATCTCGTTCCGCGGAGCAACAAATTGTCATACAGAATGGCTATCTTCTGAGGTTCGGTTTCAGTGGATGAAGCCAAGTAAAAGGTGGCAGTACCATTGAAACTATATAGATTCTTGTTTGGTTGATCACATTCTATCGCTGCAGATAAGTCCAACAAATCTGTTTCGCATGTGAAGAACTTTTGGGAAAGGTAGAGAGGCATTTTTTGCTTCAAGTTTGTCTCGCCGTCCAGTTGACTTGTTTCAACGAAGCACTTTCCTTCGGTGTCACTAGATCTAGCATGAATGGCGACAATATCAGCTGGAATTTGTTCATCGCCATTAACTTGAACTAAATCTCCAACCTTTACGCTCTTCCACGACCTTCTTTCGAAGAAACCAGAATTTCTATTCAACACCAAAACTTTTTGAGTATTGGTTTTCCGATCGTTCCAATGTCTCACAAGATCTTCAACTCCATCCTTTAACATTTGTACTGCCACCAGAGGACACAAGGATATCAAGTAACCATATCTACCAGTGGGTGACAGTCCAGTAAACAATTGTAGACACATGATAAAGAGGAATAGAACGTTGGCCAACCTAGAGAACTGCTCGAACAAATTCTTCGGAAGAAAAGTAAAAATGTTATACTTGGATGTAACGATATGGTTCGAAGGGAATCTCTCTGTTGTTTGAAGCGAGGATAAATTGATGGCAATTATCCGGGGCTTCGTTGAGATCTGGTTCCATGGAAGTCTAGATTGAATGGCGAACTTGATCCTTTCAATCATAGATCTATTCAGTAATTGTGCTGAGTGAAATTTTTTCTGTTCTCCTCTCGCAACGCTTCTGTAAATGCCATCGCGGATTTCCTGGATTTTGCCCGACACAGCAAAAGAACTTGCTCATCTCTCACTAAATATGATTGGACTCGTCTGTGACAATAAATCATGGTGGGAACCATATTGTGGCTGTACATGAACAAGAACCAATGTACAGCAGCGGATTCTGCACAGGGAGTTTGAGCAGAAAGTCCCTGTTCAATAAATTTGGTGAGAGTTCAACGAATTTTCTGCGTCGAAAAAATTTCACACCGCAAGACAACAAGCAGAAACAACAACAGCAAGAAAATGGCGCAATCGAAGAAAGCAGTCACCAAAAAGATTGACGAAGATGACGATAGCGGTAGCGAGTCAGTCGAAGAAGAAACAACACCAATCACCAAGAAAACCACAAAAGCTCTAAAGGACGATGACAGTGATAACGATGAGGAAGAACAAGAGGACGAGAATGGTCATGCTAGCGACAGTGAAGAAGAAGAAGAAGAAAGCAATGGCAAAATGAAGAAGGGTAAAATGTTGAGCGATGATGACGATGAAGAGGACAATGGAGAAGAAGAGGAAGGTGATGAGGAAAGCAGTGAAAAAATCAAAAAAAACAATCACCAAAGAAAAACTCTAAACGACAATGATGAAAGTGATGATGATAGTGATGAAAATGGTGCATCATCCACCAATAGTCGACTATTACCATTCAACTCCAACAAACCCATAAAGTACACCTCTCATGAATACACATCGGACATGGAGAATGAAACAACTCCTCCCGGTGGATACACGTGGCCTCAAATCAAATCCACAACGACTCTAAAGTCCTTGAACTTGGAAGGATCAAACAAGGAACTATGGTTGATTGAGTATCCAAAGGATTATCCTATTCAACAACTGAATCGATTGACATGCTCTGTGGATGTGACTGAGAACTCGAAGAATGAATACTCGGGTCATAGGACACAGTTGAGTAAGGGCTTCCAACTGCGTCAAATCCCTCAGAAGAATGTTCAACAATTCTTGCCAGTCATCCGTTCAAAGGAAGACTCTATTCACTCGTATCATCCAAGACCTGTGAAGAGAGCGTTCAGAATTCAGAAGTGTATCGATGTGCCATCCGTAGATATCAAATCTATCCTAAAACAACAAAAGGAGCAATTGACCAAGGTTGTGGAGAAGAGAAAGACTCTTACAGAGACAGTATGTACTCACAAGTATCTGCCAATAGGTCCTTATGATCCAAACGAGACAGACATTGTGCTGCCTCCAGTGATCAGCAGAGCTCCACTGTATGAAAAGGCTGCAAGCACAGAAGAACCAGAAAAGCAGAAGAAGAAGAAGAAGAGCTCAGACGACAAGAAGAAGTCGAAGAAGGACGTCAAATCCAGCAAGAAGAGAAAGCATGCTGACGATGACAAAAAGTCCTCCAAGAAATCAAAAAAGTCCTCCAAAAAATAAAACAAAACATAGACGAGAAGCAATGCAATCACTCACACAGAACAATCTCAAGAGATTGCGGGTCAGTTCAACACTCAACAAGAACACGAGAGAGTTTGGTAAGGATTTCATGATTGATGGCAATGATGAGACATGCTGGAACAGTCATCAGGGCAGTCCACAGAGCATCTCCATGGAATTCAAAGAGGCATCCATTCTCAACAATGTTCAAATCATGTTCCAGGGTGGATTTACGGGGAAGAATTGCGAATTTTGGGTCAGAACGTGTGGTCAAGACAACCTAACACTGCTCAAATCATTCTATCCAGAGGACAAGAACACCATGCAGGTATGTCGTTTTATTCTTGTTGTGTGCGGTGTGCCGTGCCTTGTTCGAACAACTCTCCCAAATATAAGAATCATTGTGTGACACAAGAATAATCTAACGAATCCATATGTATATGTACATTGTTTCCTATTCGTGCATTGTGTAGAAATTTGATCTTACATCAGACAGCAGCAATCCCATAACCGAACTAAAAATTGTGTTTTTAGACAGTACAGACTTCTATGGTAGAATCACAATCTATCGATTAGATGTCATTGGCTCAATTGTGCCATCAGAATAATAAATAATATACTACGACTGTCCAAGTATCTCATCATATGATACACCATTATTTATCATCAGAAACTTGACGAGTTGATCCATCATTGGCTTCCTCTCTTCGGTTCTGTTGATTACGCAATTCTTCAGTCTCTGCAATCACTAGATCCAACTTGCTCTTGACGCGATCGAGCTCATTCAGGAAAATAGATTCATCAGACACCATGTCTCTCATGCTATGTTCGATCACTCCAGTCTCAATCGCTTCCTTTTCCTCTTCCTTCTCAATCACAGGTACTTGCTTCTTCATGTATCGCTTCAATTGATGATAGGTAAAAAGATTTTGAATGGGTATGAGCACGGGAGAAGCACATGCTCCAATACCCAGACCAATCATTGACCCATAGAGTATCATTCCAAGTACACCTCCAGATACTGATAATCCTGCCAATGCGCCCAAACATGTGCCCGATACAGTACCCGCAATCATCTTGTGCACTACATTGTGTGAAGTGAGAAACCGTTGATCGAATCGTAATAAAGCAGGTGAATTCGGTGATATTTGTTGATCATTGTTCATCTCATTCGCTGTTGACAATGCATCTTCTTGTTGCTGTTGTTCCTCTCCTGGGAATTCATTAGTGGTGGTCGTAGGCACAGTCATTCTATTAAATATTTCATCTGGGATCAAAGATCGATTCAACGGTTCATTAATCTTCTTCAACAATGAATTGTCATTGAACACAGTGTTGCTTCTCAAAAATCCGTCCACAGCACAAAAAGTGCTAACAAAGAGAGCAGAATTCACGCCATAACGCACTCCATTCTGAAGAGCACCAGCTGTGATAATGTGCTTTTTCTCAAGGGGTCTCGTCCGTTTAGCAGACGCTTCATTCATTGTCACAGTTTCAGACAGCGCAGGTTTCTTATAAATTTTCGTTCTCAGAACATCAATTTTTTCAGTTGTGATATTCACCTTGCGCATTGCTCTCAGTCCCTTTGAGACACCAAACAATACACCTGATAAGCAAGCATATGCAGTATAGTCCATCCATTCATACACATAGTACGAACGAGGTAAGTCACGAATGAATCGTTTGTTTTGGTTGATATTTGGACTTGTGTTTGACGTAGATGATGATCCCTCCATGATATAATTCAAACTATGGTGCGTATGGTGAATCAGGGTGAATATACTTGATCTTTGTTTTGGCAAAAGGTCATGCAAGGATGTTCCGACCAAAATTTTCACGCACAAGTTGACCAATTGAACTTTCATTCTTGTAAGGGAGAAATTTTTTTGCGCCACCAAAACACAACACAAAACAATCATCCATTACACACAGGAAGAGAATCGGGTGCATTTTTCGACCACAATCACACGTCCCTTTCCATTTATCTCTAAACGAAAAAAATGCTTCGCTTTGTGCTTCCACCAACAACAACCAATCGCGTTGTCCATGCATCATCCTCAATAATCAACAACAATGCTATGATTGCCACGAGTGCATTGAACCAAAACGTTCAATTCAGATGCATGTCTATGCGTGAACGTCGATTCCTAAGATTCCAAGAGAAGAAGGACAAGGAATCCAGACGCGCTTACACACTATTCTCCCAAGAAAAGAGAAATGTGAACAATACTTTTTTGAAGCAAGTTTTGACATCGTACAAGACTGCTCGTCGTTGGAAACCAGCTTATCAAATGTTCCAGAATTTGGTGCAACAAAAGGTGCACCCAGACAGAGAAAACTTTAGACGCTTTTTGCTTGTTGTCGGCGATCGTGGTGGTCAATTGAAGAACGCTTTTGGAATGTTCAGATATAGTGGTAGAGTGATCAAGGATATTGCATCATACAATGTGATGCTTCTTTCTCTGTCACACCACCAATATAAGATGAATGATGACATTGAAGACTATATGCCAACAAACTCATTGAAGAAGGCATTGGAGCTGTATGATGAACTTAAGTCACAATCAGTTATTGTGCCAAACATGTCTACATTTGTGAATCTATTGAAGAATTGTTCCGCAGAATTGAAGAGAATTGAATCACCAAGTCAAGAGAATGATGAGCACACACTTGTCTATACGAGAGACGAAGTGATGGAGAAGGCTGCTTTTATTGCTGATGAAATGTTGAAGTATAATGTCAGCTATATCCATGAACCAAAGGTACAACTGGCATTCAAAAACGCTAAGCTCAATGTTGCAAGCTACAAAAAGAAGTACAAGGAGGCTCTAGAGGAGAAGAAACGGTTCGAGCTCGGATATGCTCTCTATAAGAAGGAGAAGGAAATTAAAAAACTAATTGAGCACGAAAAGATTGCTAAGGAAGAAGGTGATGCACAACTGGTTGTGATACAACAACAATTGAAGCAACTGGAACTGCTCTAATCGTTCTCTTTGGGAGAAATAAAAGAAACTGAAAAATTTTACGCCAGATTGTTTTCCAACAAGTGCTTGAACCGCGCAATTCGAAATTGTTCTTCGCAACTGAACAGAACAACATCAACCCAAGAACATGAGTGTGATCATCATGTCCACAACGAAAACAACAACAAACACACTCACATTAAACCTCACCACACACACAGATAGGTGATGAGTAACCAACAATCGCATCACCAACAGTTGCACACGATTCAATTCCTCTCTCAAAGAGGAAACACTGTCAAGAAAATGTGCGATCGATATAGTTTGAAAATGAAGAAGCACAGCTACTATCCTTCGTCTGTCTTCTCTCTCAAGTATGATCAAATCAAATCGCCATGGTCCTCACAGATTGTCCAGGAATGCAGAGGCATTATTCTAGAAATGAATAACAACGACAGTGGTAGTAGTAATAATACTAGTAAGAATGGAGGAAAGAATAATGATGAGTATTCAGTCGTTGCTTATCCCTACAAAAAGTTTTTCAATTACAATGAAAAATTTGCGGCAAAGCTAAACTGGAATCAACCAGTCAGAGTGTATGAAAAATTGGATGGAAGTCTCTGTACGCTCTATTACTATGACGGTCAATGGTGGGTGTCCAGTTCCGGTGCAGCAAGTGCCGATGGGTTTCTTGACTCTGCTAAAATGAAGTTTTCTGATTTGTTTTGGGACATTTGGCACAAGAAGCTCAAGTATCAACTACCAAAAGATACCAGCAAGTGTTACATGTTTGAGATGGTGACACAGAGACACATTATACTTGTGAGACCGAGCGATGAACAACCGGAGCGTATCATTCTTCATGGTGTGCGCAAGATGACGACACTAGAGGAGGAGTATCCTGATCAGGTCGCTCAGGATCACGGATGGGAATGTGTCACTTATTTTTCAATGAAGAACATTGATGAAGTTGTGAGTGCATCAAAAACATTGAATCCTATACAGTGCGAAGGATATGTCGTGTGTGACTCCAATTTCAATCGTGTAAAGGTCAAATCACCTCAATACGTTGCACTATCTCACATGTCAACGAGATCAGATAAGGTTGTTGAAATTACTGACAAGCGAAGAATGTTGCAGGTTGTCCGATTTCATGAAGGTGATGAGTTTTTGAGTTACTTCCCAGCATACAAAGACGTGCATCAGGAGTGCCAAGATGCATATAACCGCTTCATACGGATATCATCTAAAGCCGTTACTCCGTTTGTAGAACTATGCAAAGAAACAGGCATGATGCACGCACATCAAAACGAAATTCTAGATCAGTACTGCTCGCTCTGGGAGAGTGAGAAGAAATTGATGATTACTGAGTTCAGGTCTAACAAAAAGACATTGAGATTCCTGAATGCTCTTTCCAAACACTTGCATATTTTTCTAGCAGATTTGACATCAAAGTTGCCCAAAGAGACCGACGTAGATATTGAAGCTTGGTTAATGGGTGAATTGCAGTCTTTTTGGGCTCGTTCATCTCTTGAGAGTAGCGATTTGTATAGTATTGTGTTCATGGGTGAGCCGACAAGTGACAATAAGGACAAACACAGAGCAGTGAAGGAAAGCAGCAACGAAGACATTGACGATGACGAAATAGAAAGGGAGGAGGTCAGTGATAAACCACAATCCAGCATATCAGAGCTGAAATATGAGAGCGACAGTGACGAAATGACAAACTCTCGGAAGTCTGCACGTAGCAAGGTGGCAAAAAAGAAGAAGCAGACCAATCAACAACACAATGATGTCTCATCCACAAAGAATCCCAAGAAGGGAAAAAAGCGAGGAAACAAATAAACACGATCCGTAGAGAACCGCTCAGCTTTTTTGCATCTTTCAACTTCCAATCGGAAGTTCCAGCAGGCAAAGTAACAAACACACCAAAAAACACTCATCCAGGCTCAGTTCTGACTATCACAACAAACACAACGATATGGAGCACGAGGAAGCAGTCCAACTTGATGACGAGTATAATGATGAACTTGAGTACGATGGTGAATCATATGGCGAGGAGGGAGACAATGACGAAGAAGCAGAAGGAGTCGAAGATTATGAGAGTGATGTTGGTGATGAATATGACTATGATTATGATGAGGAAACTGAGGAAGGAGAAGCAGTCGAGCTAGAGATTGAAGATTGTTCTGGTTTTGAGGAACAAGAAGAGATTCTATTGGATGCGTCAGATGCCTCTGATCTCATTGACTTATCTACAAGTGTTGGAGAATTGATGAATTTGACAGGAGGATCCACTCTCGATGATATTGCTCGTGATAGCTACATTGTTTTGACTGAGAAACAAGTGCTAAGAGAACAGGTGACTCAATTGAATCAAATTCTGGAGACACTACAATTGTCTGCTGAGGAGTTGAACAATACGGATGAGCAAGATTCATTTTACAGGAAAAATATACTCTATGATATCGTGTATAATATGATGAAGGCATATCAGTGGAACAATGAGAAACTAATTACAGAGTTTGTGGATCGTGGAGAAGGTTATGTATTGGAGAAGGCAGGTGTTCCACGTGATGCACTGTCCAAATTTCGAAACAAGGACACGAGCCTATTGATTCAAACAACAGAAAGCGATACATGTATGGTTTGCTTTGATGATGATAAGCAGCTAATACAGAGTGGATCATGCAAACATCAGTACTGTGCTCATTGCTGGTATTCATATCTAGAGTCAAGGATCGACGACAGTATAACAGATTCTTTTATCCCTTGTATTGATCCCAAGTGTGCATCCGTACTCAATCAGTCCTTTATCTATTATGTTTTGAAAAGAGGGGCAGCAGATATGCCGGCAAACTCTGCGCTATCCAACAGAGTGCTATTAAAGCGATACAGGAAGAAGAGGTCAGATGGATACGTGAGTGATAGTACTCATTTACGCTGGTGTCCATCAGTTCCGTTCTGCGGTCATGCCATAAAACTTAACGACCCAACAACAACAAATCACTTGATTCATGTATCATGTGAGTGCGGTAAGATAATGTGTTTTAATTGTGGTAGAACACCACATGAGCCTGCCACATGCGAAATGATTGAAAATTGGGAGTACAGGCTGCATGAAGATAGAGCAACCCTGTTCTATCTAACAATTCAAGCAAGAAAGTGCCCCAAATGTAAGATTTCTATTGACAAGATTAGTGGTTGTGCTCATATGAATTGCTACGCATGTCGATATCAGTTTTGTTGGGAGTGTATGGGACCTCTCTCTGGTCACACAAATGTATCCTGCGCCAGAGATAGGCTAAAGTTCATTAGTGAAGAACACAAATTGAAACAGGGAGTGTTGCACCTTGAACAAGAGATGGAAAAGATTGGCATATATTTTGCGTACGTCAACCGGTATTCAAAACATCGAGATTGGATCGATGAGGAAAGAGAGAATGCGATTCATTCAAGACGACTACAATACTTGGTTGATGACTCAGAGCTGAATGGATGGATCACTAAGCTGTTCTCTACACTTATTTCACTGAGACAATATCTGATCAATTGTTGTGTGTTTGCGTTTTACGAGTTTGACCTGGAACACTACCAACTCAATAATCTGAGAGCCAAAATTCTCCAATTCACCCTAGCCAATCAACTTACTGTAAACAAGGAGACAAAAGCTCTCAAGAAGAATGTGAAACATCAACGAAGAATGATTGTTCGGATAGAGCGACAAGTAAAACGCGAAGCAGAAAGAAAAAAGAAGAATCTGGAAATATACCGAGGGCTATTCCATAACGTGCTCGATCAGCTCGACTCGCACTTGGAATCAATGGCTTTGGAGATTGAAGAGTTGTTCAAAGTGTTGACTGCATCTCGGTCTTCGGATCTTCAGGCACAAATCAGAAGCAACAAACACAAGATTGATCTTTTGGTTCAATTGGCTCTAAAATCTGAGCAGGGCATTCGAGATATCATCTGCGAGAAAGACATGGGCATATTCGACTCGGCATAAAATCAAAACAACATTCTATTGCAATTACTATTTTAATTGGCGTGAAGTTTATCTTACAGTGGTCCCATGTCATCCTGGTTCACGTGTGCCATCAATCGATCCAAGTCATCATCTGTGAACTTGCTCTTTCTTCTTGCACAGGCGCATGTGACGGCTAATGACAAGGCGAGTGTGATGAGAATCAATCCTACACTTCCACCAATGAGTCCCAGAGTAATGGTGAGGAATCTGGGGTCAGCATTGGTAATCGGTTCATAGTTTGCCAGCTTCTCATTATATGGATCAACGTAGCAATCAACCTTGTCATTCTTTGTGTAGGCTGCAAAAGGTGATTTGCTTGAGAATGATCGATAAGTGTCCACTATCTGCACACCGCTATAACCAGTGAACTGTAGCGATGCAACACAATTGTCCTTGCTGTCCTTTTTGCACGGGTCTTGCACAGTGCAACTCGCCTTTCTCATAATTCGATAGAATTCATTGTTCTGGTATCCATCGGCAGACACTCGCGGTTCATTGCCCAAACTATTGTCCAACACAATGAGGAAAAATGTAGTGACACTGATGAGAGCAATGGTGAGGAATGAGAAAATCATGAACAATGAGAAGTAGCTGGTATGTTTGCAGCAATTGGATAGTTTATGCTTCCATTTGTTGGAGATGGCCATGTTGTTTACTAGTTGTTGCAATAAAACAAAGCAGAACTGAAACTGTTGTTTTTGTTTGTTGTTGTTGTGTGGATGTTTGTTGTTGAGACTTCGGAGTAACTTGAAATTCGTGTTCAATTTTCACCGATAGTCCTTGGGTTCAGAAAAGCAAGTAGGGGGATATCCACCACACGAGAATCCAATCAGCGAATCCCAGGAGGAGAGGGATGGTGTTTTTTCAATCATTGAGAAATGTGCATGAAAAGATGCACACTCACCTTGTTGTCATGTCTCCTTATTCGTCAACGTCCTTTGTTGTCATGATAAGGTCCATATTGTCAGAGAATCTAGGCACTGGGTTCTTGGCAGCTGGAGAGATTGGAGACCTGGCAGTAACTCTGTTGCGTCGCTGTTGCAACATGCTCATTTCTTCTTCCTTGGTATTCATGTCATCAACGAGCACTGGAGAGCCATTGTTGCTCTTGTTGTTGCTATTGACAAGACGAGCAAATGGATCACTGGAGCTTCTGTCTCTGCGCACAGGTGAGGACAGTGGTGATGATGACAATGATGATGACGGTGGTAAAATGGTGAGTGAATCTCTTCTGGAGCGTGATCTAGGTCTCGATGGTCGAACATTCTCTCGATAAATAAACTTGGCAATGGCTCGATAGTAACCAAGGCACATCCAAGTGTTATTGTGAGTTCCATCTTCGAACCGAACAACAGTCTTATCGTTTGATGAACAATTGTCAATCAGTGTTTGCATCATGTGTGGTGGAACGAGCTCATCTTGCATACCGGACACGAACATGATGGGGAAATTGGATTTCAATTCCTTGATGCGATCAATGTTTCTCCACTTGTTTCTGCTCAAAAACTTGAAATATTTGAGATAGGGCAACACGACATCAATCATATCAGGCACACTTGTAAACGTATTTTCAACAATAACGCCCTTAATCTAAATCATTTGTTCAATCAATACAATCAATCAATTAATGACACACACACACAAAAAAACAAAGTTTCACACGTGTGTGAGTATTCACATGACACACAAGCTCAAAACAACAAAAAAATAATCTCCATGTGGATTCATACCTTGTTAGAATGTAGTGTCGCCAATCTCAATGCCACTGCACCACCCAGTGATCTACCAAACACAAACACCTTATCATGATTAATATCTTTTCTCTCATAGATAAAGTTGAGTGCAGCTTCAGCATCACAAATCAATCCGTGTTCTGATGGACTGCCCTCACTCTGACCATAACCACGATAGCTAACCAATAAAATATTGCACTTGACATGTTTGTATAGATCTTTTACAGTGTGTAAGCGATGAGAAATGTTTCCTGCATTTCCATGAAAATAAATGATTGTTGGAGTGTTCACATAAGCCTCCATCAAGTCATATCCCTTGGCATGTCGATATCGAATGAACCATGCATGTATTCTGTGAACGTGTGCGTGTGTACATTTGAAAAATTGAAATGGAAAAATGGTTGATAAAAAGTGTGAGCTTTTTCGTCTGATGATGAAATCTACAATTTTGTTTTTGAGAGAAACAGACACAAACTACAAATTTTCACAACACAACACACAATAAACAACAATAGAAGAAGATCGTCATATATCACTGACACATACCTTACATTGTCTCTCGTAGTTAGGTACACATCCTCAAATGGCAAATTGTATCGTGATGGTAGATAGGTGTATGTGCCCTGCGAATTCTTTGGCAGGTAGTTACAGTACAGTAACAGATTTTGATTGTAGTATGCAAGTGTGGCGAGGCAGATGGGTATGGCTGCAATTATATACAGGTAGTTGTTTGATAAAAATTCGGTAATAAACATGCAGGGGTTTCAATTATTATTATTATGAGTGCGTATTGTCTTATTATTGTTTCGTGGTGTGGTGGTGGTGGTGGCGGTGGTGGTGTTTGTGTGTACCCCGAGAGGAAAGTCAGAATTGTGGTGACGGCAAGTGAGCTTCTTGTGTGTTTTTTTTTGTTTTTGGGTACCAAACCGATTTTCAAGTGATGCGGATAAATAGAATGGAAACTAAAAGAGTCCTATTCGCCGACGAAGAAATTTCTTGCGCAATGTATTGGAAAAATGTCCAACTAATGATCTTTTACATGTTATTTAGTTCATTTGTTTTATGTTTGAGTGTTACTGTGAACAGAAGTGCTACAATGATTGAAACACCTGTTATTGGAAAGAAAGTAAAGATTTATGGATAATCTAAGTTTTCTTCTCAGTTTATCTTTTCAACAACTGTTTCATCTGATCCTTTGTATACCAACCAGTATGAGCACTTTACTTGGAATAACCATTTCCAAAAGTAACCTGAGACCATGCTTTGTACTGTGGATTCATTACTTTGATGTTCATTCTGCTTCTGTTTGTTAAATAGCATATTTTTCCTCAGAGGAACACAACTAAGAATATGCTGTAGTGGAATAGACTGTATTGTAATAAGCTGATTTGCCTAACAATAACTCCAGATTATTTCTTCAAGGTTTAGATCCGAGATAATCTTCTAATTGACTTCGTCGATCGACAGTAAAAATACTTTTGCTTGCAGCAACTGCTCTCGCTCGAAGCACAAAACCAAACGAATAGGTTTTCCATTCGAAAGAGTCCTATTCGCCGACGAAGAAATTCATTTCTTGCGCAATGGCGCTTTGGCTTGTTGAATCACATGTAAATGATCACTTCTAACTCCTGCATATTGTTTGAACATAAGAATTATTTCTCCGCCAACTTTTCCGAACGAATTCAAAGCACTGGGCTGATTTTAAATCTCCGGGGCGAAGCATTGCGTCACAGCCACCTGCTCGCGAAACAAAAGTGTAATCTCGAAGCCGAAAAGAGGCACACAACCAAACAACAACGAACATCTTTCACACAACAACAACCATAAAATGACTGACGATTCAAAGTTTCCACTCACAGGTGAACCATCTCTGCCAGATGAATGCTCCAACGTTCTCTACACATCCTCCGACATTGCTCAGCGAGTCGCTCAATTGGCCGATGACATCTCCAACCATTATCGCACTGTTCTGAAGCAAGGGGAAGCCATTGTCCTCGTTCCTGTTCTCGCTGGTTCTTACATGTTTGCAGCTGACTTGAGTCGTCAATTGTCTGTTCCTTGCACCATTGATTTCATTGCTCTCAGCAGTTACTCTGATTCGACAAAGTCGAGTGGTGAGGTCAAGATTCTGATGGACACCAAGCACAGTATCCATGACAGACATGTTCTCATATTGGAGGACATTATTGACTCTGGTTGGACTGTTCAATTCTTGGAGAGATTGCTGGCCACGAGGAGACCTGCATCGCTCAAGACTTGTGTTCTGTTGACTGCTCCAAAGCACAAGAGAAAGGTGGAGAGTGTTGTAGAGTTTGTTGGCTTTGATATTGGTGACAAGTTTGTTGTGGGTTATGGACTCGATTTGGCATCGCGTCACCGAAATTTGCCTTATATTGCAGAGTTGAAACAAGAGGTGATCGACAGCTTCACCAAGTAACAAATTTCATTTAATGAAATAAAGAATCATCATGAATAAGATTTTGTTTTAGTAATGTTACTAATGTGTGTAATGATTCTGCGATGTCTCTTCCATATCCATTATTCGAATGTCGCTACTGGTCTTCCCTGTTTAACACAACACGTGTCTCAACAACAGGTACACTCACTGCATTTGCATTCCTTGTGAAATGTGCACTCAACACATCATTTGCTGATCAACACATCATCCATTTGCTCAAATGTCGACCCAAAAAAGTCAAGATTTTGGTAAAACACCTTTGGATTTGCTATTCCTCCTGCTCGCTCGAAGGCTCACTCAGATATTTAAATCAAAATCTTGATTGTTCGCATAGTATTGTTCATCATCTTCCTCTTCATCATCTTCCTGCTTCACTGATTGTTGATGTTGCGTCAGTTGTGAACTACCATGATAAAACTGATTGTTGTCTTCCTCATCAGTGTCATCACCAGCGAGATCAATGTACAAAATTTCTCTATCACCATCGAGTGAACTATTGGACAATCTCCGAGATGGTTGTTGTGATTCTTGTTCTTGTTTTTCATTGCTTCTTCTCCGATTTCTACTGTGAACTGATTCTGTGACATCATCTGAATCACTCTCCACTACAGATGCACGTTCAATCTTGACTACAACAGCAGGCGACGATACTAATCGATCTCTTTGATCATATCCTTGCGCCCCTGTATTATCACTGTTATTGTTTTTCGTCGTTGTTATTGTTATTGGTTCTTCATCTTCTTCGTCTTCTTCATCGATTCGTTTAGATCTCTTGTGCGGTACTCTTCTATCTACATTCTCATCTTCTTCATCATCCACATCAACAGTATTCACTCTTCTCTTTTGTCCAACAACACTACTTGTTGTTGTTGTCTTTGATGGTTGTTGTTGTTGCGATGATGACGATAATGATGATGATTGTTGAACCGATCGATCATTCATCTCCAATCCAATACGTATCATCTCCAATTTTTCTCTTTTTTTTCTGGATCGAATCTTTCGATATCTCTCTCTTTGATCCTTCATTCTCTGATCAAAATCAGTAATCAAATCATAGTTGAGACATTCGATGGGTTCCCACGTGTCATCTGCTTTTTTGAACGGAGGTGCCCATCGAACTTTCCACTCGTGTCTCATACTCTCGTGATTGAATCGTCTAGCAACGAGCATATCGACATCATATGTCCGTTCATCATCATCATCATTGTTGTCATCATTCTCATAGCCATCAGTATTGTTATTGTTATGCTTGTTGCTCATATTTTGTTATTGTTGATTGTTGTTGATGTGATCTCTACGTTGTTGGTCATGCGCATATCAACATAGTCTGATTGATTGATTGTTGTCGTTTGATTTTGTTTTTTGGAAGTGCGAAGTGCTGAGAATTTCGGGAAGTTTTTTTTTCTTCTCCACAAGAGAAATAATTCGCTTTGTACATTTACTTTATTCATCGTCTGACAAGTGCCTATTGAGTAGGGAATCGAAATCGAATGAAGCACCACTGTTTTGCCTTGTGTTGCCAGTTGGAGCAGCATTTGAAGGAGCTCCCCAGAAATCATTTGTTGAAGAGGAGTAAAGACCTCCAGTTGATGCCTGTGATCCAGTGCCATTGTACTGATTCAAGAGACGATCAAAGTGGTCATCTGATTGAGTCACTTCAGGAGCAGGTTGTTGCTGTTGTACTTGTTGTGGTTGCTGTTGTTGTTGTGATGGTGAACTGTAATGGTCGTCTCTCATCATTGCCCCTCCTCTGTCTGGATACAGGATCTGATCGGTGACATTGTTGCTTGTTACTGCATGGGTTGTTGATTCCATACCATAGTTGTATCCAAAGTCATCTACTGGGGTGTTCAAAGGAGCTAGATCTGGAGCATCGTCTATTCTATTCAACAAATTGTCAAACTCGTGATTCTGTTCAGCCCGATCAATAAGCATGGATAATCGCTCCATTTCTTTGTCTCGCCGAATAGCTTCTGCCTCTTCGCTATCTACATTTGTATCAGCAGTTTCATCCAGGTCATCTTCGTCACCACCCTGGAAGAATATATTTTGCTTCTTCTGTGGTACTGGAGTCTCTGTAAGCAACTTGTGAATTGGGTTGTTTGAATGTGTGGGCAGCTGAACCTCTGCTGGTGGCGCAACCGGTCTTTGAACAATCGTAGGTTGTGGTTCGGGTTGTGGTGAAGTCTGAGTTGGTGGTGCCGTATCCATGGTCTTCCGTGCTGTTGAGCTGGTTGCTGGAGTGAATGATGATTTCACAGATGACACGCTTGGCAGTCTTTCTATAACAGAATTCTGGAATGGATCCTCAGTCATCTCATCAGCAATTGTTGGATCATCGTCTTCAAATGGTTCTGAATGAGTGTTGGCTTGTGACAATAGAGGGTATTGTTTGTTTGTCTCTTCGAACTCTTGTGCACGTGCGGCTTCGATCTTATCCATCATTGATCTCACAGCTTTCATGTACTTCTTGAACTGTGAGGAATTTAGTGCTCTTTGGGTAGCGACAGGCAATACAGCAGGAAGCACACGAGAGGCCATCACAATGAGGAATTGGTGGTTTCCGAATCCATCACCACTTGATTTTCCTGGCACTAGTAGCTCACTTATTTTTCTCATGACACCGACACAACTCATGAGAAGTGGTGCACTGGCGTGACGAGGATTCTTTACAAGAGCATTCTCAACCATAGGTAACACATGATTCACAATAGTGGTCGAATCGAGCTCCTCCAGAGACTTGCCGACACATACAATTGCATTCGTTCGAACAAGTTCATTGTTTGTTCTCTCGCACACATCTCTGATTGGTGGAAGGAACATTGTTTTAAATGTATTGGATTCAATCAAGTGCGAATTTAAACCTTCTTCTGATCGCTTCATTGCCTCCATTTGGATGTCAGCATTCGCATGATACTGTAGAGCCTGCAACAAAAATGGAACAATGTAACTCTTTTGTTCAGCTTCTGTTGTTTTGGACCAAAGAATATTCAAGTGTCTCAACACCATATGGGGCACCTTTGGTGATACTTGAGGCGCAGCAGATATCGGTTTTTGAGGCAAATCAGGCAATGGAAGAACCAAACAATTCTTTTGAACAGTAGGTAGAACCAATTGACTGAATTGAGCCTGAGATATTCTCGTACATATTGCCAGAATATTAGGCAATGCAAACAGACACATCTTCACATCTTTACATTCATTGAGCAATGGAGGAAGCACCTTTTGCAACACAGTTCTTGTCGGTATCAAAAAGTCGCCATCGTCCGAGTCATCCTCAGTGCTCGTATTCGTGTTATCGTTCAACTTTTTTTGTTTCAACATTGGGAGCAGAGATTGCAAAAAGGTTGCCTTTTTCACCGGCTCTCTCATGTTCATATTACTCAAAAATCGTAATGCTTTCACTTCCTCTCCAAACAATAATTCGCAATTGTTCAATATAAATTGAGATGTCGTTCGTTCCTTGTGATTCGGCAGAGTAGCTCTCTTTATGCTCTCAATAATGGACCCAGCAGCCAACGTTTCATTGTACAAAAAGGACAACTTGTCATCCAAAATGGTCGCTAACGAGTTCATCCGCGTCACATAGGTATCTCTCGCTTGATAGGTATTCAAGATGCTTTCCGATTTGTTCGTATAGTGCGCAACCAACAATTGAGCATAGGTCATTGCAAACGAAAAAACATCACTCTCATTGGACAGATGAGACTCTAGTGCGTACTCTGGAGCCACATAATCCAAAAAGGGAATAAAATCATTGTTGCCAATCAGTTTTGGAATAGGTGTGAATCCTGTCGTAGTCGGATGACAAATTGAGAAATGAAAACCAGAAATCTTCCAATGTCCCTTTGGTGTTAAATAAATATTTTGTGGATTGAGATTGGCATGAATAATTTTGGCATTTTGATGACAGAATGCAAGCACTTCCATCACTTGACACATTCCATACTTGAGCTATCATTAATCATCAATAATCCAATTCATTGTTCAAAATATCAACAGACAAATAAGCAAATCAATAGTTGTTAGTCAAAAAAAAACCCGTCACCATCACACACACAAACACAAACACTACATGCACACATACCTCAACATCCAATAATGAAAATGATTTCATGGCAGGTGGCACATTCGGTATTCCCTCAAATTGTTTCAACAAAATATTGGACAAACTACCAAGAACAGGTTCAGTGACCATTGCGATTTGATCCTTTGTTTCCAACAGTGGTTGCAACGGATGAAGTATCAATGGATGTCTCAATTTGCTCAACACTTGTGATTCATGCCTGAATCGACTAATGACACTTTCCACGTTTTTTGAACCAAATTTTTGTTCAATGTCTCTAATGTTGCAAATGAAGATGCTCACATCTTCTCTCGTTGTTTTGTTGACACCGTTGAATATTTTCCATAGGAAATGAGGTCCACCACTCGCAACAGGTTGATCACTGACAGTGTACTCTTTTAACAGTTGATTTCCCATCTCGTTATTTTTTTTTTGATTGTTGATGTTGTTGGTAGTGATAAGAATAAATATTTTGTGTGAGGTTTTTGTTGTCTCGAGCTTGCTGTTCGATGCTGGCGAACAAGGTGTGTGGTTTTCTGACGTTTCGGGAAAAAAGAATAGGCGAAGGTGATTGGCGAACTGGAAGGAGCTAGCTTGATGTTTTTACTGGTTGGTGGATGTCTCTGAAGCTTGTTGTGTTGTTTGGTGGTGTGGGGAAGGATTGTATAGTTGTCTCAGTTCTACTCTTAGAGCTCCAGGAACTTGACTGTCGACCATATCATTTGGCAGCTTGAGTTTAAAGTGCTCAAAGCAATATTGGCACAACTCCTGAACCATCGCATGACTCTTAAAGTTCTTGAGCATGACATACACGATTTGAACCAAATCCTCAGTTGTTATCATGTCCATTTTCTTGTGAGCAGTGTACATGTGATCTCTCATGAGAGCCATGATTGGTTTGGCAAATATGTTGAATTGCTCGAGCGAGTAACACTTCTTGGAGATGACCTTACGCAGCAGCAATACGCAAGTCACAGGCGTAATTAACATGAATTGAGGTTTCAGAACATTCATAACCAAGTTGGATGCTTCATCCACATGACCACCTTGAGCTAAGCTCTGAGCCATCTGATTGATCAGATAAGCGTCGAGCTTTGATTTGTTCTTGGTTGGGTCGTTGTTGGCCTGTGCCCTTCTCACCAACTCCTTACCAAACATCTTCTCGGATTCTTTTTGTTGCATCTCTGGATCTAGTAGACGCATCTTCATCTCTTGATAAATTGCTAATATCTTGTCATCAAAGCGGAAGTCCTTTAGCAGCAACAATTGATCTGCTCCCAACGTCCGATGATCACCAAAATTGTTCACGTCAGTTGCAGATGTGGGGCCATCTGGAGAAAACTTGGTCAATACAACTGTCTTTGGTCTAGTAGGTCTATCCTGATCTCGCATATACTCCCTCTGTGTGTTGTGTATCATTCTTGCAGTTGTTAGCAGAAGAGAGAAGGTATGAGATGTTGGTTGAATCTCAGACTGCTCAATCATTTCTCTATACAGTTCAAACACAAGGAACAGATCCTTCTTGTTCTGAATGAATCCATTAATGAGTGTGTTGTAAATAAAGGAGTCCGCAGCAGTTCTCGAATTCTCTTTCTTTTTGTCGAATGACTGCTTCCTCAGAAGACCAGAAACTGGATCCTTGAGCATTGCTGCCGGATTTGATTGTGCCTCGAAATGTTTCTTCATTTCGTCAAATACAGTGAATGCCTTCTTCATATCACCAATCTTTGAATAAAATTGGATGAGCAAGCTGTATGTGAATTTATCTGCACGATTCACTACTCTATCCGTCACTTGATGACCATCTTCTCGCTCCGTACTCATTGACATCTTATTGCTTAAGTTATCATTGTTTTGTGAGCTATATTTGTTGATTCCGCTCTTGCCACGTGCGACAAATGGCTTTTTCTTGCTGTTATTGCTCACAATTTGATCATTCTCACCTTCCTCTTCTTCCTCTCCATCGATTATCATATCATCACTCTCATCATCATCGTGCTCTTGCTCTGCTCCATTCTTTTTTGGACGTCGATCAATCCACGGACTCTTCTTCACAATATCATACGCTTCATCAACCATGTCGCACAATTGAGGCAATCGAATACCACTCTGAGCAAAATCCATTGGATACTGCATCAAGCACTCCAAAGTGTTCACACACGACTTTAAAAAGCAATTCACAATAAAAACAGATCGATCAATCTTCCATTTGACCATATCTACCGTAATAATCTTGTGAGCGCGCAAAACATGCTGAGAACCTGGTTCAATCTTTGCTTCCGAACAAGCATTCATCAAATATTGAAAAATTTGAATCGTTGGTTTCACTCCCTCCTTCTTCATTCGATTGTAAATGGACAGAGTTACACTGAATGGCATCTTGATTGATATCAGTTGAAAAAATGGAGTGTAATCTTCGATTGGAATGTGCAATTTTTGTTCTTTGAATGGTCCTTGATAGAGATTGAGGGCTTCCTTGTATTCACTGTGCTTGACAAACGTTCTCAACAATTGAATATTGTTCATGAATTGTTCACTTCTTCTCTGTTGTTTGACTATTGATTTTTCACCTGTTGTTTCTTCACTCTTGTTGTTATTATTGTTATTGCTACTGTAATTGTTGCTTCGTTTCTGTGCAATCGGTTTTTGATATTCACCTGATTCATCAAATTGAAACAATTTATCAAATTCTGACATGTCGGATGATGAAATCGTCTTGGTTTGCTTGACTGCTGTTGTTTTTGATTTTGTTGTTGCTCCCGACTGTTGCTGTTTCTGTGTCGAAGATGAGAATGATGATGATAGTTTTGATGATTTGATTGATTTTTTGGAAGAATCAGATGTAGCTACTCTCTTGTTTTGAGTGGTTCCACCTCGTTTGGCTTGAGGAGTTGTTGTGCTGGCTCTTGCATGATTGTACACCAATGAATGAAAAGAATGTGTTTTGTCAATTGATGGTGACTGAAGCAGCAGCAGTGCATTGATTGATGAGGATGATGTGAACAAGAAGGGTATTTTGTTGTTGTTGATGGTTCGTCGACTGCACAGATGCATGGCGATTGTGTGTTGGTGACGACAGTGTAGCATGTTCTTTCTCGTTCACACACAAAATGATAATTGATTTTCTTTATTGTGTTCTTCTTGTTTTTCCGATGTGTGAACAATCATGAAATTGATTGAAGGCATCGAGAAAAATTTCGCGATTCTTTTTTAGGCCCACCCTCTACTCAAAATTCCACACACCCTCAACAACAACAAACAAAAACAAAGATCTAACCAACTACTCATAAAATGTTCTCTGCCATTAGAAGAATCCCATTGTCCAAGGTTGCCCTCTCTGGTGCTGCTCTTGCTTCCACCGCCTACGTTGCTCACAACAACAGACACTTGTTCACCTCCAACAACAACTCTCAAAGCTTGTTGTTTGCTGATGAGAAGAACATTCCATTCCAAGGCTTGCCAGGCACCAAGCACGAAAGAACTTTTTTGATGATCAAGCCTGACGGTGTCCAAAGACAATTGGTCGGAAAAATTATCAAGAAGATGGAAGACAAGGGATACGTTTTGGTTGCTGTCAAGATGTTGGTTCCTAGCCACGAATTGGCTTCTCAACATTATGATGACTTGAAGGCTAGACCATTCTACAATGGTCTTGTCAACTACATGTCATCCAGCGGCCCTGTTGTTGCTATGGTCTGGGAAGGTAAGGGAGTTGTCAAGTACTCTCGTGTCTTGATTGGTGAGACCAACCCATTGACATCTGCTCCAGGTACCATCAGAGGATCCTACTCTGTTGATATTGGCAGAAACACCATTCACGGATCTGACACCACAGACAATGCTCAAACTGAGATTGCCTTGTGGTTCAAGCCAGATGAGGTCTGCACTTGGGAACCAGCTCAAAACAAGTGGGTCTACGAAAACTAAGCAAATAAATATGGAAATGTATTTTTTGGTTAGGTTTGCATCTGTAGATTGTCTTTTAAGTGACACGCCATTTTTTCTCTCGTTCATGGACGAATGAAGCGCATCATGTCATTGTCGTCCAGATTGTCCTCGTTCGGATCTGACCAGCCACTGAGCATGCTGTCTCCAGAGGAGAAGTCTGGTTTCAGCTGCAACTTGGGACTCAGGTTGAGCTTCAAGAACCTTTTCTCTTCGGTGCTGTTGCTTGTTGTGGTCAGTTTCCTTTTAGTTGCCGAATGATGATGCTGGTTGGGTTGATGATTTGCTGTGGAAACTCTGGTTGCCGTCAGCTTGCGAATATTCGAAGGTAACTCAATCTTGATTTGTACCTGGGGAGTGGGTTGTTTGTCGTTTAGAGGAGCTGGTTCTGCACTGACTGACATTCGGTTGTTCTCGGAGAATGCTGTTAGTTCAGTTTGACTAGATGCTATTACTTTCTGTTGACGATGCTCCCGGAGACTCATATTCTTCCTCTGTTGGTTGTATGAAGAGGATGACATTCTTCTAGCTGAACGAGGTGTGGAGAGCGTGATCTCTTGTTGTTCCTTTTGTTCATGGTCTATTGGGAGTACTGGATCTTCTTGAAATATTGGCAATATTTCAATGGGCGTATTCTTTTTTTTCTTCGAGTCATTCAGAGCTCTCCTCGCACTAGACATAGGAGAGGGAGGGGCTGATGTTTGATGAGGAAATGTTGGTTGAGGTGCTACATAGTCAAATACCAGACCAATGGGCAAGTCCAAGGGGTTGCTGGACTTTTTCTGAACTTTTTTCATCCGTTTGATGAACGGTGCTTCTGCTCGAGATATCAGCTGTTGAATTGTAGGCGAAGATAGAGGTTGTAACGGGCCATATTCTTGATGTTCCTCTCGACTGGGAGAAAACGACTCAGTTCGCTTCAGAGAAGATGAAGTACGAGTACTTGTTTTTGTTGCCAGAGTCTGCTGTGACTTGTGCAAAGGATCAGCTGTATTCGATCTAAAATAAGCGGTAATGTCACCCGTGGATTCAGATTTTAGAATACGATGATTCCTTGGTCTCAGAGAGGTCTCGCTCTTCGCTCTAAACGTTGCATGAGGGTTTGATCCAGTATTATTGGGCCATGTGGTCATGTTCTTCATCACTGATGGTACATAGTTGGATGGCGTTTCTCTCTGCAACTGTCGACGAAATTGAACTTTGTTCTGGTTCATTGATATCTTGTTCATGAAGCTAAACGTGTCTGATTGGGACCTCGGTTCAAAATCACTGAAAGATTTCCTTACACTGTGCTGTTGATTCGAATGGGCGGCTGAAAATTGAGGAACAACGACCGATATACTTTGATTAAATTGAGTAACATGATCGGAATTGTTCGTCGAATAGTTACTGGGAAATGATGAAGCAGCAGGCATCCTCGATTTGTTCTTTGAAGAGCTCAAAGACGTTTTTTCGTAGTGGTTGTTCGGGGAATCACTGCGAAGAGTCACTATCGGGTTTATTGGCGCTTGTTTATGTCTGGACTTTGCTCAGAACAGTCAAAACAGAGGACGCCACTTCGTTCATTGAGATAGCGGCGTTGATTCTGTGCACGATCCCAGGGAAGTATTGAAGCATGGAATTGACCTGGGCGTAATAGTTTCCCAATCGAATTTTGAGCTTGTCTTCTGTGTCATCAGACCTCTGAACCAACCTTTGAGCAATTTCCTCTGTTGGTGGTGGATTATACTTGATATGATACACGTTGCCAGTGACTGGATCTGATCTCCTTCCGCTAATTCTCTCTATTACAGTATCATCAGGACACTCGAGCAACAAGACTGCATTAGCGCGTATCCCAGCCTCTTGCATGAATTGAGCTTGTGAAGCTGTACGAGGAAATCCATCTAACAGCCACCCCTTTTCAGTGCAATCAGGCTCCTTTAATCGACGAGATATCATATTGATGATCAGGTCATCAGGAACAAGATCACCCTTGTCCATAAATGACTGTGCAGTAACGCCCAACGCTGTTTTACCTCGAATCTCAGCTCTCAAAATATCTCCTGTGCTCAGATGAATCACTCCATACTGCTCCTTGATTACCTCGCTAGCAGTGCCCTTGCCGCCGGCAGGAGGACCCATAATAATGATTTTAAGAGGCGGAGAAGTTGTCTTTCCCTGTAGTACATCACTTATTTTGTTCAAAATAGTGGTGATTGGCAGTCCAGCATCTATCAGGGTAGTAATATTGTTGTCAAAGGCGTTGAGTAATCCTAGCTTGTTTTTCTCATAATGAGAAAACATGAGCTGTATGTTCTTGTCATATTCAACGGCCTTCAATCGTCTCTCATACTCTCTAGAGTCCTTAAACTCCAGAACAAACAGACGATCGGGAAAGATGCCGTCCTCTTGAAGCGAAAGTGCCTGTTCTCTTGTCTGAGGAAATCCACTCAAGATGAACCCATTGCGAACAACTGACTCACGACTATCAGAATGATCATTAAACATTCTCAACAATGTACATAGTTCTTTCCCGGTAAACACAACAGTAGGTATGTCAAGGTCCGAGGTGTCTATTACGGAGGATGCTTCTGATTGGAGCAACAATTGTTGCATGGTAATCACTTCCATGTCTGTAAATCCTCTAGCATTCAAATCTGACGCTACTTGGTTATATTGACTCAATGGTTGTCCAATAAGGAATACTCGACGAAAACTTTTTCTATAGTTGTCCTTGTGCTTCTTCAAGAATTGATGAAGATAAGCTACGGGGTCTTTAGGCTTGTCGATATGCAAGTGCATCATCATTTGACTGAACAACAAGTTCAAATCGTGCTTATTCAAATAATCAGTTACTACATTCTTAAATTGTTTCTCTTCTTGGGAGCTCAGTTTCATCTCACTCATCCTGTTGTGATGGAAATTTGTTGTGTCGTAGTTGATCGGCCTTTTTTGGGAGAGAAATTTTACTTCCAACATTATACATATATCGGAATATGGGTTGAATAAAACAATCTTAAGGAGGGAACCTCGATGTTGGGTTGAGAACTCTTGAACATTCCCTGATCTATGGGTAAATGCATGAAACCTATATATGTTTTTGGTCAGTTACTTGACGGTCAACCAAGAAGAAACGAAAAACGATTCCTCAAAGGGTTGACAAACTGTTGCTATGCTTCTTTAAGGTCTGAGGAAATCTCGAGACTCTTGGATTCTTCAGCACCAGAAGGCAAGGAAGAAAGGGACAAACAGCTTGACTTAAAAATTCTGTCTTAATTGTTGTTCGAGGGCAAGCAGATGACACCAATGACGACATTTAACCACTGAGAAGAAAACCGCGCATTCCAAGATCATGAAAAGTGATTGCCCGAGCGCACAAAAACTGAAAATCAATAAAACCAAAAATCACGGAAGACATCACCCCAGAAAACCCATAAAAAATGAAACACAACAGTCGAACGCCGACAAAAGGTCGCTCACATCTGAATAATGATGATGACACCACCACCACCACTTCTCCACTCACTAGCGACTCCACACTCCCTCTCTTATCCAATCACAACAACAACAACACTATCAAATCTCACTCAACCACCACTACCACCACCACCACCAATAGACTCTACCAACACATTAACAACACTGATAACAACAATAATGATGAAATGGATGATGATCAATACAACTCTCCTCGCACTACCACAATCACCACAACAACCAAAACACCATCATCATCATCATCATCACTGTTAGGATCACTTTGTTCTTATAAACTCACGAAACGAATTCGAAGAATCATCAACTCTCAAGTGTTTCATCTCATGAGCATTGTTCTCACACTGTTGGCCATTGGTTTATCAATGATATCAAAAACGTTGTTTGAACGGAACACGACTTCGAAATCTCATGTTGTTCACTACTTGGCATTCTCTCTGTCTTCTGTTTACATGTTGATGAGCACTTGGTTTTGTGTCGAAGTGAGTTCGCGCATGATTTTTAATGGCGCGCATTTTTTTTGGCGCCAAAACAAGGGTGTACGGATACGGAACTTGGCAGAATTTTTCATTGTTTGGGTTAGCTTTGCACTGGATTTGTATGCGTACATACGACTCGCATCTAGTATCGTTGTGATTGCAAAGAGGGATCAAATGGTGACTTCGACTCTGTTGGGATCGATTATTACCATGAGAATTGCCATCTTTTTGCTTGCAACACCTGCGTTGCACAGTCTCATTCGTCAGATGAAGAATGCGTTTGAAACAGTGTTGATTGTTTTAATGTTTTGTGCATGTTTGCTGTACGGAGCTAGTTTATTGAGCTTTTTCCTGTTCAATCCCAATTTGTTCCATTCTGGTAGTTCGTCTGCCAATTGTGAAATTTGTCGAGATCGGTTCAACAATGTTGAGAATTCATTCTTTGCCATGTTGCAAGTCATTTCATCCGATGGTTGGAGCTCTGATATCGTAGTGCCCATGTGTGAGCAGTCATCGTTTAGTTGTGCGTTTATTTGGCTCTATTTTGGATCGATTGAATGTTTTTCATTGTTCATTTTGCTCAATGTTTTCACTGGTGTGATATTTGAGAGTTTGTTGCAGACGAATAGTGATCCTAGTCGAAAGAAGACCAACTATAGTATTTTGGCGGATATGGCATGTGGTCTATGTTCCATGAGCAAGTATGTGGCAAAGAGGCAGAGGCACGAGGCTGATCCAAAGACAACATCTCGTGCGTTGAAGAAGTTTGTGAATGCTGTCACTGTTTCGAATGGTGATGAAGACGATGATGAGGAATCGGAGTCGGATGATGAAGCATTCAGACTAAGCATGTTGGACTCGGCCAATGATCGACGGCACAAAGAGGTGATGCGTGTGCTCGTGAATATGAATCGCGAGATGCTAGGTATGAAACGAGAGCTGAATCAGTTGAAAAAACGTGCATCAAAGAAGGCTGCTGAAGAAGAATAAATAATTGGCCAGATAGTTTTACTACCAGTTGCTAGGAGCAGTGAGATCATCATTGTTTTCATAAACAACTCTGTTGGCTGCCGATGCACTTGCCATGTCATCTTCTGCATATCCTCCCTCTTCATACGCATCATCAGCATAGTACTCGTCAAAACCAGTCGCTAGACCAACGGATTCATAATCATCGATTCCACCAGTCGTACCAGTCTCCAGTCCTCCAGCCTCCCACTCATCAGCATCATTTGCTGTGGCATCATGATGCTCAATCACCACTCGGTTGGCATTCTCGACAGCCTGAGCTGCTTCAGCCTGCTCTTGCTGTTCTGCCAGTATCTGAGCCCTTGTTTTCCGCACGACACCTTGCACCTTATCTCTCTCGGCGCTCAACTTTTTAAACATTTCAATATTGATCGGTTTTTTGTTCTTGAGTGCATGCGTCAGACTTGGGTTTTTGGCTCTCTCTTCCTTTTTAAACTTGTTTCGCACCTCTCGCCGGCTCCTCGTAGGAAATAGGCGCACAATCATACTAAAATCAGTACCAAACTGCTGCACAGCATCAAACAGTCTCCTCGTGTCATCATCTGTCCACTTTTTTGTTTTTTGATCTCGATAGCGCGAGAATGTAGCCTGAGTAATATGCCGGCTTCCAAACGTCTCCGTCACACGCTCATACTCATCATAGTTGACACCCTTGGGACCAGATCTCGTCACTGTCACACTCATCTGATTCAGAATGACTTGACCATTCTCATCAATCTGCAACTGTGGAGTCGCATCAACACCTGCATCCTCATCATACTCTCCACCAGCTGCATTGTTGTCCTCTTCGTCCTCTTCCAGATACATGTCCGTTAGTTCCTGATCCTTCTCATCTGCATCGTCCATACCAGAAACGCGATGATCTGCACCAGTGGACGCGCTTGGCATATCAAAGTTGTCATATGTCTGTTCATCCAAATACTCTCCATCACCACCGCCACCACCTCCATTCACAATCGACTCTGTTCCATATTCATCATACATGCCACCATTGCCCGATCCATATGGATAATATTCTCCTTCATCACCCATCGCATCCCCGTGTGCTCCATGAAGCCCTGATGACGATGATCCATAAATGTCATACGTGTATCTCTGTGAATCATCTTCGAGACCAGAATCGGCACCATCGGACTCTGACGATGCCTCCACAGGGATTCCTCTCTGTTTCATTTGCTCTCTCTTCTTCTGTTTCTTGAGTCGATCCATATGTTTCTCTTTTTTGCGAGCAGATCGAGTGGCTCTACCAGATTTCGTATCGTGCATAAAGTCCGAGAGTGTGACTTTGACGACTGGAACTTCTCTTCTGGGTTTTCTGGTTCGAGCTGTTTGTTGTTGCCCTTCTTCCTCCTCCTCCTGCTCATTCCCTTCTTCCTCATTGTCTTCTTCCTGTGTTCTCTTGTTGGCTCCTGATTTTTTCTTGCTTGTTTTGCTCTTTTTTTTCGATGGTTTCTTAATGTATTGATCCAATTCTGCATCAAGCATAAATTCATCATCTTCATCGTCATCGCCACGGTTCAGTTCATCCGCTTCATCATCGTCATCCTGACGACTACTCGATCGATTCAATAGTGCATTAATGGCTGCTTGTCTCTTTGATTTTCTGCGTACTCCTGATTGTTCATTTGAATTCACAGTGTCAACATAATCTTGGTGTTCTTCTTCTTCTTGTTGTTGTTGTTCCGGATGTTGACTTCTTCTTGATCGTTTTAATCGTCTTGTGTGAATCGTCTCGACTTGTTGTTGCGTTTGAGGTGTAAACAGCGATGATAATTGTTCACCGTGAATTGCACCCTCAGTTGCTGCACTCAACAATGAATTCATACTGCCCAACAACATGACTCTTCCTTCGGCTAACAGCACTTGATCTTCGGATTGTGTTGTTTGACCATCACCAGTATCATTATCATTATCATCAGCATCATCATTTTCACTCGTTCTCTTTCTCTTGTTACTATTGTTGTTGGTGTTGCTATCATTCATTAAATCTTCAAAATTCATATCATCATCATCATTACTATCGGATGCAGTAGTAGTTGTTGTGGTAGTGGTAGTGGTGGATGTAGATGGGTCTGTTGATGATGATGATGATGTGAGTAGAAATGAATCATCAATGAGATTAAATGCTGATGATGATGGTTGAGAGTCCAATTGTGGAAGATGCGAAATGGTTGCTTCAATCAACTCTTGTGAAACTTGATCACCACTACTACTACTACTGCTGCTATTATTACTATTACTATCCGTAGGACTAGTCGTCTCATTACTACTCGTGTTTCCTGTTGTTGCGCTTGTTGTTGACCGATTTCTTGAAGAATTGTTTTTGGGTGTAAATGTTATTTGTGGTTTACCATTGTTGTTGTTATTGTTCTTGTCGTTGTTGACCAAGATTTGTCGGGCGAATGAAGACATTTTCTCTATTGAAAGCTTAAAAGTAGACTGGCTGCGTTTCTTATTGTTGCCTGTGTCGTTTGTTTTTGTGTCGGGTCGTTGTTTTTTTTTGCTTGAACGTTCGTTTTTTTCCCGCAAAGAGCTCAAAATTCACAGAGCGCCAAACGGGGATTCGCGAGCGAACGGGCAGGGGTGAGTAACTACAATGGTGTTTTTATTCTCTTATTCTTGCTCGTTGCCTTCTTCGTCTTCTTCCCCCTCTTGTTGATGTTCTTCATGTTGATTCGAATAGATGTGCATCATATGATTAGCATATTCAGCTTGACTCTGATCGGCTTGTGATTGACCTACTTGACTCTGTTGATGTGCATAGGCATCCTGAGAAAGATAGTTGGCATGAACATGGTCAGGGAATGAGTGCTGCATCTGTTGCATCTGGATCTGCTGTAGATGTTGTGGATGTTGCATATGGAGATGAGAAAAGTGCTGCAGATGAATTGGGTGGTGTGCCATGTGGCCGTGGGCCATGAGTTGGTGGTGCGGAGACATTTGTTGCACATTGTGCATCGTACCGTATTCGCTATACTCTTGGTAGACAGGTTTTTGAATAATAGCCCGCAAATCATTTGTTTGTGCTTCATCTAGCATGTTGTGCTCTTGTAGCATGGTCAAGTGCTCATGTATCACATCATAATTGTTCTTCTGCAGAACAGCTTCCTTCGATTGGGAAAGGAAGGCATGAACAAGACTGTACAGCTCCATATATGACTTCAGGTAGCCATCCTTGAGAGCATTCAGGATGTAGGAGTTCCAACTCTCTACGATGTGAGGAGCCGTACGAACATGTTCCAGATCTACAATGAGAACAGTATTCAGATATTGGGTCGTACTTGTGATATTCAAGTTGCTGTACGCGAGATTTTCTGCTTGAGCCACCTCGTTATCCAAGCAAATGATTCTTCTCCGTTTAACATCAGACTCTTCAGTGTCTTCACCCTCTACTGGGACAAACGACTGTCTCAAATTAGCATTTGGTAAAGGTAGTGCACCAATTAACTGAGTAGCTACAATGTAGTAATGATCTACTTGCTCTGACTTGTTCCAGAACTCGCACCTGAACTGATCTCCATGATCTTGATTCAAGTGCTGCTTGAGACCTTCGAATAAGTCAGCATCGTGTTGGTGATCTGACTCTTCAGGTATGCTAAAATCGTTGCAGAAAGGACAATTCATATCCCATTGAAGATTCATGAACTGTGCACCCTCAGAATATTGGTTCAACTTGTTCACCAATAGTACGAGATACCGCATATCCTTCACATTCTCCAAAAATTTGAAATCGGTGTTGCTGAAGCCATGAACATCTCGTTCTTCTTGGAAAAGAACATCTGAAAAAGAAATGTTCAATGCAATAGGATGAAGTTGTGACATCGGCTCAAGGCAGTGAGGTGAGCTCAAGAATTGACCCTCGATGCTTCCACCATTGAACAAGTGATAGGCATTGTAATTCTCACCATATTCAAACTTTTCAAACTTGTTGACAACAGAGGAGATATCGATCGCTGTTTTCGAATCGTCTTCCATCTTGCATTCATCGTCCTCAATGACGCCAAGTGCTTTCTTTAAGCTGACACAAATGAAGATCTTTCGCTCTGATAGTTCAGATTTGGCAGATTGAGTCTTGTCCTGTAGTGTAGTATACATTGAAATCAGATTGACAGGGAATTGAACGACGAGTTCTCTCTCTTCTGATTGAGAATCAGAAACAATATGTGTACGATATGACGATACACATATATTGTTATTCTTGAGACCAAAGTGCAAACCAGTACTTACATCGATACGCAATCTCTCATCGTTTTCGCCCTGGAAGCACTGGAGAATGGAAGAATGTGAAATCTTCACTGTCAAGTATTTCTTACAATCAGTCTGTCTGGACACAAATACATCATCAAGACTGCAATACATCTTTGGACACTTGGATCGTCTACGATGAATAAAGAGATTGGCTGGTCGAGCTCCCAAATCTATCAAAACCTCATCTGAAGTAGGAATGAATCCCTTCTCATCCAACGTCTCATGTGCATTCTTCCGAGGCTCAGTAGACTTGCGAGGCTTCTTTGTTGGAATTGATTCATTGACAATGAATTGACTAGCAGCCATTCTTAACTCCTCATCAGATGCAATCCGTTTCTGAATGTCTGCCACTGCATTGAAAACATTCTTCTCAGGTCGCTTGCCTCTACCTGTCGGTGACTTTCGTTTTCTGGACTTTTTGTCGGATGGGGAAGAACCGGCTTGCTTACTGGAGCTACCGTCAGATATCAGACCGAGTCTCACAGCACGCTGCCTGATCCACACGTCAGCCTTCATTCCATTCATCTTCTTAGCAATCAACGCCCACTGATCACCAATCTCATTGAATAGTATTGTTAATTTTTCATCATCACCCGTAGTCCACTCCTTTGTGTTCAATTTTGGATTCAACACACGCATATACCTTTGATATACACTCTGTGGTGTGAGCTTGTTCTGAAAGACCTCTTGAGAAATCTTTGTCCACCTAATCTTCTCACCATTTTCACTGTACTGCTTAGAATTAATGGCCTTGATGAGCATATCATCCTGCTCCTGTGTCCAATTGTGCCTCACAGCACGCTGTCTATTCTTTTTCTTCACTTTGCCAGAGCTGCTGGAACCAGAGTTGATGGTTGTTGCCTTTGTTCGGTTTCGCTTCTTTGGTGTCTTGGATGAGCTGTCGGTGGGAGAAACGGAGCCCGAGGCATGATGCTCTGGCGTTGGTGCCTGGAATGGCATTTGACTTGGAATGGCATACGGTGATCCAAACGTGTTGGCCATGATAATGTTGTGATGAGACATGGGATAAGGGTATTGGATGTGCGATTTAGGCATCATTGGTCTACCGGCAAATTGCACACCTGCAGGCATGTACATGCCAGGAGCAGCACGGGCACCTTGTGGACCACCTGATGCTGCCTGATGAGGAACAAACATCATGTGATAGGGTGCGACTTGTGGGTGCCTAAGAGTCATGTGCTGTGTAGGATAGAACTGAGGAGACAAGTAACCCATCGTGTTCATCATCTTGGTTGGATCGTGTTGTGACTCATCCACTTCCTCTACGCCGCCACCTTCCTCTTGCTCTTGTTGGTCGACGACACCACCGTCGTCATGATCAACCACACCTGAATGTTGTTGTTGTACAATGTGGTGGTGCGCATGATGGTGGTGTGCCTCATGTCCATGGTGTGCATGATGGTGGTGATGGTGTTGGTGCGGATCGTGCACTTCTTGATCGTCCTGAGCCTCGTGATGATGGTGTGGTTCCTCTGATAACAGAAGGGAATCAGACAAGTCATTGGCAGTTAATGAATCATTGGCAGAATGTTCTTCGTCATTCATGGTTGGTTCTTATGTGCTCTGTGCATTCATGATCATTTTCATTGTAAAAGTTGTTGTTGTAAGCATTTTGTTGTTACATTTTGCACATACATGAAAGGTATTGATTCAAAAAAAAGCGGTTGGTGATGCAAGAAGTGAAATATCTTTTGAGCACCACCAACGTGAAGATGGATGAGAAGCATACTTACTTACTGATTGGAAATAAAGCTTAAGCGTAAGGGAAATACTGTCTTCCTGAGAACCTATAGAGTGAAATTGTAATGATACTTTGCTTACAAAACGTGATGTTTTGTAAAGACGTTTGAAAATATTTGCGTGCAAAAAATAATGTCGGCGATTTCGTTTTACTCCGACTTGATGAACTATCATGGAATATTGGAGGGAAATTTTTAGTTCGTTTTTTGGCACGACTGTGTGTTGGTATGACATCATTCCTATGAGTTGAAGAGTTCAACGATCTGCTGAAAGGCTTCAGCAAAACCAATCCTCGCCTTTCTTCTTCCTCAGAGATATTTCTCCGTTTTCTCCTCTGTTCAGTCCCGTGAGCGAGAGAAGAACGAACAAAAAATGACATCAACAAAAATACAATTCAACAGCAGAGCGTATCACAAAGCCATCTTCCACGCTGCCAAATACCCTCAATTCGCAGTCAACGGAGTATTCACAGGATACTTTAACACAGACACTCACACTACTTACATTACAGATGCATTCCCATTGTTCCACAGTCAAATCACATTGACTCCACTGTTGGAAGCAGCCATGCTTCAAATTGAAAGCTTTTTAAAATCAAAGCAACAGAAACATCAAATACTTGGCTACTATTTTGCAAATGAACACCTTGAAGATGAAACAATGAGTGCTTTTCATCAAGCGATTGCTACAAAGATTCATCAATCAGTGTCATCATCTGATGCCGTTGTGTTCATGGTAAGTTTCTCTCTGCACTTTTTTTGTTCGTCGACGTGTGGTAGGCGACACAGACATTTGCTAACAAGATTGATTCTTTTCGTCATTTTCGGTCATTTTTTTCATCATCTCTCGTGGGTGTATAAGCACAGATTGATAACTTGAGGTTGGAACCGAATCAGTTGAGCTCCCATTTTGCAATGAAACAATTTGCACCAGTGGGTAATCAATGGCAATTGGTGGATCATTCATCATCATCATCATCATCGAACAAGGCAGTGTCAATGACATGGGTTCAGGGCAGTAAGACTGATCATGAAGTGCTGGATGCAGTCATTTTTGAACATGTGAGAAATTTGATGGATCGAGGAGCATTTCACAAGTTGGTTGATTTTGAGCAACATGTGGATCATTTGGAGTACGATTATACGAACCCAGATATTTGAACACGAGCTCTTTATTGATTCGCTCGTGATCACATCATCACAGTAAAGATTTTGTCACTTGTTGTTTGTACCGATTACTATATATAATTGGTTCTTATTTTGTTTAATTGTAAGTTTTGTGTTTGTATTGATTGTATTGGTTGCATTGTAAGATTAAATTCTTATTGTAATCTTGTTGCTCAGAGTGAATGAATGGAAAGCACAAAAGCAGTTTCAAACATGACAGTGACAAATTTACCAATATGAGGTTGTGAGTGGAGAGATGAACACTGGGTAACCGACAGGAACATCAGCAATAGAGTTGATAATGTTTCTGAGAACAAATTTCATCTGTTGGATACTTCCTCTTTCAGCTGTTTCATTGCCCAGGAAGACCAATTCTTGAACTTGTCCAGCCCATAAACCCTTGACACATTCCTTGTTCAATTTAATGGTGTTAAAGTCAATCTTGTTCTTCACCAATTGCAGAATAAAGAATTGTTCATCCTTGTTGTCTTCAACCTTCTTTCTGAGAGAGAACAACTGCGGAGTCTCTTGCAAGAGTCTTGTTCTCCATTCAGGGTCGCCTTCATATCCAATAAACGTATCCTTGTAGTCATCGTGCAACAGTTCATACACCTCCTCAGGTGTATCAACTTCAATCAAGATAAACTGATCATTGTAGAGCTTGAGACCGGATTGAACTGCAGGAACAAACACACGATTGATAATTTCTGTGTCTCCGAATAGCCATTCATCTTTTTGTGCTGTAATTCGGAAGTCTGCCTTGAACAGTTGATGGAGTCGTTGTAGGAATGAGTGCGGTGTGGCAGCAGAGTGTTCTCCATTCGGAAGTTCAAGCGCTCTTCTGGCAGCTAAAGAGCACATGAATGACAACTTCTTCAATCTAGTGACTTGTTCATCAGAGTACGTGATATTCTTGTCACTCTTCCTCTTTTCGACAAAGTAATCGATATATTGTCCATAACAAGCTTGGAACGAGTCATAATTAATAGAGTTTGTTCTATCGTCATAGTCCTCGTCATACCTATCCGAGAAGAATACGCTATGATCTGTAAATGTGCTATCGTTCGAGTCCAGCATTTGTGCATATGGAGAATCATGAGATATCCAATAGTCTATCTCATCCCTTTGCACAAGATAGTAGAGTAGCGCACGCATGAACAAAGTGATGACCTTCTTTCTCTGATCATTTCCAATCATCACACTCTCAGCATTGTTTTCCATCACATTGTAGGTGTCCAAGGTAAAATCAGTCCGTAGAACTTGCCACGTGTGCCACCTGGACTGAACCATCATCGATGGCTTCAGAAATTGGATTCGATCATCAATCTTCTGTAGTAATGTTGATCCACTCGTGAGTGGTTCAATAAAGTCACGAGCAGCTCCAGGTTCTTCTCTGCTAATTGTTTTCAAGAGAGCGTCTTGCTCACGTTCCTGACACAACGTTCCCTTGAATTCGAGGCCGCGCAATTGGAAAGAGCAAACACCATTGCCTACTTCAGTGAAATGAACCATTGCCGTCAAGGCATCGTTCATGATAATCAAAATGTCGCCTGCGGTCAAATTGCCAAAATTGCCTCTCCTGATCGCTGTTGGTATTGACTTTTGGAGTGCAACAACTAGATGTTCATAGAATATAGAGTTCAGATTGTTCACGCTGTACTGACTATCGTTTTCAAGTGTTTGAGACATCGTCATATTGGATGCATCTTTTCTACTCGTCTTATAGTTTCTCTCCCAGAATTTAAGCGGACGTGGATATGACATGATGTAGTTCGCAGATCCAGTGAAAGGATACAGTGGAGCTGACAGGATAACCGATATACCAACTTGAAGTATTGAGAGAGCCAAATGAGGAATCACAAAGTATGGCAATATGATATGAATTGGTGCTCCCCATGATAGTGGAGGAGTGTAGTAAATTACCATAAATTTAAACTTGAGCATCAACTCCTCTATTTTCAAAATAATCCAACAAAGCACGAACATATCGAATAAAAGCGATTCCGATCTGTAGTTGATGTCAATATTGAATATGAGCGTTTGTAATGATAGAGCCAGCCACATTCGAGAGGGATCAGAAAATGCTCCTCGCATGATTCGAATGGTCGCAACTGATACTAAGAAGGCTGCAAAACCAGGATGATACTTGGATGAAGCAATTTGTGCGGCTGGACTGATGGACGCAAGGACCAGAATGATGTATAATCCAGTTTCGATCCACTTCAATACATAGGATATGACTTCATACCATGCCCACTTAAATCTTTTAAGTAGTTTATGCTTGGTCCACCATTCAGGTAGTTCGTTGGGCACAATCAGTGGTAGGCGGAATATCAACCATGGATGATGTTTGGACAACTGAGGTATCAGGTAATGAGCGGTGAAGCCGATCATTGGTATCAAAATTGATATAACATATGTAATGTACGGATTGGGACCACGATTAAAAACATCAAACACTTCCAACGGGATACAGAATGCGAATAACGCGACTGCAACAAGTAAATCAATACCTGTTCTCTTCAATGGGTTCACTCGCATCACATTGTAGTAAAAATCTCGTGACTTCTTCTTTGATTCTTGTTCTTTTGGGTTCGTACTAGTTTTGCTTGCTGGAGCATTTCGAATCGAATCGATAAGATCCAACAATGGTGAATAGTAATAGTGAGGATTACTTGGAGCTCGGCTTAATAAATAAGAAAGAGAGATAGCCAATGCTCCGTATATTCCTGACACGTAATCAGTTCCAAACCGGCCTGTTTTCATGGATGCATAACCAACACCGATTAAAATACCTGTGGCTGCGACATCAAACACGAACACTAGTATCGCACCAGCTAAGCTAATCGTTCCTGTTCCTCCATACATATGAACATGGGCATATTCGAGAACATAGGTGACAAATGTGCCACAGTGAGGTAGCCACCCCATGAAGAATATCAATGGGAAGCACATAATTAAATAGAGCACAATATCTCGAATTGTAACCATAACCATAAAATAGTTGAACGAGTAGCCCCAAATTGCAAAAGGCGACACATACAGTGGACTCAAGGCATCTGCTAAAAATGCCAAACCAGCGAATATCGTCAGGTAAAAGGCTCTACTGTACGCAGTCCACATCGTAAAGTGTACAGGGGAGTGCGCATCTGGCTGTGGACTCTTCAACAATGAAAAGTGACACGATGCAGTCACAACCCACACGAACACAACAGAAAAGAAGTTGTAGTACAGTTCAATCAACCGATACGATACCCAAGCAATAAATGTTGCAAATACAATGCACCATATTGCCTCTGCAATGTGATGATTCCGGTCAAACAGTGACTCCAATAGTGGCCTATCGAATGGCACGTTAACAACTTTGTTAAAAATGACCATTTTGTAATGATTGTCCAAACTTGGTAGTGATTCATTTGTAGTTGAACCGGTCGTAGCAGATATAGTTCCCATTGCTCGTACGCTTCGATTTCGAGTGATAACGGGAGTTGCTGGCATTTCGGCTGTTCGTTCAGATGACTCATCATCGTTCAACACGGGATGATTTGCGACTGGTTCTGGTGGTGTTGCTTCATTCTCATCCATTCCTTTGACTTCTATTGCAGTAGGATACTGTGCTAGATAATCCCTCTGAAACTCTCTCCTTGAGAGTTGTAAGAGGAAGGGATGTCTCGATCCATCCACATCTTCCAATTCAAGTTGATAGGTACGAATGCGATCGATATCACCGTCATCCTCATCCTCATCTTCATCATCGCCATCATCATTAAAAATGTAATCACCATTTTCGTCATTTTCATTATTAATATTATTATCTTGCGCCTCATTCAAGTCCTCCTGCGTCGTGTCAACCACTGGTGTATTCTGCACCAAATCATAATCTCTCACCAATCCACCAATGACTACACTATCGCCGTTTTGCTCCTTTAGATTCGCGTTCGAGTTCGTTTGCACCTCGGCCGCATTTTCATCGTCATTATCATGCTTCGAATGAGTATCACTCGATGATGACGATGACGTTGATTTGTGTTCATTGACCCTCGTATCATTTGCATCATTTTCACCATTCTCTCCGTCTTCATCCACTCCATCAAACTGTGGAATGGTTTGTGATTGATTCTGCGCAACAACAATACTGGAAAATCGTTCTCCAAACATGTCATCACTCACTTCAATGATATTGTCATCTGGTGATGTTGCTTGATCACTCTGCTTCATATTCGCTACAGGTGAAACAGGTGACAATGGTGATTCATGATCCATTGGAGTGTTGGCAGCAGATTGATCATTATTCAATTGTTGAGACTGATTCGTGTTCGTATCACTCAACGGAGAAAACAATCGTTGATGACCAGAGGATGACACTCCGACCGTACTCACTTGATTATTAGTATTCGTATTCTCATTGTTATTAGTCGTAGTTTTTTGATTCTTCTTGTTGTTGTTACTCTTCTTGTTTGACGACTTTTTCACAACACCTCTTTCGTTCACATCGAAAAAATAGTGAAAGTAATAGTTGGGAAGTTTGATGATGGAGAAGAGAATGAGAATGACCAAGGGATAACAGATTTGAACTGCTAAATTCCGTTTTCCAACAGTCTATTTGAATACATGTGTACATTTGTGTTAGTCATGTCCTACTTTTTACAATTTCACATCATCATCATCATCATCATCATCAATCATAAAAGAGATGAAAAAGCTTTGACATACAAATGTGAGAATAACTGGGAAGATGAAGAGAAATAGCCATAGATAAAAATGAACGGTTCTCAACAACATGGAATGACTCTTGTCATAGTAGATACCACCAGTGATGGATGACAGGAAACCCTTTTTCAAAAATCGAAAAATTCCCTTAATCATCGTCGTCGTTTTATAAGAGTAGTATGATGAGTGAGTTTAGTTGGATATCAACAGTTTTTGTTTGATGGTTGTTGTTGTTGTTGTTGGATTGTTGATGATGTTGATTTTCTTCAAGAGAGAAATGTTGTTCGCGCTCTTTTGTTTGAAACTTTTTTTGATGAGCTGTTTGTGTAGTCAGAGTCATCAAATGTCGCATGTTTGTTGTGCAAAGTTCGTTCCACAGAACATGGCCGAAAGGAGCGAAAAACTTGTTTAGGACGATACGAAAAGCAACCCTTGTATCTACATGTGAGGAAGAGTATTGACTGGAAGAGTTATAGTCATCTGTGTGTGTCAGAACTTGATAAACTACGGAAATATTGTCTACATAATTTCAGGAGATTTGACACAGAAAATGACTGGAAGGCTAGGCGAAATTCTGCGTGTGTCTTGCATGGAGGTGTGTGGAAGATTTCTGTGCTTCGGCACATTTAGCTTTTTGGTCTCATATCCCGGATGGATAAACAGACGAGAGAATATTCTTGCACATCTCACACACTTGAAAACTAACTCACAACACTCACATGTCCACAACAACAACAACAGCATCAACAACAACACAAGCAAGTGAGACGATTCGCTCCAAGAGTCAATATGACGCACAAGGGCTCAAGCAACAGCTCGATGCCATTCCCTCATTGCAAGAAATCAAGTCATCCATCCCAAAGCATCTCTTCCAATCCAATGTCTCCACATCCGTCTACTATGTCTTCAAAGATTTGCTCATTGTCATCACACTGTACACGTTGATGAAATGCATCGATGTCTATGCAAGACATTTGCTCCATCCAACAGTGTTTTTGGCACTGTTGACAGTGTACTGGTTCTTACAGGGCACCATGTTTTGGGCAGTGTTCGTGTTGGGTCACGACTGTGGTCACGGCAGTTTTTCGCGCCATATTCAATTCAATCGGTTCATGGGCGAATTTTTACACACGATTATTCTCGTTCCGTTCTATCCATGGAAGCTTTCACACAAGCACCATCATAATCACACGGGTCACATGGACAAGGATGAAATTTTCTTTCCGTTCAGAGAAGGTGATTTTCCAGAGGAGTCACCAGCTGAGAAGAGATTGTTGCCTACTCCGTCCGAAGCAGGATTCTTGTTGGGTGTTGGATGGTGGTATTATTTGGTCAAGGGTTATCCACCAAGAGGTGTCAGTCATTTCAATGTCAATGAACCAATGTTTGAGAATGATAAGGATAAGGTGTTGACTAGTATGATCTCATTGTCCATTTGGCTTCCATTGACACTGTATTTCAGTGATAGTTTGGTGAGCTTTTTGGTCTATTATTTGATTCCAGTGTTTGTGTTTGGTTCATGGCTCGTTGTCACAACCTTTTTGCATCATCAAGATGAAGGATCCAGTTGGTATGGTGAACAGTACTGGAATTATACAATTGGTAATTTGCAGTCGATTGATCGTCACTATGGATGGTTCCATGATTTGGTGCACAACATTGGTACTCATCAGATTCATCACTTGTTCCCATCTGTTCCTCACTATCACTTGGAAGAAGCCACAAAGCACTTCCGTGCAAAGTTTCCTCATTTGGTCAGAGACAGAGCAGATGAAGGTGTCATTTCTGCATTTGTTCAGAATGTCAAGCGTTATACGACTGAAGCTATGAATGTTGAGAAGGACTCTCAATACTTTAGATATGCTGTGCAGGCAAAGGAGACCACATCTACAGTCGCTGCAGACAAGAAACACGAATAATATTTCATAGTAAACTATTTTTATCTCATTCCAGTTGGTGCCAAACATCACGAGCCAACAGAACAACTACCCAAGAAAATCAAATGAATCGAAATTGAGACTACAATAATGAATAATCTCCATACTCTTCCGAACGAACTACTGTACCATATTTTTCACTATTGCGCTGATCTGAGCGCCGTTCTGCACCAGATTTCGAGTATTCATCCCATTCTGAGTCAAGCGTTGGAGGATCAATGTGCGGCGGTTGCTCTTGACGTGCCATCCGACGAATCAGAACACAACACATCGCTCTCTCCATGCACAAGCGAACAACGGAGCGACTCAATTATCAACCAAAATGGTGTGCCAGAGTGGTTCATGGTTTGTGTCATTGGAATTCATCGATATGACATGTCACTCATCGAGTTTTGCATGGACCGAGCTGTTGATGATCGGTACACTCTGAACCTGGGGCGTGAGAGAGATTTTGGCCCGACATCATCTTCAACAGCTGATTGTATATCGATCAGCGGGTTGACTGATCGGAGAAAATTATTTTACTGGAAATTCGTATGTCGCTTGTTGCAAAAACAGAGCTACTTGTCTCTGTTTTATTGGGCCACTAGTTGTGATCCGTTTGATCGTCATTATCGCACATGTTTCGACTCGTTTCGACAGAAACATGATCTGGAGCGTTTGTTGTTTCGAGGGACTAGTTTGAGTGCTCATCTTCGCAATGAACAGTTGTTCGAGTTGAAGTATCCATGGTATATCGATTGGGTGTGTGAGGAGGATCAACCACCAGTTCTGTATGATAATGTCAGTCTTCATTTCAAACTATGGCACGTTTATCGCAGAGGATCGAAAGTGTATAGAGCAAGGATCAATCTGGAGGAAACGTGCAGGATTCAGGGCTTGTTGGTCAGTATAGAATCGCTGGGAAAGGACTGTCATAGAATCAATATTCACTTGTTCAAAAAGACGATTATTGGATCGAGTCATAACACGCTCAATGAGAAATCAACAATTGTCTATACTAATTCAGGTGCTGTGAATCAGTTGAGAAGTGGTGATGAAGAACCATGGGACAAGAGTCATAACAAGATTGATGTTGATTTTACGTCCATGAGTCAGAAATCAGTGGATCACCTGCTCCGAATCTATCCACACATGACAACAATGATGAACAACTCAGGACAGCGAATGACCAGTTTCTCTGACTATTTACCAAGAGAAGAATTTATCCAAGAAATGTTTGGTAAGCGATTTAAGATGAAAGGTGTATTGTACCGTATTCATTATCACCACAGGATGATTATCGATATACCGTTCATGCCCAAAAATTCATCTCTGCTGATCAGTACAGGGAAAGAAGCTCATACTTCATTTGCAACGACGGGTGATGAAATCGAGGTGGAAGGCGTCTTCAATGACTCAACATCAATTCGCACGGATAAGATCCAGTTAGTCAAACCCTCGTTCAAACCCATTCTGAGCAAAGAAGATATTGGAGTAATATTGGTGCTGACAGTGATACACATTGTATGTGCAATGTTCGGTTTGCAGTTCAATATTGTTCAATTCAATTACTCGATGTGTGGGCTAATTCTGCGGACACTCGTTGAGAATTTTGTCTATGGCTTGGTTTTGGTTCTTCCCATCATATTGATCTTGATTGTTCTATCTCGAGTGTCCTCTGGTCGATACATGGGCTTATTGTTCATACCAGGAAGTTTGACAATTGATATTATTTGGCACTCCTTGAATCTTGTATCCATTCTCAAGTTCCTATTGTTCATATGGCAATTCATTTTTATGACAGTTATTGTGCATCATATTAGTGCCAACATCTGGTTCAACAAACAAAAGAGAACAGCAGATCCATTGTGGCTCGACAACACTGGTACTCATTCCTCCCATTCCAACAAGCACAAGATAATGAGGAGTGCAGTTAGTCCCGGCTGATAACCAAGGAGGATGTTCAAAGTAAAGAACTGACGTAGCTAGCACGAATAATGATTGATGAACTTGATCAGTTGCTAATCAATAAACGAACTTCTGAGAAAGGTGATAGACACCATGGTCTCAATTCCTCTCGATCAATGTAGTTCGTATCAGGAACAACATGCCTATAGTATTCGCCTGATCCCTTGTGGACTAACGCGGGTTCTGCGATCGTTTTCTCTGGGAAAAGAAAAAACTGTAAAACAACTGGTACCAGAATGGTTTCAGCTCGAACCGATGAGTTTGATCTCCTGGGATACTTCAAGGTGTCAATACCTGATCCTCCTATGTCTCCCAATCGATCAAATCAGACTAATACGCACGAAATTGCTCTCAAATCATCACTCACTGGAGCCCAAGTACCACGGACAAAAGAGAGGCGCAATTCGATATCTAACCTACCTACCACAAGTAGAATTCGAAAAAGATATCATTGCCAGGATAACTCTTCGCCTGAAAGGTCCAATGGAGCTGTCCAGTCAGATACCAACAATCTGAGAGGTGTTGAGAGGACAAACAAATCTCTGAAGGACAATAACAACGACAAGCAAAATGGAGATGTACCAACCAAACAACATCATGTCCAGGAAATTGAAAAGATGGATCCTAACCTTGGAAAGGTTGTTTATGAAATTCATGATGTTGATCTAGTGTGTAACTACGCAGAGAATGTGAAAGCTCAAAAACTGAAGGCAGAAGAAGAAGCAAAAGAATTGATGGAGATAAAGAAGTTTTATTCAGAACAAGATGAGAAGAATCGTCAAAAAATACAACAGCAGCAAGAGGAATTGACGAGGAGGAGAAAGGATGTTCGAGAGAAGTTGAAGGCAGAAATAAGGGGACGAACAGAGTTGCTAGAGCACAATAAGAGAGAAGAGAGGCAAAATAAGGAGCACTTACGTGACCTATTCAAGACTATCGATTCACAAATCCAACAAGAAGAGGAAAGGAAAAGAGAAACCAAGAGGCAAAATCAAGCAATAATAAGAAGTCATATGGAGAGTCATCAGAAGAAGAAAACACAACAACTCAAAGAACAAAAGGAATGGGAGAGTAAACAATCCAATAATACTTCCATTGGACCATTATTTACCTCTCCTGTACCTTCGATTGAATTATGGTCTGCAATGCACAAGATCAATGCACAAGAACTGGACCGACAGATTCAGTTGAAAAGGGAATTGACAGTTGCCAAAAGAACAAAATATATGGAAGAGGAAAGGAAGAGTCTAGAAACAAATCAGATTTGGATCAACCAACAGAAACAACTAGCGAACCGCGAGCGAGAAGCCTTTCATCAACAGTTGCATTCAGAGTGGGAACAAGCGATGAAGGAAGCTCAGAAGAAACGAGAAAATCAACAAGAAAGAAAGACAGAATTGAATCATCGAGAACGACAGGAGCAAAAGAATGAATTGGCGAGACAGATCTTGTTAAGAAAGAGAGCTGAGAACCGAATGGAACGAAACAGGGAGATGAATGAACAAATACAAGCCGCGGAAGCCAAGAAGTCAGAGAGCATGAAAAATGAACAAAGAAAGGACAAAGAGTTAGCTGATAAGTGCAAATCAATGGAAGTAAGAAGAATTTTATTCCGATGCAGAGAGACAGGAAAGATACTGTCTCCGGAACAATTCAATGTTATGGATGCAAGAAAGTCTAAATACAATACACAGTAACTTTATGATAATCTATTTACCACCACCTCCAAGATGATTTCATACTATCATTCACACTTGAATAGGACTTGTCGTGCACTGGTGGTTCCAATTCTCCAAAAGTGTACAAGACATCATCATAGTCATCCACAGTCTGATAGACCTTCTGGATACCAAATGTTTTGCTGGTGCTGGTAACACTGTCATAGGCATCAGATAAGGAGTCTCTTGCAGATTCTACCCATTCATCAGCTGTATCCTTTGTTTTCTCATAATCGGATTCGACCTTCTCCTTGACATCTTCAGACTTCTCCTTGAACTTGCCTGAAAATTCGTCCCATCGATCAGATAGTTCATTCTTTCCTTCGTACACCTTGTCAGAGTAATTCTCGAACGTATCCTTGGCCTCCTCCTTAAACTTTCCTGCTTCTTTCTTTGCCTGGTCATACTTTTCACCCGCCTTATCCTTTGCCTTCTCATAGTATTCTTCAGATTTCTCCTTGATGTCTTCAGCTTCATCCTTTGCTGTTCCGAAAACATCAGATATCTTCTCCTGAGCAGTCTCCGTGTAATCCTTGACTGTTTCTGCAATGTCGGATGCCTTCTCCTTTGCATACTCTGCCTTGTCCTTGAGCACTTCCTTTCTTGCCCACAATTCATCGCGCAAATCTTCAGCCTTGTCCTTCAACACTTCCTTTCTTGCCTGCAAATCCTCAATTACATCGGCAGTTGTTTCCTTTGCTTTATCATATGCTTCTCCTGCCTTCTCGGCGTATTCCTTTGTGGTTTCCTTTACTTGGTCATAGGTTTCTCCGGCCTTCTCTGTCCAATCGGACACAGTTTCCTTAAGGTTGGACCATGTGTCTTCTGCGGTTTCCTTGGTACCTTCATAAGCGTCCTTGGTCTCCTTGGACCACTCATTGGCCTTCTCTTTGCCCTTCTCCTTCAAGTCCTCTACAGATTCCTTTGCGGAATCAACAGTGTCTCTGGCGTACTTCTTGGCATCTTTGGCAGTATCCTTTGTCTTTTCCCAATACTCCTCGGATTTGTCCTTTGCTTTCTCGGCATAGAGCTCTGCGTCGCGTTTTGCCTTGCCAGACAATTCCACTGCCTTCTCTTTTCCTTGTTGATATGATTCCTTGAGATCCTTGGATGCATCTTGAGCCTTGTAACCTGCTTCCTTGAACTTTTGTCTTGTGTCATCAGCAGTTTCCCTGGCTTTGCTTGCCCATTCATCCTTTGTTTCTTTAGCACTCTTCTTGAAGTTATCAATACCCTTCTCAGTTTCTCTCCAGGCATCACTCGTGAATTCCTTGGCTCGATCTTTTGTTTGCTCGGCTTTATCCTTCCATTCCTCCTTTTTCTTCCAGAGATCATCCTTTGCTTTGTCATAGCTGTCAACGATTGCTTCCTTTGATTGATCATATGCTTCCTTTACATTTTCTTTCTCATATCTATAGGATGGAACACTTCTCTCTGTCTTGTGTTCTGTCTTCTTTTCAATTGGCACTTCGTATGATCTTGGCTCTGAGAATTCCTTTTCTTTTGGAGTGGAAATTGATTGTTGTTGCCTTTCGAGTGGAATACCAACGTGTTCACGCCATTCTTGCTTGTATTCAGAATCGTAATCTCTGGCTTCAAAACCAAAGTCAGTCTTTCTATTGTGGAATTTACTTGCTTCAACCATTTTTTGTGTGATGTGACTTGTTAGTGTATGTACAGATTAATCGTTTTGGTTAAGTGTTCATCTCACAGATCAATGACGCTCAATATTTATACTTACTTATCGGATGGTTGTTCGTCCAACACATATTTTTAGATGTCAAAAAATTGAATCATGGTCAACCTTACCCCGGGTAATTGGATACTCTGGTTGACCAGAACATGAAAATGAAATTGTGTCTACGGAGTTTCAAAACCGGGTATTTCTTTCAACGAAGACATAGTGTCTCGATACAAGTACATGTTTATTTTATGAACTCTCTTTTTGCTCTGCCATTTTGGAGGGCAGAGCTCTTCTTCTTTGTTGTAACCTCAACAAAGTTCTCACAGCAACAAGTGAAAAACCCTCGTGAACAAGTGGTGACCTAAAGAGAAAGGCAAAAACGAGTTCTTTTGGTGGAGTGCGCGTGCTCTTACATTGTGCCATCGATTCTCACAGCACACATTGCACAGGCGCCCACACATTTGAACCGTAGTTTGTTTTTGCTTCTCAAAAAATCAAACGGGACTCTTGTTTTTTTGAACCAATACACCAGATTAGTGGTGGTGGTAGTTTGAGACTTAATGACCTCTTCAACAATCAAACACACACACATAGAGAGAGAGCAGAGATTCTCTTCTCAGAAAATGTGATTGGAACTACTACACTTACACTACACAACTATCCTAACTACCTATCTAGCTAGCTAACTAATGACTACTACTAACTAACCAACTACTATTACATTCACAGCTCCATCCACTTACTAATAAGAGTCACTAAATGGGCAGTCTCTAGGGTCATCAGACAATAAAAAGATGGACTTTGTCAGGAGCTTGCTGCACTGAGAGGAGGATTTGGAAGAATAGTCTTCTTCATCATCATTATTATTATTATCATCATCATGATTACGAATAATACAATCATTCTTTTTCAAGAATGCTGAGGAATGAGACTCTCCGGGCAATCGCAATTGAAGTGTTGATGATGATGATGATGGCAACAGAATGCACTTCTTATTGGTAGTGTGGTTTTCATTATAATGAGTGTCCAAATTGTGATGGTGGTTGTTATTAATGTTGTTATTGTGCTTGTTGTTCTTTTGCTGTAGAGCTCTAATGGTTGTCGTTGTAGTGGATTGGATGTCCATTTTTTGTGTGTGTAATTAATGGCAATGATGATAGCTTTTGAGGCGATATGGGTTCAATGAAGGAATAGGGTGGTGGGTTTTCTGGTTCCAACCGACAACAACAAAATAGCAATACTGTGTGGAGAGAGAACTTCAACTATTGATTTTGTTTTTGATGGGTGTTTGAGTGGCTTATGAATCTGGCGAAAAAAGATGACCTCGAGGTGGATCTCTGACTTTGACGAGGGTACAGAAGCGCTTGGACCAGTCATTCGAAATAGATCCATGCGGGGCCTCATTTTGATTGGAATTGGCTGCGGTTTTCGCGGTAAATTAGTCCGAACGATATCGGCTACAGTAACTGGTCATTTGCTTTTCCAGATCTCGACCATCAACTTGCTAATTTTGGTTCTGAGCGAGATGGGACAATGGAGCTGATCATCGGTGACTAAACGAACCATATCCAAGACTAAACTGGCCAGATCAAAAGAAGACAAAACCATGGTCGAAAAGAGCAACAAAATTCAATCTGCTGAGCATCAACTACAAGAAGCTCACAACAATCTGTACAAACACTTCTTTGCAGGTGCGTTCAAGACTCAGAAAGGACTTGATCAAGAGAATGCCAGAGAGGAAGAAATCAAGAACCGTTCTGAACTGCCAACCGTCAATCGGAGAGACAAGAATGAAGGAACAGGCGGTCAGACCGAACATGACAAAATCATTGAAGAGTGGCAGAGTTTTGCAATGGGTCACTGAGAAAGATAACCTTTCAATAAACAACAGCAAATGTAATTACATACTAACTTCCTTTCTGGAAAGTCGATATTTGGCTGTCGTTTTCTTCATGCGGAAAAAAAGAAAAGTTTCCATCAAAAAAATGAACCAAAACAATAGCTCCGATCTCTCTTCCAATATTTCTGCATGCATGCAACTGGCCAGTGTCATTTCAAGTACGTTGGGACCATGTGGTATGGACAAGTTGCTTACAGATGATCAAGATCACATTTTGGTGAGCAACGATGGTGCCACGCTTGTGAAACACCTTTCGATTCAACATCCAGCTGCTCTGTTGCTCACTCAAGTGTCTCAATCTCAGGATGATCAAGTGGGAGACGGTACGACAAGTGTTCTTTTGTTTTGTAGTGCCCTGTTGAGTCAAGCACTAGAATTGATTGAGAATAGAGGTGTTCATGCGAGTCATGTCATTGCAGGATATCGAAAATGTTTGTCCATTGCTCAGAAGCAGTTATCACAGTATTCGATACCGATTCTGATGAAGTTGGATGAGAGTAAAGGTGTAGATACGAGGCAACTCGCAGAGATCAGAGAGAAGAATGATTGCTATGAAGATTTGATGCACATTGCTAGAACTACCATTGGATCCAAGGTGATTAACACGGATTCAGATCATTTTGTCTCCATGGTTGTCAATTGTGCGATCCATCTTCATTCACAAAATAGTCGAGATTCATTCACCATGTCAACAAATGATCTCTTTGTTCACAAGGTGATTGGACCAAGCATTTCTCACTCGATTTTGCTCGATGGCTGTATCATACGTAAGAAGCTGCCCATTAGTTGTCCACAAGTTGTTTCCAATGCTAAAATCATGGTATGCAAGTTGGATTCTCTCGCCTCTGCCAGAACAAAGTTTCACAATGCTCAGATATCTGTCAAGTCCTATGAAGAGGCCAATGATATCAATGTCTATGAGAAGGAGTCTCTCATATCGGTGTGTGATCGTATCATCGATTCTGGAGTGAATGTTGTGTTCAACTCTGGACATGCCATACATCCACTAGCACAGAATTACATGTTTCGAAAAGGTGTCATGTGTGCGGGGCATGTAGACTACAGAACAGCTCATATGATTGCAACTGTCACAGGAGCAACCATCCAAAGCCAAATACCGATGAGTGGTATTGATATGTTGCATGTTGGATTGGCGGATTGTGTGCAACAAGTGATTCTCTCTGATGAAAAGGTCATCCAAATCTCTGGATGCACTCGCCATCAACAACAACAACACAATGAAGATACTGGTCGATCCAATAGAAAGCCATGGTCATCGATACTCTTGCGAGCACCGACAATGTCCTTGCTCGATGAGTGCGAAAGAAGTGTGCACGATGCGATGTGTATACTCATTGCAGCACTCAGTTCAAAGAAGTATGTTGGTGGTGGAGGCTGTATGTACATTCATATTGCTCAGTCCTTGAGATCTATTATGATGGAACAATCAGGAGTGATCCAATTGGTCATGGAAGCCTATGCACAGGCCTTGGAAGTCATACCGGTCACACTGGCACGCAATGCCGGTCTTCAGAGCTCCCATTTGATCGCAGAGCTCCGTTCTCAACATTCTCAGTTCATTAAGGATGGGAAATACAAGGATGAGACCTATCCCTTCATGGCACTCGACCTGAACAAAGGAAGTCTCTGTGTCAATGTAGCTCGAGAGTTGAAGGTGATGGAACCAATCTCTGTCATGCGGAACATACTGGACAAATCGATGGACGCAGCAGAAGCTATCATAAGAATTGACAGAAACATTTATCTGCGACCCATCGCTTCAGCAAGCGAGATGGGTCTATGATAGATGATAGCTGTAAACTTCTCTTGTCATGGTATTTCTCAGTTGTTTTTTATTTCTCTTTTACAGATATACAGGTGGCAGTCGTTTTAGTTGTAAGCAATTCCCTCCAATAGATTCTTGCCATCCCCATACATTTATTAATCTTAAAACTATTAAGGGTGGGTGGGTTGGTGCAACACATACACAATGGTTAGTGAACTTTGAAAAATCTATCTATCCCGGCTGTGAATACAAAAATATCCGCTACCATTTACTTGGTCTTAGCAAATTCCCAGTTGAAGATCTTGCTCTTCTCAATTTCGACACCTCTGAAAGTTGGGTTTGGCAACAAGTGCTCAACAACTTCCTTCTCTGACAACAATTCATTGATGCTCAAGTCAATTTTCTCAGCAGCATCTTCAGTAATTGGCAATCCGTCAACAACACCATACTCACCAGCACCAGTGCAAATAACTGGGAAGGATGACCAGATACCGAGTGGGACACCGTATTGTCCTTGGGAGACAATACCCATAGACACCCATTGGTCATTACCGTGCACCCAGTCTCTCATGTGCTTGATTGCGGCATCAGCAGCAGAAGCAGCGCTGGACTTTCCTCTGGCGTTGATGATAGCGGCACCTCTTTGCTGTACAGTAGGGATGAATTCATTGTTTACCCAGTTGTTGTCCAAATCACCTCTGATCCACTTTCCGTCGACAAGAGCATGGTTCAAGTCTGGGAATTGAGTTGCGCTGTGGTTACCCCAGATACCGACTCTTTCAATACCGCTGACTGGAACCTTCAACTTTTGAGAGAGTTGTGCCAAGGCTCTATCGTGATCCAAACGAGTCATGGCAGTAATTTGTAGTGGGTTAAGATCTGGTGCATTAGCGGATGCGATCATAGCATTTGTGTTTGCAGGGTTACCGACAACAAGGGCCAAAACATCAGTGTTGGCATTGTCGTTCAAAGCCTTTCCTTGAGCCTTGAAGATAGCAGCATTGTCCTTGAGCACATCAGCTCTTTCCATACCCTTGCTTCTTGGCTTGGCACCAACGAGGAGAGCATAGTCAGTCTTCTTGAAAGCTTCAGCCTCATCTGATGTTGCTACAATGTTGTTTAACAATGGGAAGGCACCGTCCTTCAATTCCATGACAACACCTTCAAGTGATTGCATGGCTTCTGGTCTCTCCAAAAGTCTCAAGTTCACTGGTTGATCCAATCCCAACATCTCACCACTAGCAATTCTGAAGAGCAAAGAGTAAGCGATTTGACCAGCAGCACCAGTAACGGTAACAGTAACTGGAGAGAGCTTTGGCAACAAGTCAGATTGAGCGAGGAAACGTGGACCCTATTATTTTTTGTTCGTTATTAAACACAAGACATGTGCAATAAATGAGTGAGTCAGTAAGAAAAATTCACATAATTTTTGTTGCGAAAAAATAATGTTGTGCGGCGGGCACTGTGAAAAAAAAACACCTACCTCTTGAGCAGCCTTGTCCAACCAGGAAGCAAGAACCTTTGGGTCTTGGAAGTTGATGCTCTTCAAATCTTCTGGGGTGTGCTTGCCCAACAAGATTCTCTTCAATGGAGTATCGACTTTGCTGTACTTGTTATCAATAGCTTCACCCTTTGCTTGCAATGCATTGACAGCTGCAGGAGCATTGTTCTTCTTGGTTGCAAAGCATCTCACAAAAGCTTTGATGAGAGAAGAAGAAGATAGAAGTATGTTTCAAATCGATTATTTTGCCAAGTCAATGCAATTGGACGATCATTTCATGAACGACGATAATAGTTGATGAGTTTTAACATTTAGGGTTATCATTGTAGATTGGTGCACATAACATATTAGGGCGGTTTTCCAAACGGTCAGCAATATGATTTTAGATCCAATGAAATGACCGGATATGCGGATTTGATGAAAAAATAAGGGCAAACATTGAATGAAGGATTCATTTAGCATTTGTGGATTTTCCTTGGAAAAAAGAAAGACATCAACATACCTTGAGCTTGCTTGGTGTTTTTGATGACGAGTCTCATTTTTGAATGATCAGGTTGTGTTTGATAATGTGCTGTTGTTTTTGTTTGTTTTCGCGGCTTTACAATTTTGTTACATAGTTGACTGTCGGAGACAAAAAAGTCCGACATGCGTTCAAACTTTGATCCATCTGAAGGTGTTCAACGCCACATCCACAATGAGTAAATGCTCATGAAGTCACTACGATTGACTCATCGTGCAATTGTGTGTCCAACCATACCATTCAGTTTGGTTGGAACTTGTATGTTTGAAACAAATGTGCTAGTGAGCACGCCACATCATCACCAACCAAACAGCCATAAATGACATCTGAGAGTTAGCTAACAAACATGCCTTACGTACTGCCCAAGGATTCTCATCGTGACATGCACAAGATCAACACAAAGGTTGTACAGTTTTGTAAGAGTGCTGTCACATGTCAATCCAGAACTCGAGGGATGTGCGCAATCTTCCAAGCAGAGGTGACGGAAAGGAAGGTTCCCATTTCCCAAAACTATCGAACTCAGGTAGCCACTTGAGTGACAAAACGAAACCTCCATCACGTCACCCACACACCAAAACAACAAAACCAACAAAGAACTCTCTTTTCAACACACCCACACAATCTCACATTATAACCAATGGGGCAGGTCATTTCGTGTCGCATGGAGCACCATGACGAAAATGTCCACCGCAAGCGAAACAGTGGTAGCAGCAAAAGAAGCAGCAATAACGACCCTAGTCGGAATAATGTTGATGACGACGAAAATGAATTTTTGCAATTGGCAGAAAGACAACAGCGCTTGAATGGTCCTGATGCTGAAGCAATGAGAGAAAAGAGACGATCGACACTATTGGATCGAACGGTTCGCAAAGAAAACCCAATCGCCATCCCAACCAACAACAGAGGTGAACCATCAGATGCCATATTTGACATTGTTCTCGAAGACACGAGCAACAACAATAGCACCAACCAACAACAACAACAACAGTCAACTACGGGAGAGGAGAATAGCGCAAATGATCGATCGCCTTCTTCCTCACCCAACAATACACTCTCACCCAACGCTGCTTTTTCACCCAACAAACCATACAAAAATTCCAACAACAAAAAAAAGGGAGTGGGCGCCAAAGCGATTCTCAACCGAATTCGCAACAATTCATTGCTGTCTTCATCTCCACCCTCTTCACCCAACTCTGGCTCCTCACCCCACATGGACAGCAGCATTCCAGTGTTCAAGCTCTTGTTGCTAGGAACAGGAGAAACAGGAAAAACAACCATTTGTAAGCAATTGAGACTAAAGTTGGACCCCAGGGGAGGACTGGACGATGAAGAGCTCAAACAACACAAGGTGTTCATTATTTGTAACATGGTGAACGCATTAGGCAAAGCATGTGAGCACATGAATGAAGAAGGCATTACATATGAGAGTGAAGACGCTGCAGACATTGCTGATTCCATTGTTTCACTGTCGGAGCGTCAGAGCTATCTCGTTGTGAATGCTGTGAGTGATTATGACGAATACTTGTACGATAATATTTGTGAGTTGTGGAGCGATAAGAGTGTTCAGAGAACGATGCGAGAGCGCATGAGCGATTTTGACGTTTGCGATTCTGTACTGTATTTCTTGGACAATTTGGGAGATTTATCGCCGCCGTTTGATACTCCGACTGTGAGACAAGTGTTGGCAACGTGCAGGAAGACGACGGGTATTGTTCAGACATATGTGTCATTTAGGGATGTGAGACTTCATTTGGTGGATGTTGGTGGACAGCGAAATGAGCGAAAAAAGTGGTCTTTTGCGTATCATGATGTGAATATGGTGTTGTTTGTCGTTGCATTGAGTGATTATTATCAACAATTGTACGAGGATGATACGGTGAACAGAATGAGGGAATCGTTGGACGTGTTTGCTAATGCGGTGAATGATCCTGCGCTCAAGCACTGTCCATTCTTTCTCATTTTCAACAAGGTTGACTCGTTTGAGTATCGGATGAGAGATATGATGCAGAGCTTGCAACTCTGTTTCCCAGAGTTCGAAGGTGGCTACGACACGGATGCTGCCAAAAATTTCATCGAAGATCAATTTACGAGTCTGTACCGGAAAGATGAAACCAGTTCGCGCAAGTTGCACATTGAGTACGTGACTGCGACCGATATTGATAATATGGGCTTGTTCATCGAGAGAATGAGAGAGGTTATTGAAGAGGGCGTACCAGATTTTTAGATTATGCGACAAGAATGATCTCGCAATAAATTAACACAGATTCACATTTCGAAATAAGTTAGGACAGAGTTTTATTTTGTGTTAGGTTTAGTTGCTTGCGCCTGCCAATTTGTCTGCCAGGCTTGGTGATACAACCACATTTGCAGCATGTCGGGTGCTCTTTGTTCTACGCCTCTCTGGTTCCATCGTTTCCAATTCAGTGTTAATACCTCTGAGCTGTTCCATGAGTAGTGTGTCATTGTACTTTGAGAGATTGTAATTATCTTTCATGTGCCTGTATGATCGAGCTCGCCTCCGGTTTTGCACGACAGATTGAACGTACATTCCAACGGCAGCAAGAAATGACATGACAACACAACCAGTGACAATACTAAGGGCAATCGTGATGCTTGTCTTGAGAGAAATACCACCCACCGTGCTATCCACTGGACTATGAACAACAAAAGACAATGGTTCCTTTCTGTTCTTGTTCTCAATGGCAATAGATAGAATTGCTGGATATCGCATCGATTTCTGCATTGGAACAGCGAGTTCATATATGGAGTTGTTGGTTCTCACAACAATCGATTCAAAGTATTGCTTATCGGTCGTTACCATGGACTCTATTGCCATTGCAGCAAAGAAATGAGCCGGTAACGGTGCCACATTATTCAATTGAAACAAAAACTTTGTTGCTTGATGCTTTGGTGCAAAAAAGGCAGTCCACTTGAAGTAAATAGAGTCATCGTGAGCCTGAAGAGAAACACTCACTGGTCCATCACGATTAATATAGTGAAAGATGGATCGCTTGGCCAAATAGTAATTTTCATCAATATCAATCAATTTTGGCTCTTCTCCACCTGACTCACCACCATTACCACCATCACCACCATCAACTAGTTCACTTTCCCCATCATCAAAGATATCATTGATCATTGAATCATTGACTGGTGGTGGAAACAGTGGTGGTACATACAATCGACAATAGACATATCTTATTTTTGCAGTGCTAGGAGAGAACATGAGGGCTTGATCTCCAATGTGCAATTGAGCTGCAGACACATGTGAATCCAACACATCCATACTCGTTGGTTCCTGATCCGTATATTGAAACAGGAGAAGTGCATTGGCCACGGCACCATCATCAAACTCTGGTTCATCTTGACCACTTTCATTACCACTACCATTGTTATTATGTGGATACGTCTTGTTCCTGTCGTACAGTGTGAGCTGTAAAATGGTTTCGTGCGGAGTTTGAAGCGGAAAATAAAAATAAAGAGTTTGGTTCAGTAGTTTTTGGCGCTTACTAGCCGACAGAAAATAAAAGGGGAGTGGGTCATCACCATTATCTGCTGAAGCTTTTTCTTGTCCTGTTCTCTCTAATGCTTTTGTTGTTGTTACGGTGTCAAGTGGTCGAGTAGTTGCAGTAGATGGTTTGAATAGAGTAGGACTACTGGGGTCTCTCAGATCAATTAATCGTCGAAAAGAATGCTTGGTCTGCAGCTTTGTTCGTTGTGGTTGTTGTTGTTTTTCATGCTTTACCTGTTGTTGTTGTTGTAAAAAAGCTTGTTGTTCTTGGTATGGACTGGAGGAGACAAAATAGAGTAGCAATGTGAAGGTGACGATGACAACAAGAGAGGACAGTGATATCGTTGTTCTTCTTCGATTGCTATTGGTCATTTTTGTGTTTGTGTGTCGAGTAGGAGTTATCGAAGATTTCGAGCGGGATGTTTTTCAATTCAAGAACTTTTGTGTGTTGTTGACTTGAACTTGTGGATTTCTTGAACTCCTTGACTGTCACGCTCCTACTATAAATATGGGAAACAAGATGGTCTGATCTGATTTCATAAACACACAGAAAAAAACACATCACACTACTGTACAATCATGCCTTCCAGTTCCGAGGAAACCAAACCCTTCACTTCAGACAGACGATCGTCATTCTCGTTCAGCACAGAAGAAACAGAAAGTGCACCGACTGGTGGATTCTCATTTGGTTCAGCTCTTCCAAGTTCAACAACAGAACCAACAACACTATCTGGATTCTCATTTGGTCCATCACCAACAACAACAACAGAAACTGGCTCAACTACAACTTTTTCATTTGGTGCAAGTGAGCCAGAACCATCATTCTCACTAGCAGCTGCTACTCAACCCACTGAAGCAATCAATAACACAGGTGGTGGACTCTTTGGATTGGCACATACTGGAGACACGGATGGAACCAATACGACTTTTGGAGCGACATCAAGCTCTTCAACATTCGGAGTGCCTTCATTTGGAGGTTCATCAGACCTATTCGTAGCACCTCGTTTTGGAAGCTCAGGTTTTGCCTCGTCAAGTGAAGATGAAACTCACAATGATTTACAACGCAAGGTCATTTCACATTGGCAACAGACACTGGGTAGCGAGAATATCACCTCAGAAACTGACTTTTTCGAAGCTGGAGGAACATCAATGTCCTCTATTAGCATGCTTTCAAGATTGGGTACAGAATTGGGAGTGGACTTGAGGCCATTTTTGCTGAGGGAAAATCGAACCGTTTCAAAACTAGTCAAGTATATTGAAGAAGCCAAGAGAACAGGTTTTGGAGCGACAAGTTCAAACACAGGTTTTGGCTCGTCAAGCTCAGCAACAAACAATAATACTCCAAGTTTTGGAACAAACAGTGGAAGCTCAGGCTTCGGAGCTCCAAGATCAACAGGATTTGGATCTCTAAGCTTCGGAACAAGCGTTGGTACTACAGGATTTGGAACGGCTCCAAGCTCAACCACAACTGGCTTTGGAGGTTTCGGAGCTACAAGCTCAGGAACGGGCACTACTACCACATCCTTTGGATTTGGATTTGGAAGCACAACACCAGCAGAACCTTTTGGAGCATCTCAACCAGAAAGACCTTCTAATTCAACTTCAGTATTCGCACCTGTTTCTTTGCAGGCATTCTTGAACAACGACAAGGCTGATTTGTGCCTAAAGTATGGATCAGAGCAACAATTTCTTGTTCATTCGGCGTTGATGCGTCTAATGAGTCCAATCATTGGTGAAATGATTGATAAGCAAAAGGTAGAGACTATCATCGAGGGCAGAATTGTTTTGGACATCGATCTGAAATCGCTGTACCTATACAAGGGAGAACTTGAAGGAGTCCTTCAACCAGAGCGTCTTTTCAAAGAACTCATTGAGAATATGCATGGACAAGAGGTGAAATTTAATAACACCTCATCGGTTACAATGGCTAATATTATCAACTATTATGTGATTGCATCCAAGTTTGGAGTATCAACTGTTGTGAACAACATTCGACCTCAAATCAAAGAAAAATTAGCGACTGTAAAGAGCGATGAATTCGAGGAGATTGTATCCTCTGCAGTCAAGAATGAGCAAGAAGAATTACTGTGGATGTTGAATGAGTTAGATGAACAGAAGTGTATTTTAAAAGTGCCTGAATGGAGATCAGTCTCCCAAGAGTTTCTGTTGAAGTTTATCGGTAGTGATCAATTGAGAGTCGACAATGAGAGCTCTGTTTGGAATTGCGTAAAAGATTGGCTCGAGGGCAAGCAGTTGCATGTCATGGTTGATGAACAAAAGGTTAAGGAATGTGTACGATTTCCCTACATTGCTCAAAAGGATCTGGTCCAACATGTAAAACCACTCTCCTGGCTAACAGAATCAGAGTATTATGCCTGCTTAGAGTATAGAGCAATTGATGATAACAATTTGGGAGATGAGATGAAGAATCTCATTTCCAGCAAGTTTTCTGAATCCATGAACTTCAAGCCAAGAGACTGTCAAAAGAGGATCGATATGGATGTGTTGATTGTGTGTGACACTACAGGCAGTATGGCTGGGGAAATTTCAGTCGCTCAGGCTACAATCAAGAATATCATGTCCGAACTCAAGAGAAGATGTAATGGAACGATTCGCTTTAGTTTGATTGCCTACAAGGACTACTGTGATGGACCAAACATTATCAAGTGTCATGAATTTACTGAAAGCCTAACTGCGGCCAAAGCTTACGTCGATACAATGGGAGCAAGTGGTGGCGGCGATCACCCAGAAGCTGTTGCCTTGGCGCTCCATCATGCCACTCAAGCTGAGTTTAGATCTAATGCTAAGAAGTATTGTATCATTATTGCAGATGCTCCACCGCATGGAATGGGAGAACCAGGTGATTCAATGCCAAATGGTGAAGAACACGATTGGTTGGAGTGTGCCGACAAGTTGAATCAAATGGATGTTGTTTGTTATGCTTGTATTTGTGGAAGGGCTCGCGATAACGGTAACTTGTCTCTCTTCATGGACACTGTTGCTCGCAAGACCACTGGAAGGTGCATCCTGCTTCAAAATGCCGAGAAGATTCCAGACATTATTATTAATGGCACCAACGAAGATTTTGAGATTGAAGAAGTTGTGTCTGACTATCTAAAAGAGTTGGGAGATTCAGTGAAGGAGATGTCACAAGAAGATCTAAACACCAAGATCCAGAGTCATTTTAAGGAAAAGAAGGTGCAGGTCAATACTTTGCACGTGGTCAATTGCTTCAATTCGAGCACTCAATCCCTGGCTTCACACTCTAAGTTGACAACTGAAGCAAGGAGTTTATTTGGATCAGGAACCACCACTGTGCAGCCGTCTTCCACTGCGGCTGGTTTTTCATTTGGTTCCAGCAGCTTTGGTGCCCCAAGTGAATCCCATGTCTCCTCTATTGCATCAAGAGTCACCAAGACATACATGAAATAAATTCCATTGATTCAAGTAGTTATCTTTCATTGTTTGTGATTTACTGCATGTCACGGAGATTCAAGTTGATCGATGTTTCTGCGCCTTCCCTCAAATATTTATACTCGTCGAAAAAAAAACACAGTTCAAACAACAAGAACATCCACGTATCTCATTAGTCATGCTGTCTTCCCTGTTATCAGTGATCAAGAAGCCCACAACCATGGACAATCAATCAAGCACAGACTATCTGACAAGCCAAAATATGAATCAAGTGTTGGAACATATTCAACCAAGCATTGAAGCAAATATTGAGCTCAAAGAACAAGTGTTTCCATGGTTTCAATCCGCAATAGAGCAAAGATTCAAGGGAGATACCTACTCTGTCCATCGTGTCGCCTGTTGGGGCTCTCTCGAAAGAGGCAACTCCATTTTTCAGAACAGAGATGTGCACGTTGTTGTTTTTGTAAACTACAGTGGCTGTGAGTCACGTGTTTGGCACATGTGTATCAATCATTGTGATACCTGTTTCTTGTCGCACAACAACAATGCTGCTATTGCTGTTCAACGAAAGGAAGAAGAAGAAGAAGCAAATGAATTGAATGATAATACAATAGTCAAGTATCGAGTCATGAGACAATGGGTGGATGAATTCTGTGAGAAGGTTGTACGAGGCAATGAATGTGCATGCAAGATGGATCGATGTATGAGAGGTGATGATCAAGTTCATTATGGTCTTCTGCCCAATCAAATCAAATATTATTCGTTGGCAAAGAATGTCACATTCCACGTGTCTCTCGTACCGTCTGGTACAATGTTTCATAACGCATCAAGTCTCCTATCGTTCTCATCGGATGAGACAGCAAAGGCCATGTATGCACTAGCTCTTGCAGAATCGAGGAACGAATACTTGTTGAACCAGACGCAATCAACGGACGTGAAAAAGTTGGTGCGAATGGTCAAATATTGGGTGCGTTGCGAGTGCAACAACAATCAAGAATTGACAGAATACTTCTTGGAAGTGTTGGCTGTGCAAGTGCGGAGCAATGTGCAAGAACAGGGCAGTGATGTTCGATGGGAATCCTTGTTTGTAGAGTATATGAAAGAATTGTATAATATGTCTCGTGATGCTTTAGTAAGTGAGCCCGTGTTGATGGATCCTCTACTCGCTACGCTCAATATTGCTAGAGAGGTACGGAATTGGAGTGAGATACGGAGATCATGTGCAAAAACACTGAAACACTTTGGTGTGGATGTTCGACCAGATGAAGGGGATGAACATGGTGGCGAGAGTCCTTCAGAAGAAGTTTCCAATAGTTTTAGATATAATCCAGAGGATGACGAGTATATCATTGTTGACAAGGTTACGCCTAATGCAAACACATAAAAAGGATATTCATTGCTCTTTATTGACTTCCACTATGATCACTGTGGGAACCACACAGCTGTGCTGAGACATCAGTTAGCAGATCCTACTATAAACCTCTGATCGAAGTAGTTCGTACGACGCTCGGTCCTTCTTCTCTAGATCTGCCAGCTCTTGTACTGATAGTTTCAGTATGTTATTGCTGGATGGAGCCGACATCTTGAATTCAAACGTTTCATCTCTTGTGGATGAGCTCGGATTCGATGGAGGAGCGAGGATCGGTTTCTTGGCAATGCACAATGAATAAACTGCTGCCCTGATTCTCAACAGCTCACGTTTTCCCAGATAGTTGTCACTCCTGCAGTTGCGTAGGCCTCTGTTACAACAATCGATTGCTCTGTCCATTTGATTGTGATCAGCACACACGGCAGCCAGAATTAAATAGCTGTATTCATAGCTCGGATCACAAGCTATGCTCCTCTCATACAATGAACATATCGACTCATGATTCCTCTCTTTCCTCTTCCTATCTTCCACAACGCTGTTGAAGGGCGCGTACATTGAGCCACCCATTGAACCGCCTAGTGTCATCGCTGTAGCTGCTGTCGAGTTGTAATTGGTCAAGTGTTGATAATCACCATAGCTTGCATTTTCTGACAGCATTGCCAACAGTGCTCGATCTCCACCTGCTCTCTTCACCTTTCTCAAAATATCAGCCTGATCCGCATAAGCTTCAGCCATTGTTTTTGGGTGTCTTGTCAACGAGAGAACCGTACGACAATCACGCAGTGCTTCTGTGTACCGCTCCAGTCTTCTGTGCGTTCTCATTCGATTGATAAAGAACAATACATCGTACGGATAGAGTTCAATTGCCTTTGTGAAAAATTTCAGAGCTTGCGTATCGTTCATCTGTCTCACGTAGCAACAAGCGATATTATTGTAGCACAGTGCCACTAGATTCAACTTTGCTGTTTTCTGTAAGCTCTGTAAGAACATGGAGATGGCACCCTGAAAATCCATCATCTCCATTTTCACGATACCGAGATTCAAGTGAGCTTCAAATCCCGTCAGTGGTCCTTCACCTGGTGGATACTCATAGAACTCTGCCTTTTTATCTTCTCTCGTTTCACAATGACTCTCTGATGTTGTTGGTTGATTCATCATTGTGTTGTCTGTTGGCACCATTGCGGGTGAAACAATTGGTTGAACATCAACCATTGTATCTTCTTCTTCATCACTGGTACAGTACTCGGAACTTGATGTACTGCTATCGCTGCTGTCAGTCATTTCGTAATCGTCATTGAATTGATTTCTTCTAGTGTATTTGTCTCTGTAGCGTTTGGCAAATGAACCGTGTTGAGACATTGAGCGCCCAGTCAACCTTCTTATTCCTCTTTCCTCTCTCTTTGGAAGGGGACTTCCATACTCTGTTTCACTGTCACTATTGGAATAACTGCCCGAACTGTCATCATCTCTGTGAAAATGAGAATGGTGGTTGTAATCTCCCGCAGCGGAGTTATGAAATGTAAAGGAAGAAAAAGAAGACCGTAAGCTACTGCGCCAATCTCTCTTCAATCTCTTCTTTCCATTGGAAATATCACCTGATTCAAATCTCACTCCTCTCTCCTGTTCATGGTGACTCTGTTTGTTGGACATTGTCATGTAAAGTGGTTGTGGACCTTTAGAAGATTCTTCGTTCATGTTGTTACTGGCTTGTTCGTGTTCACCGACTATCATGGCATCATTGGAGTGACTTGGTATGTGAAGATGATTCATAATTGATTTTTGAGACCGATGAATAAAATGAAGGAGTCTCTGCTTGGAAGACGTAGGTGTGTTGTGGTGACCAAACTCTTCTTTGTGTAGTATCGCATGGGAAGTAGCTTCATGAGACGAGTCATTGCTGTTGCTTCTCCTGTTGATAAAATTGGGAGGTGGTATCATCATGACTGACGGTGATGACGAAGCAGAAGAAGAAGAACTTGACATTGATCTTACCCTGGTAACTGCTCGTTGTTCTCGTTGTTCATGTTGTTCTCCTGCTTGGCTTGATTCCTTGTTGTTGTGAGCTAATGGTTGTATCGTTTGTTGTTGTTGAATGCTTTGAACGTATTCGATAGCTTCTCCGTACATTTGTTCTGCCGTTTTCAAATCCTTGTCCAATTCGGCAATGCACCCTCGGAATAGCAACATCCAATAGGTGCAGTGAGGAACAGTCTCTGGAAACTCGCAAAAGAACATGGCTTGATTCATGGCTCTATACGTATCAATCATGTTTCCGTGTTTCCAACTGAGAAGACCTCTCCTGTAGTATGCCTTGAACCGATAAGGTTGTAATTGAATGGCTTTCGTGATAAATGCATGTGCACGGTCGTAATCTCTGACGCCACGAGCCTCTGAGGATTTATCCAGCAGTGAATCATAGAGACAATACGTCTCATAATCTCTTCGCGTCATGGGAACACGTTGTGAATTATACTTGGTTGGATCCGGATAGCTATTACTCGTATGAGAACTGTTGGAATGACTGTTGCTAAAGTTTTGAGGTGGCTGTTGCGCTCGTTGTGGTAGTAGTTGAGAATTAAACATGCGACGTACTAAATGTTGTCGGGTGAATAGGTTGATTTCCTGATAGTATATCGTATTCAATGTCTTCTACAATTCAATCACCCTTGATCTCTTACAAAATATATGAACTTGGTTTTTTGTGTTCAGAGGCGCGATGGAAGATTGGTCTCTCTGGTATTTCACTCAGGGTAGGCAGAGATAGAACTGTTTCAGAAGAGACCCAATTTTGGAGTTGCAAAAACTGTGCATTTCAAGTGCAAACCTGGTGGCTTTTTGATCCGATTGTTGTTGAGCGCAGAGTGAGATGATCCGCGAAATTGTTCTTAATGACAGTTTATTCTGGGCAATTTGATTGGAAATATTTGATTGGAATTCCGATCTTGATCTAAACTGCTCTTATTGGTAGGACTCTTGGGCTACGACATCCGCACACCGGGAGCACAAAATAGCAGGAGCTGGTGAAACATGCTTCCAGCATCTTGGGCATTTATGGTTCCTGGCACGTGAGACTCGAATGAATACTGAGCCACCACTCTCCGTGGTCATTTGACCAGTATACTTTGAGGCACCATCATCTTTGGAAATCAAGCCCTTGAGTTCACCCGAGTGTTCAACTTGAGACACAATCAACACTTCTTCGAGCTCACCAGACTTCAATCCCTGCAATGCTTTGTTCATGGCATCACACTCGACCTGAATTTCGATATGGCATTCAGATGCTGTCGAAACTAACTTGTCGCTTCTTGCTTGCTCAATTAATTTGTAGATTTCCTGACGCAATTTGATAATATGGTCCCAATCGAGTCTAATGGCATGATTACTCCACTTGGAATCTATGTTGTACCATCCAGTCGTAAACATGGATGGTTTGTCATTGGTTTTGATTGAACTGTGCTGGTATGCATCTTCAGCCAAATGACAAAGAATTGGTGCAATAACCTTGTTGTAATTCTCAAAAATGTAAGAAAGAACAGTCTGGCAGCTTCTTCTGGCCTTGGATGCTCTTGGCTCCAAGTACAAACGATCCTTGACCACATCAAGATAGAATGATGAAATAGAAAAGGTAAAGTTAACCACCAACTGATGAACCTTGTGGAATGCAAACATCTCATACTCCATCTCTACATCAATTAGGAACTCAAGTAATTTCAGCAACATATACCTATCAAGAGAATTCAACTCATCATAAGGTACACGTTGTTCAACACTGAAATCATCAATATTTCCCAATAAGAAACGCTCAGTATTTCTAATCTTCTTCAATGTTTCGAATACATTCGCAATGACATCATCACTAATAGACACGTCGGATGTGTAGTCGAACAGCGAGGCCCAAAGACGGAGAACATCTGCACCATAGGCTGGCGATTGAGATTGCATTTTAGCGTGCCTCTTCTCAGCGGCCTTCTGCTTCTGTAATTTCTTCAAAAGCTTCTTCTTCTCTCGATCGCTGAGCTCATCCATATTCACTTCTTCTGCTGTCGATTGCTCCTGATTCTGTTGAACTTCGCTCTGAATTTGTTGTTCAGATTTACCATCAACAATCGTAGATGGTTCAAAGATGTTTCCAATAGACTTGGACATCTTTCTATTGTGCTCATCAAGAACGAATCCGTGAGTGATAACAGACTTGTATGGTGCCTGTTGCTTATGTGCAATGGATGTTAGTAAAGAAGACTGGAACCAACCTCGGTGCTGATCAGATCCTTCCAAATACATATCCACTGGTGTTTTTTCTCCGTGTCTCTCAATAACACCATACCATGTTGTTCCACTGTCGAACCACACATCCAACGTGTCAGTTCCACGTACATACTCAACTCCATCATTTCTGTATTGTGGAGCCAATAATTCTTCAATAGGCATGCTCCACCAACAGTCAGCACCATGCTTTTCGAATAGAGAGATTACGTGCCTAATGCTAGGCTCTGTGGCTAAAAACTCGTCCGGATTATGCTTGTTATAAAACACCGGGATAGGCACACCCCACACTCGTTGTCTAGAAATACACCATTCACTTCTGGCCTTCACAAAACTGGTTAATCTGTGTCTTCCAACCTCAGGAACCATACGAACTCTACCAATTGCCTGAGTAGCAGTATCCTTCAGGTTGGACAAGTCAGCAAACCATTGCTTGGTTGTTCTGATCAATATAGGCTTTTTGGTTCTCCAGTCATATGGATACTTGTGGACATAGTCCTCTAATAATAGGAGTCTCTCGCCTGGATGACCTTGCAAGATCTTAATAACTCCCTCGTTACCCTCAGTGAATACATTCTTACCGACAAACTCCTTTAGAATAACATCTGATGAGTAACATCCTGCATCATCAACTGGACTAGTTACAGGCAAGTTATGCTGTTTACCTACAAGGAAATCCTCCATACCATGACCAGGCGCTGTGTGCACAAAACCAGTACCAATCTCGGTTGTGACATGAGGGCCATGCAATAGAGGTACAACCTTATCAGATATGTACGGATGCTCACAGAAATATCCCTCCAGATCCTTTCCTGTAAGTGAATCAACTGTTGAATATTCGTACTTGGATTGGGTCTTTTCAATAAACTTGCTCAACAGTTCATCAGCAACCAAAAAGTGCTTCACACTACCCGATTGTTTGTTTACAGACTTCAGCACAGTGTACTTGACATCGCTATTGTAGCACACAGCCTCATTTGCCATCAACGTCCATGGCGTAGTGGTCCAAACGGTAACATTCAATCCTCCTTCCAATTGAGTCAAATGAGACAATTGGCTTGTTGACTCTGAAGCGACAATAGGGAAGATGATGTAAATGGATTTGGAAGTGTGTGCCTCTGGATATTCTAGTTCTGCCTCTGCCAGTGCTGTTCTTGAGCTAGGGGACCAATAGACTGGTCGAGCTCCTCTGTAAATATAACCCTGGTTAAACATGGACAAGAAAACTTCCAATTGCTTTGCTTCAAACAATGGGTGCATCGTCGTATAGTAATTCTCCCAATCACCCATCACACCCCACCTCTCAAAATCCTTCTTCTGTTTCTGGATTGCCTCTTCAGCAAATTCACGAGCTAGTCGTCGAATCTCTGTTGGACACATTTTTGCACTGGACTCATTCTGATGGATTGCTTTCATCTCAATAGGCAATCCATGACAGTCCCATCCTGGAATATAGTGAATCTTGTGACCACGCAACAGCTTGTATCGATTCACAAAGTCCTTTAGAATCTTGTTGAGTGCATGACCCATGTGAAGACTGCCGTTCGCATATGGAGGACCATCATGCAACACAAACTTTTTCTCATCACTCAGATTTTCTTGTTGCCACTTGTACAGTTGCTTGGAGCAAATCTCTTGTAGCTTTGGCTCTGTTTCAACAGAGTTGGCTCTCATGGAGAAGCTCGTGTTTGGTAAGATGAGTGTTTGACTATATTTTTTGTTGACGACTGTGGATGACTCATCACTTGTCTGTTGTTGTTGCTGTTGTTGCTGTTGTTGACAATGGAAAGATGAAAAGCTTTGTTGGAGTTGTGCTGAAAAAATAGCGTGAGTGGTTGATGGTGAGCGGTAGTGGTTCTGCTGCAACAGTCGGTACAATGATCGACTTTGAATCTTGTGACGATGCATTGTTTGATATGCTTTGTGCTTATCTCGTGTGAAACAATTTTTGTTGTTGCCAAGTAGGTTTTCCCGCCCTTTTCAAGAAAGGAAATCGAGGAGAAAAAACGAGGCCCACACGAACACAGCAATGAACGATGAAAGCTTTCGGGTAGCGAGCACCTTGATCAACGCAAAGTACATTGATCAATCGCATCAGGCGATCAAAAAGAGACAAAAACTTTTTCAGACGTTGCTCTCTCAGAGGTGTATGCCAGAGAAGGGATGGGACAATGTGAGCATTCAAGCTTTTATTGATCAAATGTCTCAAATGGACTGTAACAATCAATTGGACACTGTAGGAGTCGGTGAGAGAGAAGGGAGAGTGTTTAGCTCTCTCGTGGCATCAAGACACTTTTATTTGGCTCATGGTGTTGGAAGATCAGGAGACTTGACAGAGAATCAACCAAAAGCATCCGGTAGTTCACTCATATCGGCACTGTGTAATCATTTGGTGAAACATGCTTTGAAATTGGCTGGTGTTCAGCAAGTGAAACAGTGTTTGGTTGTACCCATGTGCACAGGAATGACATTGAGTCTTGTTTTACGATCACTATTCTTGCATGAAAAACAGAAACAACAACAAGGTGAAGCTCAAAACTCTGATGATGATCACAGATCAGAAACAAGGCGAAAGTATGTGATATGGTCCCGCATCGATCAAAAGTCGTGCTTAAAGTGTATACAGACAGCTGGCTTCGAACCGATTGTTATTGAAAATATCTATTGCCATCAAGATCACGAGAATGAAGATGGATTATGTACGAATTTAGCTGAAATGGAGCTCCAGATTGAGAGATTGGGAGCTGAGAATATTTTGTGTGTGCTTTCAACGACATCGTGCTTTGCTCCTCGACTACCAGACAAAGTGGTTGCCATATCCAAACTGTGCAAGAAGTATGACATTGGACACATTGTGAACAACGCCTATGGTGTCCAATGCAAGAAAACCATGTCTCAAATCTCTGCGGCAATGTCTCAGGGACGATTGGATGCATTCATTCAGAGTACAGACAAGAACTTCATGGTTCCTGTGGGCGGTTCCATCGTTGCATCGAATAATATCCAGTTCATGAATCGTATTGCATCGACTTATGCAGGCAGAGCCTCCATAACACCCATTCTCGATTTATTTATTACTCTACTGTCTATGGGTGTTGATCAATGGACCAATCTACTCCAACAAAGAATGGTATGTTCACTTTCTTTGATGTGTAATACGATTCAAGCATTGCGCTCATGATGTACTGACTTTCACTCTATTTACGCGATTTACATCATCACAGGAAACTCTACCTCTCTTCAAATCAAAAATGCAAGAAATAGCTCTAAAGTACAACGAGCAACTGTTGACAACAAACAGCAACACAATTTCGTTTGCCATGACAGTGAATCAATTGGACAATCCATCTCAACTTGGAGCACAATTGTTCTATAGAGGCGTCTCAGGAATAAGAGTCGTACCCAAGCAAGTAAAAAAGGAAGTTACCGGTATCACCTTTGAGGGATATGGCTCTCACACGAATCACTATCCCCACCATTACTTGACAGTAGCATGTGCCATAGGAATCAAGAAAGAAGACGTTGAACAGTTTATGACAATGTTTGATAAGATGTTGCACAAGATGTACAAAAAGGAAGCACAAGAACGCGCAGAAAAAAATGCGAATCAAACTGATACGACAAGAGTGTAGAGAAGGCGTGACTCCAAGTGGTTTTGTTTGTGTGCAACATTTCATTTTGTTGGTCTGATTTGTTTTTGTGGTGATGCTTCAACCAAAACTTTGAACGTTTTGTTGAACATACAAGTCAACCTTACAGAAATTTTGAAATCTCCAATAACAAACAAAAAAACAAAGTCATAACCACATATCTCTATCACCATGCCACAAGCAATCACCAAGCAAAGACCAACTCACAAGCGTACTAAGAAGTTCCACAGATTCCAATCTGATCAATTCAAGAGAGTTAAGCCAAGTTGGAGAAAGCCAAGAGGTATTGATAATCCTTTGAGAAGACACTTTGCTGGCCGTGGTGGTATGCCAACCATCGGTCTCGGAGCTGACAAGAGAACCAAGTACATGAGAAACAACAGATTCATTGACTTCGTCGTCAACAACGAGAAGGAGTTGGAAGCTCTTTTGATGCAAAACCAAAAGTACCAAGCTGTTATTGCTTCCACTGTCTCTGCTGTTAACAGAGCTAAGTTGATTCAACGTGCTAGACAATTGGACATCAATGTCGCCAACGTCAGAGGCAAGCTCAAGACTGAAGAAAACGAGTAAATGTTTCTATTTTTTTCTGTTCAAATCATGTCACTTGCATTTTTGTTTCTTTCGACCGACTTCTTCTAGTTTGGTTTTGATTAAGTTCTGGTTTTTGTTCCAAGAAGAGGGATTCCGAGAACGTAATCAAACCAAATAACAACAAACCCAACGCAATCTGGAACAATGCAGAAAACGTTGGAATTCTCCCAGTGCTCAGATAAGATTCGAGCTCTGGCGTACTGTCCCAAGCTAAACCAACTATTTGCCGGATGTTGCCATGTTGAAGTGTTTGATCTGGCAAAGCAGACCAATATATCCACATTGAAAAGTATTGCTGGGGAGCTGGGTTCTGTTTATTCGTTGTACCTATTAAACAGTACTTCTTCATCCGGAGGTAGTGGTGGTGATCTGGTCTTGTGTGGCAGACATGACGGCACGTTGGAAATGTTTGATCTGAGAGCAGATTCTCGTCCCATCTCGTCCATTAAATCTCACACAAACACTATCCGATCCATCTCTCAGTTGAGCAATGGCCGTATCATCACTGGTTCCTATGACACAACTTGTCAAGTGTACGACATGAGAGCATCAAAGTTCGTATCTCTTGCGAACACCTATCCAAGTCTGACTTCTCACAGGCACTCTGGATATGTAAACGCTATTAGTGAATATATTACAAGTGATAGGTCAAGACTCTACACAGCCTCTCAGAGTGGTATATCAGTGTTTGCCAAGAAATCTACTAGTGATGATTATGCGATAGATGCCAGTCAGACGAGAATGGACAAGAATGGACACAAGGATGAGGTTTTGGGAATGGCTCGTGTTGATATACACGAGCAACCGTTTATTGTTTCATGTTCTAAGGACACTACACTCAAGGTGTATGATCTTCTTTTGAACAAGTCGATTAACACAATGTATGGTCACTCGAGTTCTGTGACTTGTGTTTGTGTGGATCAATCAACCTACCGTGCCTTTTCGACGGATGCATCAGGTATGCTGTTTCAATGGTCTCTCGAAGGATTTTACAATGAAGACTCCATACAGGCACATGACGATCCTATTAGAGCTTTGACTCTTGTTCAAACAAATGATAGTATGCAAGTAGCAACTGGTGCACAAGACAATACCATTCGATTATGGTCGGTCCAATAATTACATTTCCATGCTACGACTGAATTCTCATTTCAAAAGCGAGTTGTATTCCATCCACTTAAGATCCATACTCATCAATGATCTTCCTATTCATTTGTTTTGGATATTGTACTTTCTATCTTGGAGGGTTTGGTATTGAGGATTCAAAAATTCTTGATATGCCGCTATCCTGGACTCTTTACTTTGTTCTTCATCGCTCGTAAACTTTACAATATCTTTAGCAATGACAGCACTAACAGGTGTCTTAGAGTCACCTGAACGAGCAGTTTTATACAATGGAAAGTTGGAAGCATTATTCAAGCTCTTTCTCAATGATAGGAATTCAGTTTTTCGATCTCGATACTCTGATTGCGGAGTAGTGGAATTGCTATTGTAAGTCTTAAAGTATTGATCGAGCAAGAATTTGCTAGCTATTATACTCTTCTTGCTTCTGTTATCGCCAATACTCGTTCCTAATCCACGAAATGATTCATTCGGGTGAAGAATGGGAGATACAAAGGAAGAAGAGAATCTTCTTCGACTTAGGTCAGGTGTTTCAGAGGGCAATGAGAGAGAGCTTCGTTGATTTAATCTCGACACCGATCTGGATGATGGGGCGGATGAGTGTTCAGAAAGAGACGCAGATATAGAGACTATTGATTGAGAAATAGATGCGTTGGAATAGGTTGAATAACATCTCTGATGCTGGGAGAGGCGAGTTGCTCTCAGAGTTGGATGAGAGACATCAACGGACTCATCCAAAGATTCACTAGTGTAATTTCGTTGTCGAGACGTTGAGGGAGGTGTGAGATCAAGATGATCCTTGGAAGAAGTTTTAGGCGATATTAAATTGAGTATGGACGACAATCTTCGGTCTTCTTGTTTCTTCCTTGGTTTATCAACCAAAACTGGAGCGTCATCTATTGCTAAAACTTCCTTTTTCTTCTTCTTCTTTGGTTCTAAGGATGGGATATCAGGTATAGGGTCAAAGACTACTTTAGTACCATTATAGAATCGAGGAGATAGAGGTTTATGAACCTTCTTCTTTTTCTTCTCCTTATTTCTTTTAGAGTCAAGTCTAACAACATGATTTCTCTTCGTAGAGGGCTTCCTGTTGCTTCGAGGCGACATTTGAGGCTCCCATTCATACCGAGTACTCTCATTGATGGTCACTGTGGGTTCGAGAGTTTTCTCTTTCTCATATATTATCACAGCGTCAGTTCGAGGAGAGACAACCTGATCTCTATTCGCTGATTTGAAGGCAGAATCCATCCCTTGTTGTTCGTACTTCGATTTATTTCTGTAGAAGTCACTTCGACGGTTACGTCGGACAAAATGGTGTGATGTCAGTGTCAGGATTTGTCCAGATCTCGCGATCAGAGCGGTTCAGCAGTCCTAGATGATTTTTTCGGTTATTGATGACTGTAAACCTCAAGAATGGGAAGTTTTTGGGCAGCAGGCACAAGCGATATCTGTAATTTTAGGTCGGGATCAGAACACATTTAACTACTCTAATACACCTGGGAATCAATAAAGGACCTCAAGGAGATGTCTTTTGTTCGCGATGTGGATGTGCTAATAGAATACTCCAAAAGTGGAGTTACTGTATATATCGTATTTGGTTGTATAAAAGGAGTCAGAAGTTGTCCAGCAACAACAATCTGAAAACAACAAACTAACTAACAGACATAACTATGAGAATCTCCTTACATATTGGTCTTAACAACGTCGATCCAAGACACTACGGTGGATGGGATGGGCAACTGGTTGGGTGCGAGCCTGATGCAAATGACATGAGAAAGTTGGCGACAGATCAGGGCTTCCAACCGAATATTCTCTTGACAAAGACTGCAACAAGAGACTCTGTAATGCGTAGTATCAGAGATTGCAGTACCAGAATGAATAGTGGAGATTGCTTCTTTTTGACCTATTCTGGCCACGGAGGTCAAGTTCCTGACATGAATGGTGATGAAAGTGACAAAATGGATGAAACTTGGGTCCTGTATGATGGAGAGATGTTGGACGATGAGATCTTCGGTCTCCTAGCTGAATTCAAGGAAGGTGTAAAGGTTCTCGTTCTTTCCGACAGTTGCCACAGTGGTACAGTTGTGAGAACAGGACCTACCAGAGTAGAAGAAGTCATTGGAAAGAGAAAACCTAAATATATGCCTACTGCTGTGGCTAGAAAGACCTATGAGATCAATAAGGAGTTCTATGACAACATCTCCAGAGGTGTCAGAGAATTCAAGCAAATCAAATGTTCGGTCATTCTCATTTCTGGATGCCAAGATAATCAATTGTCCTACGATGGCCAGAACAATGGATTGTTTACCGAGAAGCTCCTAGCTGCTTGGAACTTTGGAAGATTCAGTGGTAGTTACTACAAATTCCACAAGAATATTGTCAGAAGAATGCCTCCTGAGCAAACACCAAACATGATGCTCATGGGTGGTGATGCAACTCGTTTCGCTCGAGAACCTGTTCTTAAGAAGTGAGGAAGACTCCAAATGAACTCGGTTCTGTGACAGACTCACAAATCCTGTAAATAATCCCAGAGCACCAAAAGAACCGTTTGAAATAAATTAGTATTCTTACTATATTGCTGATCAAGTTGTTTTCTCAGACAATCATATTGTCGAAATGATAGAAAAGACGTCCGTGGCAGAGATATGATACTCCTGGAGTGATCTCGTTCATATTCTCCACCATCTTTGCATCGTCGATATGAGATGAAAAGTGCACACGGAACGAGTGCTTGCATCGTCGTGCGATACAATTCAAGGACTTGGTTTCACAATTGTAGGCAAATGTGTAGTAGAACCTTGACCAATGATATAGTGGATCGTGTCGAATTGTTTGCATCAAAGCTGAAAGTTGAGTCTCCAGTTCTTCTTTCTTCTTCTCGCTACTATTGTGTTGGGATGACTGTGAGACCTTCAACGTAATCGTACTATCAAGAGGATTGACATTCGTTGAAAAAATAACCATTCTAAGGTCGTTAAAAATCTGATGAAGATTGATACTACTTTCAACATCGTTGGTTGCTATGCCATCAAGAGTCACTTGTTGTTGATATGCTCTCATCGCTTTTGACATACCTGCAAAATCTGTGAAAGCTATATCAATAGGGAACAGAATACATCTTTCATGTGCCATATCTACAATGTGTCCATTAGATTGTCTAATAAATCCATTCGCACTGTTTGAGCTTGAAGACTCATTTGCCAACTGAAAGTTACTCAATTGTTTGTTAACCTTTTCGACCAAGACTCCTATGCACTGAGCAACGATTCTGTCTCTGTATTCATTCAGAAGATCTAGCTCTAAAATCGCTTGTTCGATGGTTATATCGTCTTCTAACCACTCCCTGTAGACAAATCTCTTCGATTTGACTTCAAATTGAACTGCTGTTTGTTTTGAATAGACTTCAACATACTCAAATTGAGCCATTGTCTGAACTAGCTGAAATACTACAGATTTGACTAGTGAAACATATTCATAATCCTTCATTTGTTGCACGGTTTTTGGTTGAAAAACTGTAACAAAATCCACGGTCGATAAACATTGAACTCTCTGCTCAAAATCCAATGATCTGAGTGCTTGTCGTACCTTTGGTCTGATCTCTGTTCTCAACACACTCGAATGATCCTTCTCGTGATGACAAATGGTACCAATGGATCCTAGAAGATGTCTAATCGATCGAGCAACCTTCAAAACAATATTTCTCTCGGCCATACACTTGAGAGGACATGCTTCACTTGATTGTTTATGCAAATCCCACGTGTACAATATCTGATTCTGAATAGCATCAGGTGTGCCCTTAAAGCAATCCAAAACAATGCCATCGTGCTCGTCAATACAAATCAAGTTCCGATTCTCATTGTTGTCCTCTCCATGCTTGGAACAAAACTCGTAAAGGATCTTGGTTGACCTGGCACCGGAATTAATTGACTCTCCTGCATAATTGTTGTTCAACAACAATAGGCGATTAAGTGCATGTACAATGAATCCATTCAATGGTACTTCTTGAACCGCATTGGTATCAAGTGACATGTAATAGATAATGTCCTTGTCATGTGAGTCTTGTGATCCATGAACAATAAATGGCAATTTTTCCAACTGGGACACCAAAAAAGAATCCACTTCTTGTTGTCGCGAATCAGTCAAAGCTTGAGAGTTTTCTGTCATGAATTTGGTTGTTTCTTGTCGAGTGTTTTGGTTGTTTTTGTTCGAAAGAAAGAACTTGAACTGATATTGTGCAAGCCCAGAAAACACGACCATTTGGCGCCATTTTTCCTTTACTGCAACAAATGGAAATGAGGCGAAATTTCAAAAAAGCAAAGAGACACAAACATTGTACTGACAAAGAAATTGAGTTTCATAGAAAAATGATGCGACCAAGTCACGTGCCCAGGAAGAGACAATTTGGTAGTCATCCTTCCAGTCCCAAAAGGAACGAAGAGCAAACAAGTATTCAAGAACCTACTGAGACGACGAGTTCGTTTCAGAACAAGAAACCAAGAATCATTATTGATCTTTCCAATTGTAGATATGAAGTGGGTATGTTTTTTATGTTTCTTTGTTGTTCAATAGTGCAGTGAAAACTGATGGATGTATTGCTAGTTCGGAATGCTGCATTAAGTTTGGGTTGGATAGAGAACAAGAAGAGCTCCAATGATTGGACGATTCTGTGGATGGACACGTCTGTTGCTCCAGAAAGAGTAATGAAGCTGAGCGACTATCAAAGAATAAATCACTTTCCGGGCATGAATGGAATCGCGAGGAAGATTCCACTGGCAAGAAACTTTGCACGAATGAAAAAGATGTTCCCAGAACACTATACTTTTATGCCAGAGCAGTGGAGTTTACCGCATGAGTAAGTGGGAATAGTGATCAATGTTGCTTCGACATCAGATTTAACTCGTCTGTTTTATAGGTCCAGCGAATTTAAGAAGAGTAAGCTGAGTGATAATCACACATTTATTATTAAACCGAGTTCAGGATGTCAAGGAAAAGGAATAGTGTTGAGCAGGGACAAGACCGAAGTTGACAAATATGGAGATGCTATTGTACAGATATACTTGGATAAACCATTTCTGATTGATGGTTTCAAATTTGATTTGAGAGTTTATGTATTGATCTTATGCATAGATCCATTGGTAATCTACATGTACAACGATGGATTGGTTCGCCTGTGTACCGAACAGTACAAGCCACCATCTCTCAGAAACTTGGTAAGTAAGAACAGAAGTTTTTCAATTTAGTTCACTTTGAGAGATGATACTAACAGTTCATTCCGAAGAAATCAGCCTGCATGCACCTTACCAATTATTCAATCAACAAGCAGAATGATAACTTTGAATCTTCAGATGATGATTTTTCGAAAGGGAGCAAGCGAAACTTTTCCTTTTTGAATGAGTATGTTGACTCCCTCGGTCACTGCAGCAAAAACATGTGGGATGATGTAGCATCAGTTATAGTTAAAACGATTCTATCTATACAACCACAGCTAAAAGAACAGTATGACTTGTGCATGCATTCTTCGAAGAATGGGAAACTCTGTTGCTTTGAATTGCTCGGGTTTGATATCTTTCTGGATCAGAATTTAAAAGCTTGGTTGCTCGAAGTGAATCACTCTCCTTCGTTCAACACTGATGCTGCCATTGACCAGCAAGTGAAATTCTCTCTTCTCCAAGAAACAATGAACATGCTGGCACTGGATCCTTTTGATCGAATTAAATGCAAGAAGATTGAGAGAGCGAAAGCTCAAGTGAGAATCACAGGAAAATTGGGAACAGGCGATTCAGAACAGTTAGAAGATAGGAGACAACAAACAAAAAGAATTCTTCAAGCAGCTGAAAGTCGCGTCGTTAACTACCAACGGATATACCCCACAGCGGGTAGTGAAGTGTATGATTCATTGTTCGACCAAGCACGAGCGAATGGACAGAAGCAGACTGTTGTTGGACAAATTCCGAGAGTAGCTCTGAACAATCAATATGATAAAGAATTGGGACATGTCACATCTGGAGAATCAAATGATGGTTGCACAGGGAAGCAGTGCAATACGACAATTAATCGAGGTTTCAACAAAGATCCCACGAGGTCCAAGTCGGTCGCCGAGCTTGTACCACCGAAGGCCACGCTCTACCGAAATGTAACTTCCCGATACATGCAACCAACAGCGGATCGAGAAGTCGTAGAAAACGTTGTCTGCTCGACTCGAGAGAAGGTTGGAATACCAGTGAAAGAACGTATAGAGCTACCACTCTCACGCAACACTCTTGGATTGGATGTATTCGAACCAAATTTGATCTATGGGTCGTCATTGCATCCAACTACCACAACGAAGACAACTACCAAGAGAAGAGTCCTTTTCAGTGGAGACAGAGACCTAGCGGACATTGTTCATGAATCAGAGTTGTTGCTCGATCGATTCACCAATCTACTCAATAAACATCAAAATGGATACTAAGTACGTTTTTTGCAAATGCATTGAGAATGACATGTAAAAAATAGCGAACAAGAATCAGTTTATAGATTTAGTGGGTCTTTGCCTTCTTGGCGGAGTGCTCAGCTGGGGCAGCCTTTCTCTTGGCGAGGAGCTTTTCGTAGTTAACCTTCATGGTCTTGGATCTCTCCTTTCTTGCTTCGGTTCTCTTCTTGATCAAAACTTGTCTTCTGAGCTTTTCAGGAGTCAAAAGTCTTTGAATCTTTGGACCCTTTTGGACTTGCTTCTTTCCGATCTTCTTGGTGTGCTTAATGACGAACTTTCTGACATCATCATTTTGTGTCAAGTTGAAGAGCTTTCTAATCTTGGAAGCCTTCTTTGGACCGAAGGTTCTTGGCAAGCTGGTGTCGGTGATACCTGGGAGTTCTTGCTCACCCTTCTTGACGACGATCAAGTCCAAGACAGACAAGTCAGCACCAACGATGCAACCTCTGATGGACTTTCTTCTTCTCTCACCATTTCTTCCTCTCCAGAATTGGTAACCAGTGTCACCTCTTCTCAAGAGAAGTCTAGCTCTGGTGTTGATCAAGACACCTTGCTTCATTGGGAAACCTTGCTTATCTTGACCACCAGCAATTTTGAAGACGTATCCCTTGAATTCGTCACCGATAGAATCACCAAGGACTTCTTCGGACATTCTCTTATCAAAGAATCCTCTCAATTTGTTTTCGTCATCGATTTCGATGGTCTTAGTGCATCCAGTGGCTGGGTAAGAGATCAAAAGCTAATGTAAACAAAAAATAGGTTAACATGATGATTCTCAAAATAATTCAGACAATTGAGGGTCGAATTGTGTGGAGAGCGATAGCCGTGTGTGAAAGAATTTGGGGAGGGGTGAACAATTGGCGAAAGTGTGATTCATTTTAGTGTTGTGTTGTGGGTGGTTGCTCTCTGTTCTCACACAATTGACCTCAGAAAAGTATTAGTGATGCTGTGCGTACCTTCATCCTGTTCTGATATTATGATTATGGCAATAGTGTGTTGTTGAATTTGTTTTTTGGAATTTTGCGAATTTTGCTGGAAGCCAGTTGACTTTGGTGGTTGACTGAAGGTTCAACAAATGAAACTTCAGGTATTTTACCGACTACAAAATGCAGGAGCGAAAAATTTTGCCTTGCGTGTGCCCAAAGCTTTGGGAAATGAGTGTGGCATGTTACACGTGATAGCATAGCATGCACATCTCACGAGACATGCTCTGGGTATGCAACGGCCGAAAGTGTGTGGGAACAAACACTTGAATCGGAAGTTGCCACTCAAGAACATCCACTGTTAGTGAGTTTCTTTGTTCTTGAAGCATTTGTGCTGTGAAAGCAACCTCTTGGTTGTTCTCCTGTTGTTGTTTCATGAGATAGAACGTAAATTTCAAGTACCATTTCACATCGATCATATCTGTGGAGAATTGCGCAGGTGCATGTGGAGGTATCATCATATGAAAATCTGTTGTCAGCGTGTTCAAGGTGTGTCTTGAGAAGTAGCCCACTGAGGATCGACAGAGCTTGGATTCCAGGCTGTGATAATATCCTTCGTCCGCAGGTTTCTGTTCATCGTTGCTACTATCTGATGAAGTCTGATTGTTGTTGGTGGATGATGCAGCAATGTAGCCTCTGTGGAGCCATTTAGCATACGATTCCTTGTGGATGAGCTCAATGTTTACCTTTAGACAAGTCACATCACATTGAGAAAAATCAAACACTCCAAGTAGTGTATCACCGATACAGAATGCAGTGTTTGACAGTGAGAACTTGCAGACACGATTGTCACCATCTGTAATTTCATAAAAGTTTGCTCTTGATTGGTTCGATATAATGTTGTCAATCGCTCTGAATGAATAATAGAATGAAGAAGTTGATAGATCAGTTGATTCTTCTGCTTTGCGTTGACGATGCAGAGCTGAGGACTTTGATCGCTCATTCATCAGTTCTGCAGTCTTCTTGCTGAACAGGGATGCAGATGACGAAGCTCTTGCGTTTCTTCCACTGCTATTGCTACTACTGCTGCTATCATTGCTATCTATTGAGCTCCGGACTATACCCACACTCGTCGTATCAAACAACTTCCATTGAAAATCAAACCGTTCATCGAATCGAGAGTTCACAGATGCAAGAGACGCGACCGGATTTCTAATCTTGAACGGAATGGTCATCACCTTTGTGAATACACCCTTCTTTTGATTGGACACCTGAATCGATATCGCTAAAAAATAAATGTAACGCAGCAGAGTTCCCTTGTACGTTGGTGGTATCTCACTCGTGGGCAACACCAATGAAAAATCAATCTTCCGATTATCGTTCAACAGAATGGTTTGATTGGAGCACTGTTCGAATTCCTTGGGATGAGACATGAAGATCATCTGACTGTTCTTCTTTCGAGGAACAAGATTCTTCAAACGACACTCATATCGATACATGTGATCATCATTGAACGTGTTTGGATCAATCCTTTGATTTCTGTGGTTCGATGCATATTCTTCATCTTCGCTCGCACCATTCATGTTACTCTCGTCGTTCGTCTTCGATGCAGCTGTATAGTAATGTCTCTCCTTCTCACATTCAACAATAGAGTTGAGCCATGTGGAATCAGCAATACACATGCCATAGATTTGACCATACACTCGATCAACTTTCCAATTCAATGACGGATCATCGATAATGATTGAATTTCTTCGCTTTTTGCCTCTCCTTGTTTGATTACTATGACTACTGCTACTACTGAGACTATCATTATGATCATCATTATCATTATTATTGTTTGTCGTATCATTTGGTGTCGTAGCTGAGGCAGGTGATGAAAATGCACCAAATATCGATGACCACCAACTACTACTGCCACCACCACCACTACTATTATTATTATTATTATTATTATTTGTCTCATTTTGATCGTCATCAACATCAACCTCATTTTTACTCGTCGTCGTCATCTCAACATTGCCATTCCTCTGATCATCATGACTATTTTCTTCCTGATGATCATTTTCATTTTCATCATCGTCATCGTCTTCTTCATCAACATTACCTCCATCATCATCATCATCATCATTTAACACACCATAGTGCTCAAACAGTGTCAACAGATTGGAGTGATAGGGTCCCTTCTCTGATATGACATCTTCTGATATGTTCAACAAGTTGAGAGTGGCGTTCATTGTGCTGCCAGGCAACAAGAATGATTCTTGGAGACACAAGTGTGATACGATGACCATTGTTATGTTTGATTCGCGATTATTTTGTTTTGTGGTCTCTCGTTCGTTGTTTTCTTCTTTGGGTGATGCTCTGTATTTTGATGGTTGTTTTTCCTCTCCGAAACCAGAAAAAACTTTTCTCTCTCTAGGTGGGGCAAAACAACTGAGCTCAGAGACGGATCAACACACACAGAGGCAATTCATGAAGCATCTATTGGCACAAAGAAGATCGATCGTGGCAACAAACATGTTGTCCCAGAGATTCTCATCATCAGCGGTATTCTCCACACATGACATCATGACACCCAAATCCAAGACAACCTTCATGATGAGAAGTGCCCATACGAGCACACCACAAGCAAACAATAGTAGCACTGTGGACGAGTCCGAAGTTGAATTCTTTAGTAATATGGCCAGGGCAAAAGAATGGTGGAATCCAACTGGAAAATTGAAGACATTGCATCAAATTAATCCATTCCGAATCAAGTACATTAAAAATAAGATTATTGCTCATAATCAGCAACAAGCACAAGAACAACAACAGGTTAACAATGCATTAGAACCGTTGAAGGGACTAAGAATATTGGATGTTGGATGTGGTGGTGGTCTAGCGAGTGAATCATTGGCTAGATTAGGTGCTGATGTGACTGCTCTCGATGCTTCATTCAACAATATTCAAGTGGCTATGGAACACAAAGAATATGCACTCAAGGGAACGCCTGTTTATGATCGATTGAATTATAGACATTGTACAGCAGAGCAATTGCTGTATGAAATGACTCATGAACAAGCGACTACAACTACTATGAATGTCAATAGTGGTATGGGATGGTTTGATGTGGTTGTTTCATTGGAAGTGGTTGAACATGTTTCTCATTTGCAGTCATTTACGAATAGCTTGGCATCGTTTGTGAAACCGGGAGGTGCTCTGTTCATGTCCACACTGAGTCGAACACCCAAGTCGTTCCTATTTGCAATTGCTGCGGCAGAGTACTTGTTGCGACTGGTTCCTCCAGGTACGCATGATTGGCAAAAGTTTTTAAAGCCAGAAGAGTTGACCATGCTATTGGAAGCGAATGGATTGGACGTTCAAGAGATAATAGGAGTCGACTATAATCCCGTGACAGAAAAGTTGTCATTGACTGATGATTTATCTGTGAATTATCAATTGTTTGCCACTAAGCCATTGATAGCAGACAACTAATCGTTTTCTTTATTAGATAATAAATATACAGGGATTGTAATTATTGTAAATCACCGACTCTATCTGGAGTATAATTGTAAAACTTCCATTGGTCTTTGGATGGTTTCGGTTGAGAGTACGTCTCTGTCAAGTCAGTCATCCGCATGCTCGAGTCCTTAAATCGAGTTGTGCGATGTGCTTCGTCCTGCTCAATAAAACTCTGTCGAAGTCTTCTCTTCTTCCTCGATTGTGTTTTATCTTCCTCGTCATTGTCACTTGTTCGAGGTGAGTTCGTTGAAGGACTATAAGAAGGTGAGATTCTGCTTCTCTTCTGACCAGAGGGAGCATCTACTGACATTCTTCTCTCATTAGTTACAGATACTACTTCCTCTGGTACTATCTGATAGGTAGACGAAGAGAATGAAGAAGGAGATGAAGAAGACATAACTGTTTCTTTAGTCATTGACACCTGATGATGATTTGTTGTGGAAGGCGGAGGTGTGGAGTGACTTGCTTTGCTATCCACACAATACAAACTATTCATATCAATGTTGGCTGTTGTATCGAGGTGGTATGCAAGGTGATTTTGAACTCGTAATGAATCTTGTTGCCGTCTCAAATCGCGATACTGCTCACTCAATACGTTCAATAGTCGTTGTAGTTCCATACCTAGTGCCGAGTCTTCCCACTGTTCAACATTTGACAATCTATCATCATAGCCAATACGATGATTAGCACCTAGTTGCTGTTGTGAAGGTTGTCGTTGAGAATAGAGCCGCGAATCAGTATTGTTGTTGTTGTTGCCATAAAAGTCAGAATTCGGTGGTATCTTAGTCATATGATTCGGTTGGTATGTATGATGAGAGTTATTTGCTGATGATACGGATGAAGCAGCATTGTTGTTCATGAATTGTTCTTCTAGCTCAGCAGTATTCCACTCCAGGGGACTTATTTGTCCAGAGTAGTCCAGTGGAGAAGTGCATGATTCATTCACTTCGAAGCAATCCAATAGTAGTTCAATGTTCGGCATCAATGGTGTGATTGGTTCTTGTCTTTTGTTGTCGCTATTGTTGTTCGGTTGTAGAATTGCTTGTTGTTGTTGTGGCTGCCGTTGATGATGATGTTGCAGGTTGAACAGGTTAGAAGGTGGCAGTGTCTGCAAGTGATAATCTGATTGAGATGGAGTCAAGGTGTTGGAGTCTTGATGGGAGGAGGGGCCATTCCGGTTGTTTGATGGGATCATGTTCTCTGTTCATATGAAATGGTGGTCTTAATAAATACTAACGACAATAGATGAATATACTGCCAATGATCTTTTGTTTTATTTGTTGTTGTTGTTGTTTGGACTGAGCCAGAAAGAGTCAGTCTTCGAGCTATTGGGATATTGGATATCGGACCCTTTGTAGAGGTCAAAATTGCGTTGAACGCTCAATCATAAATAAAATGCACCCTTGGAACTCGCGAGTTCCAATCAGCGACAACGATAAAACGAAATGAACGGCTGATTTCGCAATCAAAATCGGTAGTGATGTGCGACACCTTTTGACCTTTTAACTACAAGACCAACACTCGAATTTTCAACAGTATCGCCATTATTCTTCAACTTGGGTCTCAGGCAGCCGAATTACAACGACATCTCTGTTCTTTGATTGATTTGCTCTCCGTGAATGGTTCTCCAAATCTTTTTCTGTTGCCAATGAACGTTGCGGCTTCTGCTTCTCAGGGGAGATCACAATAGACGTTGGAATCCTGTTGTTATGGGTATTGTTGTTGTTGTTGTTATTATGGACAGAGTGAGGAGAGGTTGTGTCACGCCTCTGAGCTGCCACAGACGATGCTGTGTATGACGAGGAGCACGGTTGAGCTGCAGAGGATGGAGTTTGACAATTGTCATCGTTCTGAGTATCTTCGTCATGCTGTGTTGTCGCTCTCCAAGGTACCTCTGATATCATTGCTGAGCTTTCATCGTTGAAGTGCTTTCCAACAGATTGCTTTCGCTTGTTCGTACTCGACTGGTTCATCACTGTCATTCGTTGCTGTTGTTTCCTAATCTTATGGTATTGTTGCCTTGCTTTAGCCTCTTGTTTGCACAAGTGCCTCAATCTTTCATTCTCCTGTTCCAGGATTTGAATGCGCAGCGAGAGATCGGCTCGTTGCTTTTCGCGATTGTGCCTCTTTTGAGTGAGTTGCAACGATTGGACATCTCTCTTTCGCTGGAGCGACCGCAATTGGGTGTGATGAATACGGAAGAGACGGTTGACTTGGTCGTTAAATTGCGCGAGAGCAGTTTGTTCGTCCATCATGATATCGCTATCGATTTTTTGGTCTATTCCAGTTTTCGCAAAGGAATGTCTTGTCGCTCAATGATACTTGACGTAAAAAGTGGTTTGTTGTGTTCAGTAAACCAACTCGTTTCGTTTTACTGCTTCGGGATTTTGTACACTTGGGGAACAACAGGGCGAATTTGTTTGTTATGTCTGTCATCACGCACAAACACGCACCACACAACTCGAGGTATTTTTGAGGCCCCAACTTCTTTCGTTCCTCATCTCACCTCTCAAAAAACTCCTCAACAACTCACTGTGCCACAAACAACAACAGTAGTCGATAGCAATCCAACCAAACAACAAACAACAACCAATAATAGCTCTCACACAACTACGAGAAAAAAAAATGACATCAACATTGTCGTCATCGTCGACTTCACACTTGTCATCTCACATGACTCGCATGAGCATTAGTGACGACCAAAAAATCATTACAAAGGACGATTTTGAGTTTGGTGAAGAGTTGGGCAAAGGAGCTTATTCTACCGTTGTTCTCACCACTTTTAAAAAAACGGGTGTCAAATATGCGACAAAGGAAATTGAAAAAAAGTTGATTATAAAGGAAAATAAGGTGAATACGGTCAAGATTGAGAAACAAGTGTTGCACATGATGGACCATCCGAACATTATAAAATTGTTTTGTACTTTTCAAGATAGCAACAATTTGTGTAAGTGATGAGTGATGAAACGATTAATTGTTGTTGTTGTTGTTGTTGAGATTATAATTCTAACATTTTCCTATTTTGTGTCTGTTTCATGGTCAATGTACTCTGAATCCATTGGATCTATTCTCCCATCAAATGAATCATAACAACAATGACGTATAATAATACACTTTTCTCTTCATTATTTGACTGAATATACAAATCATCATGCGAACACACTATATTGACCTCACACTTGCACACTCACTACCACTACTACTACTACTACTGCTACTACTACTTCAATTACTACAACTCTTGCTACGACTAATTATAATACACTCACCACTATGATATACCGATCACACACAATATGACATTGACAAAATACTCCCATGAATGAATCAATGAATGAATGAATCAATGTACATGTCATTTTAGATTTTGCACTAGAGTTTGCACCAGGCGGTGAAATGTTTGACATTTTGACAAAGTATGGGCCATTTACTGTGGAGGCCACTCGATTCTACACTGCAGAGATTATCAATGGACTAGAGTACATGCATTCATTGAACATTATTCACAGAGATATGAAACCAGAGAATTTGATTCTGAATCAGCAGATGCATCTCAAGATTACGGATTTTGGAACAGCACGTATACTTGAGAATGGAACTGATATGATCAAGGACAATTCTGATATTCAACGAAGACAGAGTAAGCAAACGTTTTGCGGGACAGCAAATTATGTATCACCGGTATGTGTCACGTTAGTTGTGTGTGTGTGTGTTGTTTACATACATGTTCTTGTTCTTGTTGTTGTTGTTATGGTTGAAAAAGAGTGATGATGATGAATATGATGGCGAGAAAAGAATTCAAATGCTGACAACATTATTCTATGTGTGTCTGTTTGCTTTGTTCATTCTTATTAGGAAGTGCTAAACAATGCACCATGCAAGAATGGATCTGATTTGTGGGCACTCGGCTGTATTATTTTCCAATTCCTGACAGGTTATCATGCGTTTTCTGGCGATTCTGATTACCTCATATTTCAAAAGATTCTGAACAGACGGATCGACTTTCCAGACAATTTTCCATCCGATGCCAAGAGCCTGGTAGAGGAGCTGTTACATATTAATCCTGATGATCGATTGGGTGCCAGGCCAGGTGGTTATGCCGAATTGAAGGCACATCCATTCTTTAATGGCATCGATTGGAATACTTTGCATTTGCAGACGCCACCGAGGATAAAACCATTGAGCGCCATGCCACCTCAGATTAGAGATGCCTCCAAATTCAACTCATTCCTATTGAAGAATGAAAAGATTCAATTCCACTCTTTGGTCATCAAACGAAGAAGAATGACATCAAAGAAGAGACAACTTATATTAACGGATCGACCTAGGTTCTTCTATGTCGATGAACAGAAAATGACACTCAAGGGTGTAATTCCATGGTCCAAGGATCTGTCTGTGCAAGTCAAATCAAACAAGGATTTCATCATTCAGACACCTGGTAGAAATTATATCCTTGAGGACTTGTGGGACAACGCCGAGCAATGGGATTTGTGCATCAGAAATCTGCAGTCCAACTAATAAACTGTTCACAACCAATGTCATCCATCCCTGAACGGCTCACACATTCTAAGATCAACGAAAGACCAAAACTAAAAGCTGGCAAATTGAAAAAGGAGTGGTCGTTGCAGGGATCGAACCTGCGACCAATGGCTTATTAGACCAACGCTCTACCGACTGAGCTAAACGACCCGCTATATTTAGACTAAAGAAATTTCGGCTTTTAGGCTGATTGGCGAACAATTGGTAAGGGCTTGCGCAAGCAACCTCTCACAGAGAACAAGTCAGTACAAGTGTTCACCGTGGAAGCATAGCGATCCTTTAGCTAAAATCACGAGTTGGTATGGCAATAGGGCTTTGGTTAACAGCATTAAGGAGTGGAGCTAACCGATCAAAATGGTGTGAGGGGATTCGTAGATGACGAATCGCCAACCGATAACAACTGATCGATTTACGGTGCTCACATAAAAAGTGTTCTTGTCATGGAATGATTGTTGCTGTTGAGAAACAAAAATTAATAACAAGCAATGAACAGCACAAACAATACCCACTCGAGTTGCATCCAACAAAGAGTCTTCACCAACTACATAAATGCTTTCTTATCAAGGAAATATCAAACAGAGATCCAAGATCTTGTGACTGGACTATCCGACGGTAATCATCTGATTCACCTGATCCAGGAGTTGTCGAGGTACTATAAGGATAGTTCAGTTGAGTTCGAACACCCAATAGAACAGGATGCGAGAATAAGGGTAAAAATGTTAACAAATGTTCAGTTGGTAATCAATTACCTTCGTAGAGTAGATGGATTGATTCTAACGGGTGTGTCCTCTGAGCACATTGTGGATGGAAATTTGAAAATGATTCTTGGTCTCATCTGGTCCGTACTGTTTCATTATCAAATCTCTGGTGATGCACGAAGGAACTTCAAGCAAAAACCGCGATCAAGGCACATTAGAACTGCATCCACGATTGAAACTGCTGAAATAGATCTATTAAGTTGGATTAATCACAAGCTGAAGGATAAGTATCGATCAGTGAGCAACTTCAATCATGATTGGGCTAGCGGAGAGGCTTTGGCAGCTCTGGTGTCGTCTCTGGGTAGTTCTGTGAGCATTGACACTGCCAACAGAACTGCCGAAGATACAATAACGAGTTGTCTTGATGTGGCTTCTCAATCACTGGGAGTTCCAAAGATTGTCTCAGCAACTGACTTTAGTAACGACCTAGATCCTATTTGCATCATGCTATATCTGTCATTGTTCAGAAACAATCCATTCGAAAAAAATCCAGAGCAAAGCACAGAACAAGAACAAGTGCTTGTTAAGGAACAGCAAGAGCAAGCTGAAACCAACCTAGAGATTAGTCATAGTGCCCCATTGGTGGAGATTACTCAGCCGTTGGTGGAGAGCATGACTGATGACATTGAACCAGTGTTGGAACCTGAAGTCACCACTCCTCTCATCCAAGGATCAACAACGCAGAAGAAGAACAAGAAATATTGGATGGGTGGTGCAGTTGGCATCAGTGCCTTCATGACAATCTTTTACACTGTCTTCTGTGGTAACTATGAATTGGCTGCCTTTTTTGGCCCTTATGACTCTCGTTGTTGTTGCTGCTTCTAGACCTAGGTTGTATATCCTCCACTTGTATGATATGTATCAATAAAAAAAATCAGTCAATCTTCTTCTGTCATGAATCTCTTGGTTGGGGAGCTCAAACCCAGTTTTGAACTATTTCCTTCTCTTGAAGGAATAATACCCCTCGAACTGGAACTGATTGCTCACAAAACACGTCCTGAACAACAAAAAACATCGACAACAATGTCCCAAGAGCAATCATCGCAACAAAACGATCAAGATACATTGGTCAAGTATATAGTATCCTGTCATTGTGGAGGTGTCGTAGGAACGTTCAACGGTCCCAGTGTACTCGATGTGCTCGATTGCAATTGCTCCATTTGCACAAAGAAGGGATTTTTGCACTACATTGTTCCCAAGTCAAATTTTGACTTGAAAGAGTCCTCTCAGGAGCACTTGTCTTGCTACACGTTTGGAAGTATGTCTTAGCTTTTGTTTGTCAGCTGTTTGCTTGTTGGTGTTTTTTCTTTGAGCGCTATTGGTCCCTTCTCACACATGTTGTTTTCTTCTATCTTGGACTCATGTACAGCACACACTGCAAAGCACTTCTTTTGCAAGACTTGTGGCATCAGCCCATTCTACATTCCTAGAAGCAATCCTGACGGATATGACATCAATGTGAGATGTTTGGATAATTTCCACAATATCAAGATGAAAATTGAGGTGTTTGATGGACAGAACTGGGAACAGAATGCAAGTGAATTGGCTCACTTGAGCAAAGAAGAATAAACTTCCTTTGTTTTGATCCAATTCTTTCCGATGTAGTCGTTGGACTTGTTCCACAATTTGAGAACTGAGTGACCTGACGGAATAAACAAAAAGCAAAACACGACTTGTTACTCAGAGTAATAAAGCAATGTCTACCACACAAGAATCTACCATCGTTGAAAATGCTCCCTCCAAGGGAACACCATTGCTGATCAATGATCCAGGTGATGAGAGCATAGAGGACCATCCGTTCGAATTGATCGATTACGATTGGTTGTTGAGAGAGAACAAAATGATCACATGCAAACAGAATGGCACGGGATACTTTATGGGTGCTTCCAATGGTTGGTGTCGTCTCTTTACCCTGAAGGCCAGACAGTACTGGATTGCACAAGCCATTACTCATCACAGAGCACCCGATTGGAAGATTCACTTCTCCATTCGACTGAGTGATGTACCAAAGGCATTCAATCTCATTGTTCAACAGTATTTAGACGCCGGATATCACTTTGGTCTGAAATGTATGTTACTGCGAGAGAATTGGCCTGACCATATGAAAGGGCGCGAAATTACCATTTACCTGTATCGTTATTATGATCTGAATCGATATAGAACGATTCGAGAGTATGTTGGCAATGGGTTGTTTGTGAATCATTCGATCGATGACCCAAATGATCTCTATTCCTCCACAAATCTAATGGAGTTCAACAATGTGATGTCGAATCCGTTTGATACATTTGAACTGAGCAAGGACGACGAAGAGGATCTCAGTTTTTATCGCCCATGGATCGAGAAAGTCGAACAAATATTGAGTGAGAACGGTATTGAGACGAACGACGGGTGTGCAAAGGGAGATTTACCCATTGGAAAGTATAGTTCACTCAGAAATGAGGCATTTGTGCCATGTTCGCATCTCAGACCGGATGCCCATGATTTGGATGAGAAGTTTATCTATCCACCAAACGAAGCTGGTTGGAATGCAGCTGGTCATGATCCTACTAGCTTGAGAGAGAGCGGTCTCTGTGTTTCAAACACTTCATTCTCTTGGAACGGCATTATGTTTGCAGCACTGATTGCTGCTCTTATCGTCTCTAATCTCGTTGCTGATAAGTGAAGGATACTCGTGCTATTCTCCACTGCTACTTGTAATATACACGAAGCGTCCTGCGGTAGAAAGTTGTCCTTTTAAGGTTTTCCTAATAAATTATCTTTTGAGCTCAAAATCTCCTTCAGAAGAAAGTAGCACTGTTGAGTGTCACATAACCAATACCACTCGGATTAACGTTAGCAGATTCTATGGAAAACACCATAGAATTAATAGTTAGTACTACTTTTTCCGCGGGGGACTGCGTGTACGGCTAGTGTTAGAGCTGGAATTAGATCGTTCGAAAAAGTCTGTAATTCTCTTCCTCTTCTTCTTGGTGCTGCTACCAGGCAAACTGAAGCTGTCATTAGTACTCGAGGAGGAGATTGGAACCGACGAGAGTTCAGGTTGTTGACGGATAGCATCAGCAAATGATGTCAATGTGAATGCCGAACTCGTAGCAGAATCAATTGTATCCAACTTTAAAACATTGCTGTCATTGCCATTCAAAATACTACCGAGACTAACACCAAGTGAAGGACCACCACTGTTGCTGATAGTGCCTGAAAACAGGTTGCCTTTTGAATTCACATCTGGTTGAGACCACATTCGACTCTGCAGACTCTGTGGTATCGATAACTCACCCAAGGAAAATGGTTGGCTAGATATTAGCTTGTCACCAAGACTTTTTTGACTGGTGGCATTGAGCAAATGCTCATCATGTACGAATCCACTGTTCGAATTTAAAAGAAAGGAGCCGAGATCAAAAGAATCCGATGTTGCACCGTTCGGGAGAGATAAGTCATGCACATTAGTTGATGACAGTCCGAGCGAATGACTTGTTCCATTGAGATTAGTTCGGATGTTGGAATAAGTTGCTGTCTTGGCATTACCAACTGTTGATAAGGGTCTTTCATTCTTGTTGGATACGGCTGCTGGAGCAGTAATTGTCAACTGTGGTTGCATCGTACAACTGGAAATGGAGCTTGGATTTACAAACGAGTGTTTCGTGCTGCCAGGGATCACGAAATCGTACTCTAATTGAACGACATGAGGAGCTTGGGATGTTGTGGTGGACGAGTCACATTGATCCATGTACAGCTGTCTCATAGTGAGCTTATCACCATCCGATACGCCCCATCCTTGATGAGCCACGGAACTAAAGTTTAGCTTTTTAGGGTAAAGACGAACACAGTGACCATCAGGCAATGCCTTTAACCATTTCATGGTCAAGTGCTGAACAATGGAAGCAATAGTTTTCGTTCCTTTACAATTTAATCTGTTGTTTGAATAACAAGATTGACATAAAAAATTGGATGAGTCATCCCCAAAAACTGACATGATGACGCATACGAGCGCTATTACATATGGGGTGCTCCCACACTCATCAAAAAGAAGTTGAAGAAGTTTGTAACATACTGCAAGTGTGGATTCAACTTCTCATTTTCCAAACTTTTCACGATCGATTCTTGTCTGGGAAACAACCGCAGGCAATAGGTTTGTTCTATTGTCTGCTTGGTAAAAGCATGCATAATGTTCTCGAAATTCACACGTTCTCTTCGTTCAATTCAAAAATGACAGGTCCAGAACAATGTGTAAGGCTATCTTGACGAGTGAGGAGTTCAATCTATCAAAACTTAAAGCTACCAGATGAACGAATACAGTGAAAACAATCAAATCAGAACACAAGGATATCAACCGCCAGATTTTGTTGGTTTTAAAGAATTTGGCGCGCTTTTTAATTCGAAAAAGAGGGAAAAGGCGGCAAATGCAAATACAAACGAAATTTTTATTCAGTTTGTGTTTTTGTTCGTTTCACATGTACAGGCTTTGGTGGGAATAGAGTCACATCCTCAGGAACAATGAGATAGGAATCGCCACGTGTGTACACCATCCTCGCAACAGGCACTCCCTTTTTGCTATAAGGCTCATACGGTCTCACACATTTCTTCCGATTTCTCATTGAATCCTGAGCATTCTTCAACTCTCTCGACTTGCTCAACAGTTTGTCTATAGTTTCGTCGAGAAGCTGTTGACGCTTCAACCGAGCCTTCTCTTTAGAAGACAACATCTTGACATCAGTGACCATCTTTGATGCAGCACCAACTCCTTGACTACCAGTACCAGGACTGGCCAACTGTACACTATCATCATCAACTTCATGATGTGATTTTTTCACAAGTGGATGCGAAGGAGCGGAAGTCTGTCCTTCCTCCTCTAGTGCTGCTTCTTCATCATCCTCCTCTTCTTCCTCCTCGTCCTCTGCTCTGGACGACGTTATAGAATTTCGCTTTTGGTTCATATTGTTCAATGATAATGCCTCTTCGGCACTTGATTTCTGCTTCTTCTCATCACCATCTTCATCTTCGTCGTCTTCTTCATCGTCTTCCTCTTCCTCTTCTTCTTCCTCCTCATCGTCATCATCATAGTCTTCTTCATCATCTTCGTCATCTTCGTTGTTCATCAATTTCTTTCGCTTGTTACTATTATCATCAACTGGTGTTGTGACATGAGCTGATTCGATTTGTTCGTTGTCTGATTCTTCAGATTCGTCGGATGCAACATCAATATCAGTATAATCTACATTTGTGCTTTTCTCTTCATCATCCTCTGGTGTCGATTCATCATACTTTCGTTTCATTCTTTCTGAACTTGTTTTCTTCGGTCGGAGTTTGTATTTTCTAGCGGCAAAATGAAATTGTAAACGCCAAACTTACAATATCGAGAAATGGAAAAAACTATGAATAGAATATTTTATGAGACTTCTCTCTCCGTCGTGCTTGATCTCGCCAAACAACAACAAATTCATTCAAAAAAACATCTCATCCATATACTATCCTCTTTCGATAAAAAAGTTTGAGTTATTACTTGTACAAAACAGACAATCGCCAACTAAGTGTCCCATATATCATATTTTCAACAACAACAACAACATTAAAACATGTCAAGCGCTGGTTACGATCGATACATTACCATCTTCTCACCAGAAGGTAGACTCTACCAAGTCGAATATGCATTCAAAGCCATTAAAACACCAGGTGTCACATCTGTCGGCGTCCGTGGTAAGGACTGCGTCTGTATTGTAACACAGAAGAAGGTTCCAGACAAGATGTTGAAGGCCGATTCCATTACACACGTTTTCAAGATTACAGACAACATTGGTTGTGTGATGACTGGATTGATTGCCGATGCGAGAGGCAAGGTTCAACGTGCACGTTACGAAGCTGCAAAATTCCAATTTGACAATGGTTATGAGATTCCTGTTGCATTCTTGGCAAAGAAGATGGCCGATTTGGCTCAATTGTTTACACAGTATGCTGGAATGAGACCCATGGGTGTCAATATGCTCTTGATTGGTATTGATGAAGAGAGTGGACCACAATTGTACAAGGTGGATCCAGCGGGTTACTATATTGGTTATTTGGCCACGGCCGCAGGTCAAAAGGAAACTGAATCCATGAACTTTTTGGAGAAAAAATTGAAGACAAAGACGGATTTGAGCTATGAAGAAACTGTACAATTGGCCATTACTACACTGCAAACAGTGTTGAGTGCAGAGTTTAAGGCATCCGAATTGGAAGTGGCTGTTGTGAGGCGCGATGACGAGAAGCAAGGAACTGCGTTCACTGTGTTGACTGATGACAAGGTGGAGGCTGTGTTGACTTCGATTGCTGAAAAGGATTAAACAATCATGCTTTTTGTTCTTATTCGCTACATTGTGTTATTTTTTACTCCGGCAGTTCTGTTCTGCTTGTATTTGAATTTTAGCTTGTATTGATCTGTTTAGAGCAAGAAAGAAATGATGACAGTTGCCACCGTGATGACAGTCATCATCAATGAAGAACCAGTGAGTAGTGATGCGCTGTTGGCTTCCACATGGACATGCATCGAACTGACATCGCTAATCACTTGATGTTTGTCATTTTCATCTTCTCTTTGTCCTCCGAATGTGAAAATGTAGTCCTTGTATGCTGTTCCTGCAAATCTCATTCTAGAGTCTGGCAACGAAGGTTTCACTGTCCAGGTATTGCTCTTGACGTCATACATCTCAACATCGCGAATAGGAGCAGAGTGAACGCATCCTTTATCTTTTCTCTCACCACCAATCACAAACAGTCTAGATTGAGAGTCAGCTTCTGCCATATCGCCTCTTCCGACGTTCATATCAGCCACAATAGACCATTGGTTGGTAGATGGATTGTAGGACTCAGTCTTGTTCAAAGGAGTGCAAAAGTCGTCTTCGTTGAAACCACCAAATACATAGACCTTGTCATCAATGACAGTGGCACCGAAGTCACCACGAGAGGTTAGCATAGGAGCAGTTGCATTTACCTTCCATGGTCCGTTTGGTGAAGTCTTCATGTCCCATGAGATCACATTGGCACTCGAAGAGTAATCTTGATAGTAACCACCAGCATAGTACACAACATAACCAAAGACCCAAGAGTAACCATCAGAGGTTTGGTGTTCGACAGGCAGCGCAGGACCAGAAGTCCAAGTTTCCTTGATTGTGTCATACACGTCCACACTTGTGATCACAATATCCTTGTCGTCACGACCACCAATCACAACCATCTTGCTGTCTGGAGCTACAGCACTCGTGTGGCGGTAGCGAGCGAGCGGAGCATCAGTTCCGTTCTTCCAGGTGTCTTTGGCGGGACTGTAAATTTCGAGGGCGCCAGTCAAAAGAGTGCAACCGCCACTTGTAAAAGCATCTTGGTCCTGCACGCAACCACCAACCACGTAGATTAAATCTCCGATAGTGACAGCAGTCATGTCACTTCTCTTGAGTGACATGGGTTGGCAGGAATGGAAACCGTCATGGGCAACGATGGAATGCCATAGGCAAATAAAACTTGAGAACAACAGGAGAGCCAGAATGTTGGAACGAGTCATTTTGTGCATTCAGAATGTTGGTTTGTGTTTTTGGGGGACTGTGAAATTTTTATTTCTGTGGGAATAACCTGGGGGTTTGGTGTGTGATGATATCATCAGCCCAGGCAAGGATGAATTCAGGGAATTTCTTCATGACTTTGTTAGAAAAACCAAGCTAGAATCCGTCGCTCCTAAAACCTTATTGGTTGACCTTCCGCGAATACATCGTAGCGCATCAAATACCAAAAGAGTATTACTCCGAAGAGTAATCGTTTCTTTTTCAGTTTTGGTCAACTTGAGTTTGCGGAAGTGAGGCGGAGTGAGTACGTCGCAGCGACTCACATTTCTGAGTGGAAACCTGTTCAAGCGAACGTTTCACTTTAACCACCACCATTCGTCTGCTCCAGGTGGAGAAACAGAATTGACAGAGGTCCAAGCATCGACAGGAAGCCAAACAAAACAAAGTTTATCCACCAGTGACACCTATGTTGATTGTCCACATCAGCAAAAGCGGTACAACAACCAGAGCACATCACAAGAGGTGAAACTGCACTCGAGGAGGTATCAGTCAGAGATGAAGAGGAAGCAGGAAGAGTATGAATCTCCTTTGAATCCTCTGGCTTACCCTCTCGGTTATGCATCAAAGATGTACTGCGCCTTCCAGCCACCGTTTGATACTCGTAGTTTCCCACAAGAGACATGTGAGTGAAACTGTTCCTGTTGTGCAAAGATTTAGAACAATCTGTCATGATATGAGGTATGGTTTCGTTTTTTTTTAGTGATAAATTGTTCCTAGTTTTTTTAGGTTTGTTGTTGTGCGCACAAAGAAGTGTATCTTTGTGAATTTATGTGAATGAGAGATACAATGTTTGCCCTTCCGGGTGAATGAGCTCTTGAAAACAAAAATTTGGTCTCTTCGCGATCCTTGGTGCTCAAAACATGCGCTCGGGAATTTTTTTTATGGTGCTCTGATTCCGCGTAACTATGCAAATCGCAATGATGGAGCGGGGATCAGAGGTTTGGTATTCCCAAAAAGTTTCTGGGAATCGAATCTCTCCACATTTCATTCTTCCTTTGTTGTGTTCTTGCGGTTCATTCGAGCGGATGATTGAAATCATACATGGGTAACATGGATTCTTCTATTGAATCATTCCACATGATGTTATTGTCATTTCCAGCATCCGACACTGTTTGTTGTTGTTGTTGTTGTAAATACTGTTGTTGTTGCAGCTGTTGTTGATCAATGATCCATTGCTGCAAGTTGTCCTGATTTTGGCGCTGGACTTGCAACAAATGAAACAGAGAATCGATCAATTCCTTTCGGAAGAGACTCAATCGCTCAATCTTTTCAATCTTCTTGTTTTGGTCTTCTAATGATATCATATGATGGCTATTGTTGTTCGTATTCCTGTTCGGTTCCGAACATCGACTGAGCATTGACTCTGAATAACGAATGAGCTCATCATCCATCTCATTCAACTGTAGTGAAGGGGATGGAAGACTCATTGCGACCTGTTGAAGAGCATACACGCTATTTCGTTTGCGCTCTTGTTCCAAGTTGAAATGCTGTTCGGTCGAGAGCAAAGCATGACTTGGTTGTTCTTGTTGTACATGACTTGTGTTGTTGGTATAGTAATAATGATATGGATGATGATTGGTTATCATTTCCTGAGCTCCTGAATGAATGGAATATGCATCATTCGACATATTGTTGCTGTTGGGGTGTACATGGACATCATAGGGTCGTGTCCTTGCGGGTTCATTCGCCATAGTCATTTGAGAAAATTGTTGCGCCGTAGATGACAAGCAAGGCGATGGAGGAGAAGTACCCACTACGGAAAGGGGATACTGTTGTTGTTGTTGTTGTTGTTGTGAGGTGTTGTTCATTTGTAATGGTTGTTGTTCACTTGTGCTACCATTGTTGCTTGTTTGGGAGTAGTATTGAATTTGTTGGGGTAGTGGTTGTGAATGAATATGGTAAGCTTGAACACCACTACCTTCATTATTATTATTATTTGAATGGGTGTGACTAGAGTGGAGCAATTGTTGCATGATTGATTGGTCGCTCACTTGTTGGTAGCGAGACGAAGAAGGGTGGGGATGATGGTACACATTTTCTCTGTTCATATTCAAAGGTTGAGGTTGAGGTTGTTGTTGGTGTTGGGGAAACCATGATTGGTTCGACATGTCATTAATGCTTGTTTGGTGGTTCTTTCAGAAACTTTCGGGCATGGTTAAAAAATTGACAGAAAATCAGGAACAACCTTGACAGGTGATGCAGCATGCCCCGCCAAAGGTCCGGTTTGATTATCGGAGGAAAAACTTTTTGGCCTTTTAGGGCAGTTCAGTCGGACGGGTTTTTATTGGTTACAGGGAAACTTGAACTTTGCTGTCACTTGCCATGTAGATGTTCTTCTTGACTTGAGTCAAATTTTCAGCTCTTTTGAGGTCAAGAAGTTTAACACCGTTCTCAGTGCTGAGCAGAGCGATCATGGATCTCATATGCTCGGTCTCCAGATTCATCTTTGTCTTCTCCTTCAACTCGGAAGCTTCCTTTTGTGCCTTTGCAGTCTCTAACAGTGCTTGACCATCGATTCTAGCCTTGGTCACTTGATCAAGATCCATATTTTCATTCTGGATGTCAATCAAGTTTTCAGTGAGTTTGGCAATCTCTGACTGAGCTTGAATCTTCTTGATTTCTGATTCTCTCTTGGCTTCATTCTCCATTTTGGAGCAAACAACCTTCATGTTGGTCTTGATGGACTCGTTGAGCAATCGATTGATTTCCTCATTCACAGGTGATATCTCTTTCACATCAACTTCACTGATCAACAGATTAATTTCATCAAACAGTAGTCCATGAACATTTCTCTCCTCATTTTCAATCACAATCTTGTTGTCCTGGAACAATACACGTCTCATGATGGTTACTGTGTTGCCATGGAACTCTTCGAACGTGTAACCGGCAGTTGCTTCTCTAATTTTGCTACAGAGACTGGAGCAAGCATAACCAATGAAATCAGAGCTAAACACCTTCCATGAGTCACTTTCTCCAACCAAGAATTCCCACTTGTAAGTCAAATGGAGTCTCAGTTGAGCATTGTCCTTGGTTCGAATCTCGAACTTGTCTGATGTGAAATCAGGACCGAGATAAATCTTTGCTGCGCACACTTGCTTGGGAATCTTTGGCTTTCCTGCAGACAGATGCAAGCACTTGACATATTCTTCTGGTCCCAGGATCACAGAACCCAATCCTTGAACAATTCTCTCATTCTTCTCATTGTCTAAAATACAGACGGCTTCATTCTTCTTCAAGTGAATGACAGTAGCTTGCTCAGAAGGATCATTAGGCAAATTCAATGATCTCTTCTCCATTTCACTATAGTTCTTCTTGTACACTTCCTCATTGGCAGCCAACAGATAGGCACAAGGACCCAACACCAATTTTTTCTCTGATGTGTCAATATTCTGAACGTACAATCCTTCATTGTCATTGACCAAGATGGAAGTAACCTTCTTCTTGACTTCAGTGTGCTTGTTTGGAATGTACTTGCATGGACCTTCTACTTGCCACACTTGACCAGCCATCATTCCTTCATGATCTCTCAGTGCGACCAATCTCAGAGCTTCATTTCTTCTCAGGATATGAATATCGCGAACACCTTCGAGTTGCTCACTGGCATGTAGAGAGATGACACAAGGACCGACTCTCACTTCTCTCTCACCCATCAAGTACTTTTTGCTTGTGAGATCAAATGGATTCTTGATGACAGCATATTGTCGTTCATTGACAATCAGTGAGTCATTAATCTTGTTACAGACTTCGTTACCCTTGAGGATGATACGTTGAGGACCGATTTCAGTTCGAACCTCTGCAGTGTCATTGTTCAGAATGTGAACGTATTGGTTCTGGTAGAGTAAAAAGAGTGACATGTTGTTGTTGTTGTTATGTATATAGATTGTGTTTTCGTCAAAGGTTTTTGATGTTGGTTTATTTTGTCAATCAGAATTGAGTGCGTAGGTGGAAGAACATAGACACAAAGTTCGCCCACAAGAATAGTTGTTGGGTCCCTTGATCTGGTCCCTCTGGAAGTTCATCCTGATCTGTCAAAGAAGTTCCAAACAGCAGGGAGTCTGGTTGAGCCGCCACAGGGACAAAGAACATCACAGACAAGGACGAAAAAGAGAACAACCAATCACACAAAGAACAATAAGTAGAATAACAATGTCCGTAGTAACTGATATTTTATATGACAATGAGTATGCTCATGTAGTGAACAATGAGACTGGTACTGCAGAGCTCTTGGAAGGTCCATTGAGATTTGTTTTGCCTGCCAATAAGAGTATGGTCGGAGCCAAGAAGCAGAAGATTACATTGAGGTAAGTAATTTGTTGGTTTTTTTCAGTTGTTTCAACTCATGACGCAGGTTGTGCTCACATGATGTGAATTTTAGAGAGGATCAATACTGCATGTTGAGTAATCCATACAATGCAGAGAAACAAGTGTGTGACATGGGTAAATCAATTGTTGTTCAGGGACCAAAGACCTTTTCTCTGTTTCCTGGTGAAGAGTTGACCACGAAGCCAATGAACGCATGTTTGTTGAACAAGAATCAGTACTTGGTGATTGAGGCAATGGACGACTTTAGTGACGAAGAATCTGGTAAGGATCGCAAGGCTGGAGAATTGTACACTGTACAGGGACCTACTCTATTCATACCAAAGAAGCATGAGAAGATTGTTGTTCCACCTGTCGTTCCAAAAAAGTTTATTCGAGATGCCACTAACATCTCGGACAATGAAGCAGTGTATGTGAGAAATTTGGACACGAGTGAACTGAAGATGGTGCGTGGTCCATTGTCCTATGTTCTCGCAGTCAATGAAGAAGAGTATCTCAAGAGTTTGACTGACGAGGAGTATGATGCACTTCAGTTGCCATACGAATCTAGATCCAATGCTTACTCTATTCAGTTACAAAAGAATCAATGCGTCTGTGTCACTGACTACAAGAAAAGCAAGGAGAGGTATGTGTTGGGACCAGATCGCATCTTGTTGGGTCCTCATGAAGCTGTCAAGGTTATCAACCTTTCAGGTGGTGTCCCAAAGCGTGAGAACGTCATCAGAGTGTGCAACATTGGCCTGGGAATTGATTTCATGACTGATCAATTCGAAGTGAGAACCAAGGACAATGCAGTATTGAACTTGACTGTGGCTTACAAGTGGAAGTTTATTCTGGATGATGCGAACTTGCACAAGATCTTTGCAGGTGACTTTGTTGGCTACAGTTGCCAGAGTTTGAGAAGTCGTATCCGTGAAGAGTCGTCCAAGAACGATTTTGAACATTTCCACACTAATTCATCTCAATTGTTGAGAGACAAGTTGTTCAAGGAGTACAACCTCGAGGTTACAAAACAGGGAAAGAAGGTCATCGAGACTGTGACAGGTCGACTGTTCAGTGAATTTAACTTTTTGGTGTTCTCCATTGATGTGAGAGCGATAAAGCCAGTGGATAAAGAGATTGAGCAATTGCTTGAGAACTCCATTAAGGCATCCATGAGAATCATGTGCTCTAAGCTGAACGACACTGCTGAAACTCAAGCAGAGATGGAGAGGATTGAAAGTGAGACCAACTTGAGTAAGCTCAGAAAGAATCTCATTGAGATCGAGAACAATAATCTGACAAAAGAGAAGATTGAAAAGGCAAGGATTGAAGGAAAAGCACTGCTTGAAAAGGCAACCAGTGAAGCTTTGGCCCAATCCTTGCTTCATCAATCCAAACTTAACCTTCAGCTGGAAAACATGAGATCTCAAATGAACTTGCTCGATGGTGCTGCTGGTGACAGATACATTGAATACATGAAGGTAATGAGCATGTCCAAGAACGTTCTACAGGCAACAATCATTCCTTCCTCAACTCGTAATCTGATCAATCTAGGTTCTACATCCCTAATCAGCGAAGATTTGGCCGCAATTGAACCACAATACGAAGAAGAATATTAAATAATACCACGTCTGTGTGCATGTACCAATAAATAACATCAAAAAAACAACGCACCTTTATTGATCTAAAACACAACAACAAAATTTTAATGACCATCATCACGATGATTGTCTGTATTGCTCTGGGATGATCGCACTCTCATCCACTTCTACGCCATACTTTGCCAACACCCACTTGAAATTGAAGTAGCCTCTCTGTATCAACTCTTCAGCTCTTGAAGCTTCTTCGTCCTGATGAGCCAAAAAGTGTTGTTTTGCAAAGTCATGATAATAGTCGTAGCTCTCGTGTGGCAACTTTGGTAGATGTCTCAGCACAGTGCGATACAGTTTCCAAGATTGGAAATTTGTTCCTACAATGTGTCTCACTTGACCCAGAGAACGTGGTTGCATTGGTCTCGATTTTTTTAGGTCCAAAGTTGTTTTTGATGGCGGGCAACTTTCCGGAGGAATAACTAAAAACAGAATACAATATCGCTGTTTCTGTCGTGCGCTAATCGGAGAGAACTCCAGGCTATTGTTGAGATTCATTCTAAAAGTTCGCGGCCTGTGGTATCTGGAGAGGCTCAAGAAAGTATCTCTATTCATCGACAAAACAGAGCTCTGCTGGAAAACAAGCAAATTGTCACCCAAAACACTATCAAATTTAAAAAACAGGTATTGTGGTCATTTGGGTTCCAAAAATCGTTGCTGTGTCCTTCATCTTTCACTTCGAGCAATTTCAGGCAATCTCTTTTTTATTTGATTTTTGTGACAAGAAATGACTTTGCGCAGAATTCATCCATGCCCCGAAGGTCAACCCACTTCAAACCTCCTTATCGAAAACAACAAAAATCACTATTCATCCCCAACAACAACACAAGATACAATTACCAAGAATACGAACAACAAAACGGCGTCCAAACAACCAAGTTATCAGAGTTCGCCTCCTCCCTTCATCTGGACGAATCAAATCGTACTTGATGATCCATTGAACAACCATGAACATAACAACAAGAAATCAATTGACATGTCACCAACATTACTAGAGAGTGACACTGTCCAACCCAAACCGCGTCACACGACTGCTGGTCCAATCAGGTGCTCCACCACCACCACCACCAGAGGAGAGACAACACACTTGTTGCCCATTATTCACTGGAATGATGTGACTTGCGCCGATATGCATGCTCAAAGAGGTATCAAGTTCTTTCACATGGAAGAATATTCGTTGTCAATGATGGAGTTTACGAGAGCTTTACAAATCAATCCGTTTCAATCCGAATTCTATCGTCTGAGAGCAGGACTGCATCAGCATTTGTTCTCATCATCATCATCATCACCATCCTCACTGTTGATGAGTGAAACACAATCATGTAAAAACAAGAATAATACGAATACCGTAGAGAACCATAACAGGTGCAGCAGAGTGAGAGAATCTGGCAGTGAACAAGAACAAAGAATAGCTAGGAATAGGACGATAGAGGATTTGTCGAAAGCAATCGCACTCAATCCTCAGTGCTACAAATCATTGTTTGAACGAGCTTGCACCTTGTATTTTGCAGCAGAGTACGATAGAGCTCGGATGGATATTAATCGGTCAATTCAGCTAAAGCTACAGTGTGCAACAACGGAGAATGGAAAAGTATCGGGCGATAGGGCGGTTGCGAGTATTGAATCGAAACAAGTATCGATGGATCAATTACGCTTGTGGAGAGCAAAAATTCTGATTGCAATCGAGTGTTATGATGGCGCAATGGAGGATTTGGAAGATTTATTGAGCAGGAGTCCAAACAACTCTCAAGTTCAACTCTACGCTCAACTATGTCGATTACAAATAATAAAACTCGACTCGTGAGATGCAGTATCACCTGATTGTAATCATCGTGTGATCATGTATTCTGCACATTAGGATCTTCCCTTTCCAACGGCAGCATCCTTAATCGAGGAAAGAGAATTCGACCAAGTAGCACTTGAGTTGTACAAATATGGGTCAGTTGAAAGAAAAAATAGCCGCTTGTTTATTTACAAAGTTATAGGAACGTCAAAGAGGTTCAAGTGGTTAGTTAAGGAGATCTTGTATCTCTAAGCCTCTGTTTCTTCTGCAAGACGTATTGCGTCTTCGAGAAGCATTACTCGCATATGATTTATCAGTCTCTTGTGCTATCTTGTGTCCTACTAATGTATTGTACATTTGCAGGTAGATGGACTCCGATTCTCTCAATACACTGTTCTCTTTTGTGTGCTTTTTCTGTTTACTCACTCGTCTCCAGATGGGTTTGCTGGTAGAAGATGATGTATCCTGAGTCATCCTGCTCGCAGGATTACTGTGAGCCACTTGATCAAATTGAACCATTTCAAATCTCCAAGCTTTAGGGTAAGTACCTTGCTGAGGAGTGTGCTTTGGATCAGGGATCCTATCAAGCATTTGATACAAGTTATTGTAGGGTTCTATCATGTTTTCTTGTTCAGAGAGGAAAAACTGCTTGCCTTCATCTCGGTTGGACAGGCGAGCTTATTACCTTATAATCGGGGATTCGATAGTATTTTGAGACAATTCTAGGAATACGACAGATATGACCAATAATCTCATGGATGAATCTCGATCACGCTCTGAAAGGACCTTCGCGATATTATACCTTGGATAGGTATTCATAGATGATCGCAACTTTGAGACATGGCGAGTGAACCTTGGAAGGGATCACTGTCGTGAAACGCTCTGTGACTTGACCTACGGTTCTCCAGCTCACTGACTAGTGACTACAGTAAAATTTTCGCTCGCTCACTCGAAGGATCCATTTGTTGCGCATTTTTCCATGACGTTTGACGTAAAGTCATGTCCCAACAAGGCGAGCGCTTGGGAGTTTCAGGTGCCGTTTCCCAGGCGTAATATCCATGCTCATTTTTCGTTCAAACACCCCAAATCTCACAACAACAATTGAAAACACATCATTATCCTTATGACGTTCTCTCAAAAGCTCTCAACAACAAAAACCTTTTTCAGATATCCCTTCTTCCATGTGTTGCTATTGTTGTTTGCAATAAGTTGCCTCACTATGTTGAGTGTCAATGGAGGAAGTGGTGGAGTGGATCCAGCTGCTGCACTCTTGCTCAGACCATTTAGCAGAATAACACTTGACATGGACTCCAATTGTACAAAAGGCTGTTTTGCACACTCTGTTGCTCGAAGTTCCACCAGTGAAGCAACTAATTTTCTTGTAGGTGACTTTGAAGCGTTCGATACCGTGAGTCATCCTGATGTGATGCAGATTGGTGGAAAGCCATTGACTGGTACTTATGACCTTGGTGGATCGTTTTTTCATGGAAAGGATCTAGGGGGAACATCTGAACGTTTAAGGTATGCAACGAATCCGGATGGTAGGGTAATACAGACAGATGTGAACTCTTTGGGGACTGGTTATCGATTGGCATCGTTCAGAGGCGCCTATGTGGGCCTGTCATCACCAGTGCAATCGAGGAGTGATTCCTACGATGGAATTTTGTTAAAGTATAAGACTGATTTGAGTGTAGATTGGTTCTTTTTGATGGGAGGAGACTCGGATGATCAACCATTGGCTGTCAAGGTGGATCCATCGGATGATTCAGTGTACGTTGCTGTGCAACTAAATGGTCAGGGCTACATTGATTCTAATCTAGTTCAATGTCTCGATATTCATGGGGTTGTCGATGTCACAATTCTGTGCTCAGTCATTTTCAAATTGAATTCGACAGGTCAATTACAATGGGTCAGTCGTCCTATGGTTGTTGACTCTCAGATCACCTCTCTGACGTGTGATGGAAGTCAAGTGTTTGTGGCGGGAAATGTGCAGAAGAGTGCAGTGGGCGTGTTTGTCCAAGTGTATTATTCTGGAACGGGTCAACACGTATGGCGAACAGAGATGATCAACACTGGTCAAAATCCTGTTGTATCACTAAAGTCGATAGCACGGGGCTTAGATCATTCGATTTATGTCGGAGGTTCATTTCGAGGATTATTTAACTCCAATCTTGGTAGCATAGCATCATCATCCAATTCGATGTTTTTAATGGGTTTCGATAGAGACGGAACAGTTCAGATGGTACAATCCTTTGGTCAAGGCTCCAGCGAGATATCATCGGTTGTCACCAACATTGAAGGAAATATTATCATAGCTGGTAAGTTCAACGGCTCGATAACCATTGGTTCCACCAGTTACACCAAGAACGAGACAGACGGATTCGTAGCGAAGGTAACGAGACATGGAAGAGAAATCTGGTCCACTACGGTTGGAGGAGATCAATATGATGAAATCACTTCCATGTTCATGGTCGAATCACAGCAAGGCCAAATCATTCTCGCGGGCAACTCTGCAAGTGAGATCGTTTTTAACAACACGATACGAGTCAGGAGACCTGGAATTAGTGCTTTTGTTTCCAGCATTATTGACCAAATCAACATGGTTTCTTGTGATGGAGTCACCTCCCTTAGCCCCTCTGTGTGTTCAGGTCGAGGAGATTGTACTAGTGGAGGTACATGTGTATGCAATGAAGGATACACCGGAATATCTTGTGCGATTCCACTGTGCTTTGGAGTCAGTGCTCTCAACAATACAGTGTGTAGCTCTCATGGTACATGCACCGGTGTTGATTCCTGTAGATGCAATGAAGGATACACTGGAAACTCTTGTGCGATTCCAATGTGCTTCGGAGTGAGTGCTCTCGACAATACAGTATGCAGCTCTCATGGTAACTGCGTGGGTGTGGATTCCTGTCTTTGCCAAGGTGCGTTCTCAGGACCACACTGCGAGTTCCAAGTACCTACCGTCAGTATATCGTCCAATAGCGATGTACCATTGTTCAACAGAGAATTATCTTGGTTATCAACAGCGAATGTGATACCAGTCTCAGAACTAAATAATGTTAATTTTGAATGGAGTGTGACAGAGAATGGTACAACGAGACCCATCACTGAGCTATTGGAGCAAGGTGTCACACCTACGATGAGAACGATTTCAATTCAACCAAACTCCCTATTAGCTAATTCGTATTATGTTTTGAGGGTTGTAATTAGATCGAAATTGGGTCCAAATGTCGTGTGGGGACAAGCTATCTCGATAGTTCAAACTGGTTCGGCTCCAACGGGAGGAGTGTTCCTCGTCTCTCCCACCAAGGGATATTTGTTAAAGGATCGTTTCCTTCTCGAAACTCGTCAATGGGTAGACCATGAAGGAAATATGAATGCAATGAGGTTCAGTTTTGGATTTTATCAACAAGGAACAAGGGTAGTGTTGCAGTCATGGTCTACTTCTTCTCTCTTTAATGTCACTCTGCCAGTAGCAGGAAACATCACATTGTTTGCTCTTGCGAGGTCATCCTCTGGCGAATCTGCAGAGAGATTGGCTACGGTAGAGGTACTTCCCATTCCTGTAGAGACATTAACTTCTGTGTTGATCGAAAGCAATCAGAATTTGCTCTTTGGGAACAAGTCTGAGTTGAATTCCAAGATATCAATAGTGGTTGCTGCGGTAAGCAATGCTGCATCAGTGCTTCCCAGTAATACCACGACGCAGTTACTGGGTAACATCGTTCAAGTCATGTATGATAACAGAGATAGCTTGGATGCAACAAGTCAGATTCAAGCTGTTCAACAACTGTCTACTCAGGCGAAACTTTTGAACGAACAAACGACCGTCCTAGCATCAGAAATTCTAGGACAATCCCTGAATCAACTATTCTATAATTCATCTGGTTCATCATTCATCGACAAATCGATCAACGCAGCAGGAAAGCTAGCTGAGGTAATGATTGGTTCTGCTAGTTCATCTGACCAAAGAGTATCATTCCAGAGCATGTTTTCCAAGTTGACCAGCAGAGTACGAGACAGTCTGATCGAGGGAGAAGAGAGAATCATCTCCATGCCCAACATTGAAACTCTCATATCTCGATTCAGAAAATCGAATGAAACTGTTGCTAACATAACTATCGCAACGCCCAACTCTAGAGTGGGACAAAATGACACCTCAGATGCCAGTGACGCTGCTCCAATTGTTGTCCATCTTAACCATCAAGCAATTTTTGAAGCTACAAGCGATCCTTCCATTTACACTCAAGCGGAAGCTCAGGCTCAAACGGTTCAACCATACACTAACCAATGCAACACGAAGAGAGTTTCTTCGGCATTATCTTTGAGTGTTTATGGAGAGGGTCAGAATAGTATTCAAGTTCCTCCGAGTTCAACACCACTTTTCAGTAGTTCCATCTTGGTTAGTCAGAGTCAGGGACAAGTGAACGACTCCTTCACTTTTGTTTGCAAGTTCTTTGATACAGAGCAAGGAATTTGGCGCAATGATACGACGGTTTGCGACACTCAATACTCTGTCGCGGTTAATACCAACAGTACCGTTGTTGTATGCTCTTGCTACAAGCCTGTGACTCATGCAGTCTCCCTGGACTATGTCATATCCTCAACTGAAGAAGAAAACGGAGGAAATCTGGACGCTACCACGTGTCAGAATCCATGTGGATGTTTACCAGGTACTCAACAGAATCGTCTCAAGAAACTACCACCCTATGCCATAGCCCTTATTGTGCTTGGTAGTTTGACAGGTCTAATCATCTTGGCACTCGGTGTTGGTGCCTTGGTATTACTGACGAGACTAGTCAACCGAAAGTTGAGTAACAAACCTAAAAGAATGGAAATAGCTGAATCCAACCAGATTGAAATGCGATTTGAGTCAATGTATAAGTAAACCAGAGAATGATGGGTGATGACATACCGTATGATGTCATTTTCATGAATCGGTTTTACTCAAAAGCGTTTTTGGTGAGTGGTCTTTTTAGGGATAGACAGGTGGAAAGCGCGATACCGAGCAGACATCCATGATCCTCGCACAGGCCCAAAGCATCAACTCAAGAGCAAAAAACAGCACACATCTCAAAAGCTTTGAAACCGTTCCTTGGTGTTGCAATTACTTACAGAAACAAAACGAAAGCAATAGCTTACTAGTCCACACAACAACAAACAGAACAAAACAACAAACTGTTTCTCTCTGGGCATTGTTCTTCTCCCAAATATATACACATACTGTCTCTTGTGCTCCATTAACATGAAGGTTCCTGTTGCTGTTGAAAGATTTCAGTCTCACATCTCAAAGATTGTTCAGAGAATGAAACCTGAGGAGGACGCACCTGATATCATCGCTGGACTGAGTGCTGACTTTATTCATATCGTTGGTGTTAGATATGTACGGGAAGATGACTGCTCTCTGAATGACAATGAATACCGGAGCGAGACTTCCATGTAGCCAAGCTGGCGTCAAGTTTGTTTTTCCGACCTGTCATCTAAGTCCGACAGTTGTAAATATAGTAAATATTTCACCGTTTGTACAGTATGATCTTTACGATTGGATTCGAACTCCTTTTTTCATCACAAAGAAGAACTAATCATGGAATTCAATTGGAATTCTGTTTCCAATGATGCATGTCGAATGTTGTCTGTTATCTCTTCACAGATACAATTCTTCACTACTCCGACGAAGAGATTCTCAATGGTGCTGTGCATTGTGCTGTCGTTGCTCTCGCTTCGGTGAGGATGTATCCTAACATTGTCCATACGACACTTGATGGAACCTAGTGTTAAACAAGGACTATTGGTACCTGGAGTGTATGTGATATGCCAATTCACCTTGATTGAAAGTCCTCCACGTCGTTGTTTTGTTCCATCATTGAGGTTACTCCCAACTTGAATATCAACCAAAGTCTCTTGTTTAGAGTTCTTGGTCGAAAGAGAGAATCCAACATTTGGTAAGTGGACTTGAACATCTTCGAGTATTATGGCCACAGTAGCTTCGAATTTCTTATTCGAATGGATGGCATACTTTGAATTGCACCGGATAGAATTGTTGTTTAGATCACATGGTTTCGACATTGGATGAAATTCCATCATATTAAAGTTGTAATGGGCACAACTGTCTGATATTTCAATTGAAGAAGGCAACTGAAAATTGTTCAGTGCCTCTAATATCTCACGAGGGATTCGCATTCTTAAATGATGCATCGAAAGATTCATGAGATCAACGCAATCCTTTCCAAACCATTGATTCATCAACTTGAGAGTAAATTCGTGACATTGGGATTGAACTTGTTCTTTGGGACACTTTTTCAGTGCACCTTGCACTTCCAAAGAGTTTACCATGAGCTCCATTATATCTCTTTTTATCTTTGAGTAAGATTTCTTGAGGAAAAGACACCAATTGTGGATGTAACTAGTCAGATGTTCGTGATGGTTGCTCCTCGATTGTTTGTTGAGCTTAGTCTGGGGTCTCCCATGTCTCTATGACCCTCAAGACTTAAAATAAAACTCTGATACGCATCTATCAAGTCAGGCAATACTTGATAAATCTCAGATAACTTCCGTTGTATAACTGGATGTTCATCCGAGTCGGTTCGTATCATGTTTTGTAATGTCGTCTTCAATCGATGGTAGATACTGCCAGATTGATCATCTTGAGAAATTATTGTGTCTCTAGACAAGCGCAGTTGCAGCAATTTGTACACTCTCTTCAAAAACTTTTGCTTGAGTGTCGGGTGGAAAGTGCAATCTTTGGTTGTCTTGTCGTAAAAGTTGACACGAGAACAAGAGTTCGTTCAACTCCTGTTGGTACAAGAGTGGTTTCTTAGCTCCTGCTCTCCCATTCTTTGATTAATTGCTCGGTACGATCGAACAGAGGAAAGTTCGGCACTTGTTGAGATCTGAGTTCGTTGAGCAACAGAGGGATATTCGAACAAAACTCGGGTATATACTCTGTAGCCGTCAAAAGACCAGATCTGAAAATGCTTCTTTATTGTTCTTTCCCTCACCCAAAACCCGCAAGAGATGAAGCAAAACAAACTTTGTTTTTGCATCTATTTTGGATGTGGGAATCCGGCCGGCGGAAGACCAAAAATTGTTTATTTATGGACCCATCTTCGAGGAGACCACAATTGAACATTGTTCAGTGCATCGAATGTCTCACGACTGCGTAAACTCGATTTATTCAACACGGATCAAGTAGACCTTATTGTCAGCGCCCCCCTGCACTCTGTATTCCCCCTTTAAGAATTCTCGATAGAGAGTCAAGTTATGAAGACAATATGAGACATGTTCTGTCAATGAATCAAAGGAATCACGTAGATCAATCTGGCTTTCTTCCGAAACTTTTTGCAATACCGCACCCATAGAAACAAAAGTTGTTCCGTCCTTCACTGGTATGGTATGTAATACCTGACCATCTAAAATCAGAGAAATCTGGCTTGGAGGTGGAGAAAACCATTGGACTTGTGTGGGATCCGTGCATTCATCAACTGTGAGCTGATAATAATCGATAAAACATTCGACAGTGTCAGGTACCATCCTTGCGGGTCCTAATGGTTCATTTCTGACAGACATAGGTTGAACTACAAGCAAATCCTCTCTCGTAAATATTAGATCAGCCCACAACACATTCCTTGGTTCAATATCAGCGAAATGTAAACCTGAAGGACGTATACCGAACGATGCTGCCACCCGCTGTTTCAGGGATGGAAGAGAATCATCCTCTTCAATTAAAATTTGTTTGCTAGTGGTTTTATATTTGAAAGTAACAATTTTTTGGTGCTTGTAGCAAGGACCTGCGAATGCGTAGCGGTTGATGGTTGTGTACATTTTTTATCCAATGGAATGTTTGTGGCTTGGTTGGCAAAAAAAACTTGATTGGGAGTTTCTTGTTGTAAAGTCTCAAAATAGATTGTTGAATTCCGAAAACTAAAAATTCCCCACTACGGAATGTTACTTGAGTTTTAATATTAGGAAAAAATCAAAAACAAGAAGGATTCAGAATGAGTGAAACAGAAAACCTCCTGGAGGATTTGATTGAATTATTCAATACAACTCAACAAGCTCTCATCATGGAATGTTTCACTAACAATAGATTCCACAGTTTCCCTTCACTTTCTCTTGTGTACGACTTCAGTCTCTTTTATCAAGATTTAAAGACTAAAGTGGAAACTGTTGCTACTCACATGGAAGGCACTGATGAACGAGATGTTATGAAACTGGCTTGGGGTTTGTATCAACGTCAGTGGATCCATAATTTGACCAATTCCCCCGATCAATGGATTGATGGTGATTGTCTTATACTTTCACTGCTATTGTATTCTCGTGTTAAAAAGAAGTGTTCTGACCCTTTGAGAGACCTTATGGAGAAGAGAGTAAGATTTACATCATCTATTGTGCAGAGAACTTTAACATCATCTGAGGAGCATTACGCCATAATCATTTTCAAAGACGATGATTTACAGGAACCACTCGCCTTGGTAGATATTGGGGCGCATTATGAGAGATCAATTATCATTTCAGATCAAAAAGAAGCGACCACAGAAATGAAGCATTTTACAGTGTCTTTAACGAAGTTAAGTGGAGTGTTGATCAGCCAAAGACAATTAACAAGCGAAAATAAGGTTCCGTCTAACATCGAAGATCGTTTCACTCCAAAATCAGTAATAGATACCAAGATAACATCATACGACCTCCAATCAACTGAAAACTATGACAGCTTTGTGAAGAGTTCAAGCGCGAAGATTTCTCTCGCAAAGTTGGAGATAAAAAAGTGTAATTTTGAGCGCTATGAGTATTATGGTGGGGATACGCGAACAGTGGTTAATTTTGAAGATCAAAGTACTCTTAAGAGTATTCCTTTGAATTTCTGCAATCAAATCAAGGAAATGCACCAAGCTACCAAGAAATTCGTTGATCACTATTCACAATTAACACCAGCAACAGCCCCAAAAAAGTGAGTGACTTTATTGTTGACTTTGAATGAAGGCCAAACAACAATTGATTTTATTAAAAGGCATGATGTGACCATTAACACAAAAAACAATCCCCAACTGCGTCGTATAACCAAATGGACTCAACACAATGGAACACTCTGTACATGGCCTCTTGTGGCCATCATTGTTTTTGTTCCACTGCCAATCGTTCACTTGTTGAGATCTGAGTTGAGAACAAAACTCGAGTTTATACTCTGTAGCCGTCAAAAGACCAGATCTGAAAATGCTTCTTTATTGTTCTTTCCATCATCCAAAACACACAAGAGATGAAGCAAAACAAACTTAGTTTTTGTTTCTATTTTGGAAGTGGGAAGACCAAAAATTGTTTATTTACCGACTGGATGACTCAGGAGCTCTTTCTTCATGATCGTCATCGTAGTTTCTGCGGCAGCAATAACTGTTGTTCGATAAAGAGTTGAGAAGCATGGAATTCTATTGGCATCTTCGAGGACTATGGTGTCTGTTAGGGTGAAGTTCTTATTCGAATGGATGTCATAAACTTTGAATTTCACCGGATAGAATTGTTGTCGAGATCACATGGTTTCAACAATTCCATCATAGTAAAGTTGAGATGGGTACAACTGTCTGATATTTCAATTGAAGAAGCATTTGAACATTCAGTACCTCTAATCTCACGGGGGATTCTTCGAATACACATAAGCATGCATCCCAGAAGTCCCTCGTAAACTCTATTTATTCAACACTGATCAAGTAGACCTTATTGTCAGCGCCTCCCTGCACTCTGTATTCCCCCTTCAAGAATTCTCGATAGAGAGTCAAGTTATGAAGACAATATGAGACATGTTCTTTCAATGAATCAAAGGAATCACGTAGATCAATCTGGCTGACTTGCGAAACAAATTCCAATGCATCAAGCATAGAAGCAAAAGTTGTTCCGTCCTTCAATGGTATGGCATGTAATACCTGACCATCTAAAATCAGAGAAATCTGGCTTGGAGGTGGAGAAAACCATTGGACTTGTGTGGGATCCGTGCATTCATCAACTGTGAGCTGATAACAATCGACAAAGCATTCGACAGTGTCAGGTACCATCCTTGCGGGTCCTAATGGTTCATTTCTGACAGACATAGGTTGAGCTATAAGCAAATCCTCTCTTATAAATATTAGATCAGCCCACAACACATTCCTTGGTTCATTATCAGCGAAATGTAAACCAGAAGGACGTATACCGAACGATGCTGCCACCCGCTGTTTCAGGGATGGAAGAGAATCATCCTCTTCAATTAAAATTTGTTTGCTAGTGGTTTTATATTTGAAAGTAACAATTTTTTGGTGCTTGTAGCAAGGACCGGCGAATATGTAGTGATTGGCGGTTGTGTACATTGTTGTCAAAGGAAATGTTTATGGCTGGCTTGGTCGGCAAAAGAACTTGAGAGTTTCTAGTCGTTGGATGAGGCGTTTTACAGTGTCTTTCACGAAGTTAAGTAAAGTGTTGATCAGCCAAAGACAATTAACAAGTGAAAATAAGGTTCAGCGCACTTCAAAATCAGTAGTGGATAGATACCAAGATAACATCATACGACCTCCAATCAACTGAAAACTATGACAGGAATTGAATCAATTGAGTCAGATGATAACATGTGACTTGCTCTGGAAGACCAAAAATTGTTTATTTACCGACTGGATGACCCACCATAGCCTGTGGATTTGTGCTCTGAGCTCTTCTCTTTGTGATCGTCATCGTAGCTACTACGACTGCTGCGATAACCACTGTTGTAAGATGAAGAGTTGGATGATCGATTCGAATAAGAAGAGGAAGAATAATCATTGTATGAGGGAGACGATCGAGCTGTAGCTCTACCAGCCATGAATCCACCTGTGGCTCCCAATCCTAATCCTGTCGCAAACGCCGTAGCAGTTCCAATTCCACTGCTCGTGTTATTGTTTGGTGTAGATGTTGGATAAGGAGGAGTGCCAGCATTAGGGTACATGTTTGGATAGGTTCCACTGCTGGTACTGCTGGAATGTGCATCAGGATAGGCATTAGGATTGTATGGAGGTACATGTGTATAAGGATCATTGGTGGCAGTGCTACTATTGTATGTTGCTTGAGCACCATTGTTATCAGCACACTTGTACAGAACAACCACTAGGGCACCAACGACCAAAATGAACAAAAAGATGCTTCCTGCTCCGGCACTTGAACTATCATCTTCATAGATTGGTTGTCCACCACCAGCATATTGATGATGATTAGGAGCGTTTCCAAAAGCTCTTGCATGTCTATTCACATTCTGTTCATTCATTCTTTTGCCCTTTTCCGTAAACAACAACTCATAATCCAGTGCACAACTGCCCTTGACTACATGAATATCACCTGGACCACTATAACCTTCACAATTGACGTGAACAGAGCCAAATTTGTAACGATCATCCATGGAAGCTTCACATTTCCATTGTGTAGACACACCGTCACTTCCCAAACTCTTGCAACTCACGACTTTAGGCACATAACCACTGTACTGTGCATCACCACCTGTGCAGCGCATTTGTGGGACTGGTTGATTCTTCCGTGAAGTAGTGAAACGGTCCTTGTATAGTGTGAGAGCAGATATTTGAGACATGTGGATCATGTCTGATGGTTGTTGTTGGTAGTCATATGGTGGTTGTTGGTGTTGTTGGTAGGCAGGTATTTGACAGAGAACGGAGAGGGTGATCAGGGAGAGGATAGTAAGGGCAATGAGGAAGAGTGGTTGAGAAAAGGAAGGTTGTTTCATTTTCAATGTATGTATGGTGATTTAGAGTATGTGTGTTTGTTTGTTTGTTTGAGACTGTTTTGCTTTTTCTGTGTGAAGCGGATTTTTATGAAGTACAGTTTCCTGCTCTGCGAGGGAGAACACTGACTGTACGAACACGCGTTCAACCTTCTACTTTGTTTTTCGAACTTAATTCCTCCGAATCTCACATTATTCCTATGGTGGAACAAACAGGATGAACTTGTAAAACGATGATCAAAAACATCTCGAGATCTTGCTGGAAGCGAACATTGCCGAACAATGTGAATACGCTCTTTTCTGTTCGGAGTGCCACTACGACAACCACCAAAACATCAACAAAAACCACCAACCACTTCTTGTTTTATTCTCAACAACAACAAAGAATAACAAATATGAGTCAAACGAAACAACAACAAAAGCTTTATCGCCCACTTGAGCCTCTACCTGGAACAGATGATCAAAGAGTCGTTGTCATGTCATATCCTTCCATGGACACGATTGCCGACGACATTTGCAACAATTACAGCTCACAATTTCGTCGTGGAATCATCCATTGGAACAAATTTCCCGACGGATATTACAATATTCAGTTTGAGCACATGAATGAGCTACAGGGTCGTCATGTCGTGTTTCTGGGCAGTCTCTATGATCCAGCAAAGCTATTGGAGCAGTTGAGTGTCATTATGGTGCTTCCAAGACAACTGGTCCAGTCATTGAACATTGTGATTCCTTACTTTGGTCCTGCAACGATGGAAAGAGTTGAAGAAGAGGGAACTGTGGCCACAGCGGAAACTACTGCAAGAATTTTGACTTCGTGCATGCCAATGACTCGATCTGGACCAGCTACATTGCGAATCTTTGATATTCATGCATCTACGGTTCGCTTCTACTTTACGGATAATGTCATTATGAAAATGATGTCTGCCATTCCACTGTTTACAGAATATATACGATCGCATCATAGAGTCACCATTGCTTTCCCAGATGAAGGTGCCTCCAAGAGATTTAAGAAGATTTTTGAAGGATTTCCGACAATTATCTGTGCCAAGGTAAGAGAAGGAGATTTGCGTAAGATTACCATCACTGACAGATTACACTGGCCAACAAAGGATGATCACTGTATGGATCATGTCGTCATTGTGGATGATCTGGTGCAATCTGGTGGTACATTGGACGAATGTCGCAGAGCTCTCGTGAAGATGGGTGCCAAGAAGGTGAGTGCCTTTGTTGTGCACTGTGTGTTCCCCAATGATTGTCACAAGAGGTTCTTGAAGGGTGGAGATCGCGAGGGATTCGAGTACTTTTTCACTACAAACACCATTCCAGAAGTTGCTTCAAAGATTACTGGCGTGGCACCCTTCCATGTCATCCCTGTTCATGACCTATTGGCCGACAGCATCTTACAACAATTGAGCTTGCCTCGAATGAAAACTCCAGCGATCCAAAGAACAATCTATGTCGCTTCAGGAACACCATCCAAACTGGAGGCAGTGCGAAGAGCATTCTCCAAGCCAATGCCTCATGAAAGTGCGGATCAAAAAGTCAATGTTCGAGTCGTGTCAGTTCCAGTCAAGTCCGATATCAATGAACAACCATTGTCACGGGAAGAAACGGAGAAAGGTGCACTCAACCGTTTGAACAACATGATTGCACAGGTCAAGTCGTCTGAGACTGGTCAACATCAACCACAAGACTACACTAATCCATCATCCGTGTACTATGTATCACTAGAAAATGGCTTGTTCAAGGAGAAGGACACATGGATTGACCAATGCTGTATCAAAGTAAGAAGAGGAGACGCTGATGATGTGACCACTGTATGGTCCAACAGTGTTTCATTCCCAGTCAACGAACACATGGACGTTCTGGAATCAGTCGTCAACGAGTTCAACGGATCAAAGACTGCTGGATCGTTGCTCGAAGAAAAACTCGGCTTGTTGAAGGACACATGGCATCAAGTAGTCTGTGGAGAAGATCGTACGTCAATCATGCAAAAAGCAATTGATGAATCCATTCAGTCCTTATCTACCAAACACAACTAACCACTTAATGTACAACAGAATGAGCAGTGCAATTAGATTATACTTCCTGGAAATGAATAAACTCAACCTCCTATTCAACAATTGTTTATTATTCAATTTCTCGTTCTTCTCTCTTGGCTCGCGCCGATAAATTTCTCTGTTCATTACGAAATGCAACAGGATCCACCATATAGAACAATGCGAAGGCAATCACTGCCAACGCAAGCAAATAATAATTTTGAGAAAAATAGGCAAAAATGTTCATCATGGATCGCGAAGACCTCCGAATCACACCTGGTCCTCCTTGTTGTTGCTCCTTTAATCGTTCACTCGGAGAAATTTCAGTTTTTTGAAATGCACTCCGCAAACTGCTGACAATGGATGGAGCGTCATAGCCATCGGCCTCGTAAACAGATGTTTTTTTCGGTTTCGAATCGGTTACATTTTCATTCTTATTGTTATTGTCGGTGGTAGTGGTATCTTCATTGTCCATTTCTTCGTTGGATAGTTTTTCCGATGTCGTTGTTTTGGATGTGATTCTTGCAGTGCAGGAAAAAGTGTGAAAGTATGGTTGTTGTATGATGAGATATTTGTTGCTGTGTTGACTCAGGAATGCTCGTTTTGTGATCTGATGACCACAACCAACAACGATTCTGTTCATGTTTTGTTGTTTCCAGTTTTCTTTCTTGAACAACCAATTTTCCCCGAATGAACAGCGCGAAAATTTCACACAAAAAAACACAACATCAAAGACAAAAATGATACGCAGACTGTTCAACACACCACCATCCATCAAACTCCATCAAACTCTGGTGAGACTACCAACACCACCACCATCCCTTTTCTCTCATCATGTACAACAACAACAACAAATGAATCAATATGCCACCATTCGTTTCGACAGAGCAGAAGAAGGCAGCATCTACATTGAAAACAACAGATACTACAAGATTGATAAAGTCAGTCACAATCATAAATCAAGAGGTGGTGCAATCATCTCCATGGACTCTATCGATGTTCTCACTGGTAAAAAATACAGCAAGAGAATGAAGAGCACAGATACGTTGGATGTGATTGATCCTACGAGTGTCGTTGTCAAGTACAAGGGCTACAGTGAAGAAGATGGAGTGTTTTATTTTGAAGATGCAGATGATTCGGAAATCGAGTATGAGATTGATGATGAGAGAGTGTGGGAAAGTGATTACAAGTTGTTGAGAAAGAATGTGGGTTGTCGATTGTGGGGTCATGAGAATGATGATGGTGAGTTGACCATTCTGGGAGCAAAGATTGAAGAAGATACGTTTGTCTTAAAGGTGAAGCGAGTGAGAGAAGGTGAAGGAACAGCTGATCGAACCATCAAGGTTGAAGTAGGAGATTTTGGGTTGGTGATTCGATTGCCTGCTCACATCAAGGCTGGTGACTATATTCGATTGTCGAATCAGGGTAATTATTTGGAACGTGCAGAGGCTGATGAAGTCGAACCAGACGAAGAAGATGATTAAGCAAACAATAAAAGGGTAGGTAGGTAGTAGTAATCACAACGTGAATAAACAACAGACAAGAACTAGCTAGATTAGAAAAGAGTATTTAGTCATATGATTATCGTTCATGAGAGCCTATTCTTCTTCATCACTCTCTTCGTCATTATTGTCGTCACTGTCACCTTCTTCATCCTCCTCTTGATCTTGTTCGAGCGATAATTTCTCTTGCAAAATCTCTGCAAGTGCCTTCATGGTTCTCTTCTCTAGCAATTGCAACCGATCAGTCACATCTCTCTTCAAATCATAATTCACCTTTTGTGGTATCAACTCTAGTATGGCATCCGATTGATCTTTTGACTCTGCAAACGCCTTTGCTTGATCCAACACTGGATTCACCAATTGTTTCAAAATGTAGTCTGTTACTTGCTCATGTGACTCGAAATAAATGGTTCGATTTTCATTTGTTTCCTCATCACTTTTTGCCGTTTTACGATTCTTATTGTTATTGTTTTGAGAAGATGACGTTGTTGATCGAGGATACATGTGATCCATGGTCAAATAGTGACACGGAACTTTTCGCACTGATTTTTGTAGTGCGTAATCTCTGGGCGTATAGTTTCTAAATTGAACTCGAATTCTCCTCCTTTGATTCTCATCATTTTCACCCTTGTTTTGATGAAATGTTTCAGTTTTTTCATTTTTGTTGTTGTTTGACGACATGGGTTCATCAAAATCTTCCTTTTCACTACTATTCACACGATCTTCATCTTCATCATCATCATTATCGGTATCTTTGTCATCATCATCATCGTACATGTTTTTGTCATTGTTGCTCATGAGTGAAAAATACCGCGAAGAAAAAGTATCATCATTTGGATCGACATCAGTGTATTCTACATGGTCATCCGTCTCAAGTGTGTTTGTTGTTCGTATGGATGATGGTGTTGCATCTGTTGTGATGATTGAATTCGACGACATGTGTGATCTCTCTGGTGGTTGTTGTGTTACTTTGGTTTTTTTCCCGGTTGTCGGAGGATCAGAGTTCGCTGTTCTGATTGAACAAGATTCTGCGCCTCACTTGAGGTTGTGTGAAAGTAGTTTCAGTAGCAGTCAGATCTCAATCAGAAGTGACCAACAAGGAAGCCTTCCCATTTAATTGTTAAGAGAGTATGTTGTATTCCGTCACTTTTTGCCCGACAAGTTATTTTGGAACCTGATCAGCCAATTTAGTAAGAGCAAGTTTATTCAAGGCCGATTGGTTATTCTGCTGCGATACTGTGGCTATTCGGGGTCCCTACATCACTGTGGTTCGCTCCACAAGAGAGATTTACGAGGCCTGTCAGGACTAAATTCCCACCAAAGCCAATCCTACGCGTACACAACGACAGCAAAATCTCCTTATACAAACAGTCAGGCTGATTGGCACAACAGCAATCTCGCGATCAATCACGATATATCCTCTCTGAGAGAATTCCTCATCTGAGATCAAAACCTAAAATTCAAAGGGCACCAAATCACACCTCCAATGGTACGTTTCTCGGGACAAAACTCAGGCCTTGCGTCGCTGTCCGAACAACCTGAGGCATCACCCTATGCAGCACCATCGAGTGTTCGTCATGTAACACAGCCATCGAACCCGAGCCACCCTCTCCAAAACAAGCCTGTTGACCCTGTTCAAGGAACTACTGCTGCTGATCGAGAGGAAGACGTTGAAGATGAAGAAGATGAGTTCGAATACAGTCTAAATATCGATGACAAGTACGAAGACAGAAACTTCTCATTCGGTACCTTGTCGACTTCTCGAACTCCTCCATCTATTCTATCCGAACATGCAGCGCAGCAACAGGAAGCCATTGTCTCTTCTCCGCAAGCCTCACCAAAAACTCCTCCATCTTCTGTCGAAAACATTGTTCCCAGAATTCATACCTCAAGTTCGGGTAATGGCAAATCTATTCCCAGAGCCAAATCAGGTGGATCCTCTGGAGCCAAGGTATGTATTATTTGTAAGAACTCTCGTGGTAACTTTGGCAAGAACTATAGCACGAGACGCAGTGTGGAGGATTACATGAAATTCTTTCCAGGCTATGACGGAACACCAGGTAGAGTTTGTCAACATTGCTACAATCAAATGTACACTCTGAGAAGAAAAGAACTGGAGAAAAAGAATTCCAAGAAGGGTCGAAAAAGCAAGAGAAGGGGCGTGTCTGCTGTTGAGTCCGCAGAAGTGGAAGAATTGACTCCTTCATCTTCAACTTCTTCTATTGCTGAAGATGAGGAATCAAATGAGCAATTTCAATTTGCAGAGCAAGTTGATCAAGCAACCAATTCATCAAAGGGCATTGGAGGAGGTGATGAATCCAAAAACGAAGAGGAGGCACTCTCACTCCCAGAGAGCACTATTGCTGAGCCACAAACGACTCCTTGTGCTTGTTGCCATAACGAAATGGGTGAAAATGTTAGATCTTACAAGTACTCAACCTTTGCCAAGGAGTACAGAGAATTGTTTCCGGACAGTGCTGGGGCTTCCGAAGACAGTCGAGTGTGTCACTTTTGTTATCGCAAGTGCTTGAAACTGAGAGAGGACAGAGAGGCAGCGGAAAGAAAGAGAAGAAGAGCAACGGTTGTTAATAATTCTGGCACGCCTTCTGCTTCGACCAGCAGTCCCTCAAAACGAGCGAAAGTTACAGCACGCGACAGCAATCATCAATTCTCCACAGACAAGTCTCCTGTCGAGCTCTTCCTAGAATTCCGATTCCGAAAGGAAGATAGCGAAGTTCAAACTCGTTCTCCTGTTGTCATTCGAGTTTTCACTGACCCGGTGGTTTCTGTGTCCACTCTCAACTCCATGATAGAGGATCACTTGAATCAGATTCTGCCCGATAGCCCAACAAGAATTTCAGGAGTACGAAGAGTCTTAAGAGACTTCAACGGAAGCCTACTGGAGGAATCTCTCTTCCAAGAGCGCATTTTGGAAAAGTTCCCTCTTCTTCCCAAACAACGATTAGTCGTAGATGTAACGGAACCAAAAAGCTTTCGTTGTGATAAACAATCAACAAACTGAGCTTTATTTCTGATTCACTCGTTGTGGCTTTTTTAATGTTAATCGTGCTGTGGAGAAAGGTGAGAAGGGGCATGAAGAAGCTATCCAGGATTTTACGGAGGCTTTGAAGCTGAGCCCAGAATACACAGATGCTTATCACAATCGTGGTTCGAGCTGATTATTCATAGTGAAACACTCAACGACATTGTTAATTACAACAACAGAGATCTTCTTCAAGAAACTTTTTTTTCAAATCCACTCATGTATCACGGACTTCATGCCTATTATCTTGAATCAACCGGAAACTAAAGTGATGTTAGATCAGTTAAATCAGCTCAAAGAAACAATTCAAACAAAGCTAAAACATGCTGACCATCATGACAGTAACAATCAACCATTGCCTAGACATGATACCCTGGCATCTAATCTACTAAATGTGGAAGAACCATCAGCCAGCTCATCGCCAGAAACTCCATGTCAAACGTGACAATAGAATTTTTATTAAACACTTCGCCAGCTCGCCGTAAATTAACGGAACAAAAAAATAGTTCCCGTTTACAATCAATCACATTACGCACAAAAAAGAAAGAGAAAAACCAAACCATATGGCAAAAAAAAGAATGAACTCAAGAAACGAGAAAAAACAAACCAAGAAACCTCGACTCGAAGGGCTGACTTCAAAAGAGTACTTCAATCGTGCTGTGAAAAAAAGTTCGGAGAAGCAATATGAAGAAGCCATCCTGGATTTTACGGAAGTTTTGAAGCTGAACCCAGAATACATAGATGCCTTTTACAATCGTGGTTTGAGTTACACCGATCTGGGTCAGTATGAAAAAGCAATTGAGGATTTCAATGAAGCATTAAATCGAAATCCAGAAGATGCGACTGTGTATTTCAACCGTGGTTTCGCTTACAACGAGCTTGGTCAACATGAAGAAGCCGAGTCTAATTTCAATGAAGCGCTCCAACGAAATCCAGAATACACAGAGGCTTATTCCAGCCGTGGTTACACTTACAATAAACTTGATCGGTATGAGGAAGCAATTGAGGATTTCAATGAAGCACTAATGCGAAATGGGGAATACGTGGATGCTTATCACAATCGTGGTACGAGTTATCATGAGCTTGGTCAGCATGAGAAAGCCATTGCTGACTACACTGAAGCATTAAAGCGAAATCCAGAAGATGCAGATGCTTATTGCCACCGTGGTTCCGCTTACTATGATCTTGATATGTTTGAAAAGGCTATTATTGACTACAATGAAGCATTAAAACGAAATCCAGAAGATGTGGGTGCTTATACCAACCGTGGTTGCGCTTTCAATCAGCTTGGTCAGTATGAAATAGCCATTGCTGACTATAATGAAGTATTAAAGCGGAGTCCAGACAATGCAACTGCTTATCAGAATCGTGGTTGGTCATACTATGAGCTTGGTCAGTATGAAAAAGCGATTGCAGATTACAATGAAGCTCTAAAGTTGAATTCAGAATTTGCAGTGGCTTATCTCAACCGTGGTTTGACTTACTATCAGTTAGGTCATTACGAAAAGGCTATTGCTGATTATGACGAAGCACTAAAACGAGATCCAGAAGATGAAAAGACTTATTCCAACCGTGGTTTGAGTTACAATGCGCTTGGTCAGTATGAACAAGCTATCTTTGATTTCAACGAAGCGTTAAATCGAAGTCCAGATGACGCAATGCCTTACCTCAGCCGTGGTTTTGCTTTCAATGAGCTTGGTAAGCATGAAGCAGCTTTGGTTGATTTCAATGAAGCGCTCAAACGAAATCCAGAATACACAGAGGCTTATGCCAGCCGTGGTTACACTTACAATAAGCTTGATCGGTATGAAGAAGCAATTGAGGATTTCAATGAAGCATTAAATCGAAATCCAGAAGATTCGACTGTTTATTTCAACCGTGGTTTCGCTTACAACGAGCTTGGTCAGCACGAGAAAGCCATTGTTGATTTTGATGAAGTGCTCCAACGAAATTCAGATTACACAGAGGCTTATACCAACCGTGGTTGCGTTTATTATAGGCTTGGTCAGTATGAAGAAGCCATTGATAATTTCAATGAAGCATTAAAGAGAAATGCGGAATACGCAGATGCTTATCATAATCGTGGTGTGAGTTACAATGAGCTTGGTCAGCATGAGAAAGCCATTGCTGACTACACTGAAGCATTAAAGCGAAATCCAGAAGATGTGGGTGCTTACACCAGCCGTGGTTGCGCTTTCAATCAGCTTGGTCAGTACGAAAAAGCGATTGCAGATTACAATGAAGCTCTAAAGTTGAATTCAGAATTTGAAGTGGCTTATCTCAACCGTGGTTTGGCTCAATACAAGTTAAGACAGTATGACTCAGGTACATTAGATTATGCAAAGGGTCTTGAAATTCTTAATACCTACGTCCTTAACATCAACGGCAGGCAGCAACTTAAAAAGCAGCTGCGCCAAATTCAGGTATACATCACCGACTTCATGCCAATTGTCATCAATCAACCAGAAACTAAAGAGATGTTCAATCAGTTAAATCTCCTAAAAGAAACAACTGAACAGAAGTTAATACATGCTGATCAATCAGTACCTTCGAAATGATAGAACCGTGAACTTGCAGCGATGCGGAAGCAGGAAACAGAACGCAAGCATACACTATCCTGATCATAAACAACGTTTCACACGAGTTGCATTGCTTTATTCACATCAGTCCATGTACAGCCACGATTTGTAGCTACAAAATTCTTTAGACAGAAACCGATGGCATGCATGCGAGTGGGAACTGGGAATCCTCTGCTGTAGTTTTTCTGAAGCCTATTCATCAAATCTTCATATTCAGTTTCAGCTCTCAACTTTGCATACTTTGCCATGAGTTTCTTGGACAGACCACCACGACTTACGTACATGACCTCTGTTAACAGTGTTTCGTGGTTGCTGACTGGTTGGTAAACCTCAGCACTAATCGTGTAAGCTCGCTGCCATTTTTTGTCCGTTAGGACCTTTCTATGAGTGCACGATTTGTGCACAATGATGAGCGAATTGGTCTCTGCATCGCGAACAGCGGTCGATGCAATACAATAGTCTCTCTTTTGGAACTTTTTGAGACATTGGTACATGACGGTTCTTCGTTGAATTGCAAGTGAGTAGCCCTTGCTGGGATCAACTTGAATATAATCCACAGGAATGTTGGTCTCCGATAAGAAATCACCAGCGACAACAATGTCAAACTTTGTATTGACAATGGCATCGAGAGGATAGTTCAAACGAGCTTCCCTCTTGATGAGCATCATGTCCTTACAGTCATGATCCAAATTGATTCTCTTGTTGTATATTTGACAATTCTGTGGTATCAAAGGAATCATCGCAGAAGACGAAGAAGAAGCAACAGATGCAGAGGCATGAAGATGATGAGCAAAGCCAGTGTTGGATACGGATCTGTTTCTACTGCTTGCATAACCTCCGAATGGATGATTTTGTAATGCATCACTCTGATTCACATTGCATTTCAAAATGCTAGTCATCATTGATGGATTCAAATCAGTAATTTCAATCGATTGCAACAAAAAGGCAATATCTCTGTCTGTAATCTGCGGATTCAGCGTCGGGTCCAGTGAGTACTTTGAAAGTTGAATTCGTCCTGGTAGTGGATTAATCACATCACAGTGAGAATGACCAGAATGGAGTATTTTGTTTCTACCTAGTGCCAACAAGTTATTCACAATTGCCAGAGGAGAACGTGGTGAGGACGAGGGAGAAGAAGAAGCAGAGCATGAGGAAGCAGAAGTAGATGAAAAAGAAGAAGAAGAAGAAGGAGTGGGAGATGATTGATGCGGTATAGGTGAAGGAGATGGAAGCTTCATCATTGCCCCATAACCATCAGAGCTGCCAATGGTGCTATTCATATTGTTGCAGTTGTTGCTGTTGGTTGTCACAACTCCTCTAGGAGTTGTTTCAATGGTCGATGTTGTCGTTGAGTGAGTAGGCAGTGATACGGTGTGATCCACATCATCATTCTTAATAATTGCACTACTACCACTCAGTGGTGTGAGAGCCAAGAACATGGATCCTCTGCTGTCATTGTCTTGACTCTTGTTTTTGGATCTCGTTCTCAAATGCCTACTACTCGTTCTACTATGCTTACCAAACAAGTGACTACTGCTTGCATTGTTATTCGCCGCACCACCCAAACCATTGACACTACCACTACTACTATTGTTGCTATTATTATTATTATTAGCATCTTGACCCAGTGTCGTATCAGTCAAATCCAGAATATAATCCGTTGATTTCCTCAGTACCCAATGCATAAACTCTTCACTGCTCCTCCACAGTGGAAACGAATGATTGTTCAACATGTGCATCACTGACAGTTCAGCATCACGAAACACGACACGCCGCACATCAATCTGACTATCCACCTTGTCCACACCCATTCTCAACATGGTCACAAAATGTTGTTCAACAGGTGTTCGCACCGTATTGGACAAGTTAATCTCCTGTGGTGAATCTCGAAGGATGAATCGATTGAAAATGTCTAGTGAACACTTTCGTTTGGCTTGTTGATTGTTGCACTGTGACATCATGCGCAGTGCATTGAGAAACAAGAGCTCATCTTGACATTGACCCTTGCGCAGATAGGTCATGAATTGGTTGTTGGCCTCTGGGTCATCAATGACCTTTTCCAACAAGAAGGGCAATTTTCGAATTTGTTCAGGTAAGAGTGTTGTTCTAAATGTTGGCATACGTGATATCACGGTAGCTGTCGTATTTGATGATGAATGAGCACTACTGGTCGTAGTAGTGTTCCCTGATAAGAATGATGAAGATGATGGAGAGTTACTGTGTTGCTTGACATGGTTCAAAAGTGCAGAAAGTGGTGAAGAAGAGGACGATGGAGAAGAGGCAGTTGTTATTGTCGTCGTCGTCGTTGTACTTGATGTTGTAGTTGTTGTAGCTTGAGGTGAACGAGAGAGTGGTGAAAAAGAGGAGGGTGAGACATTGCTGACTCGCCGTCGAATCTGTCTGTGATAGTCCTCTGCTTCTGAGATGGACTGTGATGTTGTGCTGCCGATAAAGGTGTTGGAGCTAAAGGAGTCTAGCGAGTGTAGCTTTCGAATGGCTTTCATAGTGTATGACGATAACTACAACGATGGTTGTGATATTATTTTTGAGAGATGTCGTGGTTGGTGGTGGTGTGGCACGTGACGATGTTTTTTTTCGTTTTTCAATGAATGAGAGCTTTTTCACGTTCCAGAGGGATATCGTCGCAGTAACCCAGAACGAGTTTGGCGCTTTTGTTCTTTTGGACTCCTGACGGTTGTAAGCGCTAATTTCTCCTTTCGACTTCGTTTGTTTTTGGTCAAGTAATTGTAGACTGGTGAAATGTGGACTTTGAATTTTCCTTGTAAATGCCGGTATCTTGGAGGGAACAGTTTTTTTTCTGACACGTGACAGGTGGAGAATGATCCGACGTGAGGATCTCACTTGCGAGACGACACGATCCGGCAGCGAAAAAAAATAATAAACCCCGACTGCAGAGGGAAAGAAATCTATGTTACATTTATTCAGGATAAATAAGTGAATGGGAACATATGACGTCAGCACTTCACATCTTGCTCAATCCTCCATCCTGTCTTCGTCATGTCTTGTCGTTTCGGGGTGTGATTGATCATGATCTTCTTCCTCCGTTTGCAACTGTTCTTCCTCCTGTAACACACGTACTGCTTCCTCTTGTTCTATTGGTCTGATAAAGGACACCTTGTTCTTGTAACTAATGCCAAAGAAGAGTGATGCATAATCCAGGACTTCAGTTTTGAAGGTAGCGATAATGAATTGAATCTTCTTCTCTTCTGCGAGCTTGTGTATCATCTGGGCAACAGAAGTACGATAGGCAGCATCAAGAGCAGCATCAATTTCATCAAAGAGATAAAATGGTGCAGGATCACACTTTTGAATAGCGAAAATCAAGGTCAGAGCAACCAATGATTTTTGACCACCAGATAGTTGTTGCATCACTTGAGCTTCTCCATCACCAGTGAATTGAACACTGATTGAAACACCAGTGTATGATCCGACAGTTGAATCTTCGGCTGATTGAGCCTCGCCTTCATTCTCTTGTGTTCTTCGATTCATGACCAATCTAGCATTTCCACTTGGGACTAGCTCTCTGAAAATGTCTGAGAAGTAAGTTGAAACTTGCTTAAAGGTTCTTTCTATTGCTTCATCTTTCTTTTGGTCCAGAGTTTTGATCAAGTTTTGAATTGCCCTTGCTCCTTGGTCAAGATCCTTCTTTTGGGCAATAAATGCATCACGTTGCTCACTGAATTGTTCATATTGGTCGAGAGCTTTCTTGTTCACATGGGCAAACTTCTTTAACTTCTCTTTGATTTTGTGTAGTTTGGCAGTCAGTTGCTTCATGTCGTTCACATCAACATTTCCAATGTCAATCTTTGGAATTGTTCCTAGTTCTCTGATTTGATTAATAGCAGAGTCTCTGTGTTGCTCAGCAATCTTTCTTTTGTTCAGCAGTCTCTCCAACTTGTTTTGATCTAGGTCAAGGCGACGAGCAATCTTAGTTTCATCTGCCTTTCTCTCATCCAGCTCATCCAACTTGTCTTTAATATTCTTTGTGGTAGCTTCAATATCGTCTTCCGTCGTCTTGATCTTTGCATCCATCTGATCGATTTCATTATTCAGGGATGCGATGCTTCTCTCAAGCTGAGCTGAATCACCACCCAAAGGCTCCATTCTTGACAATTCAATATTCTTCACCAATTCTTCAAGTTCTGCTTTTCTCTTCAACAAATTATTATTCAGTTGTGAGAGAAGCATCTTTCTTCTTGTTTCAAGGGATACTCTCTGAGTGCCAGCTGCGCTCAATTCCTTATTGATCACATCGATCTGATTGTTCAGCGAGTCAACTTCTTGTTGTTCAGTGTTTGTTAAGTTGGCATTCAATGGAGTGCCAATCTCATCTTGAAGAGTGGCAATTTCGTCGGCTTGTCTCTTTTGTTCCTCTGTTGCCTTTTCCAAATCTCTCTGCTTTCTGGCCAAGGTTTCTTGGAGTTGAGTAATTTTGGTTGCCATCAGGGACAATTCCATATTGTTTTGGGTGATTGCATTCTTCAAATCTTGCATATCAGTTTTCATTCTGTTCATTTCACCAGTCAATGAATTCAATCTACCATCAAGCTCCGCAAGGCCAGCCTTTGTTTTCTTGGCGTTCTTGCTGCTCTTACTTAGATTGGATCTCAAATCTCTGATTTGAGACATGGTATCAAGTCTGCTGTCTCTCTCTTCAGAGAATCCACCAGTCAAAGCACCCCTCTTATTGACTTGATCACCCTTCAGTGTGACACTGTCCACATTGTTGTTTCTGGCAAAGTCAGAGCCGCTCTCGAGATCAGGAGAAATAAAAGTACTACCAAAGATGCGTGAGAACACAGCAGAGAACTTTTGATCAAAACTTAGCTTTGACAAAAGCGGAGTGTGAATTGGATCTGAAGGAACCTCCTCAGTCTTGGAAGTAATTCGATTCAGAGGCATAAATGTGACTCGACCATTTGCCTTTTGTCTGTTCATTCTTGTTAAGATATCGGCAGCAACCTTGTCTGATTCGACAACGAGATGGAACAAGGCATTTCCTGCAGTAACCTCACAAGCACGATAATATCGCTCCTTTGTTGTGAACAACTCAATGACAGTTCCATAAACGCCTTGGATGTTTTGTTCTCTGACAATTCTTCTAGCTTCATCCAAACCCTTACAGATAGCTCGAGGCAAACTTCCTTCCAATTTTCTCTCAAATCTCAAAAGTTCATCACGAAGTTTCTTCAAGTTCTCCTCAGATTCATTCTCCAATCTCCATTTCTCCTTTCTTTCATCACTCAGTTCATTGAACTCACGAGAAACTCGAGCAAAAGTCTCTTGTAAATGTTCCATTTCACTCTTCTTCTTTTCTAGATCTGACTTCTTGTCTGTCATTGCCTTTTCGATACCACTGATTTGTTCATTCAGCTGATTCACTTCTTCATTCAAGCTTGTGATTCTGTTCTTCAAATTATTGTTAATTTGGGTGAGTTTCTCAATTTGTTGATTCAAGAAATTGTCACGCTCCTCGACAGAAGCGAAATTGGATTGTCTTCCTTGTTTCGAGTATAATTGGGAAAGACGTTGTTCAGCCTTGTGCAATCTTTCACGCAGATTTGTTTCATCTGTTCTGGCTTGCTCCAACTGAGGGGTCTGTTCTTCAATTTCCTTTCTTGCGTTCTGGATCTCCAATGTCAAATTGTCCAACTCGGTGACAATGGAACTCTTTTGATTCTCTTCAGAGCTCATTCTTTCTCTGAAGCTGCTCAATTCCAACTCTGTCTTTGTTCTCTCTCTGATCAATGTTTCTCTCTGTGATTCATAAATCTGCCTCTGTTTCTTCAAGTCATTCAATTTTAATTCTTCTTCCTTGACTGTTCTTTCAATCAACTTCATGTGCTGATGAGACTCTTGTTGCTTGAGATGCAGGTCAGCTGATTCCTTGTGCAAGTTTTGTCTCTCTCTGTTGATCTCATCCAGTTGATTGTTTGCTTCTCTGAGTTCCAAATCATACAAGTGATAAGAGTACACTTTTCTCTTCTTGTCCAAGTTTTGAAACTCTGTCAGTTCCTTCTTCTCTCTCTCCAACTCTTCCAATCTCTCTTCAATCGACTGTATCACTTCATCGATTCGAGCAATTTTGAGTTCTGAATCTCTCATAATCTTCAACGATTCTGTTCTACGCACATCGTACACCTTTGTGCCAGCAACTTCCTTCAACAAGTCCAATCGTTCATGATCCTTCATTGTTGTTAATGTCGACACTTTTCCCTGTTCGACAATATAGTAGGGATTGGACGAGGAGAAACCAGCAGATTCCAAAATGCTCATCACATCTCTCTGACTCATGGTCTTACCGTCCAACTTGTATTCGTCCTTCTTGAGACCAATCGTTCTCCGTATGGTCACAGTTTCCTTGTCAACGGGCAATCGATTATCAGAGTTGTCAAATGTGATTTCGACAAAGGCGGACATGACACCTCTGCCTGTGCCCTCGTGCAACAGTGATTGTCTCTCTTCTGCTCTCAAGTGAGTGTACTTTTCACTCAATACGAAATGAATGGCATTAAAGAAATTACTCTTTCCACTGTGGAACATGTAAAATCATGATGTGGATTACACAGATATCAACAATACAAAATATAGAAAATTGTCAGTTTCCGCAGCAGCATTTCAATGAACAGCACCAATACAGAAAACAGTCTCACACATACCTTCCGTTTCTTCCCACAATGACGTTGATGGCAGGGCTGAAGGGAGTTGCTGTGAATGTTTGATCACGATAGGATTTAAAACCCTGAATTTGTATTTGTTTGATATACATTGCTCTCTTGTTAGATAATAATTCTATTCAGGAAGAGGTGTTTGTGTGCTGATGGAGTTCTGGTGGAGTGGAATAATGTTGTATTGTTGTGTTGTTTGTTGGGCACGAAATTTTTTTTCGAGGATTTTGTGTAACGAAAAAGTTCTTGGCGCCATTCGAAAAATCACTGGAAGAAATAAGCGGAGTTTATGATTTACAAAATGGAGCAAGGCTTCTTCTTTTTCTCTGTTTTTTTGGTTGTGGCAGCAGGTGAAGCATTTTCCTTCTTTTCACCAGAAGTCTTTTGAGTTTCATTTTCTTCCTTGACTCCTCCGTCCTTTTGGTTAATGAGCCTGACGAGCTCTTCAAAAATCTCCTTGACGTTGATGGATGGATCCGCCTTGGCAGATGTTTCAAAGAAACGGCACAAGCTGCCCATCTTCATAGCTTGATCCTCACCGTGCTCCTTTGGAACAGCTCTATCGTTCTCCATATCAACCTTGTTACCAGCCAATATACAAGGAACACCTTCATCCTTGTTCTTTGTCTTGAGGATAGCTTCATACAAGTTGGACACTTCTTCAAAGCTAGTTGGGTCAGTAATACTGTAAACAACGATGAAACCATCACCATCTCCCAACAATTCATCTCTCATCTCAGCGTACTCCTCTTGGCCAGCAGTATCAGTAATGTCGAGCATGACAGCTGAACCATCAACATCAATTTGCTTTCTATACGAGTCTTCAATGGTTGGATCGTACTATTCGTTTATAGCAACACAGTGTGAGCTATGTGACCATCATCTCAATAAAAAGCAGCAAGAATTATGAAAAACTTACCTTTTCAACAAATGTATTTTGAATAAACTTGATAGTCAGAGCTGATTTACCAACACCTCCAGAGCCTATAACCTTAATCTTGTATTCTGCCATTGTTCTTCAAGTTGTCCTTAATAATAATGCGTGAGTTTGCGTTCTTTGATTTGGGTGTGTTAACCGTGAGTTTTCTTGAAAAGTTCAAAAAAAATCGTAGTTGCAACCAACAAATCGATTGTAAAGTAACAACGCTTCGCCACCGTTCGTGCCACAATAACTCCAATTTTCCTCAGAGCTTCCGTAGGGTCAAGCGCGAAGAGGTAGTAGCCGATTGAGCCTTGACCCTCCTGTACGCTTCCCTTAAATGTTTAGGTAGGATCGGACCCGTTTCTCCCCATTCTCTCATCACAATCCGAGCATTCTCTGTCAGATCACCGACATACAGCTTTGTAATGGCAGCAACGATCAAAGTCAGCTTCTCTGTTGAGCCTCCTGCCACTTGTGTAATAATTCTCTTAATAGTTGGCTTGTTAAACGTCGTCGTCTTGTATACATCATATCTCTCCTGTTGGGCAACTGTCAGTGGGATATTGACTTGTTCAGCTTCTTGTTGTCTCCGCTGTAGCAGTGCCAACTGTCTCTGTTGTTCTTCGCGCTCCTCTCTCAAAGCTCTTTCGTCCTTTTCAATTCTCGCTCGTTTGATACCCAGAGCTTTGGTCGACACGGCACTAGGCAACGAAAATCCACCATGACTCTGATTCATCATCACACTCTGAGAGCCACCGCCATTGCTACTGCTCTTGTTTCTTCTCTTCTTCTTGTTGTTGCTGCTGCTCCCCTCTTCATCTTCACTATCATCGTCATCATCATCATCGTCTTCTTCATCATCGTCCTCATCCTCGTCCGTTGCTCTACGTTTTCTCTTTTTTGACTGATTTCTGTTGCGATCATTTACTTCATCCGCACTCTCATCATCATCTTCATCTTCATCATCGTCTTCGTCACTTCTCACACCAGCGTCACTTGCACTGTCTGATGCTTGATTACTGTCTTCATCGCCACTGAGTCCACCACCGCCGGTACTATGCTCGTCATCACTACTACTGCTGGCAGCATCTTGATTGTTGTTGGTGAATGGTGCTTGAGAAGAGGGTTCCAAGAATGCCTTCTCATCAAATTCATCATCGTCCACTCTGTTCAGTGCTCTTGAATTGGTTGCTGTCGACATGACTGTGCTTGTCAGTGTTGATTCGCGTGTGTCAAAGTTCGCTTTGATTGTTTTTTTTTCTCTTCTTTTGTGATTGTGGAAGAAACTTTGATCAACACACAAGAACACAACAATTTGAGAGACAATTCATCAACAACGACAAACTGTGAGACACCATTTAGCTGCGCAAACAAGGGTGCACTTTGGCGCACTTCACATTCTACAATGGCTTCGAGAGATGGAGCTATTGGACCAAAGGCTCAACAACAGCAACTCAAAAGATGAGAAACGACGTCCAAGCAACAAGAAGGAAACAGAGCAACAACAATCAATTTGGGACATTCAAGTTGATTTGTTTCAGTATGAGAATCGACCCCTGTTTCGTCACTTTTTCTCTTCACTTGACACCACTACCATTTTGCAAAATAGCAACGAAAATGACAACTACGATCAGAAGAAGAAGAAGAAGGAGATGAACATTACGGATTTGTTTGTGTGGTTTAATTCGATTGAATACTTGTTTGGATCTCTGTTGTTTCAACAACAATTAGTGCACTTAGAAACTAATGAAAAAGCTCTTGTCGGTTATAACAACAATAATCAGGATGAGAGTCAAGCTCTGACTCCGAATGGAGAGTGTACAATGTTTCTCATGGAACAATCTATTCAAATACCGAGTGTCCCGTATTTTTATCACTTTTGTCATTATTATGCCAAGATGGGTGATCAAAGCAGTGCTGTTGTTGATAGTAGTAGCAGCAGTTCATTCATGTCATTGGCATTTAGTTCTCGTATAGATGCAAATTTGTTGAGCGAGTACTTGGATCGCATAGAGAACAAGTATGGAGAAACTCAGAGGGCATCGTCGTTGAGTCCATTAGACACCTTGGATGCGAAAGCAAACATTGTTTGTTTACCAGAATTGCTTCTCAAATTGAAGCATGAAAAAGTTTACAAGTGGACGACACTACAGACAGATTTGATTATTTGTCATCGTATTTTGGTGCGACTCATTCGAAACATGGGTATCATTCACTTGATTCAATCTATGCAGCATGACGCCAGCAGTAAAGCAAATAAGGCACCAGCCACTAGTGCTGGTGGTGCTAAAGCTAGAAAGGAGTTTGGAGGTGTTCGAAAGACAAGCAAGAAGGGAACTACCGAAGTGGAAGAAAAGACTGAACCACTCGTGTTTCATCAACCAGTGCTACCTAATTCGGAGGAAGAGACGATATTGACCCATATGCAGCATGCCATGTCTCTCGTTCAATTGATATTACAGCATGCAATGGACAATGAAGCAAATCACAGTACCAGTAGTAGAAGCACTGTGAATGACAAGGTTCAGCACAGTTGGGAACAAAGGTTACACTTGATGGTGACAGATACATTGCTAACGACATTGAAATGGTTCAATGATAAGACGAGGCAATATATGCAACAAAATGGTTACAGTATCGAGAGTTGTATCAAGGATTGCTTCTCATGGATATCAATGCATCTGCAATTGGTGCAGCAAAGTAGCTCCTGGGTCAGCCGAGAGCAGAGAATGCAAAGACAAGCACAGCAACGACAAGCAATCGAATTCTTGAAGCATCTATGCGAGACAAGAACAAATTCCAAACTTTCTGCATTGTTTCACCTCTGGATCCAATCAGTTCGCAGAGGCAGGATTGGTGCTCGACGTATTGCATTCATGGACGCTGCTTGTTTGCAGGAGCTCAATCAATTAGCAAACACCTAAATAATAATAATTGAAGATAAACCTTTTACTTGTTGACTTGTGCTGCACCCTTTGACTGTCTGTCCCTTTGTGAGAATGCCTTGACTTCCTTGGCAGCTGCAGCTGACTCAGGGAATAGAGCTCCATACATTACCTTTGGCAAAAACTTCTTTGCATTCTTCTTTGTTACTTCCTCCGTCTTCTTGGTCCAGACTGCATCTTGGGCAGAAGGGAGTTGAGGCTTTGGGATATTGTACTTGTTTCTGAACCATTCAGTCTTTGTTATGTAGGTGTAGATGATCATGAAGATATTGCTAGGAATCCAGTACATGAACATGGCAGCAGGGAAATTTTTCGTGAAAAAGATACCCAAAATCGCAATCGATCTCATAAAATACTTGAGAACCACTTGTGGAGTGGAAGTGGTGGCTCCAGGGGCTTGGAAACGCTTCAAATTATTGACCTCAAACGACAACAACTGAGTACAAGCAGACAAAATGGGTAGAACCATATAGGGATCCACTTGAGACAAATCATGGAACCACAAAAATCCACCAGCGGTCATCGAAGGGTCCAACTGAGCCATTTGTCTCAACGTGTACAAAAATGTGATAAACACTGGGAATTGTAGGAATGAACTAAACATTCTCCAATCTTCAATACCGTGCTTTTGCTTAAACTCTCTGAGAGAGTGACTCGCTTCGACACGCTCCTCTGTCGTCACAGCATTTCTCACTCTTTCCATTAGTTTCTTCTCTGATTGTATGTGAGCAGCCTTGTTCATACTAAACTTTGTCGTGTTAATATTGAGTTTAACCATGGCTACTCTGGCCATGAACGCAGTAGCTGCAATGGTCAACCACCATGGTAGTCCAGTCGTATCGTGAATTGCAGTCATAAACTCGGTCAAGTAACGTGCAGGTGAGATGGCAGTGATGAACGAGTCCATCAAATTTTCAGCTTCTTCAAATTGACTCTCTACAAGTGCATCTAGTGAAGCATCCAAGTCTTTCATGTGATCCTGGAGTGGCAATGGAGTGCTACTGTTGTTGTTGTTCATTCTAGCAGACGATGGAGAAAGCAATGACTCTGCTGCTGTCGGAGTATTCACTGGTGTCTGAGAGACTGGAATGGAGGCTGCAACTGGACTTGGACTGGTCATTGTTGTTGAAGCTGTTGTTGTAGCTGTTGTTGCTGTAGCGGCAGTAGAGGCTGTCGCAGAGTAAAATCGATGTTGTTGTTGTTGGTTGCGATGAGCAAGGGCCAATTGAGCAAATAGTGATGATTGTTTTGTGGCATTGTGGATAGCAAAAGAGTTGTTGAGTTGTTGGTACAACAGTGCTTTGTTGTGATTCTTGTTGTTCAGCACTATTCTTTTGAACATCTTCTTTGTGATGAATTTGTTGGATGCAGTTTTTGTTTTTTTTCACTTGGAGGGAAAATGAGTGTTTTTCCGAACGAATCGGAATATTGGGTCGGGCACACGTGCTTCTCCTTCGTCATTTCGATTTTGTTCGAACAGAGAACAGAAAAAAACCACGATTCTTCTTTTTCCATTGCGATCAAACAACAACAAACAAAAAGTAACATCATCAACATCAACATCAACAATCGCACTGTACATATAACATATATATTGAAAAAAAAATGGGCAGTTACTTTTCCAATCTCTTCAAATCACTCTTCAGTTTCGAACAAGAAGTTCGTATTCTGATCCTAGGACTCAACAATGCAGGAAAGACTACGATACTTCACATGTTGCAAGTCGGAGAAGTGGTCAAAACGATTCCTACCATTGGATTCAACGTTGAGAGTATCACTTACAACAATGTAAAGCTACAAGTGTGGGATCTCGGAGGTCAAACGAGTATTCGACCCTATTGGAGATGTTACTATGCCAACACGGATGCCATCATTTATGTCATTGATAGTTCCGATCGAGAGAGAATGGGTATTGCTAAAAAAGAGTTGTTTGCCATGTTGGATGAGAAGGAATTGCAAGATTCGATTCTACTCGTGTTTGCCAACAAGCAAGACGTTGAAGGAGCAATGACTGTGGAAGAAGTCAGCAAGGAACTCTGTTTATCAAAGATCAAGAACAGACAGTGGACTATTTTTAAGACGAGTGCCATACAGGGAACAGGACTCAAGGATGGAATGGACTGGTTGGTGCAAACATTGCAGAATAGACGCTAAGAATTCATTTTTTGGCTTTTGTTTCAATTTGTTACTGTTGTTCTTGTTGTGTGGTCAATCTGTCATTGTTGGATTGATACTTGCTTTTGATGCATGTTTTGTTTGAGTACGAGCTTGCTTTTCTTGTGTTTTCTTCTGTTCAAGCTCTGATTATCATGCATGATTCACCTCTATAGAGTATGAATTAACGACTTTGCAACGCTAATTGATCATCTTGTCCATCCATTTGTTGTGTGAACTGATCTTAGGATTGTTTGGTTAATTTTGATGGTTCCTGTTCTTGTTGTTCTTGTTCATCACTACCAGTTGATGTCTGATCCGGGATGGATAAAAAGACGTGTCTGTTTGGATCTTGTTGGTCCATAATCTTGATCATGTCAGCAGCGGAGACCGAACTCGGTACAAACGAAGAATTGCTGCCTTCTGTTGTTGGCTTCCTTCGCATGTAACACAATTGATGGAAGGATGATGGTTGTTGTTGTTGTGAAGCACCATTATTGACGTTTTGGGATGGTTCAGTCTCAATGTACAACTTGTGAACCAGAGGAAGTGGTCCATTGTTGTTGTTATTGCTATTGCTGCTGGAATGTTTCATGTTCGCTCTTTTTCTTTTAAAGTTTTTTGGCCAATGGAGCAGAGTCCGATGCAAAGATGAACATTCGGAAGACCACATGAGCCAGCAATATCAATCCTCAGAGGAGCGAAACTTGGTCTAGTTCTTGTCGATACTTCTGCCAGTAAGTGTGCATTCAGTCCAGACCCCAGAGCTCTATTTCAATTTGCCCCGACTTGAAGGTGATTGCTGCCAAGGAGGGCTATCAACCGTCAAAATCCGAAAGTCCTTACTCCCCAATACCAATCGAAGCTTTGTTCAACAAAACTAGAAAAAAACAAACACGAACTAAAGAATAAGAAGAATAAGAAGGACACAATGGGTTGCGGTAATTCCAAAGAACACAACAACAACCATAACAACAACAGTAACCAACTCAACGTTCTCGATGCAAACAACAATTCCTATGATAACAACAACAACAACAACAACAGCAATGACAACAATTCAGGCATGAGTAACAGCAGTAGTCAAAAAAGGTCCAACGTTTACAAAATTCTCATGATTGGTGATGCTTCTGTAGGAAAAACAAGTATATCGAGTCGGTGGGTCGATGAAACATTTGGTAACAATTATATTGCAACCATTGGTAAGTGTTCTGTTTTTTTTTGTCATGATGTGCAACAAAAACAACAATTTTTTTTTTGAGACTCACTTTTTTTTTTCCGTCTTCTTGTGTGTCATTTCATTTCTTGTAGGAGTGGATTTCAAGGTCAAGAATGTGAATGGAGATCGGATTCAAGTGTGGGATACGGCTGGTCAAGAGAGATATAGCACAATTACTTCGACATACTATAGAGGTTGTCATGGCATTATTGTTGTGTATGATAGTACGTGTTTGTTTTTTTCATTGTGTCTGTCTGTGTGCAGATGTCATTCAACAATTTTTTTTAAATTCATGTTTGCATTTTTTTAACAAACGATAACAACAAACAACAATATTAGTTACATCGCGTGCCAGTTTTGACAATGTGAAAAAGTGGTTGGAAGACATTAAATCATATGCACCAGATGAGGATCAATTGAGTCTTATTATATTGGGAAATAAGTCCGATATGGAAGAAGTGAGACAAGTGCAATCAGATGATGTGAAAACGTTGGGAGAGTATGAAACGATGGAAGTTTCTGCATTGAACGGGGAGAATATTGAAGCCGCATTCAACATGATTGTACAGTCAATGAAACAAAAGAGATCTGCGCATTGATTTTACCGAGCGAACATTTTTCTCGAGATGCATGGATGATGACGATGATGATGATGATGATTGTTGTTTATTTGTTGGTTCTGCTGAGAGAGAGAGAGAGCGAGTGTAGATTCTTAATTTATTTTACAAAAATTGTGACACACGTGACCTTGTGTGTGAGACTACGTCGATGTGTGGAGTTCAAGTCATTTATTCAGAGTATAAATATTAGAGTTTTTTATTTATATTGAAACAAACATGAGTTAGTTCATTTGTGTGGTTGAGTTGTATAATGGTGGAGTTGATGAAGTCTTCAGTTCGTATGTGATGACGGACCTAATGTTGTTGTGGTTGGGATGAGCTTGATGATGACGATGATGATGATGTCGTTCTTGATTGTGGTGGGAGTGTTAGGGGATTGGGGATTAGTGGTGTTCTTGGTCTTGTGAAACCTGATGAGGAGATTGTAATGCCAGGTGGTGTTTCAGGCCTCGATAAGCCACTCACTTGGTTTGGTGATGGTGTTTCGATTCGTGGAACATGTGAACCCAAGAGAGAACTGGGCCGAGGGGATAGGGAACCTGTACTCCGTGTTGGAGGGAACATTATTGGTCTGAGTGAGGCATTCATTGTGGGCATTCTCGTATATGACGCTTTTGTTATGTCGTCGTAAGCAAAATTACCGTTCATACTCTGCATGTCATGCATGTCCTGTGACACATCTTCACCCTTTTTCTCGTGAGCATATACCCTGATGGGATCACTTCCTCCAAACGAACAAAATGCCACCAGGTGTTCCTTACTACTCCATGCGATATTGTACACTGGAGAATTCTTAAATTGATAATCCTTACCCTCCGCATGAACGAGCTTTGATGTTTCTACATCCCAATAGAATACTCTTCCGGTGTCAGACCCAGAGACAATGTATGATCCACATGGACTGATGTTGCACTTTTGAGCATTTAGAGAGTGCTTCACTCCCGAGTAACAATTCGCCACTGATTTCTTGAATGCTTCTATCCGACGGATCATATTATCTTGAGAATGAACAATGAGTCTTTCTTGTCCATAGTTTGGATCTACAAGTATGGTAGACAATGAACTCCCCAAAATATTGTCATTCTCTATTGTTCGAAGGAGCGTGAAGGAATCCTTGATATCTTGCTCGGTGGCATCTTTTGATAAGCGACAGCCCCACAACTTGATGACTCCTGTTGCATCAGCAGAGAACATTTTTGTGCCATCAGGAGTGAATGATATACTGTTCACTCTCCCCATATGTCCTACAAGCTCGTTCATTATTGTTTTCGTCTCTCGATTCCAAATTCGGATTTTACGATCAAAACTTCCTGTAATAATTAATCGAGTCTTCTCTGATATCGGGTGATACTTTGCCACATACACGAATGAGGAATGTTGCAGTATCTCGCTGTTGGCTTTAAGCTTCGTATTCCCTTTGGATATCTTAGCATTCCATATTTTGACAGTGCAGTCTGACGAAGCAGTGATTAATTCTTTGTCATCAGGACTCCAATCAACACTGTATATGATATTCTTATGACCAGAGTAAGAAACTGCTAATTTTCCATCCCACAGATCGAAGATCTTTACAGTTGAATAGACAGAAGAATGACAGCACCCCGCTGCTAAATACCGCCCTTCATTTGAAAATTGCACACTAAGACATCCCTTGGCTCCCGAATCAAACTGATGGAGGAGTTTATCAGGTATCTCGCACTTCTGATTCCTCTCTCGCTTAAGTTTTCGACGCTTTATCTCTTGTCGTCGTCTTCTTCTTTCCAAGTCTTTTTGTTTTGCCTCCTCAGAAGTTTCATCCACCTGTACCATTTGATCCAGTGCTTCGCGATCAGCTCTGTCAGTACTTGATAGAGATTTTTTACTCTTCATTTCATTCTTCGTTCGTTCACGGGCAGAAAGTTTAACATAAAGAGTGGAAGGATAAAGAGGAAGGTTGTCTCGGTTCGTATATAAGTCATATAATTCAAACCCAGTTTCTGCGGGATCTGTTAAGATAGAACGAACCGGAGGTATGATCGTTTTTAGTTTAGTCCGTATGAGAGATGATATACTCACATGATATTTAAACAGTTGAATTCTGACCGTAGATTCTGTATTGGCTCTGCCAGAAGAGCTGACTGGCTTCAAAAATCCCCACGATATCCGACTAAATGACACTATATTTGACGTTATGTTTCGCTTATCAAACAGTTCAAACATAAATAACACATTCTCGGATAACAGATCATGATAATTCTCGTTGATAATTAATGTTTCATTCCATACAGGTTTAAAACTTCTTTCCTTCCGCACATCATACGTTTCAGTCATCACGGGAGCAATGGCGTAATCCTGTGAACCATTTTTAGATAATTCAAACTTGTTTGACCCTTTTCTCAAATCACTTAATTGAATCAATCTTCCGGTATTCGTATCGACGATCGACACTTTAACCATGGGGTAAAACACTTTCGAACTTAGATGCAATTGATCTGCCTTAATTATCTTCACAGACATCACTGGATCACTGATGTAACTCAACATTTCGCCATTATTGAATAATTCGTGTTTAATCGTGCTCGATTGCATTCTCGGTTCAAGCATTCTTCCTGAAGAAAAGTAAGTCACTAAGCTTCTTTTCAAAGATAGATAGGTTCGTCTCAGCGTCTGGTTATTGTTCGAGTAGTTACGGGTCGGGGTGTTATTTCTCATAAGAACACGACTAGAATCGATACTGTTCACCTCTGCACTTGAAGTATTGGAAACGCCATCATTCATCGCCGGTTGCGGAATATCCTGAACTGCTTCAATACTATCATGTTCTGCATCATTGTTCTCAACAGTTTGATGTTCGTGAATAGTAGTATCAGAAGATACTGGGACTGGCGCTTCTGAAGCATCAACTGCTGATCGTTTTTTCCTTCTCTTCCTCTTTACCTTTTTCTTTTTTACCTCGTTTGTTGTTTCAGCTTGTTCAGGCTCCCAGTTGCTCTCTGGACGTTGAGCTGGCTCGTTCTCATCCATCTGTTCTTTGGAGCTCATGACAAGAGGGCTGTTGTTCATTCGGTCTTTGAGCCTCGCGTTTTGCTAAAATTGTCGCCGTTGAAAATTGTCTGTAAATGGCGGGAAGCCTGACTTTTGGCGGTAAAAAGAATGTCTGTCCTTCAAGCAGCGTTGGACACATGCTCATGAAGTGCCCATCCTTGAATCATGTTTCTTCTCCATTCACGACACGTTGCTTTGCTTGAATTCTGAATCTCCGACCTTCCAACAAGACCAGCAAAAACAAAAACAATCGAACTCACGTGAAAGCTTCATCATCATGCAAACACTCGACTCACAAAAATCTTTGGTGTTATTGTTGTTGATGGCCATTCTCCTCGTCATTACAAACAACAGTGTTTGTGAGTCTCAACAAGAACAGTCAACAACAAGTGCTTATTCGACAATGGACGTGAACTGGTTGGCATCGATGCCATATGGTATCAATCCGAAGCAACGTGGAGGACCTGAACTCACATTGGACCAAATTATGAATGCTAATCGTGGAAAACCCGAATTTGAGATCCATGATTTGAGTCCTCATGGGTCAGAGGACGAAATGGCTGATGTGGAGCATCGATATATTGGATCAAAGTTTGAGAGTTTAAATGTTGGGGATACTCTTCTAAATGGTCATTTTATCCGATTGAACAATCCACGAAATCATTTTAGTATTGTGCAGCCATCACCAGGTTGCGATAGTAAGAATAATGTAGACAGTCGAACAACTGTGGAGCAAACTGCCAATTCGTTAAAGTATCAGAAGACTAATGATCCGAACTATGATGTATTTAATGGAAAGAATGTAACATGTATCTATGCGACGAATGCTGGATTTTTTGATGTCAACAATGGACATTGTTTGGGAAATATTGTTAGTAATGGAAGAGTGGTACAACAATCTGCTACCACGAATGTGAATCTCGCCATTTCAAAGAAGGGCAAAGTTATGGTTGGATATGTTGGCGGAGTTGACACCGCAAATCAAGCACTTCGACAATCGACAGGAGACGAAAACGACTCCATTGTAAATATGGTTGGTGGTGTGATTTGGTTAGTGAGAGAGGGAGAGTCCTTTGTCCATGGTTCTCTTACAAAAGAATACCCAGATACTCAAAAATCTGGTTCTCTGCAGCAGTTTATAAATCTACGTGCATCCCGTATTGCACTTGGTCATGATGATAAGGGTAGAATCATCATTGTTGAAATTGATGGTGATGGAAATGCAAAAAAGGGACTTACATTGTACGAATTAGCTGATGTGTTAATCTCTTTAGGGGTTAAGAATGCTATTAACTTGGACGGTGGAGGTAGTGCATCTGTTGTGCAAGGGTTTCGAACAGATGATCTAGACAGTCATACGACTATAAACGATGTGAGTGATGGTTGTGGAAACAGATTCAAAGAAGAGGGAAATTCTTTCGATCTAGCATACCGATCGGTGAAGAAGGAATCGTTTTACACTTCATCGATTGACGAAATTTTCAAGTGTTCTCGAAGAGTAACGACAATAACATGCATACATGACTCTCTGAACGTGACCTCGAGACCCGCTGAGCAAGTTGCTCTCGATTTCAACAAGCAATTCTGTTCAAAGGAATACGACCGGTTGTTACAAATTGGCTTATTGTTAGCGGGCAGTGTTTCCCTTTTATTGTTCGCAAACTTATTATTTGGTATGTACAATCGCAGTTATCATGTCATATCCTCTAAACAATCCACTGACACATTGAATATAAATTTGTAGCCTGTTTTGCCTTCATTTTCTCAAGGCAAAACAAAAAGTCTTATCAGCAGTTACAGAACCCAGTCCTATCCGATGATGTATCCTCAAGTGAGCTCCTTCTGAGTGATGATGAAGATGCTGTCAGCATCGAACCAACACCTCTTGTTGAGCTAAAAGAGCTGAAGCTGTAAATCAATCTTCTCTTTTTTTGGAAATGGTCGGGCTGTCTAAAAACCGCCATTTCCTTCACCTTCCATAAGAAAGAAATCTGAAAACCTATCTGGACAGCAACCACAACACACTCCAAAGCAGAGAACTGACTCCCATCATCCACTCCAACACACTCGTTACACTCCACACATCACTTTTTGTTATTACCTACTGATATAAAATAACAGAACAAACAATAGAGATACAAAAAAACGAAAACCTCCACACAACAAACATTTGTCATTTGAGAGAAAACCACACACATGTCTGCATCATCATCACCTCCCTATTCCCATTATCAAATTCATGTGCCCACACCACTGAAGCACTATCATTTTCAATCACAGTTTGCCGCGTTGAAAAAAAAAGTGTTTGGTGGTGGTCAAAATACTGCGCACGCATCATCCACTGATGAACAATATGCTCAGCCTCCAGTTGCTGTTGTTGTTGGCTCAAACAAAAAGCATAGACAAACAAAACATAGGAAAGAACAACAACATGCACCAACAACAACAACATCATCATCATCGTTGTCACTTCCAGTCAATGTCAAACCTGCTGCACCAACACTGTACATGAGCAATTTGCTTCAATTTACCTATCATAATGCCGCAAATAAGCAATCATCATCCAATAGCAACAACAACAAATCGTCATATCATCATTCATTGTCCCTCGGTCAGAAGTATGATGGCATAGAAGAAGAAGAAGAAAAGTACACTGACATGAGTGATGACTATGATGATGACAACTATGACGATGATGATGATGATATGGTACAGGACACTTCTTCTCTATCATCTGAAGACTCATTAGTCATGATGAGTACTGTGGAGTATACTACTTCAATGACTACGACAACAACCATGCTGATGACTCCTACTCACATTTCATCTCCTACATTGACATTAGCACATGAAGGACCCAGTCACACGACTGCACTCGTAGTCGTATCATCATCATCATCATCTCCTACTACTACTTCTGAAGAACGAGAGAGTAGTGACGACAGTGACAATGACAGTGAGAGTGAAGAGGAGACAGCAGAGGGAATCATTTATGACTCATATGAACAGTCCATGAGTGAAAAGCGTGATCACGTACGAACACAAATGGAACTCTACAATCAATATTTATTCAGTCATTTCGAACAGTCAACATCAGGAAAGTTTAGAGACATGTTGACAAGTTGTTTGAAAGCAGAGGAGATTGCGATTCAAATCAATAGCTTTCCAATATTTGTTGCACAGTCCATTTGGGGTCAAGCAGAAGCTAGATTCAAGATGGGTGACTGCAAATTGGCAAAACGCCTCGTTCAACAGCTATTGTTCATGTGTGAGTCAAATTTAGCACATGCTACACCAACACTGGAGCTCAATAACGAGGAAGAAAATGACAAAACAAAGTCCAATCATGCCACATTGTCCACGATAAGCACACCAAAAGCTTCAGTGACCGCTGAACAAGAACAATCTCAATCAGTATCACCACAGCATCAGCAAGTAGGAACAAGCTATGGAAACAATAGAGTATATGCACCTTTGTTGCTCATGGAACATGAGGAAGGCTCCGTGCTAAGTGCCACTGATAACCCAGAACCCACTCAAGCAATGATTAATCAATTCTATCAGATTAGACTGGCTGCGGAGTCATTGTCAAAGAATTTGAACACTGTCACATTCTTTGAAGGTTTACTGGATTATCAGATTAAATTGGGAGAGGGATGGGAGTCCCATGGTTTGTCTCTGGTGCCTAGCCCCAACGTTAGGAACATTACCAACTTTTTGAGTGATACTGTGAAACAGGGAGTGCCTGCGCCCCATGTGAACACATTAGGCAAATACGAATCTCTCAACAAGAATAGCTGGCAAAACACATACTTGCTGTATCATAGGAAGCAACTAAGTGCATAATGAAATTTTTAACAGTTGATCGCAGACAGTCAACTGTAACGGGGGACAGAATCATAACACAACATCGAGGGAGGGTCAGATATCACTCGTCGTCAATCAACTTTGTAAATAAAAACGATGGCGCTATTGTATCATGATATGCCTCAATTTGTCTTGGCGCTTCGTGGTCAGAAGCAGATCGGAATTTTAGCGGCAAAATAATTGGAAATCCGAAAATATCCACGTCAATTTACATTGTAAACTGCTTGGGGTTGAGTGGAAAAAACTGTGATCGCCAAAATCCTGGTCCCTGTCTTGCCACAGTGTGGTGAGTTCTCTCCGCTGGCTGTAAACCGCAACAAAAACAAACCCAATAACTTTTTGAAACACAACACAAACAAGAAACGCGTACACTACAATCGAATTTCATCATGTTCTACGGAGATCTTTACAGACCAGTTGACGGCATTGTTAAGTCAGGATATATCAGCGGCCAAAACTTGAAGGTTGGCACCAGAGTTAGCCCAGCTTTGGTATGTGTTCACCATCTTCCTCAATGTTTTTTCGATCAACATTTTGATCTCCTGTGTTTGATTTGATCCCAACAAATACTGACTCATTTTTTGTTCAATTGATCACGAATCAATGTTACTATCAAACAACAGGCTATCACCACTGAAGGAAGCAAGAAGGAAGGTGTTGATGGTGCTTTCTCCTGGGACAGCTCTACTCAATGCTACGGAAAGAACTTGAAGACCAATGGATCTTTGGGTTTGGACGGAGCAGTCTCTACTCAAGCCAAGATTATCAACGGTGACCTTGTCTATGGTGGATCTGCTGTTTTGGCCACTGAGCCATCCAGCTCCAACAACAAGGTTAAGAGCTTTGTTCAATATGCTCAAAAGGGATACACCTTTGAAGCTACCGTCGAAAAGAAGGTTGGTGCTCCAGTTACTGTTGACACCTCCGCTACCTTCAACTACGAAGGTTTGACTTTGGGAGCAAAGGCTTTGTTGACTGCTTACCCAACACCAAAGAACCAAGCTGACATTTTGAACAACTATCACTTGGGTCTCAGATACTCTGACAAGAACTACACTTTTGCTGCTCTTGCTGAAGACAAGTTGCAACGCCTCAAGATTGGTTTTGCTCAAAAGATTGACGACAAGTTGTCCGTCGCTTTGGATGTCAACCAAACTTTGGCTGGTACCAAGTTGAGCAAGCCAACCTTCACTCTTGGTAACACTTACCAAATTGATGCCAACTCTGCTGTTAGAGCAAAGATTAACAACAATGGTGAAGTTGCTGCTGCATACAAGGTCAACATTAACAACAGATTGACTGCAACCACCACTGTTCAAACCAACGTTTTCGATTCCACCAAGGGTGCAAAGACTGGTGTCTTGTTCGAATTCTCTGCATAAATATAAAACTTGTAATAAAACAAAAAATGTCATGGGCACACAAACGAATCATGCTTCATCATCGGGTAAATTTTTTCCATGACATTCAGCGGCGACATCCATCTCGACTGGTCGTTATCGATAATTTGGCGCGGACTCAAAATCGGATAACGATTTGTTTTTGCCGTTACACAATTCGAATTAAATTGCAACGACCATTTTGACCATGTTGAATTGCTTCATTTCCAAACAACAAACATCTAGAAACAAAACAACAACTTAAAAGCCAACAACACTAATCGTTGAATCATAGAATGCCAGCTGCTGTCGAAAACCAATCCGAATTGAGATACCCAAAGCTCCCTGCTACTCACTGGAAGAATAGAACCAGTGGAGCCGTCAACAGAGACAAGAGAGTCGCTTATGGATGCAAGGTTGAGGAGAAGAATATCAAGAGAAGCACTAGAAGCCGTAAGGAACCTGTTACTTACAATGACAAGAAATTGACACACATCGTTGTTGATGGTGTTGTTCCATTGAAGAAGAAGGTTGTATCTGTCAATGTGCTCGAGAAGAGATCCTCTGCACTGAAGAACATTACCAACAGCAAGAGAGTTTCCAAGCAATCCAAGACCACCAAGAAGAGCAGCGATTCCAAGAAGTCTGAAGCTTCCAAGAAGAAGAAGACTGTTACAAAGAAGGAGGAAGTTTCTGATTCCGAAGCGGAACAACAAGAAGAGATTACAACCAAGACTGTCTCTAGAAAGGCAGGTAACAGAAGAAGAAGATCGACCGGCAAGGCCACTGAAGAAGTTGCAAAGGAAGAAGAACTTTCCAAGGCTGTCCGTACTGCCATGGAAAAGTTTGGTGGTGTCTTGTCTGAAAAGACAATCAAGATGATTAGCTCAACTTATCTTGGCAAGCCAATCCCAAAGGCAATTCTTCAATTCTCTGCATTGGCTCTCGGTATGTCAAAGAATAGATACAAGAACACAAAGATTAGCGAGTTCTTTGTTGGTACTGAACTTGCAACCATGTTGTTGCCAGAAGATGAATGGAAGAAGGTGACTGGTATTGCCGGTGCTGACGACTTTATCTGTATTGGATCTGGCGATTTGGTTTTGTTGGTCAAGAGTGAAGACAAGAGTGGTGACTTTGAAGTTGTCTTGGTGGACGATGATGTGGAAGCAATGACCACTTATGGCCCATTCAAGATTTCTCAAATCATGAAGAACATGGAGATTGACTCGGAAGAGGATGAGGATATGGAATAAGTATTCCCAACCCCAGTCACAACAACTCCAACAACCTCCACTAGATATTTGTCCCGTCTGATCGTTAAATCAATCAGAAGACAACCACACAACATTACTTTCATTGTATTCCTACAACTACTTGTAAAAAATTTATTAAATTCACAAAACTCTTTACTTGTCTTGTTGCTTTTCTGCTATAATTTTCTCAATCAATGTCATTTCCTGCTTCAAGGCATCCTTGGCTCTCTCAATAAAGATCCACGAACCATAATTCTCAATCTTTGACTCCACTCCAAACAACCACGTATGAAGCTTATAGTACCCAGTTTGTTCCTTTAGAGTCCACTCTGGATGATCCGGATGTTGCTTGTACGTACAATCTTCATCAATTGTCGTATAATATCCCAACGATTCATTCTTTGTCTTCAATTGCATCACTCGTTTCTGATAATCAATAAACGAGTCCTCCACAAAGACAAAATTCTGAATACGGGACAATGATTTCAACCAACCTGGCATTCCAGCATCAATACTCACTCTTCTCACCTCTCTCTTTGTTGTCTCTGTCGTCTCCAATTGGAGCACTTCAGTTTTTTCAATGTAGGGAAACAGTGGATTCGTAGGGAAGCGTTTTTCATAGGCATCGACCACGTGGTTCCATGGGTACTTTAGTGTGGCAATACGCGTTTGTCCTGCGCCCTTGACTGGATCCCTGAATGGCGCCAATGTTTCACTTGTGATTTTGCCTTGAGCCCATTCGAGGTTATCAATTGTGTGGGTCATGGTAGCTTTGATATGGGCTCCATCGTCGTCATTGTTATTGGTGGTGGATGACATTGTGATATTGGTTTGAGTTATTATGTCTGCTCTGCTCTGCTTTGCTTTGCTGTTGATTTTCTTTGGGAATAAGTTTTCTTATGTGAGTTGAGAAAGTTGTTCTTCCGCCATAACTAATTTCACCGACACATCAAAAAATCATTTTTCACACAAGAAGAAGAAAAATTCAATTCATTCGAGAGAAGATAGGATGACCATGTTGTTTTCACGAGTCGTTCGACAATCATCAATGTCCATCATTACCCATCATCGAACACTGCAACAACAATCAAATCGATGTCTCTTTATTCATCATCAACCAACAACCTCTCTCATTCTTCAACAACTTCAACAACAACAACAACAAATTTCTCTTTTTAGCACATTTTCCACTCGTTTCAGTCGCCCAAACAACAAATCCACTAGTAGTAGTACTAGTAGTGAAGACAATGACGATGATGATGACAGCACTGAACACATGCATCAACAACAACAACAAAAGCATTCACTTGGTATGAATCAACAAGTGATTGATCATGTGAATAAATTGATTGAGAGGTATCACAAGATTAATCAAGATATTATTTCTGGTGCGAGTAGTGTCAGTGGAGGTGGTGCAAGTGCTCAATTGTTGGGCAAGGAGATGAAATGGCTCAATAAGATTGTTTCGTGTCAAGAAGAGTATCAAAAGGCGCTCGAAGAAGCAGAAAATTTAAAATCAGTCATCCATAATGACAAGGAAGATGCGGAGCTAAGGGATTTGGCGCGAAGTGAACTGTCGGAGGTTTTGGAGGAGAAATTAAAACCGCGGGAAAAAAAGTTAATCATGTGCTTGATTAAGGGAAAGCATTTTATTGAGATGCAGCAGGATATGCAACAGGGAACGAACAGCAATAACAGTAGTAGTAGTAGTAGTAATGCTGCACTCATGATGGGACCTCGTGAAAACTCCAATGTCATCCTTGAAGTGAGACCAGGCGTCGGAGGAGATGAAGCCGCACTGTTTTGCATGGATTTGTTGAAAATGTATGAGAATTATGCGAGGAAGAAGGGATGGGGATTCGAATGGATCGAATTTCAGTCATCCGGTGGAAAGTGCAAGGGTGGTATTGTCAATGTGACATCGAGAGTCAAATCCAGTGATGACGACAGTGGTGACGAATTGTTGAATTTGAATCATGTGTATGGTTGTTTGCAGTACGAGTCTGGTGTGCATCGTGTGCAACGTGTGCCCGTCACGGATGGATACGGTAGGATTCATACGAGTGCGGCAACTGTGGCTGTCTTACCAGAGATGAAGGACATTGATATTCAGATCAGTCCGACTGATATCAAGATTGATACGATGAGAGCGAGTGGTGCTGGTGGTCAGCACGTGAACGTGACGGATTCTGCTGTGCGTGTTACTCATTTGCCCTCGGGCATTGTTGTGACCATTTCAGATGAGAGATCGCAGCATCAAAACAGAGAAAAAGCAATGGCAATCTTGAGATCTAGATTGTACAATAAGCAAAAGGAAGAGTATGATAAGCAGAGAAATTTGTCACGTAGTGAACAGATTGGCCTGGGTGATCGATCAGAGAAGATTAGAACATATAATTATCCACAGGACAGAGTGACAGATCACAGAATTCACATGTCACAGTTTGGTGTCGGTGCAATGATGAACGGTGATATGATGGACTCCTTTATTACGGAGTTGAAGATTCTGGACAATGTCAACACATTTAAGAATTTGTTCGAGAGAGAAGAAGTGATTCAGAAGTCAGCAAAAGGCGGCAAGAAGGAAAAGTCGAAAAAGTAAAACATTGCTAAAACACAGTTTACATTTTCTGATTGATCTGTCTCAGTGTTTCAATGGCATTCCAGAGCTTTACCTTGGGACCAACCTTGGTCACACCAATCTTCTCCAGCTCTGCTTTGTCGAGAATGAGCAATGCACTACCATCGATTTCTTGGGATCTAAACAGCTCGACATATCTAGCGAAGTCAATGGTGGTGAGCCACACACCGACATCAGATTCAGTCCAAGTATCTACCCTCTTGACAAGAAGTTGATGAAGTTTCTCTCGATGCACGGGTAGCAAACTAGGGAATTGTTGATCGATTGAAACTTCGGTTTGAAGTTCTGAGGAGGAAGTGGAAGAAGGATTGTTGTCCAGTGGTTTGTCTTCGCTAACTTTCTCATCAGCTTCGATCTGGTCTAGAATGAAATCTGTAAATGCATCTTTTGTTACTCTTCGTGGATCTCTTGGGGTGTGAGAGCCTCTAGGTGTTGCATTTGGTGTGGGGCAATCTGTTGATAATAATTGTTGTATAGTCTGAGTTTCCTCAATATCTTCTATCATATCCTTCTCATGTTCTCCAAGAGAGGCAAGCTCATCTGTATCTGTCAATGGAACAACGTCTTCGATCGCTAAGAGTTGGAGTAACTCTTGAGCTGATGGTCTGTCAGATGGTTCAGGTTGGAGACACTTGGAGCAAAACACTGCCAATCTGTCATCTATCAGGTGGTGCAACGAGTTCAACTTTTTCTGAATATATTGAGGATTATTCTTAATCTTCAATCGATAGTTGACTAACTCTTCCAAGGTTATGAGTTCCATGGCAAGACATCCAAGACTCCAAATATCGAATGCTGTGTTATATCTCTTTCCATCATGGGCTTCTGGGGGTTTGTATACTTCTGTTCCATGGGCATTATTTTCTCTCGTTAATTCATCAGTTCTCAATGCCAATCCAAGATCGCCAATTTTGGCATTCAAATCATCGAGAGGTATTGATCGAAGAGAGTCGAGTTGTTGTCGGGCATGTCTTGCCTTATGATTTGGTCGAGTCTCGCTCGAGGGTTCTTGCTCATCTTTCGACACCAAAAATATGTTTCCAGGTTTCAGATCTCGATGTATCAGCTTTTGCTGATGCATGACCTGTAGAGAGGCACATATTTGTTTCAGCCATTTCGTAATTGTGCTAGTCTTGATCGACTTTTTCATCAATCTGTGCTGGGAAACTATTGATCTCAAATCTCCACCACTCGCATACTCGAGAACAATGTTCATGTACCATGAGTCTCGATCACCGATACCACTATATATGCTATGCGCCTCCGTATTGATGAACCAGTTCCAAATCTTTATAAATCCAGCATTCTTCTCGGCCATATCATACATGATCGATATTTCTCTACCGGCAGTATGAATACTTCGGTGATCCTTTAGTTCAATTCGTTTAATCGCACAGAATTTGTTCGTCTTTTTCTCTCGAGCTAGGTATACGCGACCCTGGCTTCCAGCGTTAATCAATTCATCGACTTCATAGTTTTGAATCGATGATCTCATTTGTAGGAGTTCAAACTCCCTAGTAGCCTGTAAACTACTCGATATAGTAGATGCGTTCATTGAGTCATTATTGTCTTGGGGTTTGCCTTTGAAAGACATTGCCTTTGAAGCTTTCACAATCTTAATTTTCAAAAAGCTCTTGTTACCTTGTTTACCAACACGCGAGATGGCATACCGATTCTTCCCGTACTTCTCCATCACATAATTTTTGACAGTTTTACCGCATCCGAGCAAAGTTGAGGCATAAGCAGGACCATCTGGAGCACAAATTGGTAAAGGTACAGCTAATTTCCGGTTCTGTTTCGTCTCAGATGTGGAAGAACCGGCCATATCATACGATAGATATGATGACATATCGCCATACTCAGCTTCGAACATATCCTGCTTTATCTTATCAACGAAACTCGTTGAAGATTTGGATTTAGACTTCGATCTATTGCTGGAATATAGAGTTTTGAGGTGTTCTAAATTAACAACTAGTTCGGCCATCGTGGGTCTCTTTGAGGGATCCATTTCACAACATCTACTAAGCACACCTTCCAATTGTTTTGTATAATTCTGCTTCACACAATTATAAACTTGACTAATATACACAGTGTCTCGATTCCAAAAGGCACTGACGAGAGGAGCAACAGATTTCCTGAGAGTACATATCGATAGGAGTAACACACCAAAGCTAAACACTTCAGATCGCTTATCATAAGACCAATCCCCTTCAAAATCGGTGGTATCCCTTGGCAACGGTGGTCGATTAATCTTGGGATGAGGAACTCGAAGATCTTCATCTGAGAAAGGTTGATTTGAAGCTTGAGTCTCGAGTGGATTGTTTGGCATGAATTGGAAATTACCCAACTTAATTAAATTGTTCTTGACGAAGATGGCATCCATTTGTAAATTACCATGCAACACATCATGATTGTGCAAATGAGACAAAGCACTTGCCAACTGAATCATCCAGTCAAGCAACATTGTGTATACAAAGCACTTACCACCGCTTTCTCGGCTGGATGCCAAAAACTTTGTCATCATCGATTCTAGTAAATCTTCCACGATAATCCAAAATACGTAATAGCTCTCATTATAAGCTGTGTTGACCACGTAATCGACTTCGAAATCAAGATAGCGAACAATGTGAGGATGCTCTGCTATCCCTGTTATCCACTTCATGGTTTGCTTCTTATAGTTTTCAACAATGTTAGGATTAAAGACATATTGAGAAATAACTTTGACTCGGCGGTGTTGATCCGTGTGTGGTCGTAGCAAGTTGCGAATGATCGTATTGTTCTGAGATGGTGTATGGATGGTAGATTGCATTTGTTCAGCACTGTACATGAACCTATCGGCATACACATTGGCATAGTAGTGATAGTAGTATTGCCTAAGTTTTTCATGGATATCAAATTCTTCTTCATCGTACTCAATGACACTGTTCTTTTTAGAGGCCTTCACTCTCAGTGGTCTTAACCTTGTCTGAGGTTCAATACTACTCAGTTTCAGCTTCGATCGCTCCAGTATTTTGATGAAACCGTTGGCTTCGTTGCCCATGACGTTGTTTTGTTGTGGATGAGGTGATTCCTTTCTAATCAACTCAAATGGTTTGTGAATCACAACCATTGTTAGTTGATCTCTTGGAACTTGGTTCGAGTTTCGATTCGCTCTGGAGTTAAGCGTGTTTGGAATTCTTGTCGTTCCTCCATTGCCAGTTTCTCGTTGGTTGACAACAGCGCTGGATACAGTAACCTTCTGTTCAGGTACTAGTCCATCGACATTTGTATTGTCCTCTAAATCCTCCACAATTTCATCATCCACATCATCTTCTTCCTCCTCTTCCACTTCCTCATTGTCTTCATCTTCATCAAAATTAATGTGTGGGACACTTTCATTCGCAAGATTCGCTTCAACATCACACTCATCTTCATAGTCCTCCTCCTCATACTCATCTTCATCGTCCTCTTCTTCTTCATCACAATCAGTCATTGTACTATCATAAAACGATGAAGAATAAGTTCTATTTGTACTCCTACTACCACCACCAACACTACCACCTCCCATCATGGCACTATTACCACTAAACAGAAAATGTTGACTATTGAGTGCAGAAAATTTTGTAATTCTAGTACTGGATATTCCAAACTTTTTTCGAAATTCCTCACTCTCCATATCACTCTCATTAAAATGATGCAACAAGTCACTTAGTACTCGCTCGTGGTTTCGCTTTCGATTCGTACCTCGCTCAATCACATTGACCGATGCTTGTTGTTGCTGTTGCTGTTGCTGTGGCGGTAGCTGAGATTGCACTACAATGGACGGACTATTGCTGGTCGTTGCTTCTTGCAGTATAATTGGTGGAGACTGTTGCTGTTGTTGCAGTGGAGATTGTCTGGTACTCACAACATGCGACACATCAATCATGTTTGTGATTCTTGCAGCATCTGGCGATATCATCAATGGTTCATGATGACTATTGTTGTTATGCTGATGATGATTGTTATGGACAAACTCAGCAGTAGTGTTGTCATGATTCAATGATAATGTTACTGTTTCTTCTGCGTGTGGTATTTGTCCTACTTGTAGTACTACATGTCCTCCTCCTTCTTCTTCCTCCTCGGTTGACAACAACAACCGAAATGGATAGTGTTCCGATTGAGACTCGACTGTGAGTGCCGAGTGAGTATTGTCAGGTGGAATAGTGGTTGGGGAGTTGGTTTGCGAAGGAGGTTTGACAGTTGTTGAAGTTGAGGATGATGATCGAACAACAGTGTCAACAGTCTGTGTCATTGTCTTGTTTGCTGTGTTCCAATTGTTGTGTTTTTTTCTTCTGCGCGACAGAAGTCGGATGTCACAAGTTCGGGAGCAGTTCTCCGGTTCCTGAAAAGGTCTTGGGTCCAATTTCTTGCCAACCGAAAGCCTTAGCAATTACCGAGGTTGGTATCAACTTGCTTGTTGGATTATAAGTCTGTAAATAAAAGCTTTGGAGATGTATGAAGAATTCAGTTCAGGTTTACTGGTGAGCCTTGTTGCTCATTTTATGTTTCACCATGAGTGTAAGCTTCTCTACGTGCTCATCCACGACGTTCATTTCTGCCAGTGCATGAGCTAGATTGAAAAGATATTCACTATTCTTGCCAGATGGTCCATGAGCTGTGGCAATTACATGAGCGACATCATCAAGTGTTTCTGAGTTAGGGTCTACAAATTGTGGATTCTGCATCGTACCTACATAGATCAACACGGGTGACTTGAACTTTTCGTGAGTATGGCTATGATACACGTGCACATAGTGTCGCGCATATCCATTCTTCTCCCGAAAGTCCAAATGTGCCAAAATCGATTTAACTTTGCTTGCCTCAATGCAATAGCACATTCCATACACAATATCCGTCTTCAGTCCAGTTTCCAACAGTGTAACGACTCTTCCTGGATATTCAACAGTTCCTCGATGGTCCTCTGACTTTTGAGCAAATCTTCTTTCGAATCCTCTGATGTACGCAGGGAACTTGGCAACAGAATCGAAATCGACTTTCCAAATCAGAGATCCATAACCGAACACCCAAACATCTTGATCCAAGAATTTTAGTTCATCTTCTCCTGAAAGATTGGCGTAGCTGTGCTCCAAGGCAACATTATTGTTTTCATCCATGTTTTTTTGAGCTTGTTTTTCAGCCAAGATGCGGAGAAATAAAATTCAATCCAAATGTGACAAACGAGTATCTTGTTGTGGTCAAAACAAGTTGTCTCCCATATGATTTGGCACTGAGAATGATAGTCAATGAAATAAGATCTCAGTGAACAATCACGATTTGTCAAACTTGTCTCAAGACGTTCAATAAAAAACGTGAACAAAAACGAATTGCGCCGACAAAATTTCACACCAACAAAAAAGCGTCAAAGAAACACTGACAACACAAAAACAACTAGAGAGAGGAGAGAAACACAAATGTCTACCCTATCCAATAAGAAGAATACGCAAACATTGCATGCAGTGCACAACGCTGTTGACTCCATCTATAATGAATCACTTCAAGAGTTTTATCAACCAAATGCTGAACTACACCACGAGATTCTTAGCTTGACATCTCAGTTGTACTCTTTGCGTACGTACTATGCCTTATTATCTTGATTTTTATTGGATGTGAAACTTTTTTTTATTCACACTGATTTTTTTTCTGTTCATCAATCAATAGAAAAATCAATAAAACCAACAAAGAATGGCATATCAAAGCTATTGACATCGGGATTTGATGAAGAACAAATTTGGCAACAATTGCAGACCTATCACGAACCATTAATGAGTGATTTGAGTCACAAATTGGACGAAATTTGTGAAGAATCGGAACAAATTCAATTATTGCAATCCAATATTGATGAAGAAGATGACGAACTGTCAAATGAATATGATGAAGAAGAGGATGAAGAAAATGTCGATGAGAGAGCCCTCAAGAGAATGATGTCCAATGAAATAGACGATGATGAAGAAGACGATGAAGAAGAAGAAGCAAGAGAAAAGGATGATGATGATGAACTCATTGAAAATGATTATAAGCCTGAAGTGGACATTAACAAATTTATTAGTCAAATGGAGGGTGATTTGGATGTGTTGGACGATCAGGAATTTGATGAAAATGAGACAGAGGACTCTAGAAGAGCACTAAAGGAGTTGTATGGTGATTCCATGTCTGATGATGATGAAGACGATGATGAAGAAGAGGATGATGGCAAGCCAAAGACCATGTTCCAGAGACATCAAGAACAATTGTTGGAAACGATTGAAAAAATGGAACATGAGAACGTTAAGGAAAAAGATTGGCAAAAGAAGGGAGAGTCAACAGCAAAGGACAGACCAGTCAACAGCTTGTTGGAAGAGGATTTGGTGTTTGATCATCAAGCAAAGATTAAACCAATTATAACTGAGGAAGTTACGCGTGATTTGGAATCGATTATTATCAGTCGTATTGTCTCTGGCATCTATGATGATCCAGAGAAGCCTGACATGGAAGACAAGAGAGAGAATGCAAGAAATGCAGTCAACTTGCAAGCCGAGAAATCCAAAAAGTCGCTTGCTGAGATTTATGAAGACATGTATCTGAAGAAGGTTGAAGGTAAGGACATTGATGTCGATATGAGTCAATCTGATCCTAAGATTGCCCAAGAGAGAAACAACATTAGACGTATGATGGCCAACACACTGTACTCTCTGAACAAACTGTCGAGCTTCAACTATGTGGCACCACCTATCGCAGAGTTTGAAACTATTGAAGATGGATCAAAGGTCAAACCAATCGATGTCAAGACTACCAAATCTCAAGCTCAAGAAAAGGTTGCTCCACAAGAAATTATCAAACCAGTCAGAGAGCTGCCAACGGCTAATGTTGAACGGACAGAGCAAGAGAAGAAGAGAAAGCGTAGAGAGGTGAAGGATCACCAGGCCAAGAAGGCAAAGAAGGCCAAGGAGCTAGTTGACATGATCAATCCATCTGCAGCCGGTGACAAGAAGAAGAACGACCAACTCATGAAACAAATCAAGGAAAAGAATGTAAAGAAGTCGAAGGAAGTGGATCCAAATGCTACAAACTACTCAAGCTCGAAGAGATTCTTCGAATTGATGCAAGAAAAATCCGGACAGTTCTCAGAAGGCAAAGACAAGAAGAAGAAGAAGGAAGGAGACAAAGTCAGTGGAAACGATGCAATAAAAATGAGACTCTAAAGTTGAGTACATATCACCACCATCAATTAATTGTTCCATATTTGTTTTATTCTTCCGAGTCGCTAGATGTCGTCGATGACAACAATTGTTCAATCATTCTCCTCCGTCGATTCAGTTCTGCTTGTTGTTCCTCATCGTCATCATTATTATTGTCGTCTGATCCAATCTTGTGCTTTTGCATGAGACTTGTACCCGATAATAGCGCGTCCATGATGTTATCTACAGCCTTCTCCTTCTCTGCGTCGTTCCGCTTCTGTCGCAGTGCCATGACACTATTGCTCGATAGTGATCCAGGAAGAATGAGCTCATGTTGTTCATCATCCGATTCATTCTCACTATGATCATCATCTACATTTTCCTTCTCATTGATATCATCATTATCTGATGCCATGATCAATGATCTCTGCTTCTTTCGTTCTTCAAAAACACCCAGTGCCAAATTCATTTGAATATAAGGCGCAAAAGCTTCTTCTTCTTCTTCCTCATCTTCATCTGCATCATCATCATTATTATCAGAATCATTCTCGGTCCTTGTCACACAATCATCATTTTCCTTGCTCTGCTGTTCTGTTGGTTGATTTTTTGCATCTTCTTCTTCTTGGTCCACTACTTCGACGATACTGTGAATGGCATCAGAAGGTAATGATGCCAATTCTTCATTGGCAGATGCAATCTGAGGCAAAAAATTTTTCACCATGTCTTTCAGTGAGGAATTGACGGAAAAGGAGCCAATTTTGGGCTTGTTGAGTTGCCGCAGTAGCATTATTGGAGTGTTGTCCTTGGTTGTTGTCTGTGATGAAGACGAGGATTCAGTGTTGTCCTCATTCGATGTCTTTCTTCTCTTTTCTTCCATGGACAAGAGGTCGTTGCATCGTTGTCTCTTCATTCGTTCTTTTGTGTTTTCTCCTTTAGTTTTCTTTGGTAATGTCGGAGATTGGTAGGTTCATGGAAAAGCTTGAACTTCCTTCTTGTGTGGTTACCTGAGCTTCAGATGGTTGAGGAGCATGGAGTAACCTTGGAAGGAGTAAAGATTGGTTCAAGTGGGTAATTGACTCCAAATCATTTGTGGGATCCATTCAAGAATTTGGATATAAAATTGTCTTGAAAGATCGGAATAAACACTTTTCAATAACATTTTTGAAAGTCCAACCCTTTAAGAACTCGTTTCCATTGAGCGATGAAGTAAACAAGAACAATTAAAACAAGAAAAGACTCAGAACAACATAGACATGATTGTTAGACCTATTGAACATCCTCACCCAACTACTGAATTCACCTTCAAAGTCGTCCTAATTGGTGATGGAGGTGTAGGCAAGACTACGTTCGTCAAGCGCCACTTGTCAGGTGAGTTTATCAGAGATTACACAGCTACTGTCGGTGCACAAGTGCATAGAATCCCATTCTGGACAAATTATGGAAAATTTAACTTCGAAGTCTGGGATACTGCCGGCCAAGAAAAATTTGGAGGTTTGAGAGATGGTTATTACATTGGAGCTCACGCAGCTATTGTCATGTTTGATGTAACTGCAAGAACATCCTACCAACATGTTCCAAAGTGGTACTCTGACTTTACAAGAGTCTCTGAGAACAGTGTGGTTGTTATTGCTGGAAACAAGGTCGATGTCAAGGACAGAAAGGTGAAGCCCAAACAGATTACTTTCCACAGAAAGAAGAACATTCAATACTATGATATCAGCGCAAAGTCCAACTATAATTACGAGAAGCCTTGGTTGTACATTTGCAGAAAGTTACTCGGTAAGAGTGACTTGGTTCTCGTTTGTCAACCAGCAATCGGCATCTCGGACATTATCATCTCTGAGGAGATGATGAGAATGTACGAACAGGATTTGGCAGACGCTGCTGCACTTCCTCTTCCACCAGATGAAGACGAAGACTTCTAAATAAACTGAACATTTGACATCTCCAGAATCTGTAATTCCTTCTGCTGCTTATTATCCCGCTGTCAGACCATTCATCAGCTGCAAAAACACAATAGCAACAACAGCAACAGCAACAAAACACAACAAACAACAACACCATCCATACTGGACAGAGAGAGAACATGAGGCAACAAACAACCACCAACTATTACCACAATTTTTTGCCAAGAACAAGGCCGAAACGATTGCCTCACTCGGAACAATTCTCAAAGCAAACGCGAGTCTATTGGGAAGCAGTCTCAGGTATGATGGATGGCACAGCAGACATTAACATACTGCAACTGAGGTCACTGGATATTTGGGCCTCGTACGATGAGACAACAGGCGCACAAGTGGTCGCACAATTGGAAAAATCATTGGAGTTTTTTGTGAATGAGAAAAGCAGCACTACGAATAGCAGTGACGATCGGCAAGAGTCAACAGACTTGAGTGATGATGACGATGATGATGGTGAAGATAAGAGAAAACTTCAATTAAAGTCAATAGATGTTCCAGGAGAAAAGAGTCAAACAGTCTATTTTGAAGACGATATAGAACGACAGTGCATTCGATTTGTGTTGGAGTTTGCCATTTTGCGAACCATGGCACCCTCGATGCAGCTGGTTCAAAAAGTGACGAGTTCACTAGAGCGGATTCAAGACTTGTATTACAATCGAAGAATTTCTCTGTTGTATGCTCATTTGTATCCACTGTACTTTAACTTGAGGGGTCACTTTCACAAGTGTCTGCGTTTCAACAAGGAAGCTCTCAGTGATTTTTCACAAGCAATTGAGCTAAAGGAAAAGTATGCTACAGCTCTCAATAATCGCGCTAGTGTCTACATCGAGATGAATCATCTCGAGTGGGCTCGTGCGGACCTGGAAGCATGTCTTTCGCTTCTCCCCAACTATTCTGTTGCTTGGAGCAACCTGGGAATTGTTTATTATACGACGGATAACATGGCAAAGACATTTGAGTGCTATGATGAAGCTGTACGTTGTGATCCAAACAATGCCAACGTACTATTCAATCGGTCCAGAGCAAGAGAATCTGTTGGTGCTTTTGTGCATGCAATGGTTGACATGACCTACCTCTCACAAATATTTAAAACTAGGGACATGGGAATCGCCGAACTTAGAACCTTTCTGCACCAACAATCGTCAGATAAGCTCTTTGAATCTTAGATGAACCAGTAAATTACTTTTGATTGAGGAATGGCTGATCCCTTAATAATGTCGGGCAAACAGTGACGGAGTCAGTTGCTTCCATCAAATTCTGGAAGCAATTTTCACAACGGCCAAACGAAACCACCAACAATACAAAACACCATGGTGTATCATCAGCGACAGCAAGAGCCAGATCAACCACCACCCTCACCTCCTTCATCTCCTGAAATATCAAATGTAAATAACAACAACAACAACACTACTATCCCACATCAACAATCCACCACTAGCACCACCCATAGCAACAACAACAACATTTTCATTCAAAACATTACAGGAGCTCAATCACTTCTCACAAGTAAAAATCACGGTTCCATTCAAAACGCCACCATTGATGGCATCTTACTCCTAAAATCCAATCATTTAGTTCTCAAGCTCTCTCAATCATCATCATCATCATCAGCACTACTAACGACTTTATCAACAGCTACTACCACAGCTACTATAGCTAACAATCGATCTGTTCGTCCCAATGACATTCTCCTTCACTTTTTTGATGAGTTTGCTTTGGATATGACCAGTCAAATGAAGACCATTGCAACTCGTACGAATGATGAGAAAACAACAAAATCATCATCATCCAATCATATGATTAGTGAACTCGTGATGGAATCATTGGAAAATATCAAAGTGGTTCAGAGCAATACGATTGATATGAGAAATGATCATACTAGTAGTGATCATGCTTCAGTGCCTTATCGTCATCATCATAATAATGGTGATATTGATGATGATGATGATGAAGGGGAATTGATGGAATCGCAAGAATTGGATGAAAAAGTGCAGTGTGATCATCCTTATTCACTAGTTGCAGTGTCAGATACTGTGATTCAGTTGCACGTGAGCAAAAAGAAGCGAAAATTACCAGAGAATGAAATTTCGGTCAAGGAAGAGTACTATGATGATGATGATGATGATGACGATGACGATGATGATATGGATGGTCATCGCAGAGGAAGACGGTTTTTTGTTCGATTCAATCATGTTTCTTCAGTTGTTGAAAATGATCATCATACTAGGCAGAAGAAGAATACCACCGGTGAAGACAATACGAGTGAAGAGAACAATGTGAGTGAAGTGAATGGCTCTTCCAACGGAGCAGCGTCCGTACTTCATGTCGACAAACACACAACAGAATCGATGTCAGCGACAAGTGAAACAACAAGTGATGCAGTAAATGCAGTGGGAAGTGATTTGATGACTGCAACAGAGTATGCCAAGACATTACAAGCACTCTCGAATGAAAGTGTTGCTACTACTACCACTACTATTACCAATGCAACCAGTACTGTTGTCCCAACCGCTGTTGCAAGTGGTAGCGATCAGGCACCTCCAAACAGAGCAAGCACAACAACTGTTGGTGGATCTATTAGCGCTCCACCCAAGTATACTTATACTCCGATTGCTCACCTGCCTACATCGGGCATTGCGAACATTTATGGCGTCGTGATCGATTACACGAACATTCGGCCTCTGAATAATCAATTTCAAGTTAGTCTTACGCTCACAGATGAGTCTGTTGATACCACTGCGGATGCTATGCCTCTAACCATTCGAATCCTAGGAAGAAACAAGATTCCAGAGGTAATGTGTCTGGGACAGGTGATACGTATCCATCGATTGAGAATGTCAACATGGAGGAACGAGAAAGAAGGAAAATTTGAATACACTTCGAGCTTTGTTCTGTTCAAGGAAACGGAGGGCGATTTAGAGTCGCTCACGGTTGAGAGCACAAGTGCCAACAAGAACACATTTGAACCTTCTGACAATAATCATATATCTGAGATCAGACGTTTCAGAAATGCTCTGTTGTCAGATAAGTTGAAGATGGAAGCCATCTACAGTACTAAACTGCAGTATCAATTGTCTCTCAAGGAGGTAAATGACGCTCTCGTGAAGGATCCTAAACATCATGGATGGTATGATGTCGTTGGAAAGATTGTGCGCATAAAGAGATTGCAGAATGATAGGTGCATCGAAATGGTTGTCAGTGATGGCACAAAATTTAAGAAGGATCGAGTGAAGTGCTTAGACCCCACCTACTTTGGTTCCGAAGTCACAGTTATCGTATCTAATACATCGATGGTGACCTATATTAAGAACAATCCAACTCGCTTGACAGCAGGTAAATGGTGCAAACTGCGTAACATTACCACATTTACCTCTACATTACCTACTGATGATAACGAGCTCGTGTATGAAATCAAATCAGGAGACAAATCAAGTATTGTAGCGTTACCTGATGATTATTACCATGTATTGCACCTGCAACAAGTATTCGATAAGAAGCAAAAGAAGAGGAAACGAAAGAGAGAACAGGCAGAGCAAGCGATTGAGAATGCCACCAAGAGATCAAAGCCATCACCTTGGTCAGTTGTGCGCTACAGTGATGCACCTGTCACTCCAATCAAGCAAGTGTTAAGTCAGAGCACCACTCCTCACAAGTTTAGGTGCCATGCTACTTTCTGTGACTATTATTTCCCGGATCAATCTGAATACTCTGATCTGTTGTTCCAAGTGTGTATTCAGGAAGACGAAAATCGCCTAGTGGCCTATGTGCAAGGTAGAGAAGCGAGATATTTTCTGGGCATTGAGCAAGATGCAACCCTGACAAAGTACATCGAAGTGATCAAGCAACGACTAAAACGTGCAAAGGAAGCAAAAGCTCAGTTAGATATTTGTTTAGTGTCGTTTACCTGTGCAGGAACACAAGAAAATGCAAAGAGGTATCACGTTTATGGAACCAAACTCCAGAATTTCGCTAATTGATAAATACGATTTATACTTTACTCAGAAAAGCCTCCGCCAGTTTTTCATTCAAAATGAGCCTCATCATTGTTATGCAATCGCGAGTTTTGCCTTCCTTCTGGTTCAAAACAGGATGCATGCACACGTCTTGAAGTTCGCTCATCAGCAGTGTCAGATCATCTGCACTCAAATTTCGGTTCTCAGTTTCCAAAACATAAACGCAGTGAGCTATGATCATTGCCCTAAACTTATCCGGAATGAATGATTCAGAGTAATTCTTAAAGATATTAACCAAGTTTTCAATATCGTTCGTTCGTGCATAGGCTACAAAAAGTTCATATGGTCTTACGAGTGGAAGTGCTCCACGAACTCCTGTTGCACTCACACATTCCAAACTAAATATATTGCCCATACTGCCACCATATAAAATATCTGATAGTTCAAGAGTGTCCAGATAGGAGGAGATGGCATATCGCAACACTGGTTCAATCATTTTTTTGTCTTGAGCAATGAGCAAGTGTCGAATGCCCGATGCAAAATTACTCTTCTGCTTAATGTATTGCATAGCGAGAATCTTATGAACTGATTTTTCCACGTCTGACTTGTCCTCGACACCAAAATACTGACACATCTTTCTACACTCGTCAATGACTCGAACACATGTCTTTTCCGAATCCAGCGGTATCATCGACAAAACTAACTCTAGTAAATCCTTTCGTATGCTGAACATTGCGTACATAATTGCAGTTCTTTCCCGTCCAGGTTTCGAAACAAGTTTTTGAACATATTCAGACAACAATCGTTCTCTCATGTCGGTCAAATCTTCAAACACAGCACTAGATAGCAATGAACCATTCAATTGTTTGATGTGCTCACTATGCCATATCAGATCGTATACATGCAAGCTCCACCATATGCCAAGAGATGATGACACCTGCGCAAAATAATCATAAATGTTTCTTGGATCCAACAAAAGTGGATAATAAATGCGATATTCACCCATCTTTCCACCTGATCGCTCCACAATATCAAGCATCACATCTGGTAAGGTATCGAGACTGATGATTGGATCATTGTACAGAATGGTTGCTGCGAGTTGATCCAATTGTGTTCCTTCTGACGTACTGATGGTATCCATGTCACCACTCATGATTTGGAGAAGAGTCAAGAGCAAGTCGTCTTCGTCTCTGTCGGCCCTGCTCAATGTCACCTTGACTTCTCTCTTCCATTCCTCGAACGCAAACAGAAACTGGTCATTGAGCTGAGGGAAGGAAAAGTGAGGAATGTTTTCCAAGAGTTGACTGATTTTTTGAGCCAGTGGACTCTTGAAGGATTGCAATTCTCTCATTGCCCTTTCAACTTCTCCTCTCATGACAAGTGCAATCAGTGAGTCACGATCCGCTGAAGTGTGTCTCACCCAATCCACAAGCAACACGCCTAAATGAGCAGACGATAGACTCACAGAGCTCAAACACAGAATTTGAACCAAATGAATGGACTGCATCAGAGTGATATCACCTAGTTGAGAGATGAATCCACGGTATGACGTGCTCGTGTTCAATATGGCAGAACTCCAATGATTCACTCGTTCAATAATCTCATGAGATGGCAGACTGTGCATATTTTGGCACTGTCTACGGCAAAGTTGTAACATTCTGAATGCCTCGCTCGTCTCCTGACGGAACACGACATCATCAACAAACTTCTCAAAAGGATCCACCACTTCCAAACATTGAATTCCGGAGCCCTTGAACACAGTGATTCTATTACCGTGGCAGAAGCGCACTCCCATCGATCTTACTTTTCCATTCCGCTCTCCCTGGTTTTGTTGTGTTTCTTGTGTCTGATTTCTTCCAAACTGAGTATTCGTTGAAAATGGAGAGGTTGTCACATTGGCATATGATGAAGAAGAAAATGACGTGGGAGCAGCAAAGGATGATGAGAATGATGATGAAAAGGATTTTGGCGGATTCTCATTGACTGATTGTGTTGGTTGGTTCATGTCAAGATCATCCATATCGTCATTCGAATCATCTTCCTCGTGCTCACTCATGTTGTTATTGTTGCTCACAGCAGCAAAACTAAATTGACTATTTCCAAATGGTGATACAGTCGAAGGCGCTTGACCCGACGAATTGCCAAAACCTGAGAATCCTTGGTTGAATGATTTGTTGTTCGTGGTGATTGTGGTAGGCTCTTCGTCGTTCTTGTCATCATTGGCACTACCAAATCCACCACCAAATGCACCTCCGCTTGTGCTACTGCTACTACTGCTGTCAGGAACACTACCAAAGTTGAAACCACCACCAAATCCACTGGTAGTCGTAGTGGTGGAAGCGTTGTCCTCTGTAGCGTTGCTACCACCGAATCCACCTCCAAATCCACCACCAAATCCACTGATAGTAGTGATGGTGTTTTCTACTGGAGTGGTGCTACCGAACCCACCAAATCCACTGGTTGTTGTAGCTTTTTCTGTGGTATCGCTAGAACTACTACCGAATCCGCCTCCAAATCCACTGCTAGTAATGTTTTCTGTAGTGGTGTTACCTCCAAAGCCAAAGCCAAATCCGCCAGTTGGAGCAGGAGTAACATAAGTAGTAGAAGTGTTTTCTGTGGGGTTGGTAGCTCCAAATGCAAATCCACTAGAGCTGCTACTACCGAATCCACCAGTAGTAGATTGTTCAGAAGTTGTGTTGTTCGATCCAAATCCAAATCCACTGCCAGCCGTGGTAGTCGTAGGATTTTCTTCACTAGTCGAAGTATTGGTTCCAAATCCGCTATCGAATCCACCAAATCCACCTGTAGTAGATTTTTCAGGGGTGCTGGTCGCTCCAAAGCCACTGGTGGTAGTGGTAGTAGGGTTGTCTTCAGGAGAAGACGAAGTATTGGCTCCAAATCCACCACCGAATCCTCCAGTAGTAGATTTGTCGGAAGAGCTAACTCCAAAACCACTCGTAGTAGGAGCAGGATTTTCAGTAGCTCCAAATCCACCAAAACTACTACCAAATGCACCTCCACTTGTGCTGCTACTGCTGTCAGGAACACTACCAAAGTTGAAACCACCACCAAATCCACTGGTAGTAGTTGTGGTCGTGTTTTCTGCTGTAGTGTCACTAGAGCTACCTCCAAATCCACCACCGAATCCACTACCAAATCCACTGGTAGTGGAAGCGTTTTCTGCTGTAGTGTTGCTACCACCGAATCCACTCGTAGCACCAAAACTGAAAGAGGAAGCATTGGTTGTGTTGGGTGCATTGTTGCTTTCATTTTCCTCACTTCCACCACTGTTGCCTGCAAAACCGCTGCCAAAATTGAATCCTCCCAATGGTTGATTGTTATTGTCGCCAGCTTTGTCGTTGTCATTGTTGTTCGTGTTGGTGTTGGATCCAAATTGGAAACCAGAGTCACCACCGAAACTCCAATTGCTCATTGCTGTGGGAGATCACTCAAACTTTCAATGCTTGCGTTTTTTTTTCGTGATCGGTGTTTCAGTTTTTTGGCGCTTGTTCAATGAAACAATGCATCCTTTCCGGTTAGAAACTCCGTCGTCTTCTTTACGGACAAAAACAACATCAAATCGAAAGAACAACAATCAGCACAATGTCGCAATATCCTCCCTATCAACCTTATCCCAATCAACCCTATCCACCACCACCTTTTCCACAACAACAACAACAACAGCTTCCATATCCTCCACCACCTGGTGGTCATCAACCGATCATCAATGCACCACCAACGATGCACCACCCTCCATTTGCTCCTCCCTTTGGTGGTCCACCAGTGGCACATCCTCACATGATCACACCTCCCTTTCATCACGCACCACCAACACAACAAGTTGCACGACCACCACCACCTCATTCAATGCCCTTATTCTCGCCACCTTTTGGTATGTCATCCTCTACTTGCTCATTTAAATTTTTTGTATTTGATTCCTCATTGTTTTGTCAGTTTTGAATTTACACTTGTGTTACTTTTTTTTTCTTGTGTATATAGGAGGAATAGCACCACCATTACCACCGTCACCTCACTATCACCAACAACAACAACAACATATGATGATGATGAGACCACCTTTTCCTCAACCACTTGGTCCTCAAATGAGCTCACCCTTTCCTCATCATACAATGGGAGGTATTGCGCCACCCCCATCTCCACACAGTATCGCTATGAATGGCATTAGTCCTTCTAAACCACCCATGCCTCTCAATATTCATTCACCAATAGTGCATGCACATCCACCATCTCCACAACAACAACAACAACAACAACAAAAACAAATTGGAATGTCAAGTGAGAACATACCGAATATGAGTCATATTGATCGCAAAACGACAGTCTATGTGGCCAATATTTCTCCAAGGTTGAGCGATGAACTCTTGCAGCAAATTCTGCGTACATGTGGTCATTTTGACAAATGGAGAAGAATGAAGGACGATAAGACAAAAATGTGGAAACCGTTTGGATTTTGTGAGTACTCGAGTGTGGAGAGTGCCATTGTTGCACTTCAAGTATTAAACGGAATGAAACTCGAAGGAAGTGTGTTGGAATTGAAAACTGACCCAAAGACGCAACAGTTCATTCAAGAGTACAGACAACGCAAGATTGAGCTCATTGCAGATCGAATGAAAAAGGAGGCATCCTCATCGCCCAGCAGTGACAATGAAGAACGGTATTCGAAAGAATATGATCGTCAGATGCAATTGGCAGTTGATCAAGCCATGCTCTCACTTGATCATCTCTTTTCCATGCATGAACACTTGAGAAAGGAAAATGAGATGAAGCAACATATATCAGCAGAGTTGGCTGTGAAGAACACGATGGAAAAAATGGCTGCGACGGGTGCACCCGACGAAGAAACCAATGTAAATAAGGCCATCATATCAGACAGTATCAGAAAGTTTAGGGAGATTGAAAAGAGGAAGGAAGAAGAAAAACTTGCGCAATTAGCAAGGGAGAAGCGAAGGCGTGAGGAGAGAGAGCAGTATGAGCGTCGAAAGAGAGAGGAGAGCTCCGAGAGATATGCTAGAAGATCACCAAGTAGTAAAGCCATTTCGCCCAATGGTGTCCGAGCGTCACCAAGCCTTACACCAGCAAAAACTCCAGTCGCACCAACTCTCTCTCTCAAACTGAAAATGAATTCTAAGAATGAGAAAGAAACAGAGAAGGAGCAAGATGAGGATGAGGATGTGTTTGGTGGAGGTGATGAGGATGATGAGGAAGAATCGATTTATAAGCGAAAGAGTGCTTTGGCAGCTCTGGATGAGATTGACGAAGATGAAAAACAAAATCCAATGGATCAGATTCCAACCGACAGAGACTCCTTATTTAACTATCCTGTTGACTGGGAAGTATTTGATAAGTATGCTGTATATTCATCTTTAAAAGGTTATGTTGATCGTCAGACTATTCGGTTATTAGGTGTAGAAGAACAAACTATGACACAGTTTATTTTAGGTAAACTCAGGCTGCATTGCAAGCCACAGGAGCTCATATCAGATCTGGTGGATGTGTTGGAACAGGAGACAGAACCACTGGTGATAGATTTATGGAAGAATTTACTTTTGTTAATAGCAGAGAACAAAATTAAGTCCTTGTAAGTACACTTACAATCACTTTGTCATCATTTGTGAACCATTTTTTCCTTCAAAAAACAATAAACGTGCGTTGCCCGAAACAACAACTGGCGAATCTCCTATATTCTCCGAGTCGTAATCTCACATCGATGACGGATGACAAGGCGTCAAAGGCTGACCATGTTTTTTTGACAACACGAGCACAACAACAGAAACCACTGCACATAAAAATCACAATATCTGAATATGAAACCGCAGTATCTCCAACATTTTGAACGAGAGCCACTGAATGTAATCTATGAGGATCGATTGGCATGCATCCAACAATTATCCACACAACTGTACACTCTCAAACAATCGAACAACAGAATCAAGTTGGACATTGAGGCATTGGACATTGAAGCCGGAGTGCACAATGAGATGAACAAGGCACTGTTGCCAAGAATAAAGACCGAAGCACAAATGACCGAACAAGAAAAATTGTCTCAGTCGGAGAAGCAACGTCAATTATCGGAGAAACTAGTGGAGCGCAAGAAGGAGTTTGAGCTTTTACAGTCTGAGCGAGCTGTGGAACAGGAGCAGTTGAAAAATGCTCGTGATTCGGTGTCTGAATTGTCAAATGAGAAGAGGAAGAAGAGAAATCAGTTGACGAGAGCAAAGTTTGACAATGGTGAACTGAAGGAGGCCAATGCCAATCTGAAGCAAGAACTGATGCAAGCTAATAACGAATTGAATCAAACAGAACTCAATGCAAACTATATCTCACTCAAAAACTCTAATCAATTGCAAAGAGAGCTCCAAGTGCTCAGAATGGTCAACTCGAACCCAAATGAAGGTCAATCGCACCTGAAGCTTCAAAAGAAGCATCTCGAAGAAATGATTCAAAAAGACAAACGTAGATACAAGGAACTCAATGAATACATTCTTGAGATTTATGCACAGAATGAGACTTTGAAGCAACAAATTATTCGTTTTGAGCACGAATTGCAAGAAGCAGAGATGTATGATCAAAAGAAACGAAAACAACAAGTGGAACAATTGGAGAGTCAGATTGAATCATTGAGCCGTGCATTGGAACATGCCGGACACCAGGCAGCTCAATATCAACAACAAAAGACTCACCAATCCAAGCAGTTGAGTGAAATGCAACTAAAGAATGAACAATTGGACAGAGAATTAGATGAATTGAAGAAGAGCAAGCTCGACAATCGAAGATATTTGGATCAATTGGAAACTGAAGTCAAGCAATCGAAGAAGAGCACTCGAGCTTTGGAGAAGGAAATTGAGCTGGCAAAAGAGAGCGAACGAATGAATCGACTCAAGTGTCAAGAGAAGGAATTGGAGTGTAAATTAGTTACGAGCTCATTCGAACAAGCGAAACAGAATCACGAGAACCTTGTGTTCCAACTAGCCTTGCTCGAAGGACAAACATCTGCCCAGTAAATAATACTTTTGTCTCGGTGCAAAAATGTTCTCCTAGGTGGAATCGAACCACCGTCAACGGATTCAAAGTCCGCTATCATACCACTAGACCATAGGAGATCGTTGTACATAATAATTTTCGAAAAGTCCGCGCGGTAAATTTTTGCTACGGGAGCGTGGATTGCAGTCCATAGAAGCGTGTTGTTTGGTGGCAATTTCTTCTTGTGGTGCTGTCGATTTTGTTCTCGAACAATTTTTTCGTATCAAATGTGAGCTTCAGTTTATTTTTAGCTGTTTCCGACCCAAACAAAAAGAAGAGAATCAGAATTCCAGCACAACAAAACAAAAAGAAACACAAACCATGGTTGCCTCATCCCCTGCTCCTATCCAATATCCTCGTCCCAGAAGAGACGAAACTGTGACAGACACATACCACAGCAAGCACACGATTGCTGATCCTTACAGGTAAGCCAACAAATCAAACGCTTTTTCATTCACGTCAACAACAACAACCCGTCAACACCATCGCTCACCACACCACTCTGTTTTTTCTCATTTCAGATGGCTCGAAGATCCAACCAGTGAAGAAACTCAACAATGGATCTCTGAAGAAAATCAAGTCTTTAAACAGTACATTGACTCTTCATTCGACAATAACAATAGCACCAATCATCATGGTGATGAAACAGCAAGTGAAAGCAACAAGTTTCATCCAGAGAACATGAGAAACGAGTTGACAAAGATGATGGATTATGAGAAGATGGGTTGTCCATTCAAGAGAGGTGATCGTGTCTTCTATTACAAGAACAATGGACTTCAGAACCAGTATGTCATGTATGTGAAGCCGTTTGACAATGGAAAGGGCCTACTTCCCAAGTCCTCAGATCATCAAGAAGAAGATGAAGTGTTCCTCGATCCGAACAAGTTCTCTGAAGATGGAACAAGTGCACTTCAATCAAGAGCCTTTTCAATGGATGGTGAATATTTTGCATATGGAATCAGTGACAAGGGATCTGATTGGCAATCCATTCACATCATGAGTGTCAAGGACAAGAAAAAGTATCCCGAGGTACTCAAGTATTGCAAGTTCACTTCCATTGCGTTCGATGAGAGAAGTGAAGGATTCTTCTATACGAGATTCCCTGCTCCAAAGACCAATACGGGATCATTGGGCAGTGAGACTGATGTGAATGAGAATCAAAGTGTGTACTATCACAGATTGAACACGCCGCAAGAAGAAGATGTTTTGATTTACAAGTCGGATGAGCATTCGAATTGGATGTTTGGTGTCACAACTACTCATGACGGAAAGTACTTGGTGATTACAGTGTCAGAGTCTACGGCTGTTGTGAACCGATTGTTCATTGCCACATTGAATACAAATGCCAACGAACCATTGTTTACTCTTGATCAGGAAACTGGATTGATCAAAGTTGACAAGTTAATTGATAACTTTGACGCAGAGTATGGTTATTTGGCAAATGACGGCTCTCTGTTTTATTTCCAGACAAACTTGAATGCCCAAAGATCACGCATTATCACAATTGATATTGAAAGTGAGAAAAGAGAACCAAAGGAGTTGATTGCTGAGAAGGAAGATCCACTGGAATCATCCGTTGTCGTTGCTCAAGACTACCTTGTTTTGTGCTATGCCCATAATGTGCATAATGTGATTCAAGTGTACAATCTACGTGGCGAATATCTACGTGATATTGAGCTACCTGCCATTGGATCTATCTCCAGCATCTCTGCCAGAAGGGAAGACTCATTTATGTTCTATAACTTCAACTCATTCACCTATCCAGGTACTGTCTTTTCCTACGACTTCTCCTCCAACGCTAGCACTGTATTTTATGAGACTAAGACATCTGATCTCATCATGAGACCTGATGCATTCGAAACGAAACAAATCTGGTATACATCCAAGGACGGAACAAAGATTCCAATGTTCGTTGTTCATAGAAAGGGTATTGACATTACAAGTGGAAACAATCCAACTTGGCTCTACGGCTATGGTGGATTCTCCATTAGTTTGCAACCATACTTTTCAGTATTGAGAGTGTTCTTCATGCAGTACTTTAACGGTGTGTATGCTGTTGCCAATTTGAGAGGAGGTGCGGAGTTTGGAGAAGCATGGCACGAAGCTGGTATCAAAGACAAGAAGCAAAACGGATTTGATGATATGATAGCTGCTGCAGAATACCTCGTAGAATCCAAGATTACTCGCCCTGAAAAGATCTGGATCAACGGTGGATCCAATGGAGGTTTACTTGTTGCTGCCTGTACAAATCAGAGACCAGATCTTTTTGGTGCTGCTGTTGCTCAGGTTGGTGTCTTGGATATGCTCAGATATCACAAGTTTACTATTGGAAAGGTATGTAGGACTCTTCTTTTTATTATTGTGCAGTTCTTTTATCGTCGTGTACTCATCATTCCTTTCATTGTATTACAAAACAGCACTGGGTGAGTGATTACGGCTGCGCTGATAATGAGGCAGACTTTGAATACTTGATCAAGTACTCCCCACTTCACAATATCAGACAAGGAAAACAGTACCCATCATGTCTCGTTGTTACATCAGATCATGACGATCGTGTTGTGCCGCTCCACAGCTTCAAGTACATTGCTGAATTGCAGCACCAACTTGGAGAAACAAACGAGAGACCATTGATGATCCGTATTGAAACAAAGGCTGGACACGGTGCAGGCAAACCACTCTCAAAGACAATTGAAGAATTCTCTGAAATATTTGCCTTTGTTGCCAAGGAGTTGCACTGTTGCTAAAGACCAAGTCGATCGTAGGAATAATAAAGCTCCACGTGCCACCAATTTTATTCAAGTGAAACCACGATTTTTCACAAACAACAACCAAGCACCAACACCAACAACGCCACACCAGAACAACAATGAAGAGGAGTGCTTCACCAACAACAAATGACGAACAACAACCACTCTTTGATTTTTCCAATGAACTCTTTGCCAAAAAACAAAAAACAATTGACGAAAACATTGTAAAAGATGTTTTATCATCACTAAACGAACTAAAATCCATTCACATGTTCCAAACCATTTTTCAAATGATTCACAAGGATGAAGATGTCATTGCAGAAGAGTTTGCCTATCATTCATGGGAAAGTGACCTCGATCGCATGTTTGATTATCATTTAGACAATGAGTGCGACGAGGATGAGGAACTAGAGGAAGAATTGACGCATGTTTTCAAGTTTGTTCATGTCGTGACTCAAAAGCTAAAAGATTATTTGTTGTCGCAAAAGAAACATGTTGGCGCCAACGAACCATCTACAACGAACACTTTAAAATATGACTCGTTATTTATGGAAAGACATGAAAAGGAGGTGAATTTGGCCATAAGGCAATATGCGAGTCAAACAGTGATTCCCACTGTTTTGAAATATGTGAGAAGTGTAAAGCTCTCCTCTTCTTCATCGTCATCCAGTGATCATCATGGCTCAGCAAACACCACCAATAGCAGTCGCATGATTATTCCAAAATCTGTCAAAGCTCTATCACATTTGGATCACTCGATGACTGATCGAATCAGAGACATGTTTCTCCAATGTGAGAACCCTAGTAGCGACGATGAGCAATCACTCTCGTTGACAGTTTATGCCAGCCCACACTTGAACAAGGACATTATTGTTCCCGTCTTTCACACAATATCCGATTTATTGAATGACGAACAAGCAAAAGCACTGGTGGTGAGTGAGCTAAAGGTTGATCGAGCGGGAAGTGATGAAAATGGTAATAATGATGGTGTGAGCGATGAAGAATTTCACAGTATGGGTGATGGATCGTGCGTTGCACTCGTCAATGATCAAGAACTACTCATCATGCATGATCAATCGCTTTACAAGTACACAAAGCAAGGCAAATTAACCAAGCTGCAGTTCGACACCGACAAGCAAGCTTATCCAAAGTTTGCAACAAGTGATATTGTTGCTAGGGGTGACGGAGAGAACTTTGTCTTGTTGGCTGCTTCGGATGAGAGTGGAACATTGTGTGATCTGTGGAATCTGCACTATCCTACTCTGTCATGGACCTTGTTGAATCAAAATATTGAAATGCCAGTTCCAGACGCATTGACGACACATGATGGCAATCTGTACATCATTATACCGAGCAGCAACGAAGAGAAACCAAGTATTTTCCAGAAGTATCATTTCGCGAGTTCAGAATGGTCCAAAGTAGAAGTTGACGGATTCTTTCCCTTGATGGAGCGAGCAAGAATACAACCTATGAGCGGGCATTTGCTCGCTTTTGGAGACTTTGAGAGCAGTACATTGCTATTTGCTTACAATGTGCAGTCTCACCAATGGAGATATGTTGATGTAGACCCAGTGATACGCTCTGAAGAAAATCTGTTTGATACTCTGATTTGCAAAGGAATGAAAGATGGTCATGTCGTACTGTACTATGAATACAGCGAAGGAGAACAGAACAGAGGTTATCTTCAATATGTGAATCTTGATGGATGTCTATGAGCAATAAATCTTGCATTTCACCCAATGCTGCCAATTGGTTGTTCAACTCGAACCATCTAAAATTTCGCTCACATTCAAGAAAAAAAGACAAAAAATTGATTTATGAAATGGTTTATCAAAAAACATCTGATTTATCACAGTCAGAATTCATTTAGAACTTGAGCTTGGTTCTTCTCCAATGTCTTCTCTTGGAGTTATACTTGACGGTGTTTCCAGTTTGGAATCTAACCCAGTATGGGACAGGTCTGTTTTGGTTTTGCTTCTTTGCATAGTGCAACTTTCTGGTCAAGGTCTTGTTGGAACCCATTGTGTGGATATTATGGCGTAGATGGATGTTGTTTTTGGTTTGTTTTGTGAAAGAAAAACTTTTGTGTTTTTTCGATATTTACTCGGTTGACAGAGTTCGTTGAACGTTCAGCAAAATAATTACAACACAAATCTCCGAGCTACATAAAGTGAACAAAAACTCAGACAATTAGAAAATGGCCGTTTTGGGCATCAATAAAGAAATGTCTGACATATTCAGCATTGCGTTACTTGAATCGATCTTTCGTTTCCTTTGATTACCTTATTGATCCCTTTGTTTCTCCGTTGTACCTCCTTGCTTCCAATATTCCAGTTTTGATTCATGTGATCACCACTTTGGCATGCACATAAGCCTCACAGAGAGTGTTGTGCTTCCATCGCATTTTATCCTACCATCGGAGAGTGAACAAACCTCCGATCAAGTTTACCTTCAATAAATTTTTTTTTTCCCACAGATAAAAAAGCAACAACAACTCAAAAACCATCATTCAAACAACAACATCAACCAAAAAATGGCCACTGAACAAGAACAGATCAATCTTGCAACGACTACCGAGCAAGTACCACACCAAGCTGAGCCAACCACTGAGAAAAAGGTGAACAAGAAGAAGCTCAAGAAGAAGGCTGCCGCTGTCACCACCACTGCTACCACCACCACCACAGAAGAAGCAAATGGTGGTGCTGATGCCGCTGCAAAGAAAAAGAAGAAGAGCAACAAGAAGAAGAAGCAACAAACATCACCAGAACCAACCATTCCCATCAGTAAGCTCTTCCCAGACAAAAAGTTCCCTGTTGGAGAAGTTGTGGATCACCCTCTCGAGATTAACAACTTTAGAAGATCTTCCTCACAAAAGATTGCAGAAGACTTGTTGTTGGAAGAGACACTGCAGGAGGCTCGCCAAGCTGCAGAGGTCCACAGACAAGCACGTAAATGGTTCCAAGGATGGGTCAAGCCCGGAATGAAAATGTTTGACGTTGCTGAAACCTTTGAAAACAAGGTCAGAGATTTGATTGAAGCGGACAAATTAAAGGCGGGATTGGCTTTCCCGCTTGGCTGTAGCGTAAATAATTGCGCCGCTCATTACACACCAAACGCTGGTGATGAGTATGTGATTCAAAAGGACGATGTGGTCAAGTTTGATCTCGGAACACACATCAATGGAAGAATTATTGACTGTGCTTTTACCATGTGCTGGAACGACAAGTATCAACCATTGTTGGATGCTGTGAGAGATGCTACAAACACTGGTATCAAGACTGCTGGTATCGATGTGAGACTGTGCGATGTTGGTGAAGCGATCCAAGAAGTCATGGAATCTCATGAAGTTGAACTGGACGGAAAGACCTATCGTGTAAAGTGTGTCAAGAACTTGAATGGTCACTCTGTGGAGAGATACAAGATCCATGCTGGAAAGACTGTTCCTATTGTCAAGGGTGGTCCAGAGACCAAGATGGAGGAGAATGAGTTTTATGCCATTGAGACTTTTGGTAGCACTGGTGAAGGATGGGTCAACGAAATGGACAATTGCTCTCACTACATGAGAGATTTCCATGCACCAATGGTACCATTGAGATCTCAACCAGCCAGAAAGCTCTTGCAAGTCATTAATGAAAACTTTGGTACACTTGCATTCTGTAAGCGTTACTTGGACAGACTCGGTGAAGAGAGATACAATATGGCACTGAGATCATTGGTCCAGAGCGGTATTGTCAACCCATATCCGCCACTGTCTGATATCAAGGGATCCTATGTTGCTCAATACGAGCACACACTCTGCTTGAGACCAACATGCAAGGAAATTATATCCCGTGGTGACGACTATTAAATCACAACCATATTTTAACAAGCTTACTTTCAAAAGAGACACACACAAAAAAAAATAAATCATCTACTTCTTTATCGTGTTATGGTTGCTGCTATTATTGTGTTGAGACAATAGCGTTTGTTGTTGTTGTTCTTCTCTGGCCATCTTGATCAACTCTCCCGTGAGCACCTTTTGTACTCGATCACGGCTAAACTTGTCACCACCAGATGCATTGGTATACGGAGGTGACACAATCACAGAATCCATCACAATAATCTCATTCTTCTTCCATCGACATGGCAACGTTTTTGACAATGCATCAAAAATGTTTTGTGCTTCCTTTGTGACACCATAACCCAATTTTTGTTTTCTCTCTGCAAGGGCCACTGATTCTCTCTCACGCAACTTTTCCAGATTCACACCAGGCAATTGCTCACTGGTTGCAAATGGAGTGGAGCTCAGGGCTCGACCACTGCCACCAATACCACCACTTCTATTAATAGACAAGAATTTACATTGCTTTGTGTGGAGAATTCGAAAGGTTTTTCTCTTGCTGCTCTCGTGTTGATCACCACTCTCGTACAGTATCAATGTGTTCTCCAGTGGATCATAGGCGTATACTTGACCTTCGATTGTCTCTTGGAATGTGTTGATGAGAGTAATGGATTGACCAATGAGCTTATTGTCGACATAGAGTTGATGAATGGATTCTAGGATGGATGGAGGAGAGTTGTTGTTGTTATTGTTATTGTTGTTGTTGGTGGTGGTGGAAGTTGATTGCTGTTGAGTAGTCATTTTTTTTTGGTTGTTTTTTTGATTGAATAAATGATAAATGTATAGACAGAGAGATGGTAGGAGATGATAGTGGAGTTGAAGTTTTGTGAATGACGATGATAACAGATCACACTTCACTCAGAAAAAAAATGTACAAAAAAACTCTCTTCTCGTGTGGGAGTGGATTTGATGTTTTTTTGTTTCTTTTGAGAGTTCTTGTTTTTGGCGGGACGGAATAATGAAAAATGAATACAATGGTTTTATTTGACGAGTGTTCGTTTGGCAAAGTAGGGATACTTGCGCGTTTTGTTGGCATGGTGAGTCATTTGGGAATGAGCTTGATGGAACTGCCCCAGAGCAGGTAGGCTGACGTCTCCTTGGTCTAACACTTGAACTGCTGGATGCAAGTTCTGACCATGGCTGTCATTAGTGGAGTTACCATTCAGTGAGTTGAGAGTATTAGTGTCGTTTCTAGAGTGTGACTGATCAGAGTTTTGCATTTTCTTTCCAACGGTGGGTAATAGTTTTCCGTTTCGATGTGTTGAGCTGGCACTGCTTTCAGAAGAAGCACTCCCCTGGATACGTATACTTGAGTGAGACAGACTAGAGTTTGGGTTCTGAGATTCTATCATTTTCACGACAGATGATCTCTTTTGTCTTAGTTTGCGTTCTGCTTCTCTCTGATCTTTAAAGTAAGGATGTTTTAGAGCTTGTTTTGATGTTATTCGGTCCTCAGGATTGTACATGAGCATTCTCTTCATTAAGTCTAAACAGTCTTTGCTTACTGTACGATCAATTTTCTTTTCAAGACCAACACCCCTGGTTTTCTGAAAATTAAAGTCCATTGCTGATGAGGCGTGTTTCTGAAACCTTGACAGCATATCTGAACTCGGTGTTCCAAGTACTTCATGAATTTTGTGAATTTGATCAATTTCGTTCTTTCCTGGGAATAGTGGCATCAATGTTACAATTTCATAAAATACACAACCTACTCCCCATATATCCATCTCATATCCGTAATAACCGTCTGTCAATAGACATTCTGGAGCTCGATACCAACGGGTAGATATATACTCGGTGAGCGGTTGTTTACTGTGAATCGAACGACAGGAACCGAAATCTGCCAGTTTTAACACTTCTCCTGATAGAAGTACATTTTCTGGTTTAATGTCCTGAATTTTCAGTAAAGTGAGTAGAGAATGTTAGTTTTCTATTAGATTTCAGAGGATCAATGAGACATGCAAAATGAGACTTACTCGATGAAATATTCCATTCCGATGCATGTGGTCGATTCCCTTGAGCATCATCCACATCCACGATTTAATCCTTTGTTCACTAATATAGCTCTTTCTTCCCCTAATCCATTCATATATGTTCCTTTCCATTAATTCCATGACTAGTGCGAGCTTGCCATTTTCTTGATCATACAGAACTTCTAGTAATTTTACAATGTTGGGATGAGGCGATAACTTTTTCAATGCTTGAATCTCTCTCAACCTATTCACTTTCTCTAAGCTTGGAAAGGGAGCCTTCATACACTTGATGGCCACATAACGGCCAGTGTGTAGGTGTTGAGCTCTGAGTACTCTCGAAAAAGTACCTTCTCCGGCCTTCTGTAATGGCACATAGGACAAGAACTGCATGGGTTCCAAATCATGCTCCACATCGTCTGCAGGTTGGTGAGAACCATCGTCTTCTTCATCGTCCAACATAATGTTTTTCTTGTAGAAGAAGATATGAAGAATAAATAAAGTATAAAATTGAGGCTAGGGTTCTTGTTCGTCAGAAGTCTACCACTGTGGAACAACACAAGTAATCTCTCTCAGATACGTACACACTTTTGCGCGAAACAATGATGAAAGATGTATATCGGTTTGGATTAGGCGGAAAAATCGTAAAAGTCAGTTGAGACGCGAATTGTGTCGCTCACCAATTACGGATACTTCATGAATGTTCGCAGTGTATGTACTGTATTAGAAAAAGAGAGTGCTTTGATGCAAGTACTTGATGTTCCGAAGGATTTGATGCACCGTGGTACCGATCTGATCAGCCAGAGCCTTCTGCATCTTGGTGTCCAAGTGTGTGAACCGCCACAACAGCTGACCATCAATCACGTTCTTTTGATGATTGTGTTCAACAGAATGCATTGGCTTGAATAATCTGTATGCTTTAGGATGGAGGCCTGCGGAGTGTTCCAGTTGAGTATACATCTTTGTCGTTAGAGCATACAATCGACGATACATATCTTCGGCTATGGGTGCAATGTAACCCAAACTACCGTCCAGAGTACTGTACATGACGAATTGTTTATGGACATCCGTTCGGAAATCGCCTCTTCTTCTTGCATTGTCATCGTATTGAATGTCACGAGACTTCATTCTTACCATCGAGTTAATTAAAGCACCGACATGGAAATCAGCACAAGGCAACAAGGCCTTTTTGTCTTTCAGTGGGGCATACGCGAATATCTGAATATTTTTGTTCATATCTGTAACGATGAGACCAAGTGAGTCATCATTAACAATAAATTCAGATGCGACTGTGTGACATTCTTTAAAATCACGTGCCATCAAGGACAATCTGTGGCCCTTCTCCTTCCATCTCAAGAAGTGAGCTCCTCGATAGATATCACAGTACGTTAGGAAGCTCTTGATCGAAATCATACTTGTGATATAGAATTGAGTATCGTAGAATGATGTGACCATGAGTTGTTTTGCTCGCGAGTCTAGATAGTACACGTAAATTTTTGGTCCCATACACACAGCAATATAGCCCTCGAGTTGAGTGACTTGAGACACGGGACCCTTCAATTCCTTAGAAGCAATGACCTTGAGCGCATATTGGTTTGCTCCTCCATCAAGCCTTGGTTCCATATCGAAAATTATAATCCTACCTCTGCACAAACTTTCTTCTCCTTCTGTATATCCAGTTCCGACGGCAATGAATGGGATCATGTCCTTATCTCTCACATCGATAGGTGGTTCATCATCCACACCAATTCCTTCGTCTTCGTCATCACTATTTACCTCTTCTCTTGCCAAAAACACTTGTTTAACACTCAAAACCTGCTCATGTGGTTCCAAATCGTATTTGTCCATTTCAATCCAAGAGGTAGCTGAGAATAATCGTAGCATGTACTGTCGCTCCATTGGGAGAGGATATCTGCCCTCCTCTGGAATTTCATCTTGGTCTTCGACCATTTGAGCTCGTACATAGGTGGAGGTTGCCACAACACAAGTTTGTGCTTCTTGGTGATATGCCACATGATGAGGTGTACTGAGAAGAGGAATCTTACGAGTAGGCCAGTGAGTTGTATACTTCATAGATGGATCTTGGTTGAGCTGGGCCATTTTACAAACACTACCACGCTTTAGGTAATAAATAAATCCGTTTCTGCACCCCTTGTTATGGAACGAAGTAAAACTGTCGACAGAGCATAACTCATGTTGCATTGGATGAATTCTCAAATCGCCGCGCTCTGATAGGAACCACAAAGGTTTCTCGCCACAAGCAAATATTCCTCCGAGATTATTGATGTTGTCGAAAGAAACAAATCGAGGTATTCTTATTCCCTTGTGACCAAAGATATTGTCGGTATTTGATACGTCAAGTTTTTCATACTCATCAACCTCTTGATTAGAGTGATCTCTTCTCTGAATGAGCTCATCGTTACGAACTTTGGTAAATCTCAGATTCGATAGTCTAGCAGGATCTGCATTTCTCGGTTTGTGATAGAATGTTCGATATGCAAAGATGGATCCATCACTCAAAGACACAATCAAATGAGGAGGGTCATGCTTGTTTCCAACGCTTCTAAACATCATTTCTGTGACATAAGGATATCTAACATGAGTGTCAGATTCTTTGAAATCCTTAATTTCGGATGATGATTGATCAAACACTGTGCGATAGAAATCTCCAAATTGTAAAAACGTGAACACTGGTTCACATTCGGGTACCGTATAAATTTCAAAAACACCACTACTCCAAGCCACAGGGCAGAAGATTTCAGTTGGTGCATCTGACTCAGTCATTTCAAACATATTTTTGTTGTTGACTGACTCATTGATGTAGAGAGTGGCAGCTGTTATTTTTCCAAACTTTGCATTCTTCTTGTTCATCGCAATACTTTTGACTAGGTCAAGCTTCTGAGGTGTTGCCCTGAAAATGCTCACTGTTCCGTCCTTGAAATGCAGTAACACATATCTATCTTTGATTGTTGCTGATCTAATTTCCTTCTCGAATGTAATGTCATGAATTTTTGTTGTTCCGTTCAAGTAGCGGACAGTTTTAAGGCAAATTTGTACAACTCTTGTATGGCGAAGCATGTTTCCAGCCTTTAGTGTATTCTCAGTCGTGATGAATTGGACTTCTTCTGATTTGGTAATCTCGGATAGTGCTTCTCGAGATTGAAGAATCTTTGTACCATCATTGGCACTAAATATGAGGTATGAGTCAAATTCAGCATCAGGACCTCCTGTGTTGTGCTTGACGGTCCACATCTGCTTACAGTCAAAATCTAACGTTGTTTCGAGATTGACCCTTGGTTTCAAGTTTCGCTGCAAAATACAAATGCATCCATTCTTACTATATCCTGAGCACAGAACAACCTCTAAATTGTTGTTGACAGCATTTTTTCTACTGGTATAGGCAGATAACTTGACTGTAGTATCTACTACATCCATAGAGCTGATAGGCCCAATATTCGTGAACAGATCCGTCACTATAAGATTGTATGAAACTCTGTCTTCCATACTCTCAGTACTAACTAAAAATTGTTCTGTAGAATTTTGAGGTGTATGACTAATGTCGTCAAGCGCACTTAGAAAATCGTCATCAGTTTGAATAGTCGATTCTGCTTTTACGACATCTCCATTCTCTCCCTTTCTCTTTTTTCGGCTCGGTTCAAACTCAGAATCCAACAATTTTTTGTTTTCTTCTACGAATTGAATTAGCAACGAATTACCCAGCTTCGATCCCATATAGAATAAGTTATCGTTCAGTGTACACATGCAGGAAGCTGGAACACTTGTTTTTGATCGCGACAAAATAAGTTTCCGAATCGATCCACCAGCATTGAATAATTGCAGAACATACAAATCTCCATTCTGTAAGCTGAGCATAATATGTGAATCAGTTAAGAAGGTGAATGCGCCACATTCCATAAACAGTGAAAATGATGCCATTTCTGCACGATAATAAAAGAAAATTGTTAGTATTACTAAATTCGTTTGTTGTACAACTATTCTCAAGAAATAAAACAACTTACCAAACACAATGGCCAATTCAGGATCAGCTTCTGCAAAATCGTTAAGAGACAGTCCATAGTGCGCCTTATGATTCACATGCAACAAAGAATTGTGCGCAATAACAATTGCACCACCTCCTACAGACTCTTTAATCGGTATGAGCTTATAGCAATCGTGAGGGAGATGCGTAACACGCCAAACTTCGGGATATGATTCCCTGGAGAGATCGAGTGAAATGGCAGCAACAGCGCACGTGTTTCTCTTGACGGACAAACGACTGTAATACAAAAAGAAATGAACAATATGTCAGAACTCTATTCATCATCATTATCACTATCAACAAGAACAACATGAAAAAAACAAAGGTACTCACCCACTCCAAGTCGGTTCCAGTTCATATAAAAACAAGATGGTTGGCTCCGTATATCCATGCAAAAAACAAAAATCCTTGACGTTTCGAATGCCCAACTCTTTCAAATCAACAATAATTTGTCTCTTGACAGGCAATTCTTTTCTTCCGTCCATCTTCAAATGTGAACCAGAGGATACACTTGATGAGGAAGAGTGAAACAGTGACTCAAATTCACTCAAATGACTACCATTTGATTTTCCAAACGATGCATCATCCAAGATACTTCCCTGTTGACGAAATGGTAGAATGACCAACTTTGTATCATAAATGACCAATGTGGCACAACGTCGATGAGGATCCAACTTGATCTCCAATGGGAACGTAAAATTGGTTCTGCCCTCTTTCAAATAATTGTCTTCAAAATAGTGCAATGAAGCTGTTTTCAAATCACATTTTTCTTGATCCCAACTCACAACAGACACCTATCATCACCACAACACACGCAACACAAATACATGAAAAAGTCAACTAACTGAACACTCAACAAAGTTTCAAAAATCATCCACGTGCAAGTTGGTGATATGAAATGATGACAATCAAAATCAAAGCAAACAAAAGATAAAAAAATATCATTGCTCTTCTTCTAGTGTAACATACCTTTGCTTCTTCTTCAAAACTCAATAGCAATGAATCTCTTTCATCACCTGCAAACGTCACAGCTTTCACACAAATGATATTGCCAAACAGTTCAAACGATCGAACAAGTGTCAAGTGTGGTTTATCATTCTATAATTCAACAGGTGAATTGGATTGTGGTTGGACAATAAATATCAAGAGAGAGAGATAACAACAAAAACACACTTACCTGCTGTTGTTGATGAAGAGTGTAAATATCCAAATAGTTGGCTCTTGTGACGATCAAGTTTGTGTCTTTGATTGAAGTGAAACGTGCTTCGATTGCGGTTGACACTCCAGTTGGAGGATAAAACGACTTGAAACACGAATGCATCATTTTTTCATCAAGTTCTGTTTGTTTCTGTTTCACGATTCTTGATCTTTTCGGGGCGGAATTTTTCGGTATTTTTATCAATAATTTCGAAATTAGTAGTATGTGGACACCGACCTCTGATAGCTCAGATGGTAGAGCATGAGACTGTAGATCTTGTGGTCGCGTGTTCGAGTCACGCTCGGAGGAACTTTTTGGTTTTGTCTTTGGTTTGAGTGAGCCGATTCTGCCAAGCATCGACATTCAATAAAAATTTTTGTTTGGAGGAGAACAATCATTTTACCAGCCAGAGATGGACATCTCAATTGGGAAGTGGTCACTGACCTTCTTTGCGAAAGCGGCATCCAAATTGTAAGCCTTGTCAAACTTGAAAACGTTGACCTTGGTGTTTTCAGGAGTGAAGCTTGTGTGAGTGGTCACAAATCTGTCATATGCGCAGTTGGAACCAGCAACAGTGGTACCTTGTCCAGTGTAAATCAAGTACTTGAATTGGGAGCTGTGGATAGCAAAGAGATTGTTGGTCCAGGCAGACTTTCTCATGTAGCTGCAATCAGCATTGAAGTCACCCATGAGCAACCAGTTCTTGGTGATGACAGGCTTCAAGTGAGCATCCTTTGCATAGTATTGATAGACTTCGTACATGTTGTTGATCTCAGCAGGAGCCTTTCCAGGTGAGATGTGAACACCAGTGAAGAACCACTTTTGAGCAGCGTTGGTCTTGCTTTGAATCAAAATACTGAATGGAGCACGTTCAAATTGATCAAGAGCTTGTGGGTATTGGTATTGACCAACGATGAGAACCTTGGTTGGATCATAGATGAATCCATAGGCTTCCTTGGAGTTAGTTCTTCCCAATCTATCACTCAAAGCAACCTTGTAGCCCTTACCAGTGCTTTCATTGAGCTTGGCAACAAGAGCGTGAATGGACTCGCCATTGGAATCACGAATCTCTTGAACGAGGCAAATATCGTAACGAGCGAGTGTGTTGACAAGAACCTTGACGACAGCAGGGTCAGCCATCTTCTTCACACCAAAGACTTGAATGTTGAATGAACCAACACGCAAGTCACCAGCGGTGGCCTTGCTAATGGATCTAACTCTGCTCTTGCTTTTGGAAGCTTGAGCAAAGGAGACAACGTAGATGATACAGAGGAGGAGAACGATAATGTGGGCTAAAAGCTTCATATGTTAGGCAGCGATAGTAGGAGGTTTGGTGATGATGAGATGTTTTACAAGAAACGTCCTTTCTTCCAATGTGTTGGGGGAAGAACTCCGCCTCGGTCAAACACGGAGAATAGAGGGTGAGGCAAATCACTTTGAAATAGGATAACAACATGTCAGATGTCAGGTACGAGAAGTGTTTTCGGAGAAAATGCTGCCCCATCGCAAACAATTCTCATTGTACCATGTTATGAGTGAATCAACAGAAGCTATCAGATAAGAGAAAAAGAAGACTTGTTGAAGACTTGAGTTCTCTTCGAAAAGCGAAACCATGCAAAAAAACTAAAAATGGTGGAACAGCACATTATGATCTTTGGTGATGCTTTGCGTTTCTATCCAACCAAAAATGATTGTTTCCCTTCTTATCCTTCCCAGGTCATTCAATCTAAGACCGTGTCTCATCTTCCTTTTCCAACCGCAGTGGTCCCCAGGAACAACGAACTCTCGTCTGAGAGAGGAGAAGAGGAATATATCACTCATTTGGCATGTGGTGAATTGTTCATTGTTGTATTGACGAACAATAATCGCTTGTTAGGCATGGGCTATTCCGCGAACTGTGAGATTGTTGATGCCACCATGAATTATCGTGTCGGTGAATGGGTCGAAGTAAAATTGGGAGAGAAGCTGTCTGAGCTTCTTTACGATCCCATGAATCGGATGACGAGACTCGTCTGTGGAGGGGAGTGTGTTTTTGTCGTGGTAAATGATCGATGGGTGTTTAGTCGTGGGTCCAACGGTGATGGACAATTGGGAATTAATGAGCCCACTACTCGTGACAGATGGGATGTCTTTACGCCAGTGTATGAGTTTATGACCTCGATGAATGGTTGTCATGAGAGTTCGAGGATCACTCATATGAAGGCAGGTCATTTCCATGCGGGCATCGTGGTCGATCAAAGAGTACTCTTCATGACCGGATCCAATAGTTGCAGACAACTTGGAACACCCGATTATGAACCAAAGAGGAGATTTACTCGTATTACCTCACTTGTTTTAGATGAGGGAGAATTGATTAACGATCTTGGGTTGGGTGGAGCCCACACTGTTGTGCTAACTACGAGAGGCAGAGTATTTACTGTGGGATGGAATGCAAAGGGTGAGTTGGGAGATGGGACAAAACGACAGAGATCTTCATGGCATCTCCTCGATTTGCCATTCCACGTCTCCAAAATATTCATCGATGCAAAGGCGAATCGAACAATTGTCATGTCCCATGACGGCTCACAATTTTATGGTTCTGGAACAATAGATGCAACAAACCAGACCAATATGAGGCCATTGATCCTTCCAAATGACTTCACAGCTGGTCACAAAGTAGAGGTACAAGGCATAAGATCCTCACTGTATGCAGTGTATGATCGATCGGTCGTGTATGGATTGTCAGACAAGGAGAGATATGTTGACTTGCGTCCTTTGAACATGGCTATCACGCATCTGGAGTCAGGAAATCTTTACATGGTAGCGATTGTCAGTCCCAAGACTCACTCTCCACTTTCATTGTTGATTGATCGAATGAAAGATCATAGGCTTTCAGATGTTAGCTTCCTGTTCAGTGACTCTTAAGTTACATAATGGGCTTGAAGTTGAATGTCAGGAACTAATAAGCGCGCTGGCATTGACGTTACTCCCAACTTGGTTTAGTTAACAGAGGTGGTTTGTACTCTAAATGGCTTCCTCTCAATGGATGAGCATGTCAGACAAGATCAAAATCCCATTTGATGTGAATAGAGTGGTCGCGAGCAAGTTCAAAAACAATAAAGTATCAACAACGAAAAAAAAAGATCAACAACAAAAACTTTCGAGAAATGAGCAAAGAATTGAAGAATGTTCTTCGACTCACAAAGGAAGCAATTGATCAACAACAATATGAAGAAGCACTCAAGCACCTAAAAAAAGCCCTAAAAATCGACTCTTCCAACTATCATGTCTTCATGTTTGCTGGTTTTTGTTCTCAGAAGCTTGGTAAGTTGGAAGCTGCTGAACAAGCGTACAGGAAGGCAATCGAAGTTGATCCCAATAATCCTCAGGCATGGTTGGGACTTTCAGAGCTGTTTCCACTGAGTTCTCTCCAAAAAAATAAGCAGAAAAACGCATTGTTGTTGAACAGTGCGATACAAGTGAACACAAAGGTGGTTCAATTGTTGAGCAATACGGATCGCACTCGATGGAAGATTTATGCTCACAAATTGGCATGCTTGTTGTCCATGTTGGATGCAAGTGAAATGACATCTCAAGTTTGTGAAACACAAGAAAAATTGTTGAAAGAGTTGATTGATCAATCTGCCAAGGACAATGAAACAACTGAACAGTTCAAATATATGACTCTATTGTTGCCAGTGTATGAAATGCAGGAAGATGCCACCATTCAACAACAAATTAAGGAATCAATGGAGAATCATATCCAGTCGTTGAAGAATGCTGCTCGACAGAAGCTCATGGGCAAAAAATCGAAATTGAGTTCGAGAGAGATTGATCAATTGATGCCTAGAGATGATGAGTTGATTACGGAGCAAGAGAAGAAGGAATTGATGGACGAGTGGTCAATTTCAAAGAGAAGAGAATATATTGAGAACAATCATGACACAAACTATGATCGACTAATGAGAAATTTGATTGATTTGTCATCTTCGAATGATAAATTATTGATTCCAATGACGCATCATGAAAAATACATTAAGAGATTGTATGATCGATTCATTGCTGCAACAGATAAGAAGGCAGAAGAGCAATTGAAGAAGTCTGTGATGGTGCAATGTGATTTCATATTGAAGAAACATGGTATTTCCTTCTATGCATATTATTTACAACTAATGTTTGCCGAGGAAGATACGTGTCCATACGATCAGGAATATATTCGTTCTGTTCGTTCAAAGATTGCACACGGATTTCCCTATGAAGGAATCAGTTCCATTATTTTGTATGAGATGTACCCTGCTGATCAACAGCGTACTGAGTATGAATTGGAAGTTCTGTTGCAAAAGGGATTGAAAGAATGCCCAGACTACATTCAAGGATGGATTGATTTTACGCAATTGTTTTACGACCAAAAGAGGTACATCAAAGCAGCCCAGTGTGCTGTATTTGGTGCTACTCAGATTGTTACAAGATCGCAACAGCACAAATCGAAATTGGTCAAGTTACATGTGCAATTACTGAATCTTCAAGCTCTATCCCTTGTGAAGACAAATCAGCTAGAGGAGGCCGAGAAGATCTATAACACTATTTTGAATGATTTTGATAAGGAGAACGTTGATGCAATCAAAGGACTTGGAGAGATTGAGTTTAGTCGTCACAACTACACGAAAGCAAGAGAACTTTATCAACGAGTGTTGAGCATCCATCCATCTGATGCGATATCACACAGTCAGGTTGCCTGGATGCATTTTCTTGATAATGAGTATGAACAAGCTATCAAGTGCTTGAATGTGGCCATTGACCTTGATTCTAGTCAGTATATATTCCACTATCGCTTAGGAAGATGTTATTGGGCTCTCGGTGGAGAATACAGAATGAACAAGAATTTTGCTCAAACCAGCTTTCTAACATCAGCAAAACTCAATCCTCAATTTGCATCGAGTTTCACCTATCTTGGTTTGTACTTCGAGGATGTTGCACATGATGTTGAAAGAGCGATCAAATGCTACATTAAGGCTGTTAGTCTAAATCCACTTGAGGAGGAAGCGGGAGAACGAGTAAGTGAGCTCTATGCATCACGAAATCAGAAAACTCTTTTGTACTCTCTGTTACAGGAATGCACAACTAAAAATCCAAGAGCTAAATGGGCATGGAAAAGGTTCGGGTTTCTGCAACAGGCTTTATCGAAGTACCAAGAATCTACCCTCAGTTTCCAAAGTGCTTTGCGAGTTGATAGTCGTGATGCGCTTTGCTGGCAGGGACTAGCTGATACGTATCAGAAAGAGGGAAAGTATCTTGCCGCCCTCAAAGCTTACAACAGAGCGAGGGAGTTGGACGAAAGTTTGGTGTATTCTATTGTTTCTAGTGCCTATATTCATTTCCTACTGCAAGAGTACTTCGAAGCAAGAAATATATATGAACAAGCAATTGAACTTGCACCACACTTCATCACTGCTTACAAAGGATTAGCAGAGACCACCTTCCAAATGGCAATCAAGAATCAAAAGGACGGACTCTTTGTTAAGTCGGCACATAACCTCATGAAAGCAATCAGCATTCTAAGAGCATCTGCCAACTATCCATGCACACATATGCAAAGCTATTGGAAACTGTTTGGTGACATTTGCACATTCTTTTCCAATGTGCCAAATGAATCGGTGATTGAAGCCCACTCGAGCTATGAGAAAACTATTTCATCAGCTGAATTACCACTAGTTTATGTACAGTCTTTTGATAAGACACCACAAAATCGTCTGGATTACCTCAAGATCGGATCAGTATGTTATGAACATTTAATCAATCTTGATCCATCTCAACCAGATAATTGGTATGATCTGGGAGTTAATTTTGGGAATCAAGCGCATATTATGGAAGTAGACAGTCAGGTGCATGATGAGGTACTTATTGAGCAAGTTCAGAAACAAGCTGCAGCATCATATCGAGTTGCCATTACGATTAATCCACATAATTCTCTTTACTGGAATGGATTGGGTTGTGCTGAGCGAAATCCTGCTGTTAAACAACATTGTTTCATCAGGGCTATCCAATTGAATCCTAAGGCAAGTGCTTCATGGAACAATCTTGCTATCTTATACATTGAAAATAAGAAGTACTACTTTGCGAAGGAAGCGTTTGTGAAGGCACAAACATTAGATCCAGCAAGTACTGTTGCTTGGACTGGCCTTGCAGTTTTGAACGAAATTGCTGCTAAAAAGACTGGTATTGACAGAGCTGTTTCTGACTTTAAACATGCTGTCTTTTTAGAAAAAACTGCACCAGCAACTCTTGGTATGGCATATACTGGCTTTATTAAGGGAGAATACCTTCCCGCATATCAAGCACTGTTGAAGTATCTTCAGTTTGATCAGTACAATCCCGGTGCTTGGAATATCTATGGTCTTTGTCTTGAAAAATTAGAAAGGTTTTCAGAGGCTGAGTATGCATTCAAAAAAGCCGTAGCACTCCTTGACAAACATGGTTCAAGTGCCAGCACTCCGACTAAGATCTCCTCTTCCCTCTCTGGATGGACATTCAACACAGATTCTATTTCATTCGGGTCGCTCTCCTCACTTGGTTACACACCTGAAAATCGACGAATTATTTGCCTTGTGAATTTGGCTCGTGTGTTAAATAGTTTGGGGCGGTATCAAGAAGCATATGATCTGTACAAGTCGAATGAACCGATCATGAGCGATGATGTAGGTATTGCGATTGGTCTAGCGGTATCGAGCCATAATTTGGGCCATTACAGTGAATCGGTCAACTATCTATCGAGAATTCTGAACGATAAGTCCAAACTTGCCAAGGATGAGAAGAATAAGAAGCAACTCTTACTGATCTTAGCAAAGCTCTACTACTCAACAGGAGATTTCCAGAATGCAAAAACAACATTAGAACAATGCATGAAGTTATATCCTCAAGATGTAGCTGCATACTATCAATATGCATCTCTATCTGCACTTACTATGCCTCAAAATCCAGATGTTGCCTTGAAGGTCGTCAGAAGAATTCACGAGAAGTTGACAAACTATTCTGACGTGAATGCTTATATTCTGGAAAGCAATATTTATTTATTCCAAAACAAGCCGTTGAAGGCACGAAACACGATCCAAAAAGCAATTTATATGTTCCCATATCGTGCTGATTTGTGGGATGTTTTAGCAACACTTTCACTCAGAATGCGAAACATGGTTGCTGAGGAGAGAACTTCTGAGCACGTAGCAAAACCAACCAAGAAGAAGTCACAAACAGTTAACTACGAAGCTGAATTCTCAGTATCTGATGCTGCTGTCACTCCAGACATTCTATCTCACATTGTTGTTCAACTGTTGCAAACATCCATGTCCAAATTGACAATTCATACCTTTAGCAACGATATGAAGGCACTAACAGAAAGACTGTACAATATTGCAATGTTGTATTACGCCATGGGTATTGCACCTAGATATCATAATGCGAAAGTGTCTGTTGAGTACAGTCTGCGCATGGCACAGAAGGTGCTCATGTACGATCCCACACACATGCCTGCTCGTGAGCTCATTGCTGCCTGCACTCACTCCCTTGCTCAACTAACAAAGAAACACAAAGAGATGTCGAATGCAAAGGCCATTTTATCTGGTTATCTTTCAGTGGCTTCCAATGCAGCTCAGAAGAGAGACACTGTTGCTCTGCTTCCACTTCATGTAGCTCTGTGTGATGACTATGTTGCATCAGGAGACTACTCACTATGTATGACCCATGTTAAAGAGCTGATGTCAGACACAACTATATCTGGCGGAGTCAAGAACCATATCGAAGCTGTGTTGTATGCTGTTCTTGCCACATGTATTCATGCAAAGGGAGATGAACAGCAGAAATACTTCAAGCTGTTTGAGAATTCTCTCCGACGAGATGCCGGAAACATAGCAACATGGCTCAGAATGGCTGATATCTTCCTCAACGAGAACAGACTAAGAGCCGCAGAGCTTTGTCTAACTTCTGCGCTCCACCAACTGAAGTCATCAAAGATAGATCACAAGTCACGCAAGTTTGTCATCTATTCTAAGTTGGCTCTTGTCTATCTGCTAAGTTTATATGATCAGGATGATGCAGCAAACCATGATAGATACGCAGTGGATGGTATTAAGTATATCAGAAAGGCACTAAAGTTGAACAATCAATCCCCAGCGGCATATCTATTGTACGGTAAGTTGTGCTTCCTCTTGCAGGATAGTGGTAGAGCATCCTTTGCCTTCAAAAAGGCAATAGAGTTGGATAGTGCCCAGCCCTTGAACCATCTATCCCTCTACAAGGTGTATTATCAGGCTGAGGACTGGGAAGGAGCAGAGAACGAGCTATGGGCCGAGCGAGATATCCAGCCAACGAGTGCATTTATTTATTACAGCTTGGCACTGTTTGCTTTTGAGAGTAATGCCTATGAGCCCGCTTTTGCCTTCATTCAAAAGGCAATCTTCCTCGAACCACACGAGTCGTTCTATTGGAATACCCTCTCGGCCATTGAAACTGCCATGAAGCCAGCACCAAAGAAATCGAACCAGAAGCAAGCACCGCAGCAGCAAGCTCAACAAAACGTCGTTGGTGGAATTCCAATTACAACCAAGAAGGGCAAGGGCAAGAAAAAATAAATAATGTGTGCGTTTATGTTCCAATACAACGGATTACCTAGATGAGCTTCTCTTTGTCCTGTTTGTTGCCGGTTGTTCTCCCGCGTTCGTGTCAGCATCGTTTTCACTATCTGAGTCAATACAACTCTCTGAATCAACATCCAAAATATCAATCTCCAAACTTTCGTGCTTTGACGAGCCAGAAAGCGTACTCTCGGATCGGCTGCTCAACAAACTGGGAGCTGAAGCTAGCTTGGGCACAACAGGAGAGAATGAGGGAGACGAGGCAGGCGATGGCGCGTCGCTGCTTGTCTTGACGTCCACTCGTTTTCGAGATAGGAATTGAGCAGCCGAGGGTAACCTCCGTAAGAATGATGTTTTTCTGTGCGGTGAAGGTGTCATGCATGCCAATGACGATGGAGATGAAAATTGTGGCGATACAATCACATCTCCCATGGGAGATGAAGACACGGGTTTGATATCACGCGGAGATGATGAAACTATAGGAGATGCTCTAGGAGTAGATATACCCAGATCAACAAACGGTTGTTGAGGTAGAATGCCCAGGTTACCCACATGTGTTGTTGGTGTAGTCGGTGGTGTCGAAGACAGGAGAGTTGCAGATGGTGGAAACATTTCTAGCATATTCTGTATCCAATCGCCAATGACCAGTTGTCGCTTAAAGGTTTCACCTCGACAATCATGCGTAGCTTGCAATCGAACAATTGTACTCTCTCGTTCCATGTTATAGATTTTGGACATGACCAGTCCAGCGATAATCGGTGCCCTGCTCGTTCCATCCACTGAATGAATCAATACTCTCTTTCGATTGTTATTATTGCTCGTATTATTGTTCGTATTCATATTAGTATTATTATTAGTATTCGTCACAATCATGCTTACAATCTCGTTTGAAACATCTTCCAACAGCCGATATGTCTCATCCAATTTCAAATGATTGCTACTCTTGCTGTCACTACTGCCACTGCCACCACTGCTACTATTATCACTACAATGATCGGCAGCATCATTCTCTGACAACAACAAGCAAGATGACTGTATTGCTCGATCCAAGAAAATAATGTCGGGAGGTGCTTGCCTTCGAGGTGTGACCGGTGAGGCAGCAATCCACTGTGGTCTCGCCCGCCTAAACTGATTCAAAACTTGTTGATAGTCAGATGGTTCAAATTGACACTTTTCAAACTCGTCTCTCGGCACGAGATTGACAATCACGTCAAATTTGCTGGCAATGTATTTACAGGAGCGGTCCATGTCAGTGTAAGGCTCATAGCTATCATAGTTGAGCACACTGCTGTCTCTTGTCTTCCATTTTTGAATGAGGTCCTTGTTGAATGGGAAAGCTCCGAATGCTAAGCAGTCTGGCACGAGCCAATTCACCGTGTTCAACACTGGTACGTTGTGTTGAGAAAAAAACACAGAGTCAACACCACCGAGATCAGACCTAGAAAAAGAGAAACCGCTGGGTGTTGCTCCTGTAAATTTACTTTTTCGCGGGCTTCCTGACTCCGCCTCCGACCGCGGAGAAACCCGGGGAGTCGTCGGTGTTCTCAGGCGAGGAGTCGTAGAAAGAATACGTGGCGAATTACTGTTGTTTGACTGTGGTAATTTGATGTTTCTACAGTTTTTCGGAAGTGCCAACAAACGAGGCAACTCTTGTGAAGAATAGTGACTGCTTGGGCCACGAGCTGACGAAGGACGGCTCAAGTATTCATCTGGATCACTGCTGGCAGACTCGAATGATGGTAGCTTTAGGTGGTGCTTCATCTCTAAGTGACTGTTTTTGGTGATGGTGTTGATGCCTACTGGGTGACAAATAGGTGCGCAAGTTGTTTTGGTTTCTTCTTGGGATTCTCTGTCCTTGACATTTGATCTGTAGGAATAATTATTTGTCTTTACCCCGTCTACTTGAAAAGTCGAACACGGCTCTTTTTGGCCTAGAAGAGGCATCTGCCGAAGAAATACATCTACGGGTCATACAGTTGGTCTCTTCTTGGTGCTCATGAGATAGTTATGCTTTTTGGAGTTTATTCAAGAGCCAATTGTCACTTAGCTCCTCTGAGTCTCGAATGTCGAATGATCTTTGTACTCCGTCCAACTGTTTGCGAATAATGTCGTACGACCTACTGTACATCATGTTCATGGTGGGACTAGCTCCCTCTGGGTTGTAATAGATGAGAATGAGAGGGAATTGAACTCTGTCTCCTCTGTCCCATTCTTTTAGAAGCAATTAGACCAGTTTTCTCTCGAGAAAGAAACAATTGTACACACGGACAACATACTGAACGAGTAGATGATAAATCTTGGGTTACCTTCTTCTAACTCTTGGGCAACACTTTCCAAGCTTGTTTCCTCAAACTTTTCATCCACTTCCAAAGAATTCTTAGCTTTATCAACCTTCAGGAGAAGAGCAGAGCTATAGTTGGCTCGGGAGAAACGAAGCTTCTTGAATGCGGCCAGCAGATCTTCAGATGGTTTACAGTCACCCATATCTTTTATTCTTCCTTTATTGCGTCGAGTTGTTTTGGTGGTAGAGATCGTAAACGACCGGAAAATTACTTTTTGAATCGATACTTGATCGTTACGTCATTCTTGGAGGACATGAACAGTAAGCCAGCCTTTTTCTCATCTAGGACAGGTTCTTCTGTACTTACGAGCTGGAACTCCAAGACTTGCAGCAGTATGCAAGCAATCAATTTCATTTCATTCTTGGCAAAGAATCTACCTGGGCATTGGTGCACACCACCTCCAAAAACAACAAATGCACCGGACAGCTTGATCCTATCTCCATCTTTTGTCCACTTTTGCTCTGCCTTGTTCAAGAAACGATATGGCTGGAACTCTGACGGATTCTCGAAAATTTCTGGATCGTTATGAGAAGGTACTAACATAATGTTTTCTTCCTTGAAGAGTTTGAACACATTACCTTTGTGATCAGCGAACTTTAGGTTGTCACTAGCTCTCCTGGCAACAAAACTGAGAGAGCTCACTCTCAATGTTTCATCGATCAATGAATCCAATTTCGGCATCTTGTTCAGCAACTCATGACTCAGTGGAGGGAGCAATGCATCAGTGCTCTTCAAGTGATCTACCTCCTTCAACACGCTCTGAGCCTCCTCTACAATTTCTTGGGAATACTTTGGAGGTAATTTCATCAAAAAGTACATGGCCCAGAATGTAGCAATCGTAGTGTTCACCAAACTTAGCCAATTTAGAACCATCTGGGCAGCTGCCGCATCATCTTCGTTGACCTCTTCATAAAGAACTGCTCTCTCCTTTACTAGTGGACATGCTTCTTCATGGAGAGGAGCCTTGAATAGATCATTGTATCTCTTTCGGTCTTCGAATGCCTTCTTCTTGAGGACATCAGGCAGCTCGCTAGCCAATAGTAGCATATGAGCATCAAAATTGGTGAAAAACTCCAATACTTGATCATATGGCAAGCCATCACCAAACAGAGCAAATGTACTGGCATCAGAAATTAACTTGGCCGCAAATTTAGATAGTGGTGCCTCTCTCCAACCATCTGCATCCTTGGGTGTGGTATCGCTCACTAGACAACTCTCTAACTTCATTTGGGCTCTTGCTGTCAGAAGTGGCAAATCATCATTCTGAAGGTGCTTTGTGATCAACTTGTTAGACGCATGAGTCAAATCTTCCATGTGTGAAGTTTCCTTTGAAAGACCAAAGAGTTTCTCACTGAGAATAACAGCTAATTCGTGCATTTCAAAATTCTTGGGACTAGAGAAAATGGAAGAGATGTCCTTTGGGTGACACACAAATGTCATGAATCGACCCATGACGTAGATAGTGAAGATATCTTCCTTGTACTTCTCTCTCAAGGACTGAATATATTCATATGGATTCTTGCTAAAATCAGCGACAACTCCTAGATACGGAATGTAGCCTGAGATGAGCCTTGGACGATTCTTCTTCTTGTGATCGAAGAACAGTGGTGTCAGGTGGATCTTGTTCAACACGACGAGAAGTGCGGCATAGGTCACGAGAGCAACACCCGCAAGTATCGAAAGAACATTCAAAAGTGACATGGTTAAAGGTAGGAAGTGTGTTCTTTTTGTGTTGTTGACAGAACTAAAGCGACAAAGGTGTTGATGCATATCTGCCTTGGAGAGGAGTGTCCCGGTATTCGGACTTTCCTTGTCTGGAAATCCATCGTTCCCTGACAAGTGATGTGTGATTCCACAAACAAAACAAGGAGATGTCGTTTACAAGCTCTTTAGCACCAAGAAAAGTACCTTACTGGCAGGCAAGACTTTGCTCTTTGTTATGCGACAAGTCAACTTAGATTTTACTAAATCTCTTCAACAATTCCTAAAGGTTGCTCGGTTGGGTTGATTATCGAGGAATCCATGACCCAAAGTGAAGTATAAGAACAGGACAAAATAATCGTAAGAGGTGGTGTCTGACGGATGTTTTTGCATCAGAATTTTTTTTGGCGCCAACGAAACATAACCGTTAATCCGATGTCATTGTAAAACAAAAAATTTTGCGTGTTTTTGGATTGTGCGAATTCATAACGTAAAACATTCGAACAACCTTCATTATTTTATTTTCACGCTTTGAGTGTCCAGTTACCCCCAACCAGCACTCATTCATTCTTTGGACGACAATCAATACTATCATTCCTACGATATCATAACAGTTTGTCATTCACGCGTGAACAAAAAAGCTTTTTTCGACAGCCCAAACTTTCACATCATCCACCAAACAACAACAAAAAAAAACAGCAACAACAACAACAATAATACTATATCATGTCAGCGAACATTATTGATCCAACAAGAGTTGTTTTGAAGCTTAGAACACTTGCTCTTTCACCATCCAATCGTGCAGTCATTTGCAGAAGAGGTGTTCCTGCTTCACTCGTTCAATTTTTGAATCAGAGTCAACCTGGTTCTCAAGTGAGTGCACTCGCAATTGAGACACTGTACTTGTTGAGTGAAGAAGAATCGAATCTTCAGTTGCTTGCCTCTGAACCAAATTTGCTCTCCACTGTTCAACACACTTTTGCATGCATTACATCAGAGGATGGCCATGGTGGTGTGACTGAGAGAGCGGCCTCTCCTCTCAACACACAATCATCAGCACACAATGATCATCAAGGAGGTGTGAAACTCGAGGATGAATTTGTGCTCAAAATGAAGAAAAATATGGAACACCATTGTGAAGAGCTATTGAAACGATTACAGCCTCAAGACGTTAAAACACAAGACAAGAAGGAGAAGGAAAAGATGAGAAAGAAGCACACTGTTCAATTCCAACTCGATAATTTAGTTCAGAATAGAAAAACGATTGAAAATGTTTTGTTGAAGAATTCTGGAACCATTTCATACAAGTTTAACATTGAAGGAGACTATGTGTCTGTCTATACGAGATCAAAGACTGAGAATCTGATTGTAGAGTTGTCTGAATTTGGAAAAGTCACTGTTTTGCAAGATTCAATCTGTGAAACAGAGTACAATAACGAAAATGTGTTAAATGTGAATAATGGAAAGAAGCCAGAGTACCTCAAGAGAGACAATTCCTCATCGAACAACATGAGTGACTATAAGAAGTCTCTTGTGTCTGTCAGCAGAGAAGACAGACTGAAGAAGAGGAAGGAGACAAGCAAGTCGTCGTCGTCTTCTGCACAAAAGAAGGCTGAAGAGGACAATGGTGGTGGCTTCTTGAAGAAGCTAACGTCTGTGTTCTGGTAAGACAAGCAGAGAGAAAGGAGACTTTGGTTGTTCGCGGCCCATTTACTGAGCACTCAAGCATATTCTTGTGAACCAACCACATGCAGTTTTTGGTGTTTCACATGCTCGCCCCAGACAAACATTTTTGCTTATTCACACACATGATAACATTTCATTTCGACTACCACCAACACCTCTTTGTTCTTTGAGGAGAAGCACAAACAGCCATCCAGAGGTTCTATAATTCCATATCATCTTTATTTGCCTTTTCATTACTCAATTGATATGAAATAAAGGTTAACTCAATTGTAATTTGTTCTGGTCTGTCAATCGAACCTCCTGATTATGAACTCTCAAGTTCGCCTGCAACACCCACAAACAAAGAGCAAAAAAAGCAAAAACAACAACATAGATAACGTTCACAAACAACAACAACAACCAAACATGATCAGAACATCACGACCAGCAATATCTCTCATGATGAGAGCATCCAACACAAGAGTTGCTACATCAACACCAGCAACAGTGATACATCGACAAAAGCATGTGGCTGCTACTCCACAAGATGCTGCCCAAGTGTTCCAATACAGCAAATATGGGTTGAGACAGAGAGTATCTCAATATTTCTACAATCCAAAGCCAATCAAGAGCATGGGTATTGAACAAGAAGAGGCATTCTATCAAAAACAATCTGCAAGCTCCTCATTGTCCAATGCATTGACAGCTACAGTCATCTTTTTGGTTTCTGGTTACCTTGGGTTCTCTCTCTCGACTGGAGTGAGCTCTATTGCTCCAAAGGAAGAAGAAGATTAGAAAATGCCTTGTCATTATTATTGTTTGTAGATTTTAGCGGCCTTGTTATCTGCAAGTGCGTGGAATAAAAGGAAGCTCGTTGTACTTGTACTCAATATTTTGTATGTTTGGCAATTAGTAACACAATTGGATGGATGGATGAGAAGATGCTTGAAATAGTAATAAGTATCGAATTCACTTTGCTGCGCATGATCACGGATAATAAGTGGGTGTATGTCCCATTGGCGCATTGTAAACTTTGTTTTTGATACGACGGGGTTGTTTTTTCATTGTATTATTAGTCAACCAATGTTTGATCACATATTTATAAAGCAAAGAGTTTGAGCGTGTTCATGAACTGTTAAAACACAATCAAAATCAAACTCTGCTACATCATACAACCAATCATCCAATATCGATACAATATGTCATTCTTTCCATTTGTAAGCAAGAAAAAGGCAGAAGAACCAGCTCCTCCGCGTGCAACACTCTCAGACACTTGGTCTCGTGGTCGTTTCAAGTGGCCAACAGGAGTGAACGAGTACTCCACGGTCCAACACAACTCTCTGGTCAAATTGACAAGTCAGAAGACACCTGAACCTGAGGAACATGTGGAGCATCCTCACCATCGACCCCATATCAAAGACGTCTTGGGAAATATCAAGGCTACAGAAGATGCTGCTTGATGAACAACCAAGATCAATCTCACATGTACAATAAACTCCTGAAAAATCATCGAGCAATCCGCTGTAACTTTTCTTCTTGTGCAGTTCACTTCAAAAAAGGAACTTTCAACAAATCAAAAAAAAGTGAGCACAACACAACGCATGCTTTAAAAATCACCCACAACAACACAAATGAGCAGTAGTAGTATTCATCCAGTGCCATTGGCCAACAAACTTCAAACAAAGAAGAAAACATTGACCGAAGCATCCGAAATTGCTCAAACACAACAAACACAGGCACAGCAGAGACAACGAGAAGTGAGAGAGGAGTTGGAACGACGGAGGAAACAGCGAGAAGAACAAGAAGAAAAGAAGCGAATCGCATCGAGCAACGACATTTTTGCAAAGAATGATATAGATCCACAGGGTAAAGCACTGTTCATGCTGAGAGAGTTGGAAGTTGAGTATGAGGGGTTGAATCGAGTACATTCGGAGATTACGGATCAAATGTCAAAACTGCAGATTGAAGAGAAGATTTTGCAGAGACAGTTGCAATTTTATGAAAACATGTTGCGTCAACAGCAACAACAACAGACGACGAGTCATGTTGGTGAAAGTGTGATTCATGTGGACAGTAGTAATGTTCGTGCTCAGAATAGTGTTCGATTGGATGCGAGTCTCAATGATTTTGTGCAGAGAATTACCAATGGATCTGCTATTGTTTCTGGTAGCAGTAGTAGTAGTAGTAGTATAATGATGGACAGTATGTCATCGTTGAATCATGCTGCTGCTGCTGCATCATCTTCATTGTCATCACTGTCTGGTTCAGTGGTGTTAGATGTGGATGCGATACAGAGAGGAATGAGTGGTAACCAATCTGATGATTATCACCACTTTAACATGTATGATCACGAGGGTGACCAGTATGGTCTCAGCAGTGGAACAGAGGTGTTTGGTGCTCCGGCTGTTCATCTGTATGGTACAATGATCGATGGTACCTCATATGATACGGATCCTGCTCTTTTATCCACCATGCCTTCAGCCGCTTCTTCTTCGACAAATGATTTGATTCGCTCGTCCGATGATAATCAAGTAATTATAATGGATCAAAGAAGCGACAATCATGAGAATGACTACGGTGAAGAGTATGATGGTGAGGAAGCAGCGATGGATGACAATGGAGAAGAAGACGGTATGGGAGAATATCTGGACGAGGACGATGAGGACGAAGACATGGATGATGTTGAGCGATTACAGTCAGTGCTGCAGGGTAGGTGAACCAAGAACTAATCGAATTTAAATATAGTGGATATAGCAATAATATCAGCGTGGTCAGACAGCTGAGAAAAATTCGCGAGACCCCCGACAAATCTACGAGCAGAAGAAAAATTTGGTTGTCGAACGCTGCAGAGGAACACTCGCAAGGTTGTTAATAAATATGAACGAATCAATTGATCAACAAATTCAATTGGAAGGTAAGCGTTTTCAGTTCCTTCAACCATATCGTTCACCAGTCACTCTACTCAGTGCTAACAATCAGCTCCCAAGCAAAGAATTTGTTGAAAACATGGTTGAAGTCAGATGATAGTAAAGAAGAGCTTGTTAAGCATAGAAAAACTTCTAGCTCTAAATCCCCTCCACCTAAACCGAAACAAAGAACGATGAATGCTAAATCAACGACAGCGACAACGATAGCATCTCTATTATCACCTTCTCTTTCTCAACAAGTAGCTCCGAGTTTGATCTCTCCGGTGCCAAATCCACCAAAGTATCATTGGGCTTCTAGTCGTGTAAATGGAGCTCAAGCAGAGAGGACGCAAAAACCAACTTTGATTGTGAAAACAGATGTAAGTATCGAAGCGAAAAAGGAGGAAGAGTTGTGTCATGTGCAACGGTTGAGAGACTTGATCAACATGAGAGATTCATTGATTAAAGAGCAGAATCAACTATCCTCCAACAGTTGGACAAATGGAACTGGCAAGAATAAGAATGTATATACACCAAAAAATACTGTTACGTCTATCTCAGTATCTGATCGAGAAAAGGAGCGAATATTAAAGGAGGAAGTAGAATCCTTACGAAAGCAGATCGATTTTGAGAAATCTCAGCTCGAAAAGTTGAAGGAAAGGAGGAAAGAAGAATTACAAGCTATGAAAGAGAACAATTCGATGCGGAAGGAGATTGAAAAGATCAAGAAGCAACAGGATGATCTTATTAAAGCTCAATATATGAAACGCGAAAAGATTATTGGTGAGATCTTGCAGGAGTTGTTAGTTACGAAAAGATTAAAAGCAATTCGAGATGTGTTCTCAAAATGGTATCGAAAAACAAAACCTCGGATTGAACGACATAAGCGAGTACAATCAGTATCAATCTGGAAGCTGAAGAGGAAAGCATTTGCACAACTGCGAAAGCATGTGGAATCTCGAAGATCATTGAGAGAGCAACAATTGATTGAGAAGAATATGAGGGAACAACAGAAAAGAGAAGATGCAGCGTCAAAGTTTAATAGATTACGAACATTGTCTCGTTACCTTATTCGGTGGATGACACTCTATAAGATTCACAAAGAAAAGCGAATTATTCATGCACAGCATGAAAGACGGAGACAAAAGATGGAATCTTTCTTAGCAAACTTTAGTAAGATTAATCAACCAGTATTGAATACTCTACAAGAAGTGACACCGAACGTACATGGACCTTCTCTCGAATCAATACCGAAGGAACAGAATCTTGTGAATGCACAATCAGAAGCATGTGAGGTTACAACCATTCATCAGGCTGTTCTACCACCGGATACCATTCAGGATATCAAGAGTATGGAGGGCAATATTAATAATTCTTCTCCTGAAGTGGTATCAATTCCAAATCCTAACGCGAAGAAACAGGAGTTCAAGCATCCTGCGTTCTTGGTCACAATGGAGCAACGACAAGCAGAGAGAAAAGAGGGTCGTGAGAAGTTACAACAAAAATATAAACAACAGGAAGAGGAGAAAGAGAAGCGAAAGAAAGAAGAAGAAGAGAGAGTTCAAGCCGAAGAAGTTGAGAAGAAGAGACTTATTATGGAAGAGAAGAAGAAAGAAAAAGAGCTGGTTAGACTGAAGCAGGAAGAGATAGAGAGAAAGAAACAGGCAGTGATTGAAAAGAATAGAAAGGCCTATGATCATTATCGCAGATCAGTGATGAAGTATTACGGTTGGATACCTCTTAAGAAATTGCTTGAGAAGAGAACTGAGATTATGCTCGAAGCAACAAGATACTATGAATCTGGAATTTTATGTAGATGTTTTAGAGCTCTAGTACGCCATACCAAGGAGATGAAACTCATTAAAGTAGAGGAGCGACGAAGGTGTGAAGAAGTGTTTACTCACAAGGTAAACTTACGCTTAATTAGGCAAGCCTTCCGTCAGATTGTTTCAAGATTTGATCAAATTGTCAACTGGATTCAGCAAGCAGACAAGTTACACTCTTTCAATGAGTCCAAGCATATCTTCTGCCAATGGAGGACAGCCTATGAAAGGAGTCGAGAACAGAGATTGCTTGAAGAATATGAAAAAGACAAATTGGCCAACCAGTTTGCCAAGCTGTTCAACATGAGGCACTACCTCAGACAGTGGCAACAGTTTGTTATAAATCAGAAAGAGGAACGGGAAAAGAATGCCATTGGACAAGACCTAAAGAAGAAAGTGAAATATTGGTTGGATGAGTTCAGAAATCAGAACGATATTGAGTGGTGACCCGCGGCTTTTCCAGCTGGGGCAACAGAACTTGCGCAAAAACCTGGTTTCTTGCATTCTTATGGCAATTGGATTTTCACACAGCCGAAAAACAATAAACATTCACAACAACAAGGAAGATATGATCATTGCTTCTGCATCGACCAAGGACACGTTCGTCAATAGATGGGATCTTGATTCTCACATTGGACAACACGAAATCAAACTTCCACTGAGTGGCAACAAACAAGGTGTGGAAGTACTACATGGAACAGAAATTCAGGGTAGTAGATACTTGTTCAGTGGTTCTATCGATAGTTCCATTTGTTGTTGGCTTGTTGCAGATGGTGACCATGATCATAATGAGTCTCTGTTCACATTGCAAGGCCATGCCCAAACTGTGAGATCACTCACATCGATCAAGAATAGTTCTGTGTTGGTCAGTGGTTCCTGGGACTGTACCATTCGACTGTGGGACTTGTCTTCTTTGCAAAGTTCGACACCAGTGTGCTTCAAGGTGTTGGAGAGTGAATACGTTGTTTCAGGAAGTAACTGCTTCATCTCTCTAGACAATGACCCAAAGAATCAAAATCAATTCTATAGTTTGAGCCTAAAAGGATTGCTCCAACAATGGAGCACAGAATGGGATAAGCCAATTGCTGAGGCAAATGTGAACCTCGAAAGTGCTGCACCATCTTATATTCAAGCCCTCCATTCCTTGGCATCGTCTGAATTGGTAGCTACTTCTTTTAATAGTCCAAACGCCTACCTGTGGGACATTGGGAGATCTGCCACCAAACCAGTCATCGAACTGGTCAATGGAGGAAATAAGGGAATTCTGTCTTCCATTGCTTCGCTTGATTATCAGCTCTTTACAGGATCCCAGGATGGTATGCTATTGGCGTGGGATATCAGACAACAAACACAGCCTATTGCAGTCCAACAGGCTCATAATGGCACCTGTGCTTCTATTGATACCTTTGGAAGCGAGCTTGTTGTTTCAGGAGGTTCGGACAACACAATCAGGGTGTGGAAATCTGGATCAGGGCTCTTGGAGCTTCAACAAGAACTGAAAGACTGCCAAGCAGGAATCAAGGGAGTCTGGACCCTGCATTGTATGCCACCAACTCCAACCACTCATTAATTACTCCGCTTCCCTCAGAATTTTGATCAAACCAAGAACGAAAAACAAAGTTTTTTAGTGTTCCAGTTCTCATCACCTACACTCAGTCTTTCATCATCACCATCACATATGGCATCCAACTATTGGACTTCCTCCCAGTTCAAACAATGGGTTCCACTCGCAAAGCTCTACCGGAAACAACTTGCCATCTCCAACAATAGCAGCAACAGTCGTGATGAATCAACAACAACAACAACTGCAACATCATCCAACAATAACACTCAACAATCATCATCATCATCATCATCACACAACAAGAAACGCTTCTCCGAAACAGAGAAACAAATGCTCATTTTTTACTATATTGAAATGGTGCACAAGTGGGGCGAAAAGCTTCAATTGCAACAACGAGTCATTAGCACAGCCATTGTCTATATTCGACGCTTCTACATTAAGAATGAACTGACTGATTGTGATCCATACTTGCTATCGCCCACTGCACTGCTTCTCGCTACAAAAATGGAAGAATGTCCGCACAATTACAAGACGAGTATCGTAAAGGTACTGCCAAGTGATTATCCCTATGGTATGCACATGGTGATTGAGTGTGAGGCGTACTTGATGGAACATTTGGACTTTCATTTGCACGTGTTTCATCCCTATAAGCCACTAGAGTTGTTTATTCGACAGTTGGAACAGTGTTTTGTGTCTGGTGTGACGACGACAAGTGCTGGATCGACACCGACAAGTACACCGACACTCACACCTACAACAACTACAACTACTACCACACCAACGCCAACTAATGCTGCAGTTGCTGCTTCCTGTTTGGAAATGACAGCCAATTATCAAATGTGCATCAATTTCATCAATGACAGCTACTATAGTCCCACCATTTGTTTACAGTATGCACCGCATCACATTGCGTTGGCAGCCATTTACATGTGTGGTATTTTGTTTGATCAGACAACGACGGGCGATACGGATTGGATGCGCAAGTGGTTCTATGACTTGAATGTGGACATGAGTGAGATTTCGGACATTGTGAATGACATGTTGGAAATGTACAAGATGATTCATGCACTCAAGACGGGTGATGAAATTGGAATGATGTTGCTAAAGTTGGAAGGTGTGCGGCGAGAGGAACGGAGGAAGGAGGCCAACCAAAAGATGATGCATCGGATGCAGCACCCTATGCAGCCACAACCACCAATGCAACAACAGCATCCACATGCCCCACATCCCTCTCAATTGCAACACCTACAGCAGCAGCAACAGGGTCCACCTCAATCCATGATGATACCGCATCACATGATGGATCCAACAACAGCTGCGGCTGCGATGCAAGCTGGTCTCTCCATGGTACCACCTCCGGGCACAGTTCCTTCATCTTCTTCCATACCACCATCACAACAACAACAACAACCACCAATTATGCCACCAGGTACGGGCATGGTGTTTCCAGGAGCGGGGCCTGCAATGCTACATCATCCTCATGCGATGGCACCTCATCCGCATCATCCATCTCAGCAACCGCATCATTATCCTTATCCTCACCATCTTGCGCAACAACAACAAGCTTCCATGTATCAGCAGCAGCAACAACCACCTCCATCATCCCACCATCAATAAAACTGGTGAACATACATGTCTGTTGTTAACAAGATGTATTTCCTTAATATTTCTCCACAAACAAACAAAATGAGTAAAGTCGTATTAGACTGCCTACCTCTACAGTTCTCTTCGTACATTGTACCCATGGCAAACCCAAACTACTTAGTAGTAGACATGAGAAGTGAGATTAAAGAGATAGTGATGCAAAAGGCGTTATTGGGATGGTGAGCTAATCCTACATTGTTTAAACATTATTAAAATGGATGACAGCCGGAGAGGAAATGTTTCAAAATATATTACAAGATTCTTCAATCCAACTACTCAAAACTACTCTGAAGTTCCTTCATCAGGTCACTCAAGTCTTTTTCTTGTGCTTCCTCACCAATTAGATCCTCTTCATGGATTGTTGGTCGTGTATCATAGGCATATTCCAGTCCAGCACTCAACTGCTGCAGACTCAATTGTTCTGTGGATGCAATGCTCGACGTTGGTACTGTTTGATCATCATTCACCGCCAGTTCCTTTTCATCTTCAGTCACAATTTCAATGCCCCACTCGTTATCCATGTGCTCAACTGGATCATCAGCCTCCAAAACACCTGCATCTCCATTGTTCATCATGATCTCGTACTGTCTTCTTGCTTGAGCATCACTAGATAGTAACTGTTGGAATTCCTTTTGTCTGTCTACGCAGGCTGTATTCGTACAGGAAGTGTTCGGTTTCAGTACCATTGAAGGAAAGAAGTCTGTCATGGCACTGTACCCCAAATAGTAGGACACCTTTCCAAAGTTTAGCAAGTACTTTAGCACATTTTGTACGAGGAATCCTGCGGTGATACCCATGGTTGTCGGCAAAGATGCCGCACAAACATTCTCACGCTTCACTTGCTTAATATTGTTGGCAACAACGAGAGGAGGAGCACACTGGTAGCACGCTGTCTGACCCGGTATCAGAAACTGAATGTGACCACTGACTGCGTCCTCTGAAACACCAGACTCCATCCACCGAATATTCAACTCGTTACACGCTTGATTAATCGCCATTCGTGCATCAAAATTATCGACGCAGCTCAACACGAGATCCACAGGTCGCTCACACTCATCATCAGCATCAACACTACCACCAACAATACTACCACCAGTCTGAATAGTCTTCATAAATTGATCAAACTGTTCAATCGTCGAACAAATATTGTAATCATAGCATTCGAACTGCACATCGGGATTAATCTCCACAAGTGAAGCTCTACTGGCCTCCACTTTGCTCATACCGACCTGATTCGGCGTAAAGAACAATCGATTCATGTTCGCAATCGTCACTCGATCAAAATCAAACAACAATAGCTTTCCAATGCCACATCTCGTGAGCATCTCTGCAGCAACACTGCCCACACCACCCAAACCAACAATAGCAATGGAGAAGCATCGAATTCGTTCATATTCTTCCACGATACCCATTTGCTTGAGTGCCATGAGACGACTGTATGGATTGTCGTCACGAACTTCACTGCTCATGCTTTGAATCTTGTGTCTTTGTTGTTTTTGATCATCATCTTTATGATTCTTGTTGGTGGTTTGTTGCAAGAGAAGGATCTGTTGCTTCAATTGTTGAATCTCGAGTTTGAGTTGGTCAATCTCCGGATGCATTGACTTAGTTTTTTTGGTTTTTGCTTGCTTCGTTAGAGAAAAAAAGCCTACATTACTGAGGGTTCTCGAGTAGTCTCCTATCTCAATACTAACTCAGCCAGATGGTGCTTAACTTCTCTATTCGAAATGGGAAGAGGTGGTTCCACCATTGTATGAACGTAGACGCTGTAAAAGTTAAATTAACAACCTACTTCCACCCCAGGCGGAATCACGAGTCGCGAACGATTGAAGGTTGATGATCCTTCGTTTGAAAGAATTCCTGGTTTGACAATTTGCGACTGAGGGAAGGCAAATTGTCGCGAAGACCTTCAAGGAATGATAGGCTCAAAACTGCTTGGCAAAGAAAGCAAGAACATATGTGAACAGTGCGAAACGGAGGTGTGCGCCTTCACCGACAAAAGTGAAACAGCAGCAATGAAGGGTGACACCGCTTGAAGTAAAACAAGTGACAATAAAGTGAGCAACCGCAATGGATAAGTTCAGAAACAACAGGCAAAACAGTAACCACCCCTTGCGGGATTTTTCTTGGTAATAGGAAGTAAGGAAAATTGCTGTAGTGGTTGCTTATTACTTATGGCCGAAAATGCGACAAAAGACAGGGCAAAGATGAATTCTCACGTTTTTATTGTGGTTTTTTGGAACTTGGAGAGCTCTTGACAAAACAAATTTTGCTCTTGAAATTTGTTATCGCCGAGAATGGTTGCAATTGGGTTACACTTACACAAAGGAATCGTTCAATTTAAATTCCATCGATTGCTCATGTCCTACTAGAAGAGAACACTAGAACGAGGTCTGGAAGAGAAAGAAATTGAACACTGGTTTCGATTAGGAAAGGGAGCACTGCGCCCGAATGTGGTGGATGAGCATTTTCAATATCGCCACGGCAACAAACCTTAGTGTATATTCAAGATAATGACGGTGTGTTTAACAGAGAAGAAAATGGGTGATCGGTTGTGGTACCCTTAACATCAACCTTATTCAGAGCTCAAGCGGGGTCTCTTACTCTTATGTTCCTCTTCCTCTTCTTCACTCTCGAGTCTGAGCTCCCCCTCTTTCTCCAATGTGTAGTCAGATGCTAGGATCACAGGGCACAACAAACAGTCATACCTATCCTTGTGCTCCACACAATTTTGCAAGTAGGGCATGATCTGATGCTGGACCACAGACAAAGGAATGTTCAGCTTTGATTTCAACACGTAGGCAGTATGTTTTTGCCTGTATTCGTAGTCATCAGTGGGATCAATCTTCTTCAGACTTTGAACCGCTTGATCATCCTCATAACAGTCAACACAAACAAATCCATCAGCTACAAGTTTCACATCTCCCCAGGAGTCGAATTTTCGTGAGAATTCTGCAGAATACACCGTGTGATCCATATTTCCAACTGTAGCAGATCCATTTGCAGTGTAAGTACAGTTCAAAATCACATGATCTCCAACACGTACCACAACCTCTTCCGAATAACTTTTCTTCCAAATGAAAGAGACAGGCGTCAGTTGTCAGTGCCCACAAAGTAAATGAAATGACATGTACCAACATGGCCCTCCTTCACAAGAAAGATGGAGTTCATCGTAGTCTACACCTTCATCGTCCTCCTCTTCTTCGAGTTCACTGTCTTCCTCCTCTTCTTCTGCGACCTTTGTTGAGCTCTCTTCGTCGTTGAGCCTCCTCTTCTTTTAATTCCTTTTGTCGTTCGTTTCGGCGACGTATGGCACATTCGTACTGACCTCCACTGCAAACTTCACACTCAAAAGGAAACTCACCCATTACTTTCTTTGTGTGAACGAGAATTTCTCGTTTTAGTTTGTTTATGAACTAGATGTTAGTTCTGAAAGAATCTCCGATTTAAAGATTTTTAATACTCTGCCAGGTCAACTGAGGCCAAATTCGTTGAACGTGTATTGCGTACAAACTATAGAGAAGTCCTTTCTGGACAGATTTCCATTCCCGCAAGGTTCAAAAGAAGAATTTCGAATCCACGTTCAGACATCTGAAAAGAAAGTAATCACACGTTTTAGTAGGCAATGGCAAAGCAGCGTTTTAACTCGAGCACAACTGCAGATCAGGTTCTCGAAGGAAAGAATCTCACAGATGAGTACTTTGTGGTCACTGGTTCCTCTGGTGGAATTGTATGTATTGATTGTTCGTTGTTTTATTAGATTTCAATTGGTCCTTAAACTACAAAAAATGGCTAAATAGGGAGAAGAAACTGCTCGCACACTGTTCAATCACGGTGCCACCGTTGTAATGGCCAGCAGAAGCATGGAAAAGCTGCAGGGAGCAGAGAAACGTATCAAGGATCAATGTTCCGATTCATGTGGTGGTAAGCTCTATCTGGAAGAGCTGGATCTGGCATCACTCAATTCCATTGATGAATTCTCCAAGGGTTATCACGAACGCTATCCAAAATTGAATGTTCTGATCAATAATGCAGGCCAAATGATTCCTCCTCTATCCTACACGGAGGACGGATTTGAAACACAGATGGGAATCAATCATATGGGTCATTTTGCGTTGACTCTCAAGTTGCTGGATGTTATGAAGGATACCTCGGAGAAGGACAACAAGGAGGGCAGAGTGATCAATGTGAGCTCTTTAGGTCACAGATTTGATCACATTCACTTTGATGATATGCACTACAAGAATCGATCATATTCAAAGTGGCGAGCATATGGTCAGAGCAAGGTGGCCAACATTTTGTTCACCAAGGAATTGAACAAGCGATTGAAGGAGTCCAAAGTGAGCATTACATCCAATTCGCTTCATCCAGGGAACATTTCAACAGATCTACAAAGGCATAATACAGGTTGGATAAATAAAGTGGGATTATCTCTATTGTCCCTGGTATTCGAGAGCATTCCTCAGGGAGCTGCTACTCAGGTGTACCTTGCAACCAGTGAGGATTTGAACGGAAAGGGTGGACTCTACTTTGACGATTGCAAAGAAAAGACTCCTTCTCGTCATGCTAGGGATGCTGATGTTGCTGCCAAGTTGTTTATACACAGCGAAGAAGCTACCAACACCAAGTATCCCTTTTAAGAAGTCATTCTGATGGGAGTTCCACCTTGTATATAAACTATTCTGAATTCACCCACGAATACTCATTTTGAAGCTTATCCACCTATCGTCAGCCTCTTCATACTCATTATACATATAAAATACAATCCAGTACCTTTCTCAACTGTAGGTCGTCTTGATGCTTATTCGGTTCGCTGCATTCATAAAAACTTGCATCGCTCATAACACTCACCGTATCATCTATGGCCCCTCCCAAGAAGGCAGCTCCATAGACACTATTACCCAGTTCATACACATACACATAGTACTTGAGATGAGTCAGTCGATCCACAACTGTTATTTGGGTGAACTGTTGATCATCAACTGATTCCTCCTCCTCACCTAACATGCATGCCAGATCGGGCCAAAATGGTTCATTACTTGAGTAACGCAAACCTGAGGAAAGTACTTGCTTGGCAAACCATGAACACTCGCTTTCCTTGTCAGGGAAATCAGATCTATGATAATTCTTTGACTCAGACACATACAGATTATTCTTGTATTGGGCTTTCACCCGATAAAAGAACTTGTAGGCTTGCTCCTGACCTACATGCAACCCTGGATCGATCTTGTCTTCACTTGAGAAACCCACTGGGAGATTTGGTCCGTACTTTAACATGTACAACTCTTTCCAAGCAGGGTATTGATTCTGGCTCCATTTGTGGCAAACAAGGGCAATGCGGTGACACAGATCGTGTGCATCACAAAAGCTGAAGACGTAAGACAAAACGTCATCGCTCAACCAGAGCTTGGCTCCTCTTGCCTTGGTTGTACAAGTTGTTGGTCGCCTTTTTGTGACAGGTCTCGCCTTGCTCATGGTTCTGTTCTTGATTCTGTTCCTCAGAACGTCGTTTTCCACAACAAAACTCAAAAGCCTACATTACTGAGGGTTCTCGAGTAGTCTCCTATCTCAATACGAACGGCAAAAGTGGAAGGAGGACCATCTTGCCAAAAAAACTCACAACAAGCAGGAACACCCTGGGAACAATTTTTCTTCAAAACAAACCAGAACTCGCACGAGAACCACAAAATGTGTGAACTTGAACAGGAGAGTGGCTTGCATTGGCAATTGCCTGATGATGTTTCACTTGTTATTCTGTCTTTCTTGGAAGTTAGTGACTTGAGTCACGTGAGGCTTGCTCAAAAGTCATGGAGCATATTTGAACTAACAGAGCACAATCACTTGTGGAAGCCTGTGTTTCAATCTGTCATTGATCGTCCCAGATATGAATCCATTAAATCGAGTATTCTGGAGCGCGGCCAATCCGTGAGCAACTACAGGGACAAAGTACTGCTGTTAAAACAAGTCTTGTCAGACATTGTTGAAAAAAGAAAGAAAGATATTGTTACTGTACCTTCAATATTGGATCGCCCACATCATAAATACCTTGGCTTCAATGGATTAGATGAGTTCTCTGTTGACACGATTCAAGTGAAGAAGAAAAAACTGGATAACATCAAGGTTGTTGTCGTAGGAGATGGATCCGTAGGTAAGACATATCTACAAATCAGAGCTGCTCAAAACTATTACCCAGAGTACTATTACCCGTCAGTGATGGACAATTATTGTGTTGAGACGACGTGGGGAGGATTGAAGAGATCAATCATATTTTGGGACACTGCTGGATCAGACGACTATGAACGGTTGAGACCTCTATCCTATCCATACACTGATATTTTTCTCATGTGCTTCTCTGTTGTCAATCATTCGAGCTTTCAGAACATTACAAAGAAGTGGTTGTCTGAAGTAATGCATCACTGGCCTGAAGCAATCGTAATGTTAGTGGGAACCAAAATCGATCTGAGAGGCAGACTTTCTCATCCTTTATCGAATGTTTTGGATATGGTCACGCACGAAGAAGGAGAATGCATGGCCAAACACCACAACTGTATGTTGTACATAGAAACCAGTGCACTCAGCGGACAGAATCTACATGTAGAGTTTCATGACACTCTGGCGAGATGCGCTCTCATCGGATATTACATGCGCAGAAACGCGAGCACTGGCAACAACCATGGCAAGTGTATCTTGTGTTAAAGGGACATCAGAAATCAGGTCATAATAACACAAACCAGAATCATAAGCCTCAAACCGACTGAGAGGGAACTATTTTTTTTAATCCACCCATTTCGGTTGCTCACTTTATTGTCTTTTGTTTTCTTCGGCCATCGCTCGAAGAGCAATGACCCTCGGTCACCTGATTAATTCTCAATGGCGCAGAAAGTGGTCTAATTTACTTCAAAGATGTCTACGTTCATACAATGGTGGAACCACCTCTTCCCATTTCGAATAGAGAAGTTAAGCACCATCTGGCTGAGTTAGTATTGAGATAGGAGACTACTCGAGAACCCTCAGTAATGTAGGCTTTTATCTTCTGACAACAAAGCAAGCATTTGAGAATGAAACTACCTCCTATCGAAACAGTGTACAATGAGCTGAGGAAAGAGGAACGAAGAAATAAGATAAGAGAACAAAGGAGCAAGCACATTTTAGAGGAGATTGAATTGGCCGAGGAAGCGAATCAGATTTACGGAAATCAGACATTGATTCACCGAATGGACGAGTATCTTAGCTCTGAAGGGAGTGAGATTGAAGGAGATTTGGGAGATGAGGAGAATGGTCCTTCGTTGAAACCAAAAGACTATGACAGCGATACCACCGAGTTTGATGAAGAACAGATGCGTAATTACTTTTTACCAACAGAGGATCTTGTCACGAAAGAAAGAGAGGAAAAGCTTGGGGAATTGTTGAACAAGTACAAGAAGGAGAGAAAGAAAGAGATAAAAAGGAGGGAACAGCATTCAGTCCCAACAAGAAGTGTCACATCCTTTGGTGACTATTCAACAGTAAACCACCGAGACCAATGGAACGACAGAAGAAAGAGGAGTAAGACAGAACTGGGATTTCGAGCTCGGGATGTAGATGATTTCCATGATAGCACACTAAGCGCGAAACCTATGGAGACATTAATGGACAAGGATATGTTAAGACCTTATCGAACAAAGAAACTTACTTTGGAGAGCGTTCTACAACCAACTGCCGAGATGAAAGACAGGAATGCCTCTCCTAAGAAGCAGAATCTGGGAACCAAATCTGTTCTTGATTCTCGTCATTCTTCTCCAAAGAGCAAGATACTTGATCGATCTCTTTCGACAACACCACTACCACCTACCTCACTCTATCTGAAAGAAAGACCATTGGAAAAAGTTAACTCTCATAAGTTAGTACTTCGAAAGAAGTCTTCATCTCCACCAATCCCTCCATCAGATAATTATCCCTCTCAAATACTGACCGATTCTTTTGATCGGTCATCTGTGACTCAAAGTTTTAGCAGACGGCTATTCGTTGATGAAGTGTTCGCTCCGAGATCGCCAAAGAGTCATCCAATGAATGAATTCAGTAAGTTTGCTCGAGTCGATGAATCCTTCCTCGATATGAGTTCGTCTCAACATGAGCCCCTCGTAGGCGTAACCCACTCTCAAGCTTTTGATGGAAAGAGTAACAACTACCATTGCACGAGTAGGGATGTTGTTCTCAGCACACTTCGCGAGAAGAAAAAGAAGGGAATAGATGTCCATACTCGACTCTATCCTAAAACAGTGCCATTCAAGGGACCTAAGGTCATATTCAAGAGTAACGAAATGAAGCTTCACGAGGTGTGGGAATACTGGGAAGACTACAAACACAAGTACAGGCCGAACTATCACCGCAAGGTCACTGCAAAGTTTGGTCCTGGAGGAAAACCAAGAGAATATGCAGATAGGCTTCCCAAAATCTCACTCGTTCCCGTCGAGAGTGGTTTTCAATCGTTCATATCAGAAGGCAGCAGTTCAGAAGAAGACACAAGATCATAGATTCGCTTGGCCACCGTCGCGGCGGGAACTTGCGAGCAGCAAACTGAATCCTCCAAAACGCCGCGTGAAAATTCTTTCTTCGAACGGGTCACATAAAAACTCTGGAGTTCTTCAACAACAAACAAACTTCAACTCACACAACATCACAACATCACAACATCACTCACAAAAAAATGATCATGCTTGTTCTGCAATTCGTTGCTTTTTTGGCTCTGTTGATCCTGGGAGCATGGTGTGTCAGTGAAGGTGGAGACATTCTCGGAGACAAGTACGATGCGACTGTCATTGGTGGATTTGTGATTGCTTGGCTCAACACTGCACCAGAAACCATCTTTTTTATCACGGCACTCGAAAGTGGACAGCCTCACTTTGCCATGGGTGCCATCTCTGGTAGTGCCATTGTCGTGTGCACAATTGCCGTCGGTGCCTGTGTCTTTATCGGTGCCAATTCGCGCAAAAATCAGAGCATTTCACTGTTTCCTGGAGTGAGAAGACAGGCGAGTATGTTGGGTGCTTCTCTGATTGTTTTGGTGTGCAATCTCCTGTTTGGTTTCAACATGTGGATTGGCTACTTGGGTGTTGCACTGTACGGTGCATTCATTCTGTGGACATTGTTGCACAAGTCAGTGTCAGGTGGATCATCAACAACAACAACAGCAACAACGGCATCATCTTCAGTCAACCATTCTTCGACTGGATCACGCTCACCAACTTCACACAATCGAGACGATATTTCGGTCACGATTGGTGAATTGAAGAATCATCACGATCACAGTGTTACGGAAGCAGATAGCGACAGTGATTCGGATGACGAGGACGAGCAACCCACTTGGAAGGGAATTGGTTATCTGATTGCTGGAGGTCTCATTATCTACCTATGTTCTGAACCATTTATCAGCACTGTTGTATCGATTGGTAAGAGCTTGGGCATTGCACCATTGGCGTTGGCCTTCTTCTTTGCACCAGTGGCAAGTGAAGCACCAGAGATTCTTGAGAGTATTTCACTGAGTCGCAAGGGAAAGACACAAAACATTAATATCGCATTCAGCAATTTGATCGGAGGAACCATATCGAAGACAACCTTGCTATTGGGAGTATGTGTCATGTTATTATTCCTCGCTATATTTTCATGAATATCTTACTAACTAACACCACCATTCACGAATTCTAGATTTTTAATTTTTACAGTGTTAGCCGCGGTTACGCTTGGGTTGAACCAACTTATTCTATCAGCTTGGCTCTCGTGTTGGCCTGTGCTGGAGCTGCAGCATCTTTCTGCCTTGCAGAAGAACACAGAGCAAGGAGAGGACAAATGCTCATTGGTCTCTTCTTGTTGTGTGCCTCCATCCAGTTCGTTGTTTCATACACTTCTGCCGGCACAACAACCACTCCATAATCCATCAATTTTGAACACAAAAAATAAAGTTGTAGTTTGTCAGCTTACAAAGCAAATTCCATTTTAATGTTCGCTCAAACATCGTCTTACTACAAGTACAGAGAGAACCAAGTGTTGAGAGTTCCATTTACATATTGGGCGAAAAGAGTTTAACCAGACTTGAACAATAAGATGGCCACCTGTCCAAGATAAAAGTAAATGAAGTGCTTGGTTTCATGGGTCACATATGAGCCAAAGTTTCTTCCAACAACACAGTGCCATGTTGGAGAGTATTTCTTGTCAAATTCCTTCTTGATGTAGGCAGCAATATCCTTCTCAATGTTGTATTTGTCAAGAGCTTGTTGTGCACAGGCAATGGCATCATTCTGTACATCATCACGCATATCAGCGTTCTTGATAACTGCTTTTCTGTCAGACATTTTTTACTGCTTTTGTTGCTTTTTGGTTGGACCAGAACAAAAAGTTAATTTCCGATTTGCTGATGTTTTTGGTGGAGCAAACATCTCCTTTCAAAAAAAAGAAGCGAAGGACAATCCTTCTACTTGTTGCTCAATAGGCTGAGTGTAGGCACTTACCTGTGTGTTCTTGTGAGTGATTCGACTGTGTTTTTATGTTTTTTGGGAAAGATTCTGTTTTGTTGATCGTAGAACGTGCATTCAAAAGGCGCCTTGTCGTTGGCGCCAACTACAAATTCCGCTGCTGGTTACAAAAAATTAGGTATAGGCATCACTTGTTTATTCCATGAAGATTAGTCGTAGGGTTCGAATAGAAATTCATCAAAGTTGGGTGCTACCTCAGGCTCTATCGATTCTTCTTCGAGCTCTTTTACCGTCATGCTCTTCTTCCGCTTCTCTGTTGGATTGACAGGTTCTGATATTCTCTCCCAGACGAGATCCATGAAGAAGTCCTTATCAAATTTGCTACTCTTAATGGCATCGTCGATTTCTGTCTTTGTGAGTCTCACAATAGAGTGACTAGTGTTCGTTGGACGAGGTACAAACCCAGTGTGGAAAGAAACACGGAACATGAACTTACCAGGTTCATCCTCCTTCTTCTTCTTATCAGTTGTGTTTGCTTCTTCATCTACTTTTACATCTTCTCTCGTATCTGCCATTTCAATATACTGTTGATTATAATTGGACTCATTGTTCAGCTTGTCTAACATTTTACGATTCGTAAAGTGATAACAACGCATATAAATATCACCCTGCAATTCCACAGATATGTCAAATGTCATTGTTCCATCCTTGACTGAATACTCCCGAGGCTCTCCCGTACTATGATCGAAATCTCTCCTCGACTGGAGAGAAGAATAGAGGAGACGCTTCGGCTTTTGCCTCGTAGGTGCTGTAAAGATCTCTAAAACTGGTTGGCACGTATGATTCGGCCCAAACTTTGGCACAGTGTACATGACAATCTGCTTCAGCAGCAGACTCTTGGAATAGTGCTTTGGTTTTCTGCCTGCCAAAATCTCGGAAAAGTATTGAACATAACGTCTCTGTGAGGGCTGTTGAACACCTCGATGTACCATGCTTCTCTTTCTCGCAAAGTGTTCCAACGCCTCACTCCCATTGTCATACAAGCCAGAGAATGTGAGATAGGAGGCAATGACAGTTCCTGTTCTTCCCCGACCGGCCAAACAATGAATCACAATGACATTTGCCGGATGGGTATTCAGAAAACTGTTGATATTGATACACATCTCCATGAGCATCTCCAACGGAGGATTGTGATGATCAGGAAAACCATACTGATTCGTCACACTGTTCGGATTAAACAAATCAGTGTTGTATTCTCTCTCTGCACACAAATTGAAGATTCGATAATGCCCATCGTGCTTACTGTTCAGATATTGAGCCACAGATTGAATATTGTTTCGATACGCAGACTCATAACCAGCACCAGGAATGGCCATGGCAATGATTCTGGGTGTAATGTACGTAAAGTCGAGATCAAAGTCATTCTCTTGGAGACGTGTCTTGTCACCACTGACGAGCCGCCTCAGAAAATTGAAGGCCATGTGTGTCTGTTTTTTGTTTTGTTTGTTGTTTGTGTTTATTTGTTCAAGTTTTGTTTGTTTGGGTGGGAGGAGTTTTTTTCATGTGTGGGGATGTCAAATCAGGAAGCGGAGGATGACGGCGTTGTGGAGCCATCTACGGAAATGGACGTCCCTGTGACAGTGGTGGAATCGTCACTACAAAGAAATTGGATCACTTTGGCAACTTGAGTGGGTGTAGTGCACTCTTGGTCGATTTGAACAGCTTCAACGATGGTCGATTCGTCAACATCCTCCATACTCTTTCGGCCATTAATTTCTTCGACGGCTCCCTCCATCAAACCAGGGCAAACGGTATTGACTCTTATCTTTTCTGATGCCAGTTCAAGAGCCAAAGAACGACAAATATCTACTTGAGTAGCTCTTGAAGTAGCATAGAGAATATTGCTTTTCTCACAATCCAGAAAAGAGGACACGATGACAATCGTTCCTGAACGGTGCTTCTTCATCAACGGAACTGCATACTTTACATTCAGAAATATTGATCGAATGCTATCTTCAAAATTTTTGTTGTAGTCCTCCATAGATATATCCTCTATTGGCATCCAAGGCCCACCACTTCTTGAAGAATCTAGAATCAACATATCTAATCGATTGAATTGATCCTTTATCCTCTGGAATAGGTTTCGTACGTCAATCTCTCTTGAGGAATTAGCTTGAATGGAGAAAATTTGAGCACTTGGAGCAAAAGAATGTACTTTGCTCTCATCCAGTTCCAATCTGACTCTATTCAGCCCAGACAAGACAACATCACATCCTTGAGAAGATAATAATTTGGCTGCTTCTTCTCCAATTCTCCCATTAGATTCAACAATAACTGCTACCTTTCCTCTGAACATATTGATTGGTTTTTGGGTGTATTACGAGTGAGATCTGCTCGAACACAAAAATAACACGAGGTTTATTTGTTCAGATCAGTTTTGGAACAATTGATTTTCGCTCAGGTAGTAACGGTAGCAATTGTTTGCTGTGTCACTTTGAAACAATTGAGAAACGAACGTGCTCGTATCTTTTTGTCTCTGTGCCTCCTCGATTGCGCTCTTGTATGTAGTAGCTGTGTTGGCATCGCCTTTCATGAGTGCATAAGTAACATTGTGCCATACACGCCGGCTTTCATTATCACTTTGCTCCCATAAGGGTCTTACGATCTTGGGTAGCGCTTGTCCTCTTTCAAGCTTGGAATTCATGAGTACTTGATCCATCTGATATACTTGACTTGCACTACTGCTTGCCATAGAGCACTCTCTAAAAGAAACAACGTCAGTCAAATCTCCTTGTATGGTGTACAGTATTGTGTTACTCGGTACATGTATGACTTGACCATTAATTCTATGATTTCTTTCAAAGTTAATGATAGCTCTCAATCCTGACTCGTAACAATCAACAACTGCTGATCCGCTATGTTCTAATCGACTGTGTCCAAAAATGAGCCCGTGAGCTGTCAGACCTGGCAATGAAATTTTGTAGTGCTCTCCACGTTCGACAAAGCGGAGTACATTATTCGTGTTGGCTACAAAAGCATCCACAGAGTTGCCCTTGAATTGTGACTTCAATTCACCGTGTGCAGTGTAGATGAACTTGCGACGGCGATTGAACATGGCAACAGCACAAACAGGAGGATGATGTGACACTTGCTCGGCATGAAATTCTGTAATGTTATCCGTTCCATCGTTGTCTTTTAACATCCAATAGCAATGAAATTGCTCTCCCAAGATAGGATTGTACGGTTTGATGGCGCTAAGTCCAGATGATGGATTGTTGTGAATGGGAGTGAGAGACCACGAGTGTGTAAGCCACTTGAGAACTCGAAGCATACAAACTGTAGATGGGACAGAGTTAATATCCGGAGCAACAATATCCAGTATCGGAGAACTATAGTTTGCTTGCATTTCCAAGAAACTTACAGGCTTTAAGAGGAACGATGGAGAAGTAACTCTTGTAAGGTCTAATCCTGGGCTCAATTGCTTAATGAAATGGTATAGAACACCTCCACCACTCTTGCTTTGTTGATTAGCAAACAAATGTTTGTCATCATGGTAGATGTAGTCCTGTTCGCGTAATAAATCAATATTTGAGGACATGGATGCTCGAAACGTTTTCTTTGGATGTTGTTGTTCAAATTAAGAGCTCGAGAGACGGTTCCATGATGAAGTCTCTCATCATTAAAATACATTCAAAGTTGTATGTACCAGATTTAGATCCTGCATTCGGGGAAATGTGATCGACAAATTGTTGACCATCCACTATGCCAAGATTGTCACTTGCCCAAACACCTTGATCTGCTGCGAAATGAAAGAGTCTGTCCCAGAAGTCCTTTGAGCGACCACGTGTTACAATTTGTAAAGTAGATAAGGAATAAGCTCGGAATCATAGTCGGAGATCACCCAGTGTTTTTTTTGTGCATTCGATGGAAATTTCTCTTTGTAAAATTTTGTAAGTTCCTCTCCCGAAACTTCCGGCTTCAGAAACCAAGTATTAAAAAGCAGAAGCTGTGAATTTCACATTTCACCGAAAACAAAAGCGATACAACAAATCAACAACACAACAACCAAAAACAACAACAACAATGTCTAGTGAAACATTCCGCTTCCAAGCTGAGATCAACCAATTGATGTCTTTGATCATCAACACTTTCTACTCCAACAAGGAAGTGTTTTTGAGAGAATTGATTTCTAATGCTTCTGACGCTTTGGACAAGATTAGATACGAATCATTGACTGACAAGAGCGTTTTGGATTCTGAAAAGGAACTCTTCATTAAGATCATTCCTGACAAGAACAACAAGACCTTGACCCTCATTGATAGCGGTGTTGGTATGACCAAGGCTGATTTGGTTAACAATTTGGGTACTATTGCTAGATCTGGAACAAAGAACTTTATGGAGGCTTTGCAAGCTGGTGCTGATGTGTCCTTGATTGGTCAATTCGGTGTTGGTTTCTACTCTGCATACTTGGTTGCCGACAAGGTTGTCGTTACCACCAAGCACAATGATGATGAGCAATATGTCTGGGAATCCAGCGCAGGTGGTACATTCACCATCACTGAAGACACTGAAGGCGAAAGATTGGGCAGAGGTACCAAGATCACTTTGTACTTGAAGGATGACCAACTTGAATATTTGGAAGAGAGAAGATTGAAGGACTTGGTCAAGAAGCACTCTGAGTTCATCTCCTACCCAATCTCCTTGTTGGTTGAGAAGACTGAAGAGAGAGAAGTTGAAGACGAAGACGCAGTCGAAGAAAAGAAGGAAGAAGAGAACAAGGAAGAAGATGAGCCAAAGATTGAAGAAATCGACGAAGAGAAGGAAAAGAAGACCAAGAAGATCAAGGAAACCACCCAAGAATTCGAAGTCTTGAACACCAACAAGCCAATCTGGACCAGAGATCCAAAGGATGTCCCAAAGGAGGAATACGCATCTTTCTACAAGAGCTTGTCCAACGATTGGGAAGAGCCATTGGCTTACAAGCACTTCGCTGTTGAAGGTCAATTGGAATTCAAGGCTGTCTTGTTCGTGCCAAGAAGAGCTGCATTCGACATGTTCGAACCAAACAAGAAGAAGAACAACATTAAGCTCTATGTCAGAAGAGTTTTCATCATGGACAACTGTGAAGAGTTGATTCCTGAATGGTTGGGCTTCATCAGAGGTATTGTCGATTCTGAGGATTTGCCATTGAACATTTCCAGAGAACACTTGCAACAAAACACCATCTTGAAGGTCATCAGAAAGAACATTGTCAAGAAGTGCTTGGAATTGTTCAATGAAATTGCTGAAAACAAGGACGACTACAAGACCTTCTATGAAGCATTCGCCAAGAACATCAAGTTGGGTGTCCACGAAGACTCCACCAACAGAACCAAGTTGGCTGAATTGTTGAGATACAAGTCCACCAAGTCTGCTGAAGAAGGTACCAGCTTGAAGGACTACATTGCCAGAATGCCAGAAACCCAAAAGGATATCTACTACATTACTGGAGAGTCTGTCAAGTCTGTTGAGAACTCACCATTCTTGGAACAATGTAAGAAGAGAGGTTACGAAGTTTTGTTCATGGTTGACCCAATTGATGAATATGCTGTTCAACAATTGAAGGACTTTGAAGGAAAGAAGCTCGTCTCTGTCACCAAGGAAGGTTTGACCTTTGAGGAGACTGAAGAAGAAAAGAAGAAGAAGGAAGAAGAGAAGGCTTCCTTTGAGAACTTGTGCAAGGTCATGAAGGAGATCTTGGGCGACAAGGTTGAAAAGGTTGTCGTTTCTGACAGATTGGTCAACTCTCCTTGCTGCTTGGTCACCGGTGAATACGGATGGTCTGCCAACATGGAAAGAATCATGAAGGCTCAAGCATTGAGAGACAGCAACATGTCCATGTATATGACCTCCAAGAAGACTATGGAAATTTCATCTTCCAACCCAATCATCCAAAGCTTGAGAAAGAAGGCTGAGGAGAACAAGGCTGACAAGACTGTTAAGGACTTGGTCTGGTTGTTGTTCGAAACCTCTTTGCTCACTTCTGGCTTCAGTTTGGAGACCCCTGCTTCCTATGCCGGCAGAATCTTCAGAATGATCAATATGGGTCTTGGTTTGGACGAAGAAGAAACCGTTGAGGCTTCCTCCGAGAATGTTCCAACCACTGAAGAGTCCAACGAACAATCCATCATGGAAGATGTCGACTAAACTTCAACACTTGTGTAAACAAATACTTGTACAAAGTCATATCACCAATACAATCTAGAGAAAATGATGATAGGTGATGGCAATAAATAGCGGAGATTTTTGATCAAAATTTTTTTCATTTTTGGCGCCAAAACAAACAATCAAACAACGACATGAGAGACATAACAAAGCCCACGGAACAGCTCAACAGAGTCAACAAGTCATATGAGGAGTTGATGATTGCACTAAGGGCTGTCCTGACTGCCAACGCCTCTGCATCAAACGCAACTGAGGAACGAGACATTCTTCAAAGAAAGTATATTGAATTCGAAGAAGCGTGTGATCAATTGTCTTTTATGTTTGTACGTACACTACACTAGTTTTGTGTCAATTTAGTGCGAATGAATTTTATACTCACCCTTATTCAATACAGGATCACACAAAGAATGCTCTGTTTTATCTTGTGGCGAAAAAGACAAAGTCCTTCAAGCCGAAAACGATCGATGAGGAAGAGAAGGAGGAAGAGGAGCTATTGCAGCTAAAACAAGAACAGGAAGAAGCAGTTCAGGAAATGGTCAATATTTGGCATCAATCCAGAGAATTAATTGATTTGGGTGCGCTGAAAGAGAGATTGAATAGCGCGTTGAGTCAAATCGACTCGAAGAAGGAAGAAGCGGATCATAATCACACGAGCGTTTAAGAGATAGCTGATTGTAAGTGTTAGGATCAGTATCTTTGTTACGAAAGAGTTGCGCCAATGAACAGTGATCGCAAAGAGAGAGAGGGAACCAGGATGCAGTATTGAAGCGCAGAGACGATTGACAGGATGACCAAAGCACACATGGTGCTTTCTTAATAATTTATTTCTTGATTGTAATTTGTAGATCACCAGGTGATAGAGTCTTGATGCGATATCCCTCTCTCTTCAGGAATGCTTCCACTGCTGGCTTCACCTTTGCCTTTCCCTTGGCACTATTTCTTCCCACACCAGTGATAACATTTAGAGTGCGCACATTTCTCTCATCTCTCTCGAGTTCTTGCTTCTCTGATTGTATAATTTGACTCAAAATCTGTAAAGCCTCGCTTACATGTAGACCATGAAGATCAATTGTTTTGGTGTCACGACTTTGCTTGTTGGCATTCACATGATTGAAAATGGAGTACGATGCGTTCATGTGCTCCGCCTTGCTGATGCGATCAGCCTTTCTGCCCTTTTCAGCCAATTCCTTTGCCGAGGCACCATCACCTCTCATGTAGGCCTCAAGAGCCATCGTAAAGAATTGATTTCTAATCTTTGCAAATTGAACACCGGTTCTTCTGTGCATGGAAGAGTTGTATGGATCATCATCATTAATAAAGACTCGCTCATCAATAACTTGAGACATGTAATCATCATTCTTGAGAGAGTTGTCATAATTGACGAAAGTGCTAGAGGTTGACTGTCTCTGGTTCTGATTCGACCTCTTTTGTTGCTGCTGCTGCTGTTTCACATGTTGGAGCATCTTGGGCGCAATAATGTTCTGAGCACTTCTTCTGGCACTGTCCACATTCGGATACAAATCGTACAGTCTCTGAATTGTGAGACCAAAGTGACACTTACAACTAATGAAAACATTCTTGACAATATCATCACCCACGTCATAATCTTTGAACATGGAACACAGTTTTTCCAATTTCAACTCATCAGACAAGGAGAGATGCGTGTTCTGATTCGATGGCAAATGATCCAATTCAGTCAACGGTTCCTCCTCAATCGAATAACTCTTTGCACTAATACTAATACCACTGTTATACAAACCATTGTTCACATTCTTAGTAGAATTATTATTCATTCCACCACTTCCACCACCACCGCTAATACTTGCACTGTTCCATTGATTGAAAACGAGTCCCTGTTTTCGTCCAAAGTACTCATCTGCATTTCTAAACGATTGATTCTTTTTCGATTTCAATTCCTGCTTCTTCTTATTCATTTGATCCATGGTCAAGAATGGTGACATGACACTCAGAGCTCTAAACGCTTCATCTGCATTGTTATCATGTCCAATCAATGTGGCTTCAATCGTATCTCGATCGACTCTTGTAAAAATTTCACTCAATCTCTCAATGGTTTCCACGTGTTGCAACTTTTTTTGTTCTTTTCGTTGTTGTTGTTGTTGTTGTTGATTCTTCTTTTTCTTTTGCTGTTTCTTGTTATTATTGTTTCCTTGTTGTTGTTGTTGCTTTTGAGGAGAAGCTACAATTGATGATTTTGTTTGTTGTTCTACAAAATCATCATACATGTTTGAACTGTCATCATTATTCAAAAAATCATCATCAATTTCAAAATCATCATCATCATCATCATCATCAACAACAACTACATCTAACAATGTGTCACTTCCATTGTTCATTTGCAACAATTGATTCATCGTAGCATAAATGTCATTCTTGTTTTCTTCCAACACAATTTGTATCAATTCTCTATCAAACACATGTTCTTCATTTTCTTCTTCTTCATTTTCCTGTTGTTGTTGTTGTTGTTGTTGAGGAAGAATGAACATGTCATACAAGAAGGAAATTTCATTACTATTATTGTTATTATTATTGTTGTCTTCTTGTGAACCACTTATTGTGCATGATGGCGAATGATTGACATTGTTGTTACATGTGATCATTTCAGTCAAATGAAACAATTTTTCATTAAAAGACAGTTCGTGATTCGAGTAGATGAGTTCAATTACGGAATCATCAATAAATTCATTGAATTGTTGTTGAAGAATGGTAAGAATTGGGTCTACTATCACTTTGTTCATGTTGTTGATATCATTATTGTTATTGTTGTCATCATCATGATTTGTATGGTCTGATGATGATGGTGTTGTGGGTGTTGATTTGGGGGAGGAGTGGTGGTTGGTAAAGTACGAGTCTTGGATGACTGACCTCTTCTTCTTCTTTGGGTGTTGTTGTGGTTGCGCTGAAGTGGATTTGTTGTTTGACATGTTCTGTTGGTGTTGTTTGTGTGGAACTGAAGGAGTTTTAAAATTTACCGCAAAATTTCGATATTTTTAGAGATGACTAAATTGTGTGATGAACATCAATATCTGAGCACTCTTGTCCGAGCGGTCAAGGAGCCTGACTAGAAATCAGGTACGGGAAACCGTGCGTAGGTTCAAATCCTACAGAGTGCGATCCCTTTTGACCAAGATGGGGCGATGCAAAATTGGATTTACGATTCCTTTTGTATGTTGCACCGAGGTGCATTTTTGGTTTTGTGGATCGATGTCACTTTAAAAGAACAACTTTCGATCATCCATCATCAGATCTGAAAACACACACATAACAAACAACAAACATCAAGAAGTAACATTTGATTTCTTATCTCAAAACAATGGCAGAAGAACAACCAGTACCAACATTCAAGCTTTTCTCATGGAAGGATGTCGTGTCCAACCAAACACCAGAAGAATCCAGACAATGGTTCAAGGACAATTTCCCAAAGGCAACTGGTCATACGCTATTCAAGGCCATTTACAAGTACCCTGATGATTTGAGACCTCTCTTGTTCATGAACGAGAACTTGAATCTGGGATACTTGCAAGATCAGTACATGGATCCAGGTGTCAGAAAGTGTGCTTTCGGATCCTGTATCATCCACGGTCCATCTGACACTGCCAAGTTTATCTTGACACAATGCTGGTTATTCAATACTGAGACAATTCCTCAATTATTCCAGGAATCTAACCTATATCCAAACTTTGACTTCCAAAAGTTGGACTTCTCTAACCCTGATGACCAAACATTTGTTCTCGACATGTTCACCAAAGATAAGGGAGAGTCTGTTGCAGGTCTCGCTGGAACTATTCTCTCAAAGGAAACTTACAAGTAAATAAATGTTTTTATTCAAAGTCCAGTACGATTAAATTTCTCCTATTTGATGAAGATGGACAACAATGCACCTAACAAAAGACTATAGATGAGAGTTGTCCATGAAAAAGCCTTTGAAACACCAGAGAATTCATGAGAAGAAGTGGGTAAGGGCTCCGGAGACTCAACAGATTCGCAGCGTGAGCAAGAAGTTATAACATTGGGTTCAGTGTTCAATAATCCATATGCTACAACTTCACTCTCTTTGGAGGGAGGCATAGAGAACGTACCTACATATACCTTGCCATTAGCGATAGTTGGAGGTTGCCACTTGGCATAGTAACCTGGGTAGTCCCTATCTCTATTCATGGCACTGTTCCACAACTCCCGATTAATATCATTTGCATCGAATGCTCTAACCATTCCAGGTCGAATCTCATGATTTGAATTGCCCGTTTCAGGTTGATATGACCAAACAATACCAGAACCTTCATTAAAATCGAGAGCTGATAGACTCATCATTCCTCCTGGGAACTCTGGTATGTTTTGTTGATTTTGTACAACTTCCGATTGGGACATATCGATAGCTCCCTTTGAGCCTACACTTGTGAAATGAAGAGCTCGTAAGCTGTCTTGAGCTCCCCAGACGTAGATCAATCTTCCCTTGGTTTTGGAGACCCATGTGACTGGGCTACTATGAACTCCAAAACCAAAAGCTTCAGGTAATTCAGGATTCGGTTTAAAGTCCTGAATGTTCGTGTTCGATTCTCCACTGTGTCCACCGAGATCTGTTCGATCAACCAGGTAGCACCTTCCGAATTTTGTGCAGCCCATCATGACATCAGAATCAGGAATCAATAGGACACCCGTGGCACCAACATCCAAATCCACCGTTCCCAAATACTCTTGATTGTAAGGTGTAAAATAACTTGTAATTCCTTTGAGCAGACCCTTATAGTTCCCTTCTGTTTCGACATTCTTGGGATCAATTTTTAGAAAGGAACTACTCCACTCCGTCTCACCATTCCAATCCCCATTGGCTGTCGCCAAATAGATGTACTTATTATCGGATGAAATACCAGTGCTTCCTTGCCAGATGCCTCCACCTAATCCATTAGGAGTCGAGCAGAAGAGGAATTTGCGCTCAAGACTCACAGAATCAAATCCGAACAACCATCCATGATAGGGTGGAGTGAAGCAATAACCCCCAAAACCGACATACACTGTACCATCAATCAGGGAAATGCCCATTCTTTGTAATTGTTTCGAGCTCATGAACTCTACCACTCCATCCACACTTCCTGAGCCAGTTCCTTGCACCGATCCGGATATGAGGATGGGGCTGTTGGTACGATGTTCTCCGCAAGTGATATCAACCGCGTGTAACTTGTGTTGAAACTCTCCAGTGTCTGAATCCTTGAGTGTTGTCACAAAGTAAATTGTTTGAGAATCTACATCGATCACTGGAGTTGAAACAATGCCAATCTCCATGAATATGTCTTGAAACACTCCGCAGTTCTGACCAACTGGGTTGTCATCCAAAGGCAATGGGTTCCCAAAGTTAGCAAACCACAATGGTTCCGACTGTTCAGCATCATCTGCATCAAAAGCATAAACATTGTTGCTCATAGTAGCAACGAATATGGCATTGTGTTTCTTGTTGTCCTTCTGCATAAGCACATTGGGAACATAGAGAACCTGAGCGTACACATGGCCTTGCACCTTTCTGCTGAATAGTTTTCCGAATTGTTGGGAATTGACATTATTTACATTCAATATTGGTTCATTCAAGTTGGCATAGGTCCGAGAGTTGTCGTATCCACGAGTCCACACCGAGTTGGCCCTCTGAGCATTTGAAGTCGACAAATGTACTATTAGGCACGATAGGAGAGCTATTAGACTGAATAGTTTGTAGTGGTTGTTCTTCATTGTGTGCTTTTCTATGTCGAAGCTCGTGTTATAGTTCAATTAAAACTCGTGTGCACCAGTTGATGTTTGTAGTTTTTGTGCATACCATCCGGAATTATTACAGGAAGTAGCCCTCAGTTCACTGGCTCAGGTTACCGAGGGATTAATTTTGTATCATTGAAATTGGGAAGAATAAAATGAGGAAACCAGAAAACAAAGGAAGGGTGTTGTGTTGCCCACGAATGTTTCGCCCAGTGCACGCTGTAAGACCATATTAGAGCTTGCTAGGGAACTCAGCCAACTGGGGATAAAAATTTTTCGATCAACCTGTTGAAGAGTTTTCAGAGCATTAATCTTAGCCAAGGTTCAACGCTCATCTAGAAACACAATCCATGACGTGCGAATCGTCTCACTCGCTGTTGGTTTTGTCGACATTGTCGGAATATCCCCCTGACATCGCTTTCTGATCACACGAAACTGCACATTGTTCTTTCGACAAGAAAAAAAAGCTTGTTGTTACATTTCAGTTTGAACAGCAGTGATGAAGCATTCGGTGTTGTCTATTCTTGTTGTTCTTCTTGCATCATGTTGCGTGATGTTTGTTGCTTGTGCTGCTATGCCAACAACATCCATCAACATTTGGCCAAAACCCTTCAGCACTCAAGTCACTGGCTCCTCTACGGTTCTCATTGCTGATCACAAGACTTTTCAGTTTGATCAGGGCAATGTTCCTTCTGGTGAGGCTCAAGCTCTACTCAGTGGTGCTATTCAGCGCTACTCTGGACTCATCTTTTACAATAAGCAAATCCCATCTCATAGCTCCTCTGTCTTGTGTGGAAGATCAAACTATGTGTGTATCACGGGTGTCAAGTTCTCATTCGATCCTACTTTGGCAACAAACACCAACTTGGATTTGGAGACTGATGAAAAGTATGTGCTCTCATTGGACAAGTCAGTGGGAAACAATGCTGTCGTCACAGTGTTTGCAAATTCAGTGTTTGGTGCGTTGAGAGCATTGGAAACCTTCTCTCAAATGGTTGTGATTGAAGAGCAGTCAGATGATTCAAATGAAAGCTATTATGCTTTGACTCTGGAAGCTCCGTTTACAATCAATGACAAGCCAAGATTCCCTTGGAGAGGATTGTTGATTGATTCTTCTCGTCACTTTTTGCCAATCAGAAAGATTGTTAGAATATTGAGTGCAATGAGTTACTTTAAGATGAATGTCTTGCATTGGCACATGTATGTACCGACGATATTTATTCTGTGAATTGTTGTGTTTGTTTTTGTTTTATTCAAAAGGTCAGAGAACTAACAAACGAATGACAGTGTGGATGCTCAATCATTCCCTCTTCATGTTCCTGGTGCTCCAAATCTGATCAAGGCTGCCTACTCTCAAAAAGCAATCTATCAATTAGAAGATGTACAGTACATTGTCAAGACAGCAAGATCCATGGGCATTCGAGTGGTTATTGAGTTAGATATGCCAGGTCATGCAGCCAGTTGGGGTGTCGGCTATCCAGAAATTGTAGCCAAATGTCCAAGATTCAGTGCCAATATCAACAATATTCCTCTTGATCCTACCAACGATAAGACATATCAGATTATTGAAGCTGTGGTTTCTGCAGTGGTGCAAGTTGCTCCTGATCAATTTATGCATTTTGGTGCTGACGAGTTGGTTCAAGCATGTTGGAAGGAAGATCCTAACATCTCTGCATGGATGCAAAAGAAGGGATGGACCGATTATAACCTATTGCTCGCCTACTTTGAAACAAATCTGCAAGCCATCTATACCAAGTACAAGAGAACCATGGTAGCATGGGAAGAATTGTTGTTGGAGCATGCCAATGTCTATAAGCTTCCAGCTGATAGTATTGTGCAAGCATGGAGATCCAAGGAGGCTCTCGGTCAAATCATCAAAGCTGGCCACAGAGGACTTGCTTCCTCTGGATTGTACTTGGACAAGCAAGTACCAGGCAACCAGACACATTATCTCTGGGGTGATACATGGCAAGATTTTTACACATTTGATCCAACTATGGGCATGGGTTTCACCCCTGAACAAGAATCAAGAGTGTTGGGAACTGAGGCTTGCCAATGGGGAGAGCAGGCAGATGCTGTCTCTATCGAAACAAGAATTTTCCCTAGAGTGTTAGGTGCAGCAGAGAGAGCATGGAGTCAAGCAAAGGACACACAGGATATTAACGACGCTCAAGCCAGATTGATGTTTGCCAGATGTCACGTGTTGGTCAGAAGAGGTATCCATGCTGGTCCAATCAGACCAGACTACTGCGATGCTGTTGAACAATTCTACTAAATACCGTGTTTATTTACAATAATGATCGATGGTAACAAGTAGTAAATGAATCTTCTCCAGAGATATTGTGGTTTCTCAGTTTGCCTTGCTTATTCGAACTTCATGTTCTCTCTGTTTCTTCTCTCCTTCATGGTATCAAGACCCAATTGTGCATCTCTACTCTTGATAACTTCAGAGTTCAAGGTGTTGTAGGATGTTGGTCCAGTCATCATTTGAGGCATACCCATCGGCAATCTGTCACGATCGACTTGCCACAAATTGATTGTCTTACCCCAAGTGCTACCCATGTTCTTCATCAACTTATTTTCCATCATTGATGGCATTCTGGGCGCAATCATTGTGCCAGACTTGACCTCGAACTCGTGATTGTACCACAGCTTCTTCTCTTCTTCTGGTAATTGTCTGTAGAGCTTGTCACTGATAATGTACTCAATACCGACAATCTTGGCATCAGGCTTGTCGGAATCAGTGATCAAGGCCTGCATGACATCTTCATTAATATGCATAATGTACTCATGGACAGGGATCTGTCTCTTGACGTTGTTGTTATAGCAACGGATAGAGCTGATATGGGTGTCAAATTGCTTCAGAGGAGCAAAGTTTTGAGTCATGCTGGCCATGCTCTCTCCGACTCTTGCAGTCATGGATTCAGTTTGACCTGGAACATTTTCCATACGTCTCTGTTCTGCATAGAGTTGCTTTCCCTTTTTTTTGTTGGACATGTAGTACCAGGCTCCTCCAGCGACCAAGGATGCTCCAATCAGTGCTTTTGCGTTATTGCTCATCATTTTTAGGTATCAGAGTCAAGAAGAATGTAAGTTGTGTATGAGATATGCTACAAGAGAGTCTTGTTTGTTTTCTTGTTGTTAGAAAGATCAGTAGGATTGTGCCTGTTAATCTCCAGAAAAATATGCGAATGTATTCGAGTGCCCGAAAACAATCATCCAGCAGAAGGAACAGAAAAAGATAAAGGCTCAATTTTTAGCTTGTTGTTATGAAATGAGTTGGATGCCCTGAATTACCATCCGTTGACTCTCTTTATGCCACGCAGAGATCTAAAGCAACCAAATTCCGATCTGGAGAGCCAAATTTGAGCCAAATAGCACTTCCACCACCCACTCGAACTTTTTTCATTTCCGCGCCCAAAATCTCCACACAAACAACACGACGTCAGAAAAAATGTTTTCAACTGTTGGGAGATCTTTCGCAGCGTCATGCTCGCGACAAGCTATGCGGTCCAACCGTATCACTCTGAACAGTTCTCTCATTACTGCATCAAGTAAATCATCATCATCGACTGCTAGCAGAGCATCCTCCTTTTTCAGTGCAGGTTCATCATCCTCTGCTGGTGTATTTAACAATAATAGTAATAACATGAGCTTTGGAATCGCATCGTCGTCATCACCATCATTGTCACTCAATTCTCAGAGATCAAGCTCTAATAACTCAACACTAATGAGAGTATCACTGGGAAATCAAACAGTTTCAGTGTCACTCTTTCATCAAATGCTGTGTCTTGGAACGGCCAGTGAAGATGGTGCGTCTTTTATACTTTTGTTATTGTCATTGTTGTGTGTTTTTGTTTTGAAATGATAAAAACTAACTAACACTTACATGCGTCAATTCTGTTGTCATCAGATGGTTGTTGAGCATGCACCGTAGTGTGTATCTGATATTAAAAAGTTCAAGTGTTCATTTTCATTGAATCCATGGATGCTTCTCTCAGCTTTTGTTTTATTGTTTTTGTTCTGTTACTCTTGATGTCATTGTTGTTGTCCTCTGTCTTCTGTCTTGACATGGAACTGATCAATCGTAGTTGACAGAATTTTCCGGTCATCTTCCAGCTTCCGAACAAAACAGAGTCTCTGAAACACAAACATTCTCAGGTTCACTTCTTTGCACTCTTCGTATAGATCCTTGTCTAAGAGTTGTTTGATCCATAATCACACGAACAACGACAAACAGGCCACGAGATCCCTTTTTTCCATTTCCAAGCAACAAAAGCAAAACAACAAAGAGCATCGCCAAATAATGATCAACACACAAGAGATTGAAGTCAAGATTACCTTGTTGTCCAAGGCTGACTATGACAAGTTTGAGCAACACATGGGAGAACCCAAAGCTATCGTCGAACAAGAAAACATCTTTTTTGATGGATCGAAACAAGAGATCACAAAGCCTAGATCCATGATCAGACTTCGATTCTTCAAGGACGCTCAAGGCAATGAAAAGTGCGTTCTGACACACAAGGGCAAAGCAAATATCAGTCAAGGCATTAGCTCTGTTGAGGAACAGGAGGAATCTGTTGATGCAAATGATGCGAGAGCTGCAGTCAAGGACCCTTCTCTCATGAAGCAATGGAAAGGAGAGTTGATGGATATGATACGTGACACTTACAAGATTGAAGAATATGTGTGTCTTGGTGGCTTCAAGAACTTGAGAAAAAAGTATGACTGGGAAGGTTACGTATTGGAGTTTGATCAGGTGACCTATCCTTTTGGAATGAATTACGAGATTGAAGTCGAAACTGCCGACGCAGCAATATTGAAGCCAAAGTTGACTCAACTGTTGGACTCTCTTAACATTCAATACCAAGACTCAAAGAGAAGCAAGTTTGCCAACTTTTTCTCAGGTTCCATTGCTCTCTGATCAGCGAGTTCCTACTATTCCTGCACTGCAGAAAGCAAAAAAAGCAAACAACAACAAAAAGCTTGTGTGTGCAATAAAATAATATCAAGTTCATCATGGAGTGGCGAGTGTTCAAAGAGTGCGATTCATCCGAGTCATATGACACGAGTGAGATACACAAGGTTCGATCCGATTTGTACTTTGTGTTCGATGAAGACACGACAAACTTTAGTGATCGTACAAAGCTCGGACTCAAAATCAGAGATGTCATGGGTGATGGAAGACCTCTGATTGAGCTCAAGGTTCGATCTGCGAGAGACAAGACTGGCATGGAGAGGTGGAGTAAGGCAATCAGTGTTTCCTTCTCGACTTTTAATGCAGATTTTGTGTGGGAAGATTACTCGACACTTCAATTGAATCCAGAGTTGATTGAGCAGGTGAAGAATGTGTTGAAATCGAATGTTGAGTCAGTTTATGAGGCAACAGAGTGTCTTCAATTGTTGGACCAGGGCTCCTACACGCTTGTCCGTGTGGACAAGAAGAGGAGCAAGCAAAAGGAGCACAAAGAGAAGATCAAGTACTCTGTGGAAGAAGTAAACTTCAAGTATGAATTTCCTGTGACGCTAGATAGTGATCAGAAGCGCATGGAACAGGGTTACATATTCAGTGTTGCTCTTGAAGGCAGCTCAAATGTTCTAAAGGTTGCAAAGGATATTGTCGAGCAGTACAAGTATCAAATACCTCAAGGATATCCTGCATTTTTGAGTCACGTCATCAGTAAAGCGAGAGTCGTGTAGGATGGTGTTTAGATATTCCGACCGAGGCGTGCGAACTGATCCGTATGAATCTTTTCCCTGAATCGTTTTTCAGTTTTGGGCGATTTACGTTAGGATTTGGGCCTTTCATCCACTCAAACAACCAGATAAACAATATTATTACCTCGAATTCGGACGCTATGATGATGATAAAGATGGAAGAGCTGAATGTTCTTCTTAAACGTTCTGTGGCTCTAGCTCGTCAATGTGAACCTAAACTCGAGTCACGTGGAAGAAACATCCTGACAAGATTAGAGCAAATTGATGTATGTACTACTAATTCGAGAATGATAGTGTCGTTCTGAGCATTCGTATTGAACATTTTGATTTATTCGATACAGAAAGAGATTGATCTGTGGGGTTCTGATTTGTACAAGAGGAACCAGGATCATGAGATAGATAAAACTTTACTCTTGCTTGCCGAAGTATTGAAGAGCGTCAACGGATTATTTGATAAGATTCTCATCGCCAAGTTCTTTGTGATCTCTAGGTTCAAGAAGGAGTGTAAAAGAACAGTTTTCGAGTTGGATCATGTGATTTCATTATTAGGAATGAAGATATCCTTCCTTACTGCAAAAACTGCGGTCAATGGAGTGAGCCAATTGGGTTTGGTAGCTGGTTATCCTGCTTTTGATACTTTGGATATAACTGAGGCTGGAGAGATGTGTTTGAGTGCGGATAAGCACTTCTTTGGTCATGGTTTAACTCAGAATTACGAAGCTGCATTCAGATTATATTTGGCTGCGGCTAGAATCGGTTATTCTCGGGCTCAACTCTCGGTTGGTTCAATGTACTTGAACGGGCAAGGAACAAAGAAGAGTGAGAACGAAGGAGTCAAGTGGATCATGTTGTCAGCCAAGAACAACTACCCTGATGCCTTAAATCAAATTGGAATATTTTATCAGGAAGGAAACACCGTGTTGGAGAAGAATCCACGAGAGGCAGTCAAGTACTTTTCAAAAGCAGCGGATATGGATCATATGGATGGAATGACGAATTATGCTAATGCTCTTTTATTAGGGTTCGGTACCAAGAAGAGCGAAGAGAAAGCTGTTGCTTGGTTCCGTAAAGCTGCTGATAAGGGGTATGCGGCTGCTCAAAATCATCTCGGTAACTTGTACTACAATGGAGTTGGTGTGACAAGGGACTTAAATGAAGCAGTCGAGTTGTTCCGAAAGAGTGCTGAGCAAGGATATGTTTTTGCGCTGAATAATTTAGGAATTTGCTATGAGGAAGGACATGGAGTAGTACGAGATCTGGCATTAGCTGCATCTCTATATCAAAGAGCTGCAGAGTTGGGGTCAATCCATGCTATGAATAATCTCGGCTACATTATGATGTTACAACAGCAGTTTGATAGTGCGAAAGAACTTTTACATGAGGCTTCTAGTCGAGGAAGTGTGGATGCTCTGTACAATATTGCTCAATTGTATGAAAAAGGGTTGGATACAACTCCTTCGATTGATGTTGCCCTCAAATACTACCAGAAAGCTGCCGATCTTGGACATGCCACGGCACAAAAGCAATTAGGAGACATTCTTTACAGTGGCGCAGAGAATATTGTCCAGGATAGAGCTCAAGCAGCCCATTACTATTATCTTAGTGCTGTCCAAGGGGTACCAGACTCCCAGAATAACCTTGGAATCATGCATGAAGAAGGAATAGGTGTAGCAGAAGATCATACCAAGGCTGTGAAATGGTACAAAGAGGCTTCTCAAAACGGTCACGTAGACGCAATGTTCAATCTAGCAATGATGCTGGAATCAGGAAGGGGCTGTGTAAAGAATGTGAGTGAAGCTCATCGATTATTTAGAGCTGCAGCTTCTTTAGGTCACGTTGCCTCCAGAGAAAAACTGATAGATATGGGCATTGATGTGCAAGAGAGTTTCGAGCAAAGGCCTCGGAAACCAGTCCAAAAATTAAGGAGAACTTATGACGTCCCCGAGCGCTTGCAACACTCTCTTTATTCCACAGAGGGGATGAAGTTGGAAACGAATGTTTCCTTCCGCTTGACTCATTCTCCTACAGATAGTCCAACAGTTTTGTATCACACCGAAACCGACACTAGTGAGCTCACAGAGACTGAAAATGTTCCCGTTTTCTCATCAAAACTCGTGCCCTCGTGATAGCTGCGTGATTGGGTGGTTTGCTGCGAAAATCGCGCCGATAGTTTCACTACGGAATGGTCGAACAACTTTCCTCGAAACCAAGCTTAGTTAGCTTAAGCAAACAAAACACTTGTATTTCAGACTATGAAACGACCTCTCAAACCCAGTAGCAACAAGAGCTACAAAAAAGCTAAGCACAGAAGGATATTTGAAACCGAAGGTAGTGTTCATAATCAAGTGAAAGCTTTTGGGTCATCTAGCATCAATACTGTCAAATTTCTCTTGGAAAGGCAGTTGGGATTGAAGAAGTTTGATAAAGAGTCAATGTATCTTCGATACACTAATTTCGCTTTCAAAGTTCGTACTTTGCTCAGTTGTATGCTTTTTATCCCTGACTGACTCAAATTGTTTTCAACAGGAGGAAATTGAGATTGTATCAACGTTTGATACTCCCCTCTCAAAAATCCATGAACTGTGCTCTCCCTCGTCTAAGGTAATAGTGGTTCTTGTGGATGGTCGATGTGAAATCTATAGTCGATGTAACACTTTGTTCTGTCTTTTTCAATCATGTTGCATCGTGTGTTTCGAAAGTAACACTTCTCTATCAGTATCTAAACAATGTATTGGAAGTTTTCCTCTGGAGCCAAATCAAGCAATTATTAGTTTATTCCACAACAAACTTCGAGGAGACATGATATTTTTTGTTCTCCAGAAGGGTGAAACACCTGAAGTCAAATGTCAAAGACTATCAATCAGGAACTTGGAACAGAGAGAGTTAGATAGTAACATTTCGTTATTCCCAAATGAACAATTTTTGGTAGGTAGTTCTCAAGGCATGTTGAACATTGGATTTTGCTGACAATGGATTTCAGGAAGATAGTTATGTCGAGTTGGACGAAGTGAATGGTTTAATTATTACATTCAGTGATTCATCGAGGTAGGCTCATAATACACAATATCTTTGAATCATCCTAACTACTAAATGCTTCTTTTGGTATAGTACGTTTAAGTTCTGGTCGATGGAAACTTACGGTGTGTTATTTGCAGTGAAGGACAAAAACTTGCAATCCATAAAGCCAGGGTATGGTGATCAATTTCATTGGGATGTAAAACCTGAATATTCGCATACTAACTAAGTCATCCAGGCTTGGTTGTCTTCTCCTAGTGTATGAGATTACGGAGAGTAAGTTGCCGATAAAGATTGTGGACTTGGAGACCCGTAAGGTGATATACAACTTTCGAATCCGACTAACGAAAGCAGATGGTGTTAGTATGATTGAAGTTTTAGGGGATACCCTTTTATTTAAACAAAGTGGTTGCAATCTTAGAATTATTGATGTAAGTTCTTTGAACATTTTACTATCCGCACAATCATACTTACATACTTGATTCGTTGTAAAGCTCACGACTCTGACCGAGAGAGCATCAACATTGAACAGAGAACCAGATGTTTTCGTTTCTCTTTTGACGAGGAAACAAGTTTTGGGATTTTTTGGCAGAAGAGCGTCAGTATTGGACACTAATGGCACTGTATGCTTTGAGTAAGTTGGCTCCTCTTATTAATTGTACAAAAATATCTATTACTAACCATTACGTAGCTTAGAAGACACCTTTGTCACGTGTTCTAAAGGAAACACCAACACAACCTTCATTCCAAGAGAAGAGAATGTGTTGATATCTAGTTGTATTGTTCCTCTCGAGGTAGGTCATCATAGGGTTGAGTTTTAAACTGAACAATTCTAACACTTGTGACATTACTTAGCAACATAGGAGATCAATTCACTTCTCCAGCATTAGCAATGGTCATTTGATTTCCAAAATTGAAGATGAAAAACTAGGGGACGCATGTTGTATCCACTTTAATGAAAATACAAATGAATTGTTCGTGTGCAATAGTGATGGAAGGATATGTATTTACACCAATGAGTAAATTCAATCACAACTCCTCTTCATCGATGTTTGTAAATCTGCCATTGTTTGTTATCAAACGAACGACATCATGCCCAAATCGTGGATGAAAGCGAATGATCTGATACAGACCAGTCAATTTACCTAAGTGATCGCGATTATAAAACGAGAGAGTAGATTTACTTCTTCTTTTGAGTTGTAACATTGAACTGGAAATGAATAATATCTCCATCTTGCACAACATAGGTCTTTCCTTCTTGTCTGTACTTTCCTGCATTCTTCACGTCAGCCATGCTCTTCTTTCCACCACTATAAGTCACAAAGTCGTCATATGCCACAACTTCTGCCTTGATAAATCCTCTTTCAAAATCAGAATGAATGACTCCGGCAGCTTGTGGGGCCAAACATCCTTGACGAATCGTCCAGCATCTCACCTCCTTTTCACCAGCAGTAAAGTAGTAACTCAAACCCAATGTTTGGTATCCATTGGTAGTAATCTTTGGCAAACTTGAGATACAGTTGTGCATCTTCAAAAATTCTTCCCGTTCAGATGGGGAATCCTTGAGGTTCCACAAATTGGTCTCAAACTCCACACTAAATGGAATCATTGTACCACCACCATGTGTAGTAATCCACTGGTGAATCTTTGCCAACCACTTGTTCTTCTTGCGAATAAAATCAGTTTGTGACATGTTAATCAAGTAGATGACTGGCTTTGTCGTAATGAACTGAGCCTTGTCATTAATGAGTTCAATTTCAATCGAGGACCAAGTTCCATCTCTGATTGGGACATTATTGCTCAACATTTCCTTCAGCTTGGCAGCAGTGTCAATAAACAGTGGACTCAGTTTGAACGCTCCTCCAGCCTTCTTCACCTGCAATTCTTCACTGTGAACCATTCGAGCCAAAATCTCCAAATCCTTCTTGCACAACTCGCTTTGAATCGTCTCCAAATCACGCACCGGATCCACAGAGTCCTCCACGTGCACCACATCATCATTTTCAAAAGCTCTCACAACATGATACAGTCCATCGACTGCTTGAATGTGAGACAAGAAGGCATTGCCCAATCCAGCACCTTCACTAGCACCCTTGATCAGTCCAGCAATATCAGTCACCATCAAATACGCAGGATACATGGAAGGAGGCTTCCAAATATCACACAAGTAATCGTAACGGGAATCAGGCACGGGACAACGGGCCTCACTTGGTTCAATCGTACAGAATGGATAGTTTTCTGCAGCAGTGCTCTGTTCGGTCATGAGATTGAACAGACTGGATTTACCGACGTTTGGAAGACCGACGACACCCATTTTGAGTGTGTTTCTCACGCGACCAAATTTGACCACGTTGGAAGCAGAGGAAGATTGTTGTTGGGATTTCTTTGACATGGTGTTTTGGTGCTTGTTGGTTGTTTTGTTGTTTGTAAATAGTAAGGGGCGCTTCTGAGAGAATTTTACACTGTGGGGATCTTTTTACACAACAACTTTATTCCTTCAACGAAATCATTGATGATACGGTGAATTGCAACGGAACCCTTGAAGAGTCCGCGAGAACTCTTGCATCTAACAGACGATGATTCAGGGTCCATGTCTCGTTCCGAGCGAGGAAGTACGAGTGAGGGGTGATTCAATCAAAATAGTAAGGGAAAAGTACTTTACATTAGTCTTGGTGTTCATGTCTTCTCCGAGTTGCCCTGGGTTGATAGGAAGGCAATAATGAATAGAAGAATAAATAAATGATGTGGAAAATTGTTCCAAATAAACCACGTTGTACCTGTTCGACAACATCAGCCTCTGTTTCATTCTGTTGTCGATTGGCTTCCTCTTCTGCTTCTTGACCAAAATTTGGTTGTTCGCGCTGTTGTTGTTCTCTGTGCTGTCTTTCTCTCTGTACTCTCTCTGCTCGAGCCGAAAAGTAATCAATCACAAAGTAGCTCAACAAAAATCCAATCGTAAACAAGAACCATCGATAAAGACCCTGTCCAGAGAATAATATGAATGACAACATGCCACATCGGACAATGATGTTGAAGAATCGATTTCGTTGCTGTTGGCGATTACCTGCTTGTGGCTCTCCGATCAATCTCTGTGGTTGTGGCTGTTCATCATGCTGTTGTTGTTGAGGTGGTTGTTCTTGTTGAATTGGTTGGTTTTGCACTTCATTCTGTTGTTGTTGCAGTGGAACAGCATTGATCTGCTCAGCTGCTGCAGTAGCAGGAGGAGCAACCGTGCTGCTAGTAGATGATACACCAGTTGATGCACTAGGAGCTAAAGTTGCATCATCTCTAGAAACATTCTGCTGCTGCTGCTGCTGCTGTTGTTGCTGTTGTTGCATCAATAAGAATTGAAGTTGTTGTTGAGGTGTCAAAAAAACACTATTACTTGCTGACGCACTCGATTGTGATTCAGTGGTTGATCTCGTTGCTGTTGTTGTTGCTGTTGTTGTTGGTGCAATCAGAGGAGAGTTCAACATCATGGAATTGGGAATAAAGGTTTGTGGAGGTGGAAAGAGAGGAATCGTACTCGTACCAAACTGCGTATTCATGTACATCATTTGCATCAACATCATTTGTTGAGTGTACAGTGCGTTCATTGATGGATCAAAAGCAGGCATGTTGTTGACAAATGGATGACTATTATTGTGAGTCGTAGCACTACTACTGCTATGACTCTCATTAGTGGCACTTGTGTTTGGAGTCGTATTGTTGGAATTAGTTGTTGATGGAGTATGGTTGAGGTGACTATGATTCAATGAATCGTCTGTTGTTGTTGTTGTTCTTCTTGTTGTTTGATGAGGCGAAGATGATGAAGACGCTGACGCTGAAGATGATGCTGAAGATGATGCTGAAGAGGAAGCTACTGACGAAGCTGATGATGACGAAGAAGAAGAAGCGGATGTCCATGGTGAAAATGTGACGTTTCTCGCAGCTTCTGTTTGAATCGTAGCGGAAGTCGGAGTATTATTCGGTGTAGGATGAGTGAGCAAAGATCGATTGGTATGGATCATGTGAATCGTATGTCGTCCTACAATCCCATGCTTCAAATGATCTCTCTCTTCATTCGATTGTGCTTCTTGAGCTGTCGGAGTCGGAGAAACTCTCTTCAAGGCATCAGCAAAGCAATCACTCTCGTTGAGGAATCTACCTGCAAAGATAAATCGAGTAAGCTTACTGGTTTTGTCTTCGATTGGATCAATCACATTCATCTCAGTAAGCTTCTGTTTTAGTTGATGAACAGTGGAAGAAAGAGGAACAATGACTGAAACGTCTTTCTTGTCTCCTGATGATTGTCTAATGATTAGTTCGATCATGGGTGTTTGTGATCTATCGTGATCTACTGATGCCATCTCTCTCCTCTGGTGTCTCTCTTTTGAAGTGTTTTTTGAATGTTGTTCAATTTTCTTTGTAGTCGTGATAATATGATAACTCCGGTTCTTTTTCCCGGTTTTCTTACAAAAATACACGTCTGACAGGTGACCACAAAGGAAACGAACTGACAGGGAACAAGTGCCTCAAAGCTGGTCACCGACAACAACAGAGCACCGTCCATAAAAAAAAATATCACAAGCAACACTTATTTTCGACCAACAACTGTAAAAAACAAGAAAATGACTGTTACTCTCACAAATGATGAACTCATGGTAGCTGCTCAAGCATTGGGCTGCCAATCATCTGACCTCAAGGCCAACGCACCTGCTCGTCTCTACACTTCCAATGGTGGTTCCTCCTGGGAGTACACTGGATATTGTGGTATCGTCAGTGTTACCATGGACCCAAAGATCAGCGCACTGTACTTGTCCTTTACTGATTTGAGCTCCAAGAGATGTGTCTTGGTGCAGGAAGCTTACAAGGATTTCGATTACAAGGAACTCACTCCTTACATGCACGCATTCGAAGGTGATTCCACAGTGTTTGGTCTCAGTTTTGCAGAGTCATTTGACGCAAAGCAATTCTTGATTACGACCAAGGGAATCATCAGTCTGTGCAACAGTGTCATGCCAACCAAGGTTGTCACCAAGACTGCTGCTCCTGCTGCAGCAGAGAAGACTGGTTTCGGATCAAAGATCAGAGGTTTGTTTGGAGGAAAGAAGGAAGAACAACGTGCTAGACCAGTCATCTCTGGTGCCAAGAACTTTAAGCACGTTTCTCATCTTGGTTTCTCTGGAAAGGCTGGTTTCGGAGATATCCCTCCCGAGTGGAAGTCCATTTTCGAGAAGGCTGGTATTACCGAGGAGGAATTGAAGGACAAGAAGACTGCAAAGTTCATCATGAAGACCATTGCTACAGCAGGTGATGTTCCATTGCCTCCTCCACCAAGAAGTGGTGCTCCAGCTCCACCAGTCAGCAGCAACACTGGCTCATCTTCTTCCGCACCTCCTCCACCACCTCCACCAGGTCCAATGAAGTCTGCTCCACCTCCACCATCTACTTCTCTCAGCAACGGTCCACCTCCTCCACCAAGAGCCGCCTTCCACAGTGCTTCATCATCTAGCGATATGGGCAGTGGTGATGCTCCAGCTTCAACCGACATGTTGACAATGATTCGTGAGACCAAGCTCAAGAAGGTCACTGAGTCTGATATTCCAAAGCTTGATCAAATGTCTGAAACTCAACAGAGCTCCCTTGCAAACAAGATTCAACAAGCCATGAATGCTAGAAGAGCTGCTGTTGTTGACGACAGTGATGATTCTGATGAGGATTGGGAGATTTAAGGTGATATTGAGTCCAACCAAATCAATAAAACGTCTTTGGTTTATCTATCCTCCTTCAACATTTTTGCCAGCTTTTCCTTTTGTGCGCAGTCAATAACGTTGCCCGCCATCTACAACTTTTTATCGCAGAATTTTCTGAGCCGTGCACACAAAATTTCAAATCACCAAAATGCCTTCCTCAGCCCCTAAAGGAAAGAAAAAGGAAGCAACGAAAGGAAAGGGAAAGAAGGAACCTCCACCTCCTCCTCCTCCACCAAAGCATGAACCGTTGTACACCTTCCCATTAAACCCTGACAATCTGGCTCATGAGGATGAGAGATTACAAGAGGAAATCAAAAAACATCTTCCTATTTTACCTTCATTGAAACAAAGACAAGAAGAAGAGAGAGAAAGAGCTCTTATTGATCCAAGTGTGATCTTCGAGAACGAAGACTACATGTTTCGATCGAGGGCTGATGATTATTTAAAGGAGAAGATACTAAACCACGAGGTGAAGAATTCTACTCTCGAAATATCGAAAGGAGCAACTGATTTCATCCCAGGAGAAGACGACGAGCTGAAAAAACAAATTCTGAGCGTGTACAAACAACCAAGAGCAGTAACTCTACTGAAGATCAGTGAAGGAAATTCAACGCTTTCGAATAGAGGTGCCACAAGTGCGTATTTTATAGATGATTACGACCGATTTCTTCAAGCTGATGTGAATGCCTCGAAGAGAACTTCTTCTGAATATTTTACGAGCACAATTCAAACAAGGAATTCACAAAGTCTCATGTCTTCACGGTTGGATGGAGAATCTGACATGGGAGCAAACAAAGAATTGATAGATCACTTAAGCTCAATATCCATCAGCGATTCAGGACAACGATATATTCCTCCATCTGTATCGGATCCTACTTGGAGGACTTATTCTGCCGCACCAACAGGTCGCTCAGTCAATTCGATATATCACCCTAACACAAAGAGACCATCTAGAATATCCTCATTCATTGAAAAATCTCATATTACGAATAACACGCTTTTCACATACTTATCAACTGAGTTTGTTCAAGAGTTGGACTTAGAGAATTGCAATTGGCTGAATAACAAGGTGTTAACAAGCATAGGGCAGTATTGTCCTTCATTGGTCACACTCAATTTGCAAAACTGCACTCAGGTAATTGATTCAACAATACGAATAATATCAAATGGTTGTCCCGAGTTGAAGTTCATAAATTTGGGGTAAGTCGTGATTCATATTTGTACATCATCAGATGATAGGAACTAATATCTTCTCCAATAGGATGTGCCATTTGCTAACTGATGAGGCAATCAAGGAGATATTTAGACATTGCCCTAATATTCGAGTCCTATCTGCACATTCTTGTGACAAAATCACAGGAGATGCATTCTTTGATATCAAGAACTGTAGCCAAATGGAGGTATTAGACATGAGTTATTGTTCGAATCTCTCTGATATTGCCCTGCAATATGTATCTGAGTATTGTCCGAAACTTCTGCATCTAGATATTAGTGGATGCAATCAAGTTGGAGATGAGGGAATTAGTTCCATTTATAAGCATTGTAGCCACTTGGAAACGTTACGGATGATGTTATGTGACCAAGTTTCAATCACATCACAATGTCTTTCTCTGTTGTCAAAATTTGCTCGGTCACTTAAAGTACTAGAGTTAACTGGGGTTTCTCAGTTGACAGACGACGCTGCTCAGAATATTGCCAAATACGCACATAATACTCAATTTCTTTCACTTAATGGATGCAGTAACATAAGTGATGCAACTTTGAAGATTATTTGTCAGTCATGTCACAATCTCAGGTGTGTCGAGCTCTGTTCTTGCAAAAAGGTTACTGTCCAAGCACTATTAGAGCTTATTCATACAATCAAACCACTCTCGAGAATGGTAATCTCTGAATGTAATATATCGGAGAGTGAAATAACCATATTAAGGACTTATTCCTCCAGATGTCAAATACTGAAACATAATCCGAAGATGCCAGAGAAAGAAAACTATTATGTCATGTACACCAAGGCAGCACCTCGGAAAAAGAAAAAAGCACCAGTAAAAAAATAATTGTTCGTAACTCTGTGAGTAATTGTTCAAACATCATCTGCTCGGAATGGTTTGGCTCTCTTTGAGAGTCTTGTAGACTTAGTCAAATAGTACAAACATGAGAAACATGAGCTCCAAGCTTGCCAAAATAGAGAAAATAGAATGACATTGAGCACCGCCGTCACGAAGAAGCCGAGGACCCAACTACCAGTCATGTTGACAATCATTGTTACTGGAGTAAACAAAATTTCTAATCTCATTGCTGTATCAATCACGTGATACACTCCCCAGAGTCCTAAGAACCTTCTTGCGATTCCTCCGTAAGCACATATGGGCTGTTTGTCCCTACAATACTCTGCTCTCATATTTCCCATCGCATTGGGACCATTCGGATGAGAGTAACGATTCATATACAGAAATACTCTCCAGATTGCAATTGAATGAGTATTCCACTTGGAGTACTCGGTAAGTTCGGGATGATCAATATGCAATAACCATGCTTGCTCTCTCGCACTATTCAAGTACCATATCAATAACTGATCTCCTCCAAAGAACGAGCGTTTGTCCTGTATAATATGTCTCGGAAGTTCGTTCAAGAATCGAACAAAGTCCTCTCGTTGAGCTGCAAAGTTTTGAGTGTAGTACCGTGCAGAGTTCGGAAAGTACAAGTTGCCTCGGTTACTCAAATATCTCTGGAACAGAAAATTCTCGTTTGGCATATTACAATTATCAAAATAAAAGATAAAGTCAGAGGATATATGATTCATTGCAAAGGCCCAACTTTCCCAAACCGAAAAAGCAAACTGTTTCTTCTGATTGTTATTGTTCGTATCGATCACGGAATTTTCAACTTGGACAACATTGCCTCTGCTTCCACTACCAGGTTCTTTCCGAATGATTTTCAATTTGCCAGACCGAACATGTTCTTGCAGGGATTCAGGAAGAGTCAACGGTTTCTGACTTTCAATATCAAACAAAATAAATTGTGTTCGTACATTGGGTTTGAACCGTTTGTTCATTTGATCTAGGAACGGTGGAATCGATTCCATATAATCCAACCGGTCTCTCGACATCATAAACACTGTTGCATCGTAATCTTCTGCCTTCGAACTAATGTTCATTCGATTTCGAACATCACTCACTTGATCCACGTGCATTCGATCGTTCAACACGTTTTTATACTGTGCCATGTACAATGCATCATATACAACGAACAACACTGTGAGAATAACGATTGAAAATAGGGCATTTCGAATCATGACTAGCAATCGGCGTATCAACTGACCAATAAAACGAATAATCACAAGCAGTATCAACAAAAATCGCTGACGATACGTTTTCATGTCCTTGAGACCACCTTCTACCAATGCAGTCGCCCCATCGGAGAGCAAGAAGGTGACAGGACTCATCTCAATCGCATCAGGAATTTGAGAAGATGAGAAACCACTTGTACTCGTGCTAGGTGCACTAATCGTCATTGGCAACAACGGCTCACCACTGCCGTTGTCTGTTGCCATCATTCTCTTTCGATTGGACAGTAATTCTTTCATTGTTTCGTGTGTTCCTTGCTGTTGTTCTGGTGGTCTTTCTCCATTGACCAAAAGCGAGATTGCCCTACTGCTCCAGGGACCAGAATAATCTCGGAATCTGATTTTGGGCACGTCGCTGTCAAAAGTTTCCCGCTCTTTTCCAGCGCCAAAAAAAAGAAAAAAGTGACGGGTAGAAAAATGACAGAAAACATTGGCACCAAGGACAGGATTGTGCAATGGTTCTCGGCATTTGAATTGTTGTCATTTGTGACACCTTCTGTTATCTCCGATTATGCTTCTGGTTTGCCCAATATTTATGAAGACATTCTATCCGATATTGAACAATTGTGCTGTCCTCCAACAACGGCAAACAAGAGCCGTAGTGAAGACGATAGTGAGAATGACGAAGATGAAGAGGTCATGTTTGGGTACTTTAGCCCAAAGTCCATTGCTTATGTCGTTCGTTTGCTTGATCGCTATTTGGAACAACGCAAATCAAAGAATAACCAGTCTGTTGTCAGTAACAGTGATGATGAGGAAGAAGAAGAGACAAGTAATGATAATGGAGGTGGTGATGAGGACGCCATCAATTGGTTAGTCAAGTCAAAAGTACCAATTTCTTCCTTCTGTACTCTGATTGGTATCATCTTAAGTATGCCTTGTACAAGTGACATGTATGATCACAACATCAATCCATTGCTTCAAATATGGCTTTCTAGACTTTATATTCGCTTACTGCGAATGTGTGGTCTCCGTAGTAGGGACCAGAGCGATCCGAGTAACAGCTTATTCAATGGCTTCACGATTCGGTCGATTATTACTCTATGTAAGATGTGCTTAACTGAGAAATTACAATTCATCGATACAGATTGGGCGATTGTACCTGTCGATAGTTCAAGTAATGACACGAGAAAGCGAAAGAAGACACAGAGAAATAATAAGTCGAAGAAGCGGAAGGTATCGGAGGTTCAGAGCGGAAGTGTCAATTCCTGCGATAGCGTTCCTGAGGACATTCAATCGAGAGTCGTAAAACTGGTTCCGTTGTTATTGGATGACATATGTGAATTGCTGACTCATTATTCGTTTGAAGATATGGAGGATGATATATTTGAGTACTTGATAGAAAAGATAACTGATTGCACTCGTTCCCAGATCATTAGTGCCAATCACCGCTCGACACAAAAAACAGAGAAAGAAAGCATTGAGGTTTACAGACAATTGTTCGCGATTCTGAAAGCATGCGTCTCATCTTTGCACGGTGATGAATCTGATAATCTGAGTTGTATTCTGTGTCATCTTATTGCCAATTTTTCAGTTAAATTTTCGGGAGTGAAGCAGACTACTACAGAGTTTATTATTGGGCTCAGTACAAGTGATATAGAGAAGTATGCTGATCATGTTATTGCATTCATCCAGCATACTCTAGTTCGAATAGCTGAAGCAAAATCCGACAAACGAGGTTCCGGTGTTTCTTTTCTTTGTGACATGTCCGAAGTTCTCTTCTCAGAACAAACAAACATCAATAGGATTGTGGGATTCTTAGCAGACATGTGTAAGAGTAAGAAAACACAAAATCGCTTAATAGCTATTGAATACTCGATGCGTATGTTGATAAAGTTAATACAACTAACATCACAGGATCAAGTTGAGGAGAATGAGAACATTTCATCCCTACTGCTATCCATCACATCTCGCACGACAGATAAGATAGCTAGCATTCGAGCCAAAGCTCTTAACTGTTATGTCTCACTGTTAGATCGAAGCGAAGAAGATAAAACATTCAAAACGAAGCTTAGGCGTCTACTTTCACCAGATGAGCCTGTGGATCAGGATTTGCACAACGCCTCGGAACAGCAATTTGACAACAATTCATTCGATCAGATGACACCTATCGCACAGACTCCAAAATCAGTGTCGATTGCCGAAGACATCAGCCAAGCAGCCCTGTCTGCATCATGTGGATTTATTGGCAGCAGAACTGTTGATCCATCAGCCCTTGTCAGGAAAGCCGCAATACAGGTGATTGAAGGAATGATCAATTTGAATCCCAAGCATTTCTTAAAAAGCGAATTTATCGATGTGATTAAGAAACATGCTTTAGATGTTAGTGTGGCAAACCGAAAACAATCAATCATTTCCATCACTCAATTGATGAATACGTTTCCTGACAATATTTATGTATGGTCATCTGCTATTTGGTGTCAACTATTTCCCTGTACTTACTTATGTCATATTTTTTTAGATTTACAAAACTGCTATTACCATACTTTTAGTGTGTTCCTTTGATGGCGAGACATCAGTATCTGAGAAGGCACTAGAGCTAGTAAACTCTAATATCTTCACTCAACTGACCACGAAGAAGAGTGCAACCAGTCGTATTTGGGATCTCTTAGAGGATATAACTGAGGAACACTACCGTTTGTTGTGCAAGTCCTGCTCTGTCCTCATTTCAAAAAAAGAGATTTCAAGCAGTATTGTAAAACATATCATAACCAAGTTGAAGGATCAGTCCCTTCGAAGTGGTTGGTACCTGCTTGATATTTTATCAACTCATTTCTCGAAGCACATTTCAACTGAATTTTTGATTACTGTGTTTGAGGAGAAGAATCAGAGCTCTGATCTCACTTTGGATGATACCTTTGTGTTTGATAAATGCTTAACGATCCTCTCGCGAGTGTATGACAATTTAACAGATGATACGAGACAACAGTTGTCTGATTCTATTCTGAAGAATCTGGTTGAATTCAGGATTAATACGAATCTTGTTCATAGTCATGTTGTGAGTTTGTACAAGCTATGTGACACCCGGTCACAAATCGATGCTATGTATAGCCGACTTGTTAATAAGAGCTATAATGAGTTGCACAAGTACGTACTTTCGTACTCTGAGAATGTTGACGCAGAGCAAATTAGCAAATATCTCTTTACAATCGGAGAGGTGTCAATGGTATGTCACATTTTGTCAACCCTAACGTCTGTATCCTATCTAACTTTTTTATTTAGATTTATAGTAGAGCATCAAACAAGATTGTGACTCTTGTTCAAGCATTGATTGCCGCCTCAGTTACAACGATCGCTGACGAGTCAACCTTAGACCTAAAGCCTACACCAACAAAGCATGTACGAGTTTCATCACTCGTCCGAGCGCATGCCTTTGCTGCATTAGGAAAAATGTGTTTAGTTGATGAAGGATTAGCAAAGAAGTCTGTGCCGCTATTTATAAGAGAAATTGAGAAATCCAATGATGAAGCAGTTCGTAACAATGTGGTAGTCGTCATGTGTGATCTATGTGTGAAATATACATCCGTAGTAGATCGATATATAGCTAAGATATCTGAGAGTATGTGCGATAAGAGCCCTCTCGTTCGAAGAAATGCTCTCTCACTACTCACTCAGGTTATTGCCGAGGACTTTGTGAAGTGGAAGCCATTGATTCTCTTTCGTTTTCTGTACATGCTAACAGACACATGTGATATCGTGGCAAAGTATGCTGAATATGCTCTGTGTGTTGTTCTGCCTCGCAAGAATTCAACACTTCTATTCAGTCATACCATAGAGGCCATATTTGTGCTCAATAGGTACTCTAGCCATCCATCACACAATAACTACCTACAGAGTGACAGAGAATTATCTCTATTCAACTGTGGTGGTTCTTCTTCGGATCAAATAGCTAAACGCTTCCAAATCTACAAGTTTCTCCTCCACCAGTTCTCGAGTGAACAGCTCTTGGAGTTGCATGTGAAGTTACACACAGATGTGTTAGGAATGTTTGCTGATGAGTCAATACCTGTGCATGCGGATGTGTTAACTGATGTATTGAACATGCTCTCTTGGCCTCAATTTAAGTTGAGATCCCTAACAACCTCTGCGCCCAATCACCAAAATGATATGGAGGAAGAAGACCAAGAGGAGATCTCAACGAAGGTTGGCACTATCCAAGGAAAGCTACTTGGAAGCTTTTTGAAGAAGCACGTATCTGATAATGTTATTCCGATCATCGTTGAGTTGAAACGAACTCTTGAAAAGAAACGATCACCACTATTGCGTCAGGTCATGCTCTACTTACAGCTCATCATGTCTGAATACAAGAACGAGTGTTCTGATTTCTTATTCCAGGACAAACAGACTGCAAAAGAAATTGAATTCGATCTAAAGAGAATATCAGCTCAGAACGAAGTTCAAATCACGAACCGACGAGGTTCTTCAACTACAAAGGTACCTTTCTGCACACCGGTGCGGTCTCCATATCCCATCTCAGCCAGCACCATCACACCAAGCAGGCGAAAGTCAAGACCAACTTAAACAAAAAGGTTTATTATTGACTTGTTCAAAAATTGGCCATAGTAGTCCAGTCAAAGTTCCATGTGTCTGGTTGACCACGATGCGGAACATTCCAGTCAGTAGAACTCCATGAAAATGGCGTTTGATCTTGATGAGTTGGACCGGCAATGCCAACAGATATCAACTCCTTAGCGAGCTTGACATTTGTCACTTTGGAGTCAATGCCTCCAAATGCGACAGGCTTCTTGACTCTAAGGTCATAACGAGCTGAAATTGACATACTTGCCAATCCCAAACTGAATGGATCGGTTTGCCATTGGTTAAATTGCAAAACTCGTCCGAATTGATCCAAATCACGAACATTTGCTTGTTCTCTGTTGAATATTTTTGCTCTTGGACAGTTGATGTAGTCAAAATCATCACCAGCCTTTTCTTTCATTTCAGGATATCCTGAAATATCATATATATCAGTAAAGAATGGAATGTTGTATGAACTCCAGAATCCCTGCTTTCTCAAAACACTACTCACATCTGCAGATCGTGTCATTCCTGGAATCTGTTCAATGATCCACAATAAATTGTCAGAAATACTGCCTGGGACGAACAACTTATAATCAATAACCATCCATTGATTATTGTAACTGCCAGAATTATACTTTGCGAAATAGTAAGTCCACTGTTCACCATTATTTGCCAATTGGTTGGTAACGATGCTTCTGATCCAACACAGCACAGAGGATGGAGTGAGAGCCTTGTACAATGTCTTATTAAAGATTGAGTTGGTAGTTTCCATCACAACCAAGTTGGAATTCTGAACGATGTAGAAATCGTCCTTGGAGCTCAAGAATCCAGGACTGGACGAGAAGGATACCTTTCTGGATGTCACATTGTGCAATCCAAAGTTGTACACCTTATAAAACTTGTCAATAATACCATAACTTCTCCAAGTAGTGTGGCCAGCAAACAAATCTACGCCAGTAAACTTGACGAGTGCACTGCAATCTGTCAAAGGCTCATCAGTGTCATCATGCTCCTCCATCATTCTCTGCTTTTGTGTCTTGAATTGATTCTCTGTCAATGCAGGAACCAAATCCTCCATATCTCCAGCAGCGTTCAACATGAACAATTGCAACTCGCTCAATGCTTTGGACGCATCTTTCAATTCATAGTTATAACCATGGACTAATCCTTCCATTTGATTCAATACCAATCCCACTTGTTTCCAATAGTTAATATCATCACTTGGCACAATTGGTTCATTCTTCATCTTCTTCATTGTCTCTCTCACGCGATGAATCTTGACCTGACTCCTCATAAACTTCAAATTCTGGCTCATAAAATCAGAGATGACAGTAGGAATATTGTCCAATGGGAATCCATACACATAGTACTGATTCACTGCATGATCATAGATTTGGTTGCTTGTCAAGAAGCCTTCCAAGTAACCAGAGGCAAACATTTGCACATCATCGTCGAAACGAGGGTTACTCGTAATGTTGAGCTTACCCCAACCGTTTTGAAAAATTTCATTGAGGAAAATGGCGCAGGCAACACCCTTCTCCGTGTCGCAAACACCTTGAACAAGCTTGTACTCGCTCAATCCATCAAAGTACACGGTAGCGGCATAACGCTCGCTCTGTGTAGGAGAAGCAACAACAACCAAGGAGGATATCATCAAAAAGAGAATGGTGGCCATTGCTGCAGCACATGCAACAGCAATGACATTGAAACGACGACCAGCAATGTTCATTTTGTTTTTTTTGTTTCGATTGAGTTTTGGCGGGAAATAAATTTTACCGCCACCTTGCATGCATGAGTGTATTTACAATCTTGTTGTTTTGTCGTCTTGTTGTTGTTGGCGTTCCTGTTGCTCCTTTGACAATTCTTGATCAAATTCCTTCCTCAATTCATTCAATTTCCGTTTCGAATCAGTCACGAACAGCGCGGTAGCTTCTTTTCTCTTTGCTTGTTGTAGCTTTTGATTCTCTTTGGCAGCTAAATCTTCTCCAACAATTTCCCCTCTCACAGGAAGAGCCCAAGTGGTCAAGAACTTGGTGCTATACGCTCTGGCATAGGCCAAAATGAACAAGGTGGACGACACGAGAGTAACAGAGGTTCCCAGTGGTGTAAACGCCTTGGATCTTCGCCTTAGCAGTCCTGACATGACATACGTACCAAACAATGTGTTCACCATGGTCATATTGAAGGCAATTGGGTATTTGAGACGCATTTCAAACATGGATCTCTCATACTTTTGTAAGTAGGTTGGCTCCTTTGGAACTTCTCCTGTTATCAAAGGGTCTTGTGCAGGAGATGTGGTGGAATCACTGCTCGTCGTCTTGGTTGAATTGTCAGTCATTGGATCAATGATGGCTTGGGTTCCTGAGATCTGGGGTTGTCGCTTTTGATTCGCCAAAGTTTTTTTTGGAGCTTCGAGCTTTTTGTTGTTTGGTGGGCCGATTCTTTTCCTCCAGCCAACAAACTCTTTCCTCTGATTGTGTGCATTTTTGTTGTTCACAAACCAACCGGCAGAAAGAAACGACAACAGAAGAATACCCGGTTACGAATATATAATAAATGATATCAGATTTGGTTCTCGTGTTGCATGTGTCTCTAGATGAGATGTACTATGGATGTACAAAGGTCAAGTCATACATGAGAAAAGTGTTTCGAAATGGTCAAAAGTTTACCATTTTGGATCAAGTCAATGTTCGCATCGCTCCCGGATGTCCCAACAACACATTTGTTCGGTTCGTTGGGCGGGGCGAAGAATTTTGTAGAACAGATGTGTTTGGCGCTCAGAAAGTGGAGTGTGGTGATGCTGTTGTTCAGGTGATTCAATCACCACATGATACCTTTTCTAGAATGTCTGGTAGTGAACAGCATCATCTATGGTGTGAATATCGAGAGCCATTCAGTTTAAAGGATGCTCTGTGTGGAACAGATCGTGTGTTATCTATCGTGGATCACCCTGCACAGCAACAAAAACAACAAAGGCATTCAGTAACGGCATCAGATTTTACGATTCGGTTGGATGATCGTCTCGTATTCCATGATGGATATATATTTATGTATGTTTATCTTTTTGTTTAAACAATATGTATTTTCTGAAGTCACTCTTACTAACATGATGGCTTATCAATACTTTAGAGCTAGAGGTCTAGGCATGCCACTGTATCATAATCCGAGTGAATATGGAGACTTGTTCATCCTACTCCATGTACAATTTCCTGAACATTTGTCAAGTCGGACAAGGCAACAAGTTCGAAGTATCCTTGAGACAGAACATCCTCAGGTCGTTCCTCCCTCTGACGATGCTAGTACCAGCTCTACCAAGTCTGATGTTAGTTCTACCATCTATAATCATGCTGCCAGCTCCAACGTAAAGTTCATTCGGCGAAAACTCTCTGGGTTACTTCGCAGATAACGATTAAACTTTGTTTCCGCATTTCTCAAACAAACGATAAAGTCTTTCTTTGTATCAATCTACTGTTCTGCGACCTGAAGTTCGTGTGTCAAGAAATTGGTCTCCCGCTCGAATCTACGCGATTCATGAAATGGCGAACAAAAACAACTTTACCAAACAACAACAAAACGCAACGACATGTCAACGTCCGACCAATCATCACCCATAATCGATCACTCAACAGCAGAAGAGCTTTCCTCTCCATCTGCTGCCACTCTAGAGTTTTTTGTACAGCTTGATGCACCAGACTCACAACAACAAGCACTTCACTCGTCACCACCCATTCATCATCCACCAACACATTTACCCACACTGGTCATTGAACATGGACAACATGTTTTGAATTCTTCCACACCACCATCATCATCATCATCATCTGCACATGACAATAATACTAATAAAACTAATAATGATAATGAGGATAATAGTTTTGTGACGTATGCTTCTGTTGCTACCCGTGGAGCTTCTTCATCACATTTATCATCACAATTATCACAATCATCATCACCATCATCATCATCATCAACAGTGCTCACCATCAATGCAAATGAACCTCTGTCAGTATTGAATCATGAGGAAATGGCAGCATCTGCACCACTGAATGCTACTACTACTACTACCACTACCACTACTGCTATTCCATCTGTATCACACTCTTCTCCACCACCAACAACAACAACAACTACTGCCATGACAGCACCACCCTGTGTTCATCCTCAGCAACATGCACAACAACAAATGATTGAGTCTCCTACTACTGTTAGCAGTACAACAGATACTTCTCATCTGTCTCCTACAGTTGTGGATCACCACTATCGTTCACATTCTCAATCATCCTCTCCAGTTACTTCCAATTTGACTGTTCCCTCTCCATGTGCATCTCCTGGTACAACAACAAACAATGCTGGGTCATCCACCAAGAAGTCACCACAAAATGAAAATTGGCCATGGATCGAACAGAGAAAATACATTGAAGGTGATTCATTGTTGATCGATGAGGGCAATCGATTAGATTTCAAGTTGACAGTGTTTTCCGACTATTTGAATTACAAGGCTGCACCAAAGAAGAAGAAGCCTAGTAGTGGAGCGAGCAGCACTGGATCAAACAACTCTGGCAACGATGCATTTGATTTTATTGATTATTCAAAGTTGGGTTTGCGAATGACAGAGTATTTGATTGCTTTCTTGAATTCGAATGGTGGTTGCTTGTTATTTGGTGTCTCAGATGACTCTATTGTCATGGGAATGAAATTGACAGAGAAACAGAGGGATAAGATTCGATTGGTGTTTGACAATTGCATTAGAAACTTTAGTGTGACTCCTCAACCAATCACTGGAGTGGATTATCGATTGGAATTTATTCCTGTGCTAAAGGCACACAAGGACTCAAAAGTGAACGAGCTCGGTGAGGCTGATGTCAACAAATCTACATCGTCAAAGGTTGTTCTGGCAATGGAAGTTCGAAAGAGCAAACTATTTCACTATGCACACATTTCAAAGCAATTGAAATCATGGGAGAGATTAAATGCTTCCAACGTTTGTCTCAATGAACATCCATTCCGGTTTGTCAAGAGACTGCAAGAACTCAAGTCAGGAGTTCAGTCATATGACAGTGGCTTTGAAGATCATCAATCAAACATTGTGTTGAGCGAGGACACTGAATTTGTAGAAAAGTACATTACGCTTCTGTTCAGTGACATTGTTTTGTACTGCTCCGAGAGAATACTTGCCACTCGGGGACGAAACACTCGCATGTACCGATTGGAAGAGTGGAGCATTTTGGACGATAAGGGTAGATTTGTGATTGACAGGCCGAGTAAGTACTTCAAGTGGCTCTATGACTACCTACAGATTGGTATGATATCTGTTCCCATTTCAGAGTATTTCATCTTGGTTTCAGAAGCCAATTTCTACAACCTCCTCGAGCTCGTTCCCAACAGTGGCCTACCACAGGAACAAAAAGCAACAAAGAAGGTCGCAGGAGGCTATGTCACGCTCATTAGTCCGGGAATGGCCGAACTGTCCAATGAGCTCTTATCTGACGTGACCGAAGCTTACCAGAATTTGACACCACCACAACAAGAATAGTTCACACAAATAAAAACAATCCTGAAAAAAAACGAGTGAACTTTCATTTGACCCACTGATATGCTAATTGCAAAACCGTTCCCATATGTTTGTCCATTGTGTGGAGGAGGTCTCAACGAATGTGCCAAGCGACGAGCATTATTGCTCAATGAAAACTCTGCTGCAACCATGGATATGGATGAATTGATCAAAAAGGATCTATCTGTTCATAGAACTTGTCTCGGAGGTAGAACTTGCTTCGAACATGAAATTTGTGTGACATCGGGAGGATATGTATATAGTAGCTCTGATGCTGTGTATTTTGGGTATGGTTGGACGCGGATAGGAGGATCTCATAAGATTACCATGCGCAACGGTGTAGAGTTTTGGTGCCGTTCTTGCTTCTTGTCTAGTCGAAACAAAGAAAAGGATTCCTATTTGGTCATGAGCTCGGAGCACACTCAGCTTAGGAAGAATCATCTCTATGTGGTCCTGGGTCTTCGATTGGGTATAACAAATGATGTGATCACGCATGGCATCCTTCCCTTTCTATTCAACTGTGACTATGATAGCAAAGAGTTTGATTGCTTACTCTGTAACATCTATTCATTGACAGATAGATCCTATACGTATGCCAAGTCAAAGCAGAAGGCACGGGCCAACAACAACACAGAGAAGAATCAACGCAGGAGCGATCAGAAGAAGCAGAAGAAAAGAAAGAGAAAGAACTTGAATCACTCTGCAAACTGACAAACCAGCGAGTTTTATTTGATCTTACAGTCGCTAACTGTGTGATTCGACATTCAGATTCATTGTGATTTCTGAGCTTCTCTGGCTTTCTTTTCAAATTCTTCTCGATCTGCTACGAGCTTTTTCTTCCTTGATGCTTCTATTCTCAGTTCAGCTTCTGTTTTCAAGGATTGAAGATACTCATGTCTGGCTCTCTCGTTCTCTTCCCTTTCTTCTCTCTCTTTGTCAGCCCGGTCTGCTAAATACCTCATCATCTCACGCTCATCATCCTGATGATCTTGAATGAACTGTTTTATCTCCTGATAAAAGAGGTCTGGTACTTCTTTTGTGATCCAATGAGAGGAGTTGAAAGTAGTAAAGCGGCAATAATTCTTGGTATCCTCGTGGAATGCTGTTTCATAACTGAATCTTGTGGCGTTCAACTCAATTGCTCCATCCAACTGTCCATGAACAACCATGGTTGGAACAGTAATCTTCTTCACTTCTTTCTTTTTCAAGCCATCCATGAATAATTGACGATAGTAATTGAGCATTGATGTCAATTCACCAGGCAGGGACCATGCTCGAACATAGGACAAAGCCTCCTCCTTGCTAATTAATCCCTTTTGGGCCAACTTGTGGAATCCAGCGAAGTGAAATAGAACAGAGTAGTCGTTTCTTTCCAAGTTTCTCTCTACTAATCCTCGCAATTGGAAATACAAGATGTACCAACTCTTGAGCAACTGTCTGGGATAATGACCGACGTTGGATAAGAAGAGATCTGGATGAGGAACAGCCACCACTGCCTTTTTGATCAGTTCAGGATGCCACTCAATTAATTTCCAAGTAACAATTGATCCCCAATCGTGGGACACAATAATGGCGTTATCCTTCTTGGCATACTCTGTGATCAACAATCTCACATCATTCACGAGATGTTGTACTCCATAGGACGAGACATGTGTTGGTTTTTGGGAGGTATTGTACCCACGCATATCTGGTGCGATCACGTGATATCCATCTCTCACAAAGTAATCAATCATTCCACCCCAGGTACCCTTTGCAGTCTCTGGGAATCCATGCAATAGCACAACCAATTGCTCATTGTTCTCTCCACCCTCCATGATGTTGAGTCGAATTTTGCTCAAGTGTTCTTCTTCGTGTCCAGAGAATGTGAGTGTCACATTTTTGAACTGGATCAACTTGGGATCATGGTTCACAAAAGTTGTCTCCTTTGGAAGGTTGCTGTACACTTGATCAATGGATGGGTATTGAATTGATTGCAAGTAAGCGATAGCAAGGATCAACAAAGAAACAGGAAGGAAAAAGAAAAATAGGAACAAGATCCGGCTGATTACTGTCATCCTGAATGTGATATCTTTTTTTTACGGGTTGGAGAATTGACACCCGACAGGAAAAGACAGAAAGCGAGCGATCGAACACTACACTGCCATTTTGAGATTCATACCTCCGGAACTTCGTGACTTCTCGCACTCGCCACGAGCCAGTTCAACTTTCTTACTTCCACATCTTCGTCACGAGTTCCATTCAAGATTAAGACTTGTCAAAAAGAGTACCAACAACTACTTCCATACCTCTTAATCAAGTTCCCATATTACTCGGGGTTGCAATGTCCCTCCCACCACATAGATATCAATCCTCTGAACCATCCTTTGTACCAACCATTTTAGAGCTAGGAATCAATAATAGGCCTGATATGTCTTCTACTTGCAACTCTCACAGTGAAAAGAGTCCTCCTTCTCAACAACCATCAATACCTACAAATTATTGGGTAGCACCGAGAACTCCCATACCGAAAAGAGAAGAAATAACTTCTTTTGAACCATCATCGGAGAGCAAGACTACGTTGGAGTCAGAGAATTCAACACCACCCACATCTTTGACTCATTTCATTCCTGAAACGGATCATAACGACGAAGACCAAACTGGATCCAATGATAGCAATCGGTCCAACACACCAGAAGATCTCTCTTTTCCCTCTAGCTTCACCTCTCCTCTGAAGCGAGGAAAAAAGGTCATTTCGTTGGACAAGGATGTCCTGAGAGCACATTTTATCTACCCTCAACCTGAAGCAGCAAAAAAACTAGGTGTCTCACTCAGCACCCTAAAAAGAAGGTTTTATGAATGTTATGGAGGTCTGAAAAGATGGCCCTACGGAGAATGGAAGAAGGTTCTCAAGAAGAGAAGATTGAGCTATATATTGAACGAGAAGGAAAAACCAACAAAATACTTGGATCCCCCAACAATATTCATGCTCAACAAGATATTTCATGCTCAATCGAACAGTTCAGGATCGTCTTCCTCCATTCTCTAACACACACCTCGTCTTTTACACACAACCACATAAATGGTCAAGCTATAAATTTGTAAATGAGCCGATCATGATTCTTTCAGAACTCCGAACTGGAGGTCATCAACCAACCTGTGCAACAAAGAAGCATCTTGTGAAATTTTTCTCATGAACCTGGTCGGAAAAACAAACAAGTGCTCGAATTAAAATGAAATCATTGTCGTGTGCCGTGGATACGCTCATTCATTCAGAGCAATCTTTTCCCCTCAAAAATGGTGGTCTGTCCATCTACGTGTGCAAACCAACCATTCAAGATGTCGATACCATTGTGTCATGCATCAATGTTGCCTATGTCGAAAAGGAAGGATGGTTCAAAAAGGACGAATTCAAGACGAGAACCAAACAAACGGAAATTGAAACCATTGTTCAAAAACAATTGAATGAAGCAGAGGAATCAAACTGTGGATTCATCTTGTTACGATTGAATGTGATGAGTCATGGACATGACCATGGAGATGGTGAATTGCAAGAGTCATCATCATTAGATTTAGCTGAACAAGGAGAATTGATTGGAGTGGTCTATTTGGATGCACATGGCGAAGAGGAGGGCTCTCTTTATTTTGGCATGTTGGCTTGTGTGCGAAAGTTTTCAAACTGTGGATTCGGAACGACGCTTTTGAACGAGATTCTGCCATTGATTGCAAAACAAGCCGAGTGCAGTTATATTTCGTGCAAGGTGGTGAACATTTCTGTGCCATTGTTGACCTGGTATATGACCAAGTGTCATCTGGAAGAAGTTGGTTCTGTGGAGTGGGATGAATGTTCGAGGCATGTCTTGAAGTATCCTGCACATTTCAAGTGCTTGCGAAAACAAGTTGCTTAATTGAATGAAAGTTTAGATTTTTATTTTCGATTTATGTCCTTCCCTATTACTTAGCTCCTTATCTGGAACGGGTAAGCGATACCATTTCACTGTTTTGAGTTCCTTCTCTTCTTCTTTGAGGGTTCCGTTGTTTCTGTATCTTGAGAGGATTTGCGTTTCAATTCCTTCTTGGGAGTACTGGACAGAAATGAAGAATACTTGGCCGGGAATGTAATGTCTGGAGTGTAGTATGCATGAAGAGTTTTCAACATTCTGGCATTTCGATTCTGGATACTATCTTTGTCCCATTGCTCGTACTCCTTGAGCATCTGAGTTGAGGGAAGACAGGCCAACTTTTCTTGTTCAAAGAATACTTTCTTCTTATCCTTGAAGCACAGATTTCTCGCCTTGGGAGTGAGGACTTTGGTTACGAGGACTAAGTTACCAAGTTTGTTTGTATTTGCCTTCGCAGAACGTTTTTCCATCTTGCTCCATTCTGAATCACTTGTTGGATTTTCAGGAAGAACTCTCTCTTTGGTGAGTTTCTTGGAGTATCCATAAGTTTCCTTTCTTGTTTCATCACACATCAGAAAGTCACACCTTTGGACAACGTGTGACGAAAAGTCATTGCTGTACAGCGAAGCACTGGTTAATTTTTTGAAGGCTGAATCTTGACTGAAATCCTTTCCAGTCTTGGGAACTTTAAGGATACTAACAGTTTGGGAAGAGAAAAGTTCACGTCCATCAGAACTATCCTTGACACTCTTCTTCAGCTCGAACAATTGTCCTAAGGTTTCATTCACAAACTTTCTCTTCTCACTTATTCCTTTACCCAACAATTGCATCACAAACCAATACTTCTCTAGTGCTTGGAACAAGCTTGGAAGTTGATGATTCTCAAAGTTCTCTTTGAGGAATATTCCAATTGGAATCCATTCAGTGCACTTGTATGAATTCAACACCTGGATATCAACTCCTTCGATGCTACACTTAAGAGATTTTCGATACAAGATTTCACACACCTCTCCCAAATGAAGCAACATTTTTGCATATGTTGTGGCTTCTGTCACACCTTTGGGACAATTTAACAAGAGACTCTTCAAGGTGTCTTTTGCTTTGATCATAATATTGGAGAAACAAAGGTAAGTGTTGACGTAACGGAACATTTCTTCAAATGAGTGTCTCCCCATTGATTGTTCAAGTCGATCCCACTGATCTCCAAAAAGTTCAGATTCATCCTTTGCCATACATCCAATCAAGTCAGACTTGAAAATATCGGCTTGACTCAATTCAAGACCTCGAGCATTCAATGTTGAGAAAATTCTGAAAGCTGTGTCCTCAGAATTTGTGGTAATAATGATCATCTTGACACTGGTGAGGACATAGGACACGAAATTATCCAATTCTTTGTTGTCTTGCAATTCTTGGAAGAATTTATCGATAACCTTGATGTTTTCTTGGAACTTGAGTTCTTGCTCATTATTAAAATCAACCTTCTTTTTCTTGATCATGTCCTGGATTGGAGCCATGAGTCTATACGGAGCAACATCTTCATCTCCTTCATCATATTGAGGATTTCTCTCCAGTCTTGCAATATTGCCCTGAAAGAACGATTGGTCCACGTGTCTGACATTGAATCTCAAACAACTCTTTCTCTTCAAGTTGCTGTCTTCTCTTTGCTCGAGGTAACCACGAATATTTCTGATCTTTCTGGCATAAGCAACAACGAAGAGGAGGAAAAGAGTTGTGAGTCTCTGTTGACCATCAATTACATTGACATCATTGGAATTGGACTCTGGTTTGGACACCTTGACGAGCACAACACTCCCTAAAAAGTATTCTTGTCCACTTGTTGACTTGCTTGCTGATAGAAAATCGGTCAATAGCTGTGTCACATTATCCTTCTTCCAAGAATAGGGTCTCTGGTATGTTGGTAAGTGATAACAGAACTGATCAGAGAAGATTTGATTGAGAGATTATCGATCTTGAAGGATGATTCTGTCATCGTTGGTATTCAATAAGTGTTTGGTTGCTTTGTTGTCAGAGGCCTCAATAAAAAGACAAGGAATTTCAAGATATCTGCTGTAGTGAAGATTTTTTTTACGGTGACGGCATAACCGATACAGGGAACTACAGTTCGTTCAAGGAACTTCTGAGTGGCTTTGTAGACCTTTTGAGGTATTGTACAAAATGTTAAGTGCATTCTCCATTTGGTTCAATGATTACAATTCAAGAAGGAATGTAGACTGGAGTATTTAGGAATATTCCTCTCCATCCAGCTTGCAGGAACGTTTTCAATTCCAGCAAGTTCAGAATATTCCTTTTTGAAATTCAATAGATGGTAATTGTTGTCGGCAATTTATTTGAAATGCCTTCCTGCCCTTGATTTTGAATGCACACTAAGCACCTGTCCTTTGATTTTGCCATGAACTCGCATTCCTACTACTAAACTGTTGGAAAAAGTTCGAATTGTTGAAGTTCAAGAACTTCAATTATCTGTCTTGTTTCTCTTCTCTGAGGGTTCCGCTGATTCTGGGTTTTGAGACAACTTGCGCTTCAATTCCTTCTTGGGAGTACAGAACAGTTCATAAGAATACTTGGCCGGGAATGTAATGTCTGGAGTGTAGTATGCATGAAGAGTTTTCAACATTCTGGCTTGTCGATTCTGAATGCTATCTTTGTCCCATTGCTCGTACTCCTTGAGCATCTGTGTTGAAGGAAGACAAGCTAATTTTTCGTTCTCAAAGAATACTTTCTTCTTTTCACTGAAGCAAAGATTGCTGGACTTGGAACTGAGTGCTTTGGTGACCAAAACCATGTTACCCAGCTTGTTTGTGTTCGCCTTTACAGTTCGTGGGTTCATCTTTTTCCAGTCTGAATCACTTTCTGGATTTTCAGGAAGAACTCTCTCTTTGGTGAACTTCTTTGAGTATCCATAAGTTTCTGGTCTTGTTTCACTCATTAAAAAGTCACATCTTTGCACAACATGCAACGAACACTCATTGGTGTAAAGTGAGGGGCTACCAATTGCTTTCAAGGTATTTTCTTGACTAAAACCAATTCCAGTCTTGGGAACTTTGAGGATTTTGATTGTTTGGGAATAAAAAAGAGCATATCCACCGCATTTATGCTTCCCCAGCTCGAATAAGCTTCTGAAGGTGTCTCTTACAAACATTTCTCTCTCCCTCTTGCCTTTCACCAACAACTGCATTGCGAACCAATACTTTTCTAAGGCTTGAAGCAAGTTTGGAAGTTGGTGGTTCTCAAAGTTCTCTTTGAGGAATATTCCAATTGGAATCCATTCTGTACAATTGTAAGAGTTTAAAGCCTGGAGATCAACTCCGTCTATGTTGCAAATTGTTGATTTTCGATACAATATCTCACAGACTTCTCCCAATTGAAGCAACATTTTTGCGTATGTTGTGGCTTCTGTCACACCTTTGGGACAGTGTGATAAGAGACTCTTAAAGGTTTCATTTCGTCGTGAATCTAAGAAAAGGTACGTGTTTACGTAACGAAACATCTCTTCAAATACACGCCTGCCCATTGACTGTTCAAGTCGATTCCATCGATCCCCAAAAGGTTCTGAATCATCCTTAGCAATACGTTCTATCAAGTCAGACTTGAAAATATCGATTTCACTTAATTTAAGACCTCTTGCATTCCACTTGATGAAGATATTGATCGCAGGTTCTTCGGAGTGCGTGGTGATCATGATCATCCTTACATGGGTGAGGACATAGGACACGAAATTATCCAATTCTTTGTTGTCTTGCAATTCTTGGAAGAATTTATCGATAACCTTGATGTTTTCTTGGAACTTGAGTTCCTGCTCATTATTGACATCTTTTCTCTTCTTGTTGATCAAGTCTTGGATGGGAGCCATGAGTCTATATGGAGCAACATCTTCATCTCCTTCATCATATTGAGGATTTCTCTCCAGTCTTGCAATATTGCCCTGAAAGAACGATTGGTTCTCCTGTCTCACATTGAGTCTCAAACCGTTCTTCAAGTTATTATCTTCTCCTTGCTCGAGGTAACCACTAATATTTCTGATCTTTCTGGAGAATGAAACAATGAGGAGGAGGAAAAGAGTCATCAGTCTCTGTTGACCATCAACAACATTGACATCATTCGAATTACCACCAGGTTTGGACACTTTCTCAACAACAACACTTCCCAAGAAATATTCTTGCTTAGTGCTGTTTTTACTTGCTGCTTGAAAATCGAGCATTAACTGTCCCACATGTTCCTTCGTCCAAGAATAGGGTCTTAGATATTGTGGCAAGTGATAGCAGAACTGATCAGAGAAAACTTGGTTGATAGAGAGATTATCTACCTTGAAGGAGGATTCAGTCATTGCAAGCATTCAACTATTCTTCTTTGGTCGTTTTGGTTGTTAGAAACCTCAAGGAGTGAAAAATTTCGCACCATCACTGTAAAAGAAAAGGGACTATGGGTCCTTGAAACTACTCTACTACTTTGGAGAATACCTTTGAGATACTGTCCCAAAAGGTTAGCTCTACATTTGGTTCTGTACCACTCAATAAAAAATCGTAGTTGTCGGTACGGAAGATACAGCGGAGATTCACCAATTCTCCCTGCAGTCAGGAAACAAAAAGATAGGCTGTGATGATACTTATACGATCTCCCCTCTGTTGTTCACCACTTGCGTGATTCAAAAGTTCAGAAACTCCTATCGTCTGAAGGATTTTCTTCTGAAAAAGCTGCACATGGCAGGTTGTGAACACGTGGGGATTTTGAATCATCAACAGATCCTTGCGCTTGCCGTCACACACCCCGCACTCTTCTTCTTACATTATATCCCCAGGATATCGCTTGGACATTGTAAAGGCCTGCTCAAAGGTCCCCAACGAGAGATATTTTCACTTATGCCACACTGGCAATTTGTTTTATGACATGAATAACTCCGTGCACTTGCGTTTCGCAGGGCGATCGCCCACAAAAAAAAACACGAAAAAAAAGGGGTAAACAAACAAATCCAATCGCAAATCATAACAACAACCAACAACCAATAACCAAAAAACCAACAATCAACAACAAACATGTTTGCTCCACGTGCATTGTCCCACATTCAAAAAAAGGCAACCACCTCTCTCCAATGTCATATGACTCATCGTCACATGTCTTCCTCTGCTTTCAAGAAGCCATCATACACTTCTCAAGACGTCATCAACATGGAGAATCAATACTCTGCACACAACTATCACCCACTTCCAATCGTTTTCGAAAAGGCTGAAGGTGTCAACGTGTGGGACCCCGAGGGCAAAAAGTACTATGATTTTCTGAGTGCTTACTCTGCAGTGAACCAAGGTCACAGACATCCAAAGATTCTTCAAGCATTGAAGGATCAAGCAGAGAATGTTACACTGTCCTCCAGAGCCTTCTACAATAGTGTGTTTGGTCGATGGGCCAAAAAAGTGTGCGAATTGTTTGGTTATGACAGAGTTTTGCCAATGAACACTGGTGCTGAAGCAGTGGAGACTTCAATCAAGTTGGCTAGAAAGTGGGGCTACAGAGTCAAGAAGATTCCTGAGAATGAAGCCATTTTTATTGCTTGCAGCGACAATTTCCACGGAAGAACCATTTCCATTGTCTCGATGAGCACGGATCCAGATGCCAGAAACGACTATGGTCCATTCTTGCCAGGTATTCAAATTGTAGAGTACGGCAGTGTGGAATCATTGAAGCAAGTGTTGGAAAAGGTGGGTGATAAGGTGTGTGGTTTCCTCGTGGAACCAATTCAAGGTGAAGCCGGTGTCGTCGTTCCTCCAGATGGCTACTTGAAGGAGTGTTATGAGCTTTGCAAGAAGCACAATGTGTTGTTTATTGCGGATGAGATTCAGACGGGTATTGCTCGATCGGGCAAAATGTTGGCTCATTCCTATGATGGCTTCAAGGCGGATGTCTTGGTTTTGGGTAAGGCACTGTCCGGTGGATTCTATCCAGTCTCTGCAGTGTTGGCACGTGACGATGTCATGAATGTGTTTGAGCCTGGAACTCACGGATCTACTTTTGGAGGTAATCCATTGGGTTGTGCAGTGTCTATTGCTGCATTAGATGTTGTTGCAGAGGAGAACTTGGCTGAGAATGCTCAAAAGATGGGAGAGCTCTTCCGTAGTGAAGTCTCTTCATTGGTCAAGTCTGACAAGAGTGGTATTGTGCAACTCGTGAGAGGCAGAGGTCTCTTGAACGCTATTGTCATCGACGAAGATCACGCAAAGATGAAGAGCAAGAACTTGACTGGTTACGATGTGTGCAAGATGTTGAAGACAAGAGGTCTATTGGCCAAGCAAACCCATGGCAACATTATCCGTTTCACACCTCCTCTCATTATCACTGAGTCTCAAATGAAGGAATGCACTCAAATGATCAAGGACACCATTCACGAGATTGAAGCTTAAGAACAACATAAAAACCAACCAATCAGAAGAAAAGGCAAACAACACACGTTGTAATCAACAACAAGCTCATCTTTCTTGTGAAATTCCTTTTTCGACATTTGCTAATTTTATCCCACTGAGAAGAAGGAAGAAATTGACTTGTGTGCGCACACAAACAACAAGAACAAGACAACAATCATATATCTGCAACAATCAACTCTTCCAAATGCTGTCCTCCCTACAATCCCTGGTTTCAAAGCTGACTTCAACGAACAATAGTGGAACGAGACGATCGTCACCCGTAGTCAGACTACCCACCACTGCCTATCAACATCAAATGAGTAAGCCAACATGGTGGTCATGGCACTACGTGTTCGACTGGGCTCTCATATGCACAATTATTTTAGTTTCTCAGATTGTGTTTGGTACCATGGGTTATCTGTCTCCGTTCCATCGATACTCAACGTATCATGACATGCCAGATGCAACAGTCAGTTATCCGAGCACACCGAGTATAGTGCCTGATTGGTTATTGATTACATTTACGTTTTTTGCACCTGCCGTTTTCTTTGCACTGTGGCAGTTACGGTTCAAGAGTTGGCACGATTTTCATCATGGTCTCCTCGGTCAATTCATTAGTATAATGCTCACGATTCTGTTTACAGATGTGTTCAAGTTGTACGCCGGACGATTGAGACCTGATTTTTTGGCTCGATGCAAACCTGATATCACAGGCAAGTGCACGAATATGGTGTTGAATGATGTGAGAGATGGTAGACTGTCGTTTCCATCGGGTCATTCTTCGTTAAGCTTTACGGCCATGGTGTTTTTGTCATTGTATTTGAGTGGAAAGTTTAGGATATTTAGAACGAATCATGGCAATGTGTGGAAAATTTTGTGCAGTGTTTGTCCTATTTTCATATGTGGATTCATTGCGATCAGTCGAACGAGGGACTATCATCACAATTATGATGATATTTTGGCTGGTGCCTTCCTGGGTACCGTGATGGCTTTTGTAGGCTATTTTACTCAATATCACGGACTAGCAAGTGAAAAGTGTCACGAACCAAAGAATCGATACTATATTCACGCATTGGAACTGAAGAGAATAGAAGAACAGGATGATAGTAATGAGTCGGCAATTGAACGTGTCTAAACACCTGTACAATATCACACACGAAGAATACATCTCAACTTTACTCAAACGAATCGCAGAGTAGCAGAGATGGTGGTTGTATATTATTGTTACGATTTTATTGATTTATTTCAAAATTGCCCCTCTCCTTTTGTTGTTGTTCGATGGCATCGAACAAGCTCTTGATATTGCCCTTTCCAAATCCGTTGGCTCCTCGACGAGAAATCAACTCAAAGTAGAATGTTGGTCTATCTTGCAATGGGAGTGTAAACGTTTGCAACAAATACTTGAAATGATTGTCTTCTGCTGAAAGGGTACCATCACACAGAATCGATTGCTCTTCCAACATATCCCAATTTTCCTTGACCTGTTCGTGCAACTCCTTTCGATCTGTCCTCCATTGGGAATAATAAGTGTGGGGCACACTAATAAATGGAATGGATCGTTCTCTGGCGAACCGCACACTATCCACAATGTTGTCCGTGTAAAGTGCCAAATGAGCAATGCCCGTATCGCCATGAAAATCCAAAAACTCTTGAATCTGTGACTTTGTCTTTTGTGTGTTCACCGGTTCAACAAACACAATTTTGAAGCATTGAGGATTCGATTGATCAGGTGTCATGGTCATTGTTCTTAATCCTACGGTATCTTTGGCGTCCGATGATTCAATACTAATACCCGTCTCTGTCTTGTCATCATCACTTGAGATAAATCGAGCGAATCCAAGTGCAGAACTGTACCATTGAACAACCTTCTTCAAGCTGTCCTTTTCGATGGCACATGCCATATGGTCAATGTGTTCAACAAATGGACCAGCCGCGAGCTCTGATTGAGCCTTTTCTTCTTGTTCCTGTCCTCGTGAAATCAATTGATAACCAGGCAAGAACAAGTCATGTTCAATTGAGCAATTGTGTCTCTTGATTAACGTATGGATCCATCCTGCAAACGGAGGCTGTATCACTGCTATTTCAATATATGCATCCTCCTCCTTGCTCTCCGTTCCTGCCTCCACGCCGGCGGAGACGGAATATTTCGTTGGCGCTTGAATTGTTTTGGCGCCATTTTTGATTGCCCGGTCAAAGGCCTCTTGAACATTGTGGACAGAGAAGGCGACATCTCTGACATGATTATCACCATGCAATTGCAGTCTCTTATGAAAATCGGATAAAATCAACTCCTCTGCTGAGCTCTCCTCACATGCGCTACTACTCGTATTATGCTTACTATTATTCTTATTATTATTATTGAGTAGTTTTTTGATCAAACTAGGTGGAGACTGCAATGCACTTGTGAATGCCAAGTAAACATTTTGTTGCTTGACTACCTTTGTGCACAGGTGCTTATTGCCAGTCTGGAATCCGTCGAATGCATGCTGTGTGAAGCCAAATTTTTGGCAGAAAAAATCGCTGGACATGAAAGCATTTCCAACGTAGAACCTCACATGGTCTACTCCGGTGATTACAGGTAATGCGTTTTGCATTCTTGTTGTTTGTTGATGAGGTTTGGTTGAATCTCTCGTTATTGTCTTGTTTGTGTTGCTTTTGCTTTATTAGAATCACCACACATGTTTTCTTCCATGTGAAAAGTCCGGAAGCTTCCGTTCGTCGGATATTCTTCAAGTTGTTCCGCATCGCCCTGGTTAAACTCGACGGGCGCATCTACAGTTCTTCGGTGTTTCTTTTGAGTGTTGGAACTGTTTCCCTCTTGGCACCGCGACTTCAATAATCTCGCGCAGAACCAACAATGAGTAATACAGTGGTCAGTTCTTCCACATCCGAATGGGATGTAAATACATCTACCAAATCATTACAGCAGTACCAGAGTAGTTATGCAGTTAGAGAAGGCCTAAATGAAACTCCTACAAACAAAAAAAGATTTTCTTGGCTTCATGGAGGTCAACTATACTCAATTCGAGTTATCCTGGTCATTGCCTTTGTTCTTCAAGCTCTATTCTTGTTGGTAATTTTAATGGTTCTATCTGACTCATATCAAACGAGAGGTGTGTTTGAACAAGTTCAAGTCATTCGAGAGCTAGTCTTGAGTGATGTGAAATCTAGAGTGTCTGATTTACTTCAGGCACCTTTTAAAACCCTTCCTATCCTGGGGTCGGTCATTGAGAGGAACTTGGATATCTTACAAGACTATAATGAAATGTCTAGACTCACATTCAGTCTTGCCAAAGCAAACCCTGAAGCTTTAGTGATTATGATAGCTACAGATGAGAGTATAGTTGGTTTTGTCAATGGATTTGAAACGCTGAAAATAGTTCAATGGGCCAATGTTTCTTCGGAACTGCTCTATGCATTCCCAAGCAACACAACAGATGGTGTCACTCCACTTCCTGATCCTTCATACATCCCTCCAATACCCTACAACGTATCTGAAAGTGTATGGTACAAACAAGGTGTATCTGGACCCAGAGAAGTGTCGATAGTTCCTCCTATTTTTGACTCGTCCCTCCCTGACCAATTGTTTGTCGGGGCGGTTCTACCAATCGTCAACCAGACGAATGATGAAGTATTGGGTGTTGTTACCTATCAGAGTACTCTGCTACAATTATCAAACTATTTGGAAGCAACCTCATTTTTGAAGAGAGGAGTGACCTTTATTATTGATAAGTCCGGATTCATGGTAGCTGACTCAACACCAAACTCCGTTCTTTTTGTCTCATATCCCAATGGAACAAGTGTTAGGAGCACTCCATTCGATTCCAAAAACAGGTTGGTCAGACGAACTGCAAGGGCTATTGAGAGAGCTCATGGATACTTTTTCAACATAACCGACTTTGACATTCATCAACTCTATCTGAAAGATTGGAAACTCAATATTCAGTATGTTGCTCTAGGCCAGGAGGGAATAGATTGGATCATAGTCTTGGTTACAATGGATTCTGAGTTCTCCGGGCCCATTGAAAAAACAAGAATTGTGATAGGAGTGACCAGTGCATGTACATCCGTTGTTGCTGGTGTTGTATCAATAGTGTTCTCGATTTTGATCACAGCTCCATTGAAGAGGTTGGGAGTGGATATGGAAAAGATAGCTAACATGAACTTTAATGTAAAGTTGACAGAAAAGTCGGCAACAACCTTTTACGAAGTGCAGCGGTTGCAGCACCAATTTCACAAAATGACGTCTGCTATAACACATTTTGGTCGATACGTTCCTCTTGAAGTCGTCAAAATATTGCTTCAGAGTAAGACTGGGACTTCCCTAGGTTTAAGGAGTGCTGACATTTGTGTCCTCTTTAGTGATATAGAATCGTTTACTACTCTCTCGGAGAGTGTAGGAGCTGATATGCTTCTAGAGTTGCTGGAAGCTTACTTCAGTGAGATGACAACAATTGTCCTGCAGAACCAAGGTACTCTGGACAAGTACATTGGAGATGCAATCATGGCTGTAAGTATTGATTATTGTTTCTTTAACTGATCTGAATATTTTTACAAACAAACTAAGACTCAAAATCATTAGTTCTGGGGAATGCCTATACCCCTCGAAGACCACATCTCCAAGGGAGTTCTGAGTGCTATTCAAATGCAGAAACGATTGGCAGAGCTCCAGGTTGAATGGATGAACAGAGGTTTTCCCAAAATAAGAACGAGAATCGGATTGAACAGCGGGAAAGCATTGGTTGGTAATATTGGTAGTCCGAATGCTCGAGTGTCTTACACAGCTCTGGGGGACACTGTTAACTTAGGAAGTCGACTTGAAGGTATTGAAAAGCACTTCCTTGTCCCAATCAATTGAAAAATACTAACTGAAAATTTTCTGTATGTAAGCATTGAACAAGTACTATGGAACCTATTTGATGATCTCAGATTCAGTTTACAATCATTGTTCTGCTTCTTTCCTCTGTCGGCCTCTCGATTGTGTGACTGTCGTTGGAAAATCTGAACCGACAAAGATCTATGAAGTTCTTTGTCACATGGATGAAGCAACAAAAGAGCAAATCGATCTTTGTGATTTGTTCGAACAAGCACTTGCTGCCTACCTGAGTTGCAACTTCAAGGCGGCAAGGGTCAAGTTCGAATCCTACCTAGGAAAAGCACCAAACGACGCCCATTGCAAGGTCATGATCAAGAGATGTAAACACTTTCAACAGAACCCCCCTGATGGCGACTGGAATGGAGTGTTTCATCAACAAGAGAAGTGACAAACTCCATCGGAGAAAAAGTTAGACACCGCTTTTATTTTTAGAGCAGTATTTGTCTGAAACAAACAGCAGTCAGAAGTTGTCGTATTCATCAAGAGAGAGACGCTCAAAACATCAAAAAGATCTTTGATAGACGCTCTGTTCGTTCCAACAATTTTCTACCTCCCTACTACTACTACCACTACTACTATTTATCAATGTCGAACCAACAACAACAACAACACCATCACCCTTTCCCACAGGGCATCTCCTCTGTTCAAATCACTGCGCCCAACTCTCCCATCATCAAGCAACAACGGTCACCACATGTTCAAACATCTCCGCTCTCACCCAACTCTGTTCCTCAAAGTCCTCACACATCTTCCCTGTTTCAAATGCCGAGTGAAGTCTTGGTCAGTGTCTTGTTCTTCCTGGATCACAAGTCTATCGTGTCGTTTGGAGAGTGTTGTCGGTACTTGAATCGTCTCAGTAATCATCAACTCGTGTGGAAGGAACTGTGTTTGAACATTACGCGTCAATACTGGAGATACAAGAAGGGTGCTCAACTCATTGCGTCCCTGCGTGCACTGTCTGCAGCTCCTTCTGCTACTGCTGCGACCACAACTGATGACAATGATGATGATAATGATGCTCATAACAATAATCATGATGACGATGATGATGATATTGATGCAGATGCAAATGCCGTTCATGTATCACCGACATCATCCATTGCGGAGAGAGAAGACATTGAAGATGAGGATTATGATGATACAGATGTTGACTATATGGATGAGGATCTTCGATCAGATATCGATCTCGATGCAAGACAGACAAGAGATACAATGATGGGATCAATCGGTGGTGACGATGATGACGACGACGATGACGGAGTACAGACTACGATAGCTGATGACGATGAAACTGAAGACCAGAGATCTATTGTGATTGATGAAGATTATGAGGAAGATGATGTGGATGATGATGATGACGATGGAAACGATACGATAGTTCATCCAACAGATGAGATTACTATCCTCACAAACAACAATCCTCCTAGTAGATTATCCAACAACACTGTGCCCGCATCATCGTCATCAGCTGCATCCTCGAGACGATCTCAAACTAAAAATATTCACAAAAAGGTAATCAGAGACTTTTTGAAGCAAAGAACAAGTTACATGACGTTCGAGGAGTATGTGCTCTCAATACTCATTGACGATGAACAAAGGAATGAATTGAAGAATAGATTAATGGATTTGAAAATGGCAGAGCAGAGAGATATGGACAGAAACAGCAAGTATTTGGCTCTACCGGACTCAAACTATCCAATAACACCAACCTCGCCTGCAGCTGCCTTCGTTCCCAATCAGTACATTGACTGGAAGAATCGACTTATTGAACTATTGATTCTTCCATTTGACTCTTCGCTCCGTATCAACAACAGCAAATGTAAGTATTCGAACTATGACCGAACGGCCTTTAACAGCCACTCTTCAAACTCCAACTGGTGGGAGACGATTCGGTCCAAGAAACTCATGAAATCAGGATCCGTGTTTCACTGGTGCATATTTATTGACAAGCTCGTAAGATGTCCTGAAAACCTTTGGTGGATTCTAATTGGTGTAGAAGTTCCTGGTTTTAAATGGGAAGGACAAGACCACTGGGTTGACGTCATTGGATTCCATGAATACAAGGGTTCATGTCTCATCTGTGGTCCAATGAAGAAGCGGTACTTGGGTAGAGAAGTACCAGTTTTAGTACCACACAAAGAACCTATCCCAGAAAAAGATGCAATTAAGACTGGGGATACGATCTTTGTTCGATTTGATACAAGGTATTCCAGCACAGAGGCTGATGTAATCCTTGAGCGGTTGAAGAAAGAAAGTGAGAGAGATCTGGAGGTCTACCAAAGATTGGTTGCTCGATATGAACAGGTACACAACGGTGGAATTCCACTCGGAGCCACAATCGAATTTTGGAAGAATGAAAGCTATGAACCATGTGGTAAGGTGACCGGAATAACCGGACAACTTTTCTATCCAACTGTCTCTATCGTCCACAAGCAACAAGTCTCAATTGGAGTGTGGAACGGCCCATCAGATTAATCCAGCTCGAGAAGAGAGAAAAACCAAACAATCAGATCATTACATAAAAACGTGTACATATTGTTTTAATGCATTGTAACCTAGGGGAATTGAATTCACAAGTATCATTCAGATTGTTTGTTGCCCTATCATAGATAGGCAGGAGCGTGACCACGGAGTGTTGCTGATGGATATCTTTGATGGGTGTATGGACCAGCTGGAGGATTATTCTTCTGTGCAAACTCACGAAATACCTTCATCACTTGGTGATAGTGTAGTGTTGCACTTGCTAAATCTGCAGGTACCTTTCCATCATTATCCTGCATATCAGTTCGCACGCCATAGTCCAACAAGCAACGAACAAAATCAAAGTGACCATATAACGAGGCCAAATGAAGAGGTGTGCGACCATTCTTATCCTTCAACTCTGACCATATGGACCGTTGCTCTCCCGAGTAGTGTGCAATAATTTGCATACATTTAATCGAGTTGTTCACAGCGGCATAATGAACACAGCTCCAATCATTCTCCTTGATGTTCACTTGATTTAAGATGGCAAGCAGAGAGTGTCGGTTCCTCGACAAAAATAAATGAACAATCTTATGATGTCCTCTCTCGCATGCAATCATGATGCATGACTTTCCAGAATTTGCATCAACCAAATCCACTGCCGGCTCATGCTGCAATAAAATCTTCAATATCTCTACATGATTCAACGATGATGCGATAATGAGTGCAGTCGGGGCTGTCTTGTCCTTCATTTCCAACTCTGATTGATTCACATGGGTCATCATGCTCGATGACGACATTAAACTACCAATGGAACCATTCATTAATGAATTGCTTCCAAATACACTACCCGTCGCACTCATACTACTACTGCTGCTCAACTGGAATGAATTCCTGCTCATGGAGAATGAAGAGGAAGGAGACCGCGGAGAAGAAAAGGAAGAATTCAACTGTTGTTGTTGTTGTTGACCATCTGATGATCTCAACAAATGAGGACAAATGGCCAAGAAGAACCGAACCAACATTGGGTAATTGCCCTGCACAGCCAAATCCAAGCAACTTCTGCCCCGGAACCGAAACTCACAATCGGCTCCAAACTGTATCATGAGTCGACACATTTCAAAATGACCACTCTTGCATGCGACATGAAGTGGAGTTTCTCCATTCTTGTTTGCAATGTTCGGATCTGCACCCATCTCCAACAATAAATGACAAATTTGCATGTGATTATAGAGAGCTGCACTGTACAATGCCGTTAAACCTAGATTGTCGGCTTCATTGATATGGATCGATGTATTTTCACTGAGTAACATTTGTACCTTGTCATAGTCACTGTTAAATGACAACAACAAGCGAATCAATTCCCAAAAAAAGTAAGTCAGTCAGTCAGTCAGTCAACAAGAAGGACATTGATTCGGGCACACAAACAAGGATATTCTTACCCTTCGGCACATGCCTCTGCCAATACTTTGGCTTCATGTGAGAACGAGTGAGGACGATAGGTCTTTGGAAGCAATGGCTCATTTCGATTGTCATCTTCATCGCCCGAAAAGTGATTGTGTTCTGAACCCCGAGCAAAAAGACCCTGTATATTATTTGAATAAATTCAATAGATGAGAGAGAACGGTATGGATGAGTGTCAAATGAAAACAACAGAAGAAGAAAACAACTGCTGTTGTGGCAGTGGTGAAGGAATACGTACGAGACAACAGTTGCCCATTGATCACAACTCAATAAAAATAGTTGAATAGGTAAAGTTTGACTGTTGTTGTTATTCGAAGGTGGGTTTCTCTTCTTCTTTTGAGAGCTGTTGCTTTCAGGGTTTTGTGTTTTGATGGCTTTTCGAAGTCAGAAGGGGCGCTCCTTGGTAGACGTTGGATGGAACAACGAAACCTCCGATTTCCCCGTAGTTCTCCGTTCGAGGAAGGAAAAACCACGACCAAAGGAAAAAGAAGAAACACGCAACGAAAAAGAAAAAGCTTTTCAACTTGAACATTTCACAATTTGTTTTTTCACAAGGTGCGCATCGTCATCATCATCACATAACTGTATTACCCTCCGACCTCACATTACACATTGTGATCTCATATCCACTACAAAAAGCCTACGAAAAAAAACATGTACTTTTGTCCAACGTGCTCCAACATTTTACTCGTCGAAGTGACCACCGATAAAAATACACGGTGGTACTGCATGACGTGCCCCTACGTGTGCACTATCCGTTCTAAAATATCACACGAACTTCCATTAAAGAAGAAGGCTGTGGATGATGTGTTGGGAGAGGATTCCAATGCAGAAACTGTGCAAACAAAGTGTGAAAAGTGCTATCATGACACGGCTTACTTTCAAATGTTTCAGACACGTTCAGCTGATGAACCCATGACACAATTCTACAAGTGTTGCAAGTGTGGACATCAATGGAGGATATAACAAACAAATTGCCTTTTGCTTTCTGCTTCTACTCCTGCAACACCTTTGGCATTCAAAAGCTTTGCGGATCTCGCGCAAGACCGTTTTTTTGGTTACTTCAATTTCGAGCGGGTACCCAAAATGTTAGGTTGGACTTGGTTCTGAGCGGAAAAACGACACCCTGGCAGCGCGAAAATCACACACCCCAACACAATAAAAAAAACAGCAAAAAAAGAACATAAAACACGACTGTTGGTCATCTACCACTTTCATAAGCTTGCCACACAGAAACAAGCGTGCGCTTGCTGTGTTTCAAAATTCGAACAAAAAAAACAACTCTAAACGCTAGTACTGTTGTCCAATCGTTGTCTGCTGCTCGCTCTTACACTACAATTTTGCTCAATTCAAGAGTCCAATTTTTTGCCATCGTATTCTTAATTCTCCTTCTTCAATTACTCCTCTGTTCTCTACCAAGTCAGACATTGAACCACCACTATCACAAAAAAATAGATCTTTACAACAAAAAACACCACTTTCCTCCTTCCAATCAATCATCAGTTCACTCCATCAACATCAATCACAACAACACCAACTGATAGTAACAATCATCACAAAACAACAACAACAACAATACTGACAATGCCAGCTGAAGAAAAAGCACCAAAAGCAAACAAACCAAGAAAACCATACACTCAAACGAAGCAACGTGAAAAATGGACTGAAGAAGAACACAAGCTATTTGTGGAAGGACTGAAACTTTTCAATCGAGACTGGAAACAAATTCAACAACTTGTCAAGTCAAAAACCAGCAAACAAATTCGTTCACACGCTCAAAAATACTTTATCAAAATGCAAAAATTGGGTCATTTGGATGATATTCCACCACCACGATCAAAGCGCAAGCAAAACAATATGGTTGGTGGAATATCCACGGGCAATCAACATCAACAACACCATTTTGCATCCTCACCCACCAGTTCTGCATCACCCACTTCCCCACCCAACACACCATCCTTCTCCACTTCCAGTCCCACCAGCACATCTTCACTTCCATCCTTTTCTACTGCTGGTGATGCAAATCATACCTCCATTACCTCCACAACTACAAACACAACAACAAACAACAATACAAATATCAATAACAATACCATCAATAATAATAATAATAATAGAAATACATCATCAACCACCAACTTTTCCATGTTACCTCCGCCTCCCATAATAATACCAGCAAACACTGCAGCCTCTGCCATTCACTTGGCGTCAACTGCAATTCCTCCTCCACCTTCTCTTCCATCTTCCTCCACTGCCAACAACTCCTCCAAACCAGTCAATAACAATAGCAGTGCATCTACAGCAGCAGTCAGCAATGCCACTGTGCCTCCACCACCATCATCATCATCTACTCAAAGCTCTGTTTCATCCACACTGGTACCTCCTACCATCTTCTCTACTCCCGAGGCACTCGCCAGTTCTTATTTGACCACGCCTCAAATGATTCAATTGTGGACTCAACAGGGTCTGATGCAAAATGCTGCCTTGAACTCAATGCCACCTCCCACGGGCGGTCCTTCTGCTGCTACCACCACCGCCAGTAGCAGTAGCAGCAGCTCTGTTGTTCCATCATCAGATGAACAAATGGAGGCACTGGCCAGCAGAGCTACCATCACTAGCAATTATGATACCTCTTCTCTGAAAACACTTGTGAACATTCCATTTATTGAACAAGTGAAGGACTTGCCGGCTCGTGAGCTGCAGACTGCTCTTGATCGACAAGTGAGAAAAGTGTTGAACACTCAGGCTGTGTTGCAACATTGTCAAGATTTGAAGAATGAGATTGAGGAGCTGTCGAATCATGAGGGATTCACGAGCATTGCAGACTGGTATGGACTGGATGAACTCATGGAAGGGTACGAAGACGATGGAGAAGATGACATGTTTGACAATATGAGAACCAAGGATATTGTGGATATGGCTCAGAGACTTCCCAATCAAGAGTACCTTGCTCATGGTGTGAGCACAGAGGATCAGGACGATGCTGCCAATGATGGTCACGTGAGTGACGATGAAGAGAGAGCAGAGATTGCAGATGATAATCGTCCAAGTCAAAGAGATCGAGTGAGTCAAATTCTGTCCGCACCGAATGCACCTAATTTCACAAAGATTTATGCCTTGTTGGGTGCCTTGTTCGATCCTGCACGATCCAACCCTGCTGCCATCATGGCCACTCTGTCTCCACCAGACAAGGAATGCCTTCGCATCTTGTTGCACAATCTTGCTCTTACACTCTCATCGCAGCAATTCCAGGAGGACTACACGCATATCGTGTCTCAAATTCAGGCCGGAGATGTGCCTCGAGTGCCACAGACTGTCCCAGCACCTGTGAACAGGACGACTGCAACACCACCAAAGTCGACATCACCAAGAAATTCCAATGCATCTTCGAGTGCTGAAAAACCAGTGAGGGGTCAACACTCACGAACAGGTTCCAATACTGGTTTTTATACGTATGCTGCTCAGGTGTCCACTGCCTCAAATCTTTCTTGCTCGAGTCCAAGCCTAAGCGAGTCTGAAGCTAGTTTATCAGCCATAGATTCGAACACGACCATGCAATTATTTGGAGATGTAGTGTCCAAGAATACCAGACCTTTCCGTCTGACGGAGAATGAAAACTCGACATCTGCTGCAGAACCGCTTTCACCTGGCTACACACAATTCAATGTCAATTCAAGCAGCCTGCCACCACCAGGGCATGGCCATGAAGATGAAGATATGGGAATGAGTTTGTAAGTCAATAAAGCTCTAATTTATGACAATTCAATTTATGTGAAATGCTGCTGAAATAGATTGTTGACTTCGGCGTTCAAGTTCCGGCTGCATTTTTCGGCTTGTTCCCAAGAGACATGCTCGCGTTTCCAAGACGTTTTCTTTGGTGTGAGAGACAAAGGTTTGGGACAGTTCACATACAATTGCTTGTCATTGAGGTTTCGCAACTGGCACTCGATTCTTTCGCGGCACAGTTTGTGCCTCCGCAACATATCCATGACTCGTATGAGAGCTGTCTTTAGCGAATCACTTTCCTTGGACTCAGAGACACACTCTAGGTCACTGGCAACTGGATTCGTGATGGCCACACCCGACCGCTGACAAGGGATGACGAAATCCGAGGTACAAATTTGTACAGTCTTCTTTGGTTTCCGTGGTGTAATTCTTTGAATTGTTGGCGTTCGTTTAACATTAGGGCTGGTAATAATGGGGGTGAGAGAGGGTCTCTTCATTTCCTCTTGCTCATCGTTTTCTGTATTGTCTTGCTCGAGGTATTTTAGACTCCACTTGAGAGAAATAGGTGCCAACTTGCGAAGAATCCACTTGACAACAAGCCAATTCAACACGCCAACCATACCACCATTCCACCAGAATGAAGTAACGATACGATGAATACGATACAATTCACTAAACACACCCAAGAATGTCATGGAAGATTCAAAAATTTCGAACTGGTGCGGTATCATTGATGCATCAATGTTTTGCTGCCGCGTCAAGCTTAAAATTCGCTCATCATGCCTCTTTCTTCGCTTATATCGATAGTGTGCACAGTACACTCCATAAAAGAGCCATCCGAGAGAAGACAGCACCTGTATCGTCGTTTGCACACTTTTCATCAACTGTTCATACTTTTCAAACTTTGTTTCCTCTTTCTTTGAATTGGTCGATAGCGTGTAATCAGCAAAGAACTCTGCCACATCAACATCGTCCATCACAATCGATTGATCCATCATTGTATAACCTAAATAATCCATATCTTCACCATCGCTTTCACTTCCACTAGAATAGCCATATTTTGACATTTCACTCGTTTTCATTCCACAATGATAATTTTTGTTTTTGCACAACCAATCTTGTTGTGTATTGTCCACCACATCTTCATCATCTTCATACTCGTTATCGTCATAATTCTCATCTTCTTGAAGCATGAACCGAGCATGTTCATCCTCTCGGTCATCATAATTATAGTACTCGTGAAACAATTGATAGTAGGCAGATGAAAGCTGATACATGATTTGTTCCAATTCGTCTCTTACTCTATGATTGGACAATGTGATCCAACATGATTGCACTTGATCATCATCTTCACCACTCCGACTACTACTACTACCACTACTACTACTACTATTATTATTATTATCACCATATTCATCACTTCTACTGCTATCATTATGATAGTTTGTCACATGTGGTGTTCGATTGATAAACAATTGGTCCAAATTGGTCAATGCACTCTTTAGTATCCAAACATAATTCTGAGAGTGGTCCATAAACCGACTCATATCCATCTGTTGCAACGACAAGAGTGCTTCCCGCGTTTTTCGATCTGTTGTCGGAGAAATAGCGACATTGGCTTTGAGAGGGAGACCAGAGGAGAAGACTGAATCATCATCGTCACCATTGTTCTCAAGACCATCAACCGCATCGACATCTACTAGTAGAGTGAGACTCTTGTCCGACAAGGATTGAAAGGCCTTCTTGAGTGGAATAGGAGAAAGATTTTCAACAAGAGAAAGCTTTTGGCATTCGAAGCAGAATTCATGCCAAAGGTCAATGTATGACTGTTTTTGAGAGTGATTGGGAAACATGATCACTCAGACTGTTTGTGTTCTTCTTCGTAGAGGTTGGTGTATTGAATTTTTTGGTGTTTATGGTTCGGCGGTTAAAGCAACATTTCCCGCTCGAGAGAAACACTACGAACAGTGAAGAAGAGCAAGAAATAAAGAGGAGATATGACTATAGCAGGTAAGCAAGTAAAGGGAACAGCCGATGAAGTAGAACCAATACCTATTGGGGATATACCTAATTCGATTGATGATTTGAGGCGATTGAAAGCAGAGGAGGCGAAACGAAAGAGAGAAGAACACTTACGAGAGAGATTGAATGCAACAAGGGCCGAAGAACAAAGATATTCAAAATTTAACGAATTTAAGATTAAGAACAATTGGTTAAAGTTGTTGAGACAGTCTAAAGTTGATGAGTTGCAGCAGGAGATTGAGATTGCGGCCCAAGAGCATGATAGACAAGTGGACCGAAAGGATGCTGTGATACAGATGTTGTATAGAGACTTGGATGAATCTGAGGAACAATTTAGACTTGCATTACGCACTCATTTGCAGCATATAGACGAACTCCTAAATTTACAAACAAGGAGGATTCAAACACTTCAGGAAGAATTCAACAACGATTTGTATCTATTAAAACAAGAGTTCGAAGAGGAAAAAAGAGAAATTGAAGAGAACCATGAGGAAGATAAGTTGGAGTGTATGGAAATTCAGATGGAAATGGAGAAAAGGGCCAACAAAATTGATCAAGAAATGAAAGAGGAGCATAATAGATTGAAAGAAGCCATTAAGGGGCAGTACAGTGAAGATTTTACAATGATGGAGGGTCGAATGAAGGGTATAATAGAGAGATATAAGTCTATCTCCAGAGTTGACAATAGAAACTTTGTGGAGACAATGCAGGCGACTCACAGCAAATATATCCTTCTGAACAAACAAGATGACGAACAAACTGAAAAGATTAAAGCGAAAACATTAAAGATCAAAGCCTTGGAAGAGAATTTGGCACATTGGAAAGCAAAATGGCTGAATAACCTCAGAGAATATGAAGAGAGAAACAAACAGTTAACCTACGAAAAAGAACAACTTTCTCATCACTTCAAAGAACTAAAGAAGAAGATGACTCGTTTCAGAGAATCAGAAAAGAAGAGACTGGCGGAACTGGTCAAAATGGCCAAGACAACAAGTGATACCCTCGAGGAGAAGCTACAGAAAGCAAAGAGAATACTTCAATTGGCCGAGTTATGTCGAAAATATGAGACAGAAAGAGAGAAAATTCTTCCATTTGAGTCCGATATGGACCTGACGAACTCGACCCAGGATATGACAAGCCATGATGATATGAACCAGGAGCAAGTGGATGAAGATCAAATGATGGCCCAACTTCATGAAGGAATGAACCAAGAAGATGTTCCACAAAGTGATTGGGAACTTCTCTCGCGGTTTTACAAGAAATTTAACAAAGTGCTTCTGGACAAAGTGGCATTGAAACAGGAGAAGGAGCATCTTGTCGAACAAAACCAGAAGTTAAGGCACATGCTGAAATCTTATCTCGATGGAATATCTGTGAATGAGGATGTTCTTGCTCGGAAGAATCCATTGCTCATTATTGAGCCATTAGACCACAGCAAACGAAGAACGAAATCTACAACTGAAAACGTTGAAATCATCACTGTACAGAACAACAACAACAAGATTCCAATTCGACAATAAAAACAATCGAGTGTTCTTACATTCGTTGAACATTTACAGTATGAATGCTTTCTGTTTCGATTGCGCATGTATCTTTGATTCATTCCCTTCTCTAGAGTGTGCATCCGTGGTTATCACATCTTTTGTGCATTGTTCTCTCACATCCCAATGTCTCTCATCTATCATACCACGCCATTACCATATATAAACCTTCATTTCGCGTTTCCAAACATTCTATCAAGCAACAATCTACCGACAATCTAATTTCATCATTCCTTGATTTGTTCAACAACATTGTTACTATTTTACCATCACCACCATCAATCAACATGTTTACAGTTGGTTCAACCACACTACTCTCCTACTGTTTCATCTTCTCATTCCAATCGATACCAGATCCACCAACACCTCCGACACGCTCCGTTCTACGCACCGCTTTTCTCTGCTTCTTCAAATCCTCAATATCAAAATCAATAACCGGAGCATTGACATCGGGTAAATTGGCAGTACGATAATCGTCTTGTGACATGAGCTTCTTATCGACTCTGCACTCCAAATAACTTCTCATCTCTACTCTACACTTTTGAGCAAAGTACTTGTTCTTTTTGAGACAGACATAGTATTCGAAGACAGTGTTGTCGCATTCATGGAGATGATCTAGTGGGAAACTTCCTCTCTCTGGTGCTGTTCCTCCCGTGATTTGTTTTGCTTGTCTTGTTTGCACATTCATGTTGTTGCTATTCTTCTGAAGAGTGGTATTTGAGTTGGTTTTTTGTGTGATTTTTCGGAGGAATGCAAAGTTCGGCAAATCATTCTTTGAAAAAGTAAATATTGTAAATTGTTTATATAAAGGAGTGATTTTAGGAGATGAGTGGTTCTTGTCTTGGTGGGATATCGTAATGGAGTCTAGCTGAGATTTCGACCTGGGCTTCACTGGTTTCCTTTGTGCCCAACACACATTCAACGAGGTCAAATATGGAGAATGTGGTGTCAGGTGTGTTGTCAGTGTTCCAGGCAATGGTAATCTTCTTTTCCTTGCGGTTGTGGGTTCGTTTCTTGATGAGAGACTGAACATCTTCAAATGGTACTCTAATCTCAGAATTAATACTGGGGAAGTAAACAATTAAGTTCTTCTGATTCATTCCACAGATGATTCCTCTTGCTGTGTGTTGCTTGGTTGGATTGCCATAAATGTCGCACAAGAATGCCTTTTGGCTGAGTTCTTCGACTTTCTTCACATCCAATCGTTTGGAATTGCATGTGGACAAAATTTGCTCAACTTGTTCAGGAGTGTGAGGGAATGAAGTTGAGCAGACAATCGAGGAGAGCAAACGATGAGCCAGTAGATCAGAGTATCTTCGAATGGGTGATGTAAAGTGTGTGTAGCATGACATGTTCAATCCATAGTGGAACATATCACTAGGGTTGGCAGGCAATCTGATATAATCAGCATGTTGCATAACTCGACGCACTTGATAAAAGAGAAGAGCTCCCATGCCTTGATTTTCAGAGTGAACCTTATGGATGGCGTTGTTCAAAGTCAAAACATTGGACACGTCAACTTGGATCTTTGCGTTTTCTTGGCAATACTTCTCAAATTCAGAAAGTCTCTGTGGCAGGGGACGCTTGTGATTTCTTAGCACTGCACACTCTCTCAATACGGAGTCCTTTGTAGACAAGAAATGTTGAGCTACAACAGAGTTAGCAAGTAGCATTAATTCCTCAACCAATGAACAACTTGTCATTGATTGCTTGGTTGTTGTGTGACTTGGTTGACCATTTTCATCAAAGTGATATTGATATTCATCGTGGATAATGTCCAACAATCCCCGATTGTATCTTGCTCTTCTCATGTTAGTAGTAATCTGTGAGAGCAGCAAAATATCATTGATGAGATCCATTCCAGATTGATCGTTGACAGGTTTCTCATTGTCAGGAATGTCAGAAGCATCCACAATCTTTCCTTGTATGATATCTTCGGCAGTCTCATAGCACATCTTGGAACAATTTTGTATAATGCTCTTTGAGAATCTGACAGATGGAATGTTGGAGTTGGTGACAATGGCACCCTGAGAGTTCACTTGAATAAACACAGAGAATGCCAATCGATCAACACCTTGATTCAAACTGCACAGGTTCTCAGAGAGATTCTTAGGTAGCATTGGGATCACATGATTGAGAAGATATACACTTGTAGCCCTTTGTCTTGCTTCATGATCAAGAGCACTATTCGGCTTCACAAAGAAGGAGACATCTGCAATATGGACTCCAATCTCATAAATATCATCTGAAATTCTTGCAATCGACATCGTATCATCAACGTCCTTGCATCCTGAAGGATCAATCGAAAATACTCTGTCACGACGCAAGTCTGCTCTCATTTTCAATTCACTGTTCAAGAGTTGACTATCAAGAGCAGTACCATATTCAATAGCATCATTTTGGACCTCTGAAGTAAAATCTTTGCATCGAATATCGTTTTGGATCAAAAGACACTTGATTTCTGTCTCAAATTCTCCAAACTTTCCGACGCACTGTTTGAGTTGACCCACTGGCAGCGGGGAGGATGCTGTCCACTTCAATATTGAAGCCACGAACAGGTCCTTCTGTAAATCAGCTGGATTCTCCATAAAATGTTGTGGACACTCTGAGATTGGTATCATGACGCGCGGATATCTCTTGTCCACGGGTATAAAGTAAGCAAATTGGTCATTGGATGTCACGAACATTTCTTCTCTGGCAGGCTTCAATATGCCAACAATGTTTTGCTTTCTGAGTTTTTGTGATATTGCAACAACTTTGCCAGTTGGTTGAATATCTTTACCTTCTCTCTTTCTCCACTGTTTCGCAGGATTGAGCTTAATAATGACGATATCACTGTCAAGTGCACGATTTCTTGTGCTTTCTCCATAAATGTACACATCTGTTTCAACTCCTTGAGCAGTCACATACGCTTCATTTCTGTCAAAGGAATTAATTCTTAGTTGACCTTGGAATAGTGTTCCTTGTTGCAGACCCTGGGCAACTTCTAGGGCCGATAAATGAGCCTCATAGTGCGAACGGACTTTTTTCTTTGGACTGGTTGGAGCGGGAACTTCGCCTCCATTGATTTTCTTTTGGGCAATGCGGTCGCCTTCCTGTGCTGCATCGCACGGCTTGGCTTCCGTCTTTTCTTGAATTGTTACATTTTTAATTCCTTGTTGTTGTGTTGTTTTTCGTTGTTGTTGTTGTCTTCCACCTCCATTGTGCTTTTGTGTCTTGATGGGAGAGGTGGACTTTGTTTCAATAGTTGTTGTTGTTGTTGACGTAATAATAGTAGTAAGTTGTTGTTGATTAGAAGTCAAAGAATCAGGATGTTGAGCAACCATTCTTTCCGTAGTATTATTCTTTGATTCGATAGGGTTGTTTGGGTAGAGTTTGTAGGGTGGGTCTACTTTGTCTAATAAAATATATATAACCGGGAGTGAGCTTAACAGCAAGCAACAAATGAACAACTAGAGGAGCAACAAGAAGAAGCAAAGGAGCTAAACGAAGAGCTGCGACGTGAAGAAAATGATGATCGTCGGACGCTTGATTCACTACTAAAACTGCGGCAAATGCTTTCTCTTCTACTACTTCTAATGTTGCTTCTGTTGCTCCTTCTTCTTACTCTATTATTATCGTTGTTGTTGTTGTTGTTGTTGCTATTATAATTATTATTGGTGTTGTTGTCGTTGAGTCCTGGATGTTGGGGTTGATGATGAAGGGGTTGCAAGGGAGTTTGTTGTTGTTCTTGTTGTTGTTGTTGATTGCCCTTCAAGCCGTTGCCGCCTTGCCAATAATATAGATAATCCCCCCCGTGCAAAGAAACTAGTAAAAACAATGACAGCAACTGCAAATATAAATCCCCCTTGTCCTGCTTATCCTTATCCTGCTTAAACTTCTTAAAATCAATGTCCTTCTCTAGTGTGGTCGTAGCAGTAGTGGTAGTAGTCGTTGTTGTAGTAGTAGTTTTTTTCTCCTCTATGACCTCTTTGACTATTTTGACCTCTATGTCCTCCTCTTCTACTTCTTCCTCTTCGACTACTACTACTGCTGCCGCTTCCGCTTCTTCTGCCACTGCTGGTTCGGTGATAATTACTTGTTGTGCTTCTTCTTCTTCTTGTTCGGTTCTAATAATGTTCTTGTTGATGGCGATGGTGTCGTTGATGATGTTGGCGTTGTTAATAATGATGTCGATGTTGTTGTTGTTGTTGTTGATAGCGATGTTTTGCATAAAAATGGACATTAAGTTGTTGGGGTGTTGGGGTTTGCTTGGGTATTTTTGTTTGGGTAAGCTTTGTTTGTGCTTGTATAAGTTTGTATTGTCCGTTAAAAGGAGTAAATGTGTGGAACTGACGAATTCAATGTATGGTATGTATGAGTGTATCGTAAGTTCAATGTGCTTGTGTTGTGCGTGTGAGAAGTTAACTATGTGTGTGTCTTCTGGTTCGGTGTTCAAGCTCGTGTGTGATGTTCTTATTTGATTTTTTCTTGTCGGTTTTTTTTGACTTTCTGAAAACGAACCCAGAATTTCTGAGCAGGCACTTTTTTTTTGCGTGTGCTGGTGCCAAGAATAATCCGACACGCACAGATTTTTTATTCTGCCGCAAGTGCAAAGTCTGCGTTATCGTTGGTGAACTGCTCTGTTCCTTGAGTGAGGAACTTCCTTTCCACTTGTTTCGTTGTAGTTGATGATGCCAGTCGAGCATACGGTGCAGCAGCATAGTCCTCACAGGCTTCTGCCTTGAATCTGCTAAAAGAAAACTCTATAAAGTTGCAGTCATCTTCCTCGTCGCTCGAGTAATCTTCATCATCTCCCTCCTGGTGATAAAAGTTGGATATTATCAGGTCAACCTCGTCAAAGAACCACTTTAGAGTCTTATCGGCATCAGATCCTATGGCCAGTCTGCTCACAGATGACACAACACATTGTAAATCATCCAAAAAGGCATCAGTTGACCGATAGAATCTATTCTCCATTCTCTCCTTGATGGTTTCAAGTGAAAGTGGATTCGGATTTCGTGATAAATAATTAGGTAATTGCTGTATGATCTCATTTTGGAAGATTTGCTCAATTTCTGTCTGCAACTCCTTTGCTAGTTCCTCCTCAATGAATGGAATTTGTAGGTCTTCTTGCTTCTCTATCTGCTTAATCTCCCAAGCACTGATCTTTGATTCACTTCCATCTTTCCATCGAACAAGAATGCACTCCCAAGGACTACTATTCCGACTGGCAATTGTCATTATTTTGCCAGAGTGAAACTCCTTGTCGAAACTGGACTGTATAGTCATGCCCTTCTTCAATCTATTCTCTGCAAACTGCATGGAACACTCATACAGTCGCCTCAGGATCATGTAATTGGCCATTGTTGTCGGATGATCATAATAATCAATCTTGAAACTTGTTCCGACAAGGTCCTGATGTTTCTTGGATGCCTTGCCCGATCCAATATCGTCCACAAACAACTCTATCGTTCTCAGGATAACGGTTGCACTATCATTGCAAATGGAAAATGGCCGATACTCTATTCGCTTCACTGTGCAGAAAATCACATCAGGAAGACCTGATCCATTGTCCAATGGTGGCACATTAGTCAACAAAGGCTGAATGTGCTGTCTTAGCATGGAAACCGAGGCAATACCCTTCCAAAATGCAAGGTAACCATCTCTAATGAACGCTATTTGATCACTCAACTGAGGATAATACGTGTTGTGGAACAAGTGTTGTTCTGTGCTCATGAGCGAATCATAAATAGGCTGCAGAACGCTGTCCTGTAATTTTTTCATTTGCTTAGTCTCGGGTGTGTCGGCAGAAGAGGTCGACTCCTTCTTGACACCATTATTGGCTGCGTTTTGTTGCTGTTGGGGTGACTCCTTGGTGGTGGCTGAAGTTGCCTTGCTCGGTGAAGATTTCAATTTCAAAGCTCTTGTGCTTGCACTGATTCTCCTCCTCGTTCTGGCGCCACTACTGGGTTTATCCTCAGGTGAAGGCATGGACGACCGTGATAGAATGGCCTGTTCATTTGGATGTAGCTGGCTCTCATCGTAGCCTATTTCTTTGATTCTCTCTGAGAAGGGAGCCAATGTCAAACACTCTATCGATATTTCAATTTGATGCTCACCCTATATACCAATGCACAAAAGTAACAAGTGTGTGTGAGTCATCAAAACTATAATCAACTGTGCTGCTGCATATGCAACACCATGAAGCACCAACAACAACAACAACAAGAAAACAGATACAAAAAAAGACAATATGAGAGAGAGACATACCTTCACGACACTATATCGTGCATTGCGTTTGTTTACTCTTGCCTTCTTCTTGATTGAATCAACAGAGGACGCCGAAATGACAATCAACGTCGAATCTGCATCATCAAACTCCAACGGTCCATTGTAGTACTCGTCCAATATCACTGGATCTTTTGGTATAGCAATCACTTCCTCCTCACCCAACAATTCATCATTGACTGAGACACTGAGTGAATAATCATCTAGTGCATCATTATTGGTTGCTTTCAGAGAATATTTTTGGTCTGGTTGAACCAACATGATATAACGTTCATGATGATGTGACGTTGATGATGATGATGATGATGGTGATGATGGTGAGTTGTTGTTATGTTTTGAGGGAGATGATGATGATGAGTCGGATGTTGTTGCTCCTGGTGATGATGACGATGAGAGAGAAATCAGTGTACAGGTGTACCGTTGTTGTTGTTGTTGTTGCTGTGTCTCACTATTATCATCACTGCTGCTGCCGTCATCTGATGTGCTACTTGTTTTTGATGGTGTATTGTTATGGTTGTTGCTGTGAGATGATGGTGATAATGATGATGAATGTGAAATTCTTCTTCTGCGTTGAGTAGGAGTGGATGATTGACGATGATTACTGCTGTTCTCTTCTTCGTCATGGTTCTCTCTACTCTCACCACCGTTTTGTTGTGGTTGGTCACCACCGAGACAAGTGACTTGAATGAGTACTACTGTCTGTGTTGTCAAATGATCATTAGTGGTAGCTACAGCAGATGAATCATCATCTTCACCACCACGTAGCTTTGAGTGGTGCTCTGATGACTCATTGTTGCTGTTGTTGGTGTTGTTGTTGGACATGGAAGAGTAGTTGCGCTTTCTCCTTTGTTGTGGTGGTTGACTCATTGTGATGTTATGGTTGTTGTTGTTGTTGGGTGGACAGATGAGAGAACGTGTGTTTTGTGTGTTTTTTGGTGAGGAGGTTTGTGTGTTTTGGTGATGCTGGCGACCGTCGTCTCAGGTCTTGAGTGTGGCACACATCTCACCACTCGGTCCGGAGTGTGATGGTGAGGAGGGATAGGAGCTCTCAGTCTCAGCGACGGAAGAATTGTTTCTTTCGAGGCCATAAATGGCTCGCAGCGCAAAAATGCTCACTTGCGAAGGCGTTTGTACCGGGAAAAAAGATTGTCAGCTTGTCCTTCAAGAAACTCGATGGTCATTCTTTTTCATAGATCTGGTTGTTTTTTGTCGAGGAGTCTCCATACAACCAAGAAACTTTTTTTTATGTGTCATTTTTTCCTGTTGTAAAATCAGTGTTTCTGAAAGTTCGAGCGATTTAGTTCGAAGCCGCAACTTTTTTAAGGTGGTCACAAGCAAGAAAGCAAGATCCAACAAAACCATCAAGACAATGTACGGAGCTCTGTCCAGGGCAGGTAAAACAAAGAACCGAACGCCAATAGTGCAAAAAACAAGCGAAAAGGAACAAACGAACAAGAAAACAAGACTCAGAACAAAGTTCAACGCTGAGGTGAAGAGTGGTCGCAATGGAGCTGACAATATGAGCAAGATTACTGTTGGTGGTCTCACACACAAAGACATTGATCGGCAAATGTTCAGGAGAGAGAAACACTTGATATGCGAAGCAAAATACCGATCATGGCAAGCTGACTATTCTAGCAGAGACACAAACACAAAGAAGCCCTACAAGAAGGAAAGACAGACGATCGACGAGTTTTTCTTTCAGCAAATGTTCGGAGATTTAGAATAATTACTTTTTTTTTAATACAACCATTTCGGTTGCTCACTTTATTGTCTTTTGTTTTCTTCGGCCATCGCTCTTCGAGCGATGACCCTTGGTCACCTGATTAATCTGATTAATTCTCAATGGCGTGTTGTTTCGCTTTTGTTGCCGTGAAGAGGTGAAGGAGAGTCGTGAGACATCTCCGTTTCACACCATTCACATAGGTTCTTGCTTTCTTACCGGCTTCTGCTGTTTTGATCCCAATCTCTACCAGTCCGTTGGTGACATCTTCGATGGCATTTGTTTCTGTGCCCATCATACCCTTCAGAAATTCTCTACTCGTCCATCACAAAGGACGCTTTTCCATCTTGCCATCCTTCAGTCTCATATTATCGAACCATATGTCGATACAGCTGTTGGCGGACACACCCATGCTGATCAGCTCCTTACTGACAGTCAAGGCTAGACATATTCTTGCATACACAGCCCTTGGGCATCGAATGAGACAGTGAAACACACTTTCGGGTTCTGTGTTGCACCAGACACACTTTGTGGGCTCGGCACCAGTGTTATACAGACATCGAACAACTTCCTCCGTGTGGAGAGTCCCACTTCTGACCTGAAGCTGGAACCATTCCAGCCTTCTGTCAACAGTGTGTGGGTTCTTGAGAAAGCAGAATTCCGCCCCCACTGTGGCATCCTTAGATTTAGAATAATTTATTTTTTAATACAACAAATGGTGCTCACGCACCACGTTGCGGAACTTTTATTTTTCTTTTGCGTGAGAGCAGGCTTGACACGTGCTGACCGCTTCTTGTGTTCGTTGAGTTGGGGACTCTGTAGCTCACACACAACAAGGAAAAAAGTATTTCTGCCTACCAAAAACCAAAATCACAGCAAACAAAAGCACACAACAGAGATCATGATGACGAGGAATATAACAACGACATTTTACTCAACCAGGGCAAAATCATCAAAACACACAAAACGATTTCACACATCACCATACATCGAATAAAAAATGACATCATCAACTGAACACATCCAACAAGAGATTAATGAGAGATCATTCACACAAAGAGCGAGAGTTAAGAACACCCAATACGACGATGATTATGTACCAACCGTAGATTTAAGACGTGTTCAGAGAGTGAGAAGTAGAAAGGGTATTGGTTGGGAGAAACCGTCGAACGCCACTGTTGCCATGGTCAAGAAGAAGATTGTGAATTGCATCAAACACACCCTATCTGGGAGACAGTCACTGACCAAGTTCACACGATCAAGCGATATAGACTGCGACTATGGTGTATTTAGACAGTTGTTCATTCGAAAAAGAATCAAGAAGGTTCTGAGAAAGCCAAGAAATGTAGAACTATTCAATATCCGTATGATTCAACACGGATTCTCTCTATTGCAAACCATTGGTGAAGTTCCAGATACGAAGATAGTGAAAGGAGGAGTTTGTGTGTTACAGTATCCACTGGTATTTATGTTTGATCATGTCAATGATGTTCTTCGTGTCCATATGCATTGGATAGTGAGGAATGTTGGTGGAACTGGATCTGGATACAGTAGAGAGAGAACTACCCGAGGTGCTGATGACAGAGGTATCTTCAAGGCTTTGAATGAGCTGTCACATAACACTACTAACCCACCACCACAACTCGTCAGAAGTACTTGTAATGCTGACACTGTTCCAGTCAGAAGATCTATTCACTTTCTTGATTAATACATTACTCACTTGATCAGTTAATTTGTTTATTTGTTGTTCTCATCACTGTTTATGTGAGTGTCACTTTCCGCGACAGTCTCTCGCAGAGAAGAAGCAACAAAGAAACAACAGACATTGATGCTGATGAATTCAAGAAGTGTAGAACAATGTATTCATCATTCACGAAGTAATAAACGTATTTTATTCACGATTTGTTTGAACATAGTATCTGACAACAAGTGACACAAAACTTTTTTTCACACAAATACACAAAAAAAAATGCCACATATTGATGATGATGATTTTGAACGTGGATTCACTGAGTTAGGAATAGTTACATACTCCACACGAGATGAATCAGATAAGAGAATACGAAGAAACGTATTCGATCTATCGCAATATGTGGAAGAATTCAAAGCTAGTAGTGGTCGAAGAGGTAGAAAATCAAGAGCAACAGAAATGACTGAACGATACGTATTGACAAAGGACCAATTCAAGAAGATACCTGCAGAGAACAAATTTCACCTTATTGATGGCAGAACTGTCAACAGCAGTCATAAATATTTGAGCTGTCTCAAAGGCAAAAGTGATGAGACGATACACCATCCGAAACAGGCACTTCTAGATATCATAGGTATCATAACTGCAGCATATAAGATGAAGAATAAGATGCTGAAGAACGAGAAGGAATCGAAACTATATGTATTGATGATGAAGATAGTATTGAAGAAAGGTCAGAATATACATATTAGGCACAACTTCCAGACAATCAAGTTCAAAGACCCAGATCAAGCTAAAACAGATCGATCTAGAGAAAGTGCAGCGCGTAAGAATAAAGAGCAATTTGTTGAAGCATTAGAGGTGCTGTCTGGTTGCAAAACTTCATTATGCAATTTATCTGGATCAGATGTTGCAGATAAGGATCTGGAGGTAAATATGGATAAGATGGTGTCATTTCTTAATAGTATATTCTCTACGAAGAAACTGAGTAACTATCTATTGATGCGTATATTTAACTCAGTAGTTGAAACGATTCAAGATGGAGACTATCTATACCGTAGAGAGGAAGAGGTATTGACAGAACTAAAAGAACACCTAAGATCAGCAGAAGCACAAGCAGAGATATACAATGGCATGCCAGACACACTCAGTGAGATATGGGATTACCAACGTGCTATGCTTTGTCCTCAGGTTGAAGATCAAAGATACAAATCTAACATTGGAAAGGCATTTGGCGTAAGGGATCACCTTGTTCCCACATTCATAAGAACGAAACGAAGCATATTCACTCAGAACCGTAGTGCACACACTGCTATAGATGCGTCATTTGAAATTTACACTGTTCAAGTGAATGGTGTGACAACGGCTGGAACACAAGACAATACGCTGAGTACTGACAACACTCAACGAGATGGATCACAGTGTACAGACAGAGGTTCACATCCGGACAACACACAACCAGAGAGCGATCAAGGCAACACACAGCCAACACCAAACAAGGGTCGTGGTAGACCTCCAGGAAGTAGGAACAAGCGAACTCGACCTAGTACAGTGGATACACCACCAAAAGCACCAACACCAAAGAAATTCAGAAGCCCTCAACAACGAAATCGCTGTAGAGAACTCACAACGAATGTTGTTGATGGCATAGGTTATAGAAGAACAGGAGCATCAGTAATCGAATTGATAGCTTCTATGATCAGACTATCAAAAGATAGCATGAAGATGGACAGTTGGATACAGTACACTCCAGAACGACTTGCTGAGCTCGAGAAGGACTATCAACCTATTATGAACAAGCTTGGAGAGACAGGTAATATCAGAGTCGAGAGAGTGAATGAAAAAGATATTACATTCCTTAAACTTCCAACAGGCGATCATGCTCTTGGTGGAGACGCAAAGTTTCTGTATAAGAATGCAAACAATGATCTCAAGAAGAACATGACGCACGTGACATTGTCTGATAAGAACGTGCCAAGGAATAAGTTAATGCTTGATCTCAACCACTATATTATTGGAGTGTATGAAGGCAAGGATACTCACTTCTGGTTAATGTCACTGTTGAACAGCCTGATACCAATCCTTGTTGATATCGACCAGAATGGCATAATAGTAGACGGTGAGCTCTATAGAATCAGATTCCACTTTCTGGGTGATCTTATATTTATATTGAACATTCTTGGTATGAAGGGAGTTGGTACAAAATGGTGGTGTCCCAAGTGCCGAATATCTGGAATGGACAACTGGACAGAGTGTGCACAGGAGAGGCATCTTGCTAATGAAGCGAAGGCTTTGAGAGAACTACTCAACGTGTACGGTCGTAGTAACTTTCCAGTATCAGAACATTTTGATCTGGTGAGATACCATTTCTGCTCTCTACACATGACATTAGCATTTGGAAGAGGGATCTTCAAAGGACTGCTTCAGAAGTGTATACTCGATGAACGTCAAGAGGAGTTCCAAAAGCTGGAAGACATTGATGCAATTCTTCTGCGGTACGGTAAGGGACTTGAAGATTTGATCTTGTCAGATGACAGTGACCAGCACGAGCCAAATGCAGAAGCATTGGTTGTCTTTCTGACAAAGTATCACATTGAGCACAACCCAGATTTGAGCGATATTACACAAGTGCGTTCACGTGTTCAAGCATTCATACAGCAGACAACCACAGCAATATCTTTGAACAGTGACAACACTATATGGGATGTTACAAAAGTGAAAACATTTCAACTGCAATTGAAGCAGAAAGGCATCAATGTGAAGTTGACAGACATGATTGGAGAGAAGAGAAAGAGTTTGTCAATGACTGCTGATCATGTTCTGGAACTGTTGAAACCAGATAATGTTGCTTACTTCAGTGGTATTCTCAATTTGGATCAGAATGAGATCACAGTACTGCATAAGCTCCAGAAGATTATTCACACTTCAATGGTTCTGATTCCAAGTGATGATGATATTACTTACTTCATAATGAATGTGACAGTAGTTGTGGAGCAGTTCATATCTTGCTACAATATTAAACCATTCTATTACTGTCATCTCCTTGTTACACATATGAAGGAACAGTTGCGCAAATACAGATCCCTTGCCAAGTTCAACTGCAGCAGTATTGAACGAGTTGGTCGAACTCTGAGCTTCATCATCAAACATAAGACCAACAAGCAGGATCAGAGAAGTGTTACCCCAAATGCAAAGAAGAAGGTTCATTATTTGCATCAAGCAATTAGGAAATATGAACTTAGGAATGCAGCTCGTTCGAAGCTTTGGAACTGTAAGATGAATGTAAAGTGAATTGTCGAATGTTATCCATGTATAATAGATGAAAATGAAATGTATACCCAGATATGTGTTGTTAAACTGGCAAATCGTCAATGCTCTTCTTGGGTGAAGATTGTTACACTGAGAAACAAAGCGAAAATAGAGTCATTTCTGCAGAAATACTTATTCAGTATACTGAATATGATCTGGTTACTGTATTGATGTCTCTTATACATAAAATAAACGTGATATGAAGACAATACTATATACTGTTGTCTTAGGTCCCTATTTCAAAGCAGCACTTGTGTAATCTATACCAACCGAGTTTGAGAAAATTGAATCGTATGATCACAGAGTGGAACATTACTCATATATTGCAAATCTTGACATTAACATGAACTAATATACCCCATATAACCGTTTCATAACACATTGCATTCATATTTTCAATTGTCTGAGAGCCAATATATGTGTTCATTAAGTTGGGTTGCTGTGACCATAACTAAAAAGTAACATGATTTATTTTTTTCCGTGTTGTGGTCGGGGTTACTGAGATCCAACTCAACTGGATTTTCTTCGGTGGTTGTGCTTCTTGCACGGTCCACCATGATTGCTCGGCAGCAATCTCTTTCTTGGCTTTCTTGAACACCTCGGAGGTGTTCAAAACTAACTCTAAAGATTCAGAATAATTACTCCGAATCGAAACTGGCTATTTTAGGAGCATATACACAGCCCGTCTAGCTCAGTCGGTAGAGCGCAAGGCTCTTAACCTTGTGGTCGAGGGTTCGAGCCCCTCGGTGGGCGACGTGATTTTTGCTAAGTAGTTGTATTTTACAACAAATTGATCTAGATTTTCATGTTCTCGATCGATCCTTTGGTGTCCCACGGCTGCATGCATAGGTCCTGGCCTTCAAAAAGTACGTTTGCTCTGTATCTATTAGCACTAGACCGGGGGTCTTTCTGATTGAATCATCTCCCACAAGTACAAATTAATGGAGTCATTCTTTTGGAATCTGAGTTTCTTGATTTGGTTTTCGTCCTGATTCGATGTCCTTCACATCAAAAGAAAAGGTACAACCACAGTTGCGTAGAAACTGGATTGTCCGCATGGATCAGACAAAACAAGAAACAAAACAAATGAGTCACAAGGGTTTGGTAGCCATTGTAACTGGCGGATCAAGCGGTATTGGTAAAGCAACCTGTCAATACTTGTTGAACAGGGGATATCGTGTTGCGATCGCCGATGTCAACAAGGAGAACAATGGTTTGTTTCGATCGGAACTTAAGAAGAATGAACAGGTGGATTCTGGTGCTTTCTTGGTGTTGGATGTCGATGTGTCGAATGAAAGTCAAGTGAAGGACATGATTGAGAGCACGGTTGTCAATTTCGGACAATTGGACGTGTTGGTGAACAATGCGGCCATCTCTGATCCGTATCTCGCTCCACTCGAAGAGATGAAATTTGAAGATTGGAACAGGGTCATGTCTGTGAACTTGAACTCGTTGTTCCTTTGTAGCAAGTATGCCATTCCGCACCTGAAGCAAACCAAGGGCACAATCATCAACATTGCCAGCACGAGAGCATTGATGAGTGAACCTAATTCTGAGGCATATAGCACATCCAAGGGCGGTATACTCGCATTTACTCACTCACTTGCCAATAGTATTGGGCCTAGATATGGTATTAGAGTCAATGCGATCAGTCCTGGTTGGATTGACACTACGGGAGGCAGTACACTCAGAGATATCGACCATAGTCAGCACTTGGTTGGTCGAGTCGGAACACCAGATGACATTTCTCACACTATTGAGTACTTGATTGGTGCACAGTTCGTCACGGGACAAAATATTGTCGTCGATGGAGGCATGACCAAAAAGATGATATATCACGAGTAAATTTGCTTTACATTAGATCATGTGATTGTTATTCTATAGACCGAATTGCTCAGAGATGAGAAATTGTCTACTGCCTCACTACCACCGAGCATAAATAGGACACATTTGTGATTCTGTGTGAGAATGGAGGAGCTATGATATGCTCGAAGAGGCAGTGGAGACTCATCTCCCATGATCTCGGTCTCAGACCATTCTCTCGTATCTAGATTAAACATCCATAGTGACGAGTTGTCACCTCGAACATGACCATACACACCAATCAAAAACAATTCAATTCTATTCACTTCACTCTCCACCAAAAACAAGCTCATAAAGTTCGTTGGACTAGGAATGACTGCATTTGCATAGGTAATCTCGCTCCAATGACTTTTGTTCACATCAATGTGACTCTCGCTGTCTTTCATCAGATTCAACATGTACATGTCAGACAATAGTGTTCCATAATCATTCTCTCCTCCAAATAAGATCACATACGATTGACTAGGATGAGAGACGATTTGGTGTCCATATCTTGCACAGGGAACAACTGAATCTGAATCGCTCAAATGAAATTGTTTCCAAGTCTTCAAGCGAAAGTCAAATAACCAGATGTCATCCAGTACGACATTTTCGTTTGTACATCCACCTGAGAGTATCATGTAGTCCTGATAAATGCATGTGGCATGTCCACTGCGACCGCAAGGCCAATTGGAAGTGTCCTCTTGTGGGCTCACAACTCTAATCCATTGCTCAGTGTCAATCTGAAACATGTAAAAATCATCCAAATATTCATCACGATTGCTCATTCCACCAAAAACAACAAGATTTCCCTTGTAGTAATCGAAGGAGTGATTAGAACGAGCCTTAGGAGCTTCGGATCTCGTAGTGCTGCTTTCAATGGCTGCACAAGAGTCATATTCTTCTTCTGTGGTGCTATTTTCACTCTCATCATCTTCCTCTTCACTCTGAATCTCTTCTAATCGATGTTCATTGATTATTCTGTACTCTAGTGTATCCACATTGAACACTCGTAGTTCATTGGAGCATGAGCAAATCTCTCCACCCAAGAATCCACCAAATGTGTACACATCCACTGTTTGATTGAAGCGATTGGCAGTGGATTCTTCATCCCTCACCACAGCACAACTCTTGTGGGATGCGATGCCTGACTCTGGCAACAACACTGAACCACAATTCTCAGCCACTGCGAAATGATCTGACGGCATGGTTTTTTCACTTCCGATCTGAAGCCCGACTCGGGGAAAATTGTTAGATGCTACGATACTCAGAGAGCTTTGTTTGGATAACTGACTGAACAGGTCAGATAGCGGTATATCCAAAGATCAATCGAAGGGAAACCACAAAAATTAACAATCATGTCTTCTGTGAGAGGAAATGACTTTACTCAAGTTTATCAAAATTACCTGAACACAAGAAACAAGAATCCGATAGGTCTGAAGAAGGTATCTCCGAAGAGTCTGGATGTCAGGATACGAGTTGAGAGAAGCAGTGATCCACAATCTCATAGAAGCTACATAGGATATGAAAATTTGAAGCATCAGGATTTGTTTGACTTGGTTCTACAGAATGGCAGCTCGGATGGAGTGAAGAGGAGCAATCTAACTAGGGGAGAACTCGACCGGTTGTGGGAGGAATTTTGTCAGTATCTAAAAACTTCCTTAGAGAAGGATATGTCTGTGGTAGTGCCAACATTTGCAACCTTTACTACTGCACATCAAGTACATGATGTAACAGCTTTGAAAGGGGAGATGAGGGTAAATAGAGTTCCTCGATTGATTTTATCTGATGAGTACTCCAAGAAACACGGAGTGAAGTATCCAAGTTACGCTAACAGTACAGGAAAGGGACTTGCTCCTCCCTTCAAGTCATCACTTCCCAATTCTTCCTCTTTAGTTGGTGATGTTATCAAGGACGTTTTCAAATTCTTTGGATTATGTTCCCAAGGGGTTGCTGGTAAGAAGAATATAGCCCAACTAAAATTCAATAAGATGTGTATGATGAAGGTCAACCACGGAGTTTTGACAATAGAGTGGGTACCTGAGTTCATCAAAGGTATGCAGATATCAGATTCTACGATGGCCCCTGGTCAGATGAAGAATGCAGAAAGAAATAAGAAAGTCCTAAACAACATTAAGACTGTTATTAAGTCAAACAATGAAGGACGGTTCAAAACACCAAAAACTCATCGCCCCACCAGTAGTCCCAACTCCGATCCAACTCATGTCAGAGCAAGGACAGGATATGATAGTCTTCTAAACAAAACTCTTCCATGTCTCTCTCCAGTGGACAGTATCGAGCTGTACGATGAGATGGTTCGAATCAGTCCCCAATCTCTGAAAGAGAGTTGGTCAGATCAAATCAAAGAACACGAAATGCAAACTTCTAAGGAAAGGGATGATGAAAGAAGAGCAAGAGAGATTCAGGATTGGATGTTGAAGAAACAACTGGAGAAAGAGATTGAACAAAAGAGAGAGGAGAGAAACCAGATGCGCAGAGAGTGGTTAGTAGTCTCGCCTCTAGTCGAAGCGCAGAGAAACACAAGAAACAACATAGCGAGCAGATATCGAAAACAGTATTCTCATAATCCAAGCAATATTCCAATGCACGCGAACTTAGTACAACTTGAAGAGCAGAGCAAGAGAGTGACCCAACAGAGTTACAAGGAACAACTCGATAAACAAATCGCAGAAGCAGTAACGAGGAGCCAAATTTCACATATTCCTCCATTTGAGAAGCATTTGGCTACTGGTGCAGAATCTGAGAAGGCCACAGAAAGGAAAGACCGAATGGAAAAACAGAAGGAGTTGTCTGAGGCTTTGAGGAAACAAATTCAAGAGAAGAGGGAGTTCGATGGCCGGATGAGTGCTTCTGGAAAACAACTTAGGGAGAAGCTATTGATCGAAGGGCGAGATGTAGAGCAGACAAGAAAATCTAAGGAGTTAGCAGTCAATGTCTCCAAACAAAATTATGAGACAATGATCCAAAAACGTCTAGAAGCCAAGAACCGGAGAGATCAAGAGATGAATGATTCCTTCTCTGAAATGATCCAACTCATGAACAAGAGAGAAGAAATTCTTCGGAATGAGATGAACCAGAAAAGAGATTTCACCAGAAAGTACAATGGCACTCTCAGAGAACAACAAGCACAGCATGAAACCTCCGTGCATGGTAACTTGTAAAAATGTTGTGGAATCCCTTTCAAAAAAAGTCCACACATGATCAAAAAACAAAATAACAACAACAAAATGAACTCCACAAAACAACAGCAGACACTGACACTGTTTGATCGCATTGCTGCTCTCCAATTTTCTTCCACAAATGACACAAAAACCTTCTCCACTGTTCTAGACAGCAGTGCAAGTGAAGAAGATGGAGGAATAGAGATTGAATTGCAGCAACAGCAAGCAAACGATGATGGTGATCATCATCACCAACAATACACACATGGTTGTGCCTTGTCCAATCAACTTGTCCATTACATTCCCATTTTGGCTCGCATCTACCTCAATCAACAACAACGATTGGTGGCGACCAGTGATCACAATTCTGAAGGCATGACAATCAGGAGTCAATTGTACAGAATATTGCAACCGTATTCATTCACAAGTACTGTGTTGGAGTATGAAGCCTTGGATTGGTCACCGATTGAAAACGCAACTCACAATGAGATGAAAATAAGAGACAAGGTTCTCGCACAGTCATCCTCTCTTGTCTCCTTTTCTCAATTTTGTCTAAGCAATAGCTTGGCTTACGGTCTGGGTACGCAGTTGATTACAGAGTTTGAGGAGAGTTCATTGGAGAAGAGAGCTCGGTTATTGTTGAGTGAATTGGCATGCTGTAGTCAATATCTCAGATATGTGAACAAGAACAAGAGTCACAACAATAGCAATAGTAGCAATAGAGATTCGAGTCTCGACTATTTATCATCGTTAGATTTAACATTGTTGACCAATGATTTGTACAAGAGAGAAGTGAGTTATATTTTGTGTGCTGCGTTCAATCACACGAATCAATTGTTTCGCTTAGAGGAGTTAATATCGGTTTTGTGCGTCTCTCAGTGTGCTATTGACCATATTGCACTATTTGTGATGAACAATCCAAGTGTGGCAGAGAGTGTGGTTCGTTTTTTGGTCGAAGAGGTGAACGAGTCGAATGAAGAGCTGATATCTGATGTGTTGCGAACATTGTCCACGTTTTCCCAACAGATTGCCTATTTTGTCAGGAGATGCTGCTTGGATCGAGGTGTGTTGCCACGCATCTGCTTGTTTACTTCTCTGTTTATTGTGAAGGATGTGATTCGTTTTTTGAATTCATGTCTCAATTCCGCGAGCGAAACTCAATTCATGTTCAGCATGATTCACAAGTTGTCACACAATGACGAGGATCTGAAAAGTATTAGAAAGGAGATTACTGAGACAATTACGAGTGAAACCATACCTCTGGCTCTTCGATGTTCTGTTTTGAGACTGTGCTGTGGACTATGTGTATATTCAAATATTTCTGGACTCGATAGTGAGGAACACTTCTCTTCTCTGGTGAAAATTGGATTGCGTTTCTCTCATTCAAATCGACTTGTTCGCTTGGTCATCTCCCTACTCTTGCTTTACTGTACACTGAGCATGAATGCATCCAAGTCGTGCCTTCGAGAATTGATTGACGAACTTTGGAAACGAAATCATTGTCGTGATACACTCTTGTTGATTGCTACTTATTTCCATGCTCAGCTATATAAGAATCTGAGCAGTTTTATTTCCACTACTGCGAACATATCAAACATCGAGACGAGCAACGAGCTGTACGATACTATTCGACCAATTATCACTGAAGATTTGATCCCTATTGATTTGCTCGCAAAGGAGATCTTGAAGATTGCACCACGGTCCGTTGTTTCAGGAGAGGACTGGTACGCCATTCAGTGTGTCTATCGTATGTTGCAGAGCCGTCTCTTTAGAAAGCATAGTGTGGATGCTTCGCAGTGGGTATATCAACAAATTCAGTGCTTCACCGATCAAGATCCAGTACCAGCCAATTTACCTGATTTGATTGTTGAACTAGTTTCCAAGTATGTCGCGCTTGTATTTTCAATTTCTTTTGTTGAGTCAACAATTACTTAACAACCTGATTCTAGTTGTACACCACATCCCAATTTTTCATTCCAGATGACTCTCTTTACAGTGGATCAAGTTCTTAAAGTCGTAGATAATCAAAGTTTCAATATGACAACAAAAGCAATAATGTTATTCTATATGTTGACAGTGAATAGTAATAACTCAATAGCTGAGAGTTATGGACACGATATACTAGCAAGAGCTCGTGTTGTTGAGATTGTGAACTTCTTACACAAGGATCGAACAAGACTCGGGCCGCTGTACAGTCAATTGCTGTCGCTCATCATTGATCAATTACAGCACTTATTCCATTTAGATTTGATTCTGACGTCGAACAAGGCAATACCGAGATCCTTTGACAGCGCTGCCACTTGGCAATCCACTGATCACTTGATACAAGTATTAGAGAATCCACTGAGAGATCAGAAGAAAACCAAGATTATGTTCGATTATCTATCGACCTTGAATGTCGAAGAATTTGCTCCATTCGAACAGGCAGTCATCAATGTATTGCCACATCTTTTGCAAAGAGATGTGCGCCGATTTATGTTAAATTCATATGAGAATTTGTGGAAGGCTGTATGTCTGAGAACACCTATGCAACTAGCTCTCAAAACAGTGAATATTGTTCATCCACTCAATTTAACATACGATGATATTTACAAGAATATTTTAGTGGTGTTTGGAGTGAACCGACGCATGTTTGAAGTACCTGCGTTGCTTGGAATATTCTTGCAAATTTTGAATTCTTATCTAGTTGCTTCACGGAAATCGATCCTGTCGAGCAAGAATATTCCAAAAAACACTGACAATTCAATCCAGAACTCTTATGTAGTTACGCAAGAGGCTACAGTGCTCCAATTATTGTTAGAGATATGTATTATCGATGCGGATATTGATACTGGTGACCGAATTACCATTCAGAAATTGATATGTAGCTTTGTTCATCAGCGCTTCATTGAGAACCCAGCATTAGCAAAACTGTTGCACTTCCAAACTTATGATCCAAAGCTCCTCCCAATTATTGTGAACGGTGTCGATTCGATTCATATTTGTATGGACTTCCTATTAGAGCTGCTATCGCAACCACAACTGGAGAAACAGGTCTTTGGTGTTCAACTGGCAGCGTATTTATGTGAAAAGTATCCTCTCCCTCGATGCACTGAGATTGCATGTGCTGCAATTAACAGGATTCGTCAAGTGGGACAGCTCACAGGCAGTTTCACAAACAAAACTGTGGAAGCATCAGCTGTTGTTGGTACGAAGTCATCCTCTGATGCTAACAAGAACATTCCCGGAGCACAGGGAACTGTGCTAACAAAAGCAACAAAGCAAGAATATTTGGATGCCATTAATCAGTTGGTTGATGTGCTGGTTCGCTTTACTGTAGCCTTCCCCTTCCTGTCCATAGAGTGTATTCAAGCGTTGGATGAACTGAAGACGAATTTCAGACGCGATGAAGAAATAACTAGGCGTGTGCGAGCAACATTCAAGACCTTGTGCACATCGGTACTCAGTAATGTAAATAAATAGATTGTTTGCTATCATTTATTGGGCGTTTTAGGTTTGGAATCCATGGGGCGAGTTGGGGTCATTCTCTGGGCTGGTGTCTGTGGTGTGTCCATGTTCTCAGGTTCCTGGTTCATGTTCTTTAGATCTGGTGAAGGTTTCTCGATGGATAGTGGGTCCAATCGACTTTTCGCTGGAGTTCTCTGGGCATCATTTGTTCCGTCGTAAATCACAGCGCCAATAGATGAGAGACTTACACTGAATGTGTCATCAGACATCTCATCAGTCAAATCTGCCATTGTATCCTGTTGTTGTTGACTAACAATATGTTCGTTTTGGCCACCTCCAACACTTGTGATCCTGGATCCAATCTTGGTCACTTTTTCAATTCCCTTTTGCGCATCGTTTGCAGCCTTTCTGGTTACTCTCTCAGTCTTATTCAGTGCTGGGATCATGTATTGTGTTTCTTTGAGTCTCTGTTTGACTGCAACTACAATAACGCTAAAATTACAAATGTATACAATCAGGTTGAATACCCCAGATAGACGTGCGCTCAGTAGTGAAATCATTGAGAGCCAAAACAAGCCGTTTTGCGTACCCTGCGATGTGTTGTAAATCCGATTGATACTTGGCAGTAGAGCAACTGCTGTGAACACCACAAAGTAGAATCGGAGATGATAGAGCGACGTGTCCTCATGCTCTTCAATGTTTTCTGTGTACGCCATATCATCGTAATCATTGTCATAGTGCTGATCCATCTCTGTTCCATCAAAGTAAGTCGTTGTCGCAAATGTGTCTTCAGTGGGTGTGGACAGAGCACTTAATTCATCATTCGGATACATTCCTCTGGTTCTCGAGACTGCACTCAGAGGACTGACCATCACTGGAGGAAGATAATCCGCAGCAGTACTATGATTGTTGTTCGCTTCAGCATCCGTGGTTGCTCCATTGTTCGTCTGATTCAATGAGAAATTAGCATCAGCAATGGCCATACTCCTCCGCATAGACTCACTACCGGTATTCTGCGGTGTTGTCGCTCCTCCATTCATCATCATATCAGGAGGATAAGTGAGAGTGATGGAGGGAGAACGTGACCGCATCTCAATCGAATGAACTCTGCTCACAGGTCTGCCACTCAAACGCTTCACATGTGACCTCGATTCGGAAATGGATGGCGGAGAATGATTGTTGTGTCTTCTCCATCGATGTCGCTTGGGTGTTGATGTCACTGCTGCAGTAGGCGACATGGCCGATTGAAGTACATTGACAGTTGACTTTTGTGCTTGCGATTCTTGTTGATTCTTGAGACGCATGGCACTGATGCTTCGTTGCCATTGACGCACAGCAACACACACCACAAGTATCACATTAATGGCAATGGCAATCCACAAGAATCCATAATAGTACAAATACTCCCAATTCGATTGTTTGCCATCTCTCGTATCCACATAGCAATACGCCAGAGAAGGTCCATTGTGCTTCAATCCCATTCCAATCGCCATGAGAATCGCAGGCAAGCACCAACACAGAATGAGAAACAATCGTTCGAGCGTAAATGAATAAAATCGAACAATTTGATTCTTGTTGGGCGATGGTGACCGGTTCAACACATAGGCATAAAACATGCTAAACACCATGCATGTCATGCACAGTATTCGACTCAACTCGAACCACAGCAATAAAATGGACTGCACATAGCAAAAGACTGATTTTTCAGGTTTCATTCCACCGCCCATCAAATACGTGGCATTGATGATGAACTCGAACACTGCATAGTGCACAACCATGCGCAATGAAAAGCACCGTATGCGCCTCAGATAGACATACAGCAGAACAATGAGGAGATTGGCAATGAGAGCAATGGACGATACGGTGGCATTCATTGCAAATAGAGCTCTGGCTTGTTGAGCAGTAGCGAGACCATGGTGAATGTTGATTGATGAGGAGGATGCATTGTTGTTGTTGTTGTTGATGCTGAAAATGCTGTTCTTCATGTTGTCCGTCGTCATCATCATCATGTCATGGTCAAGAAAGTCTTGCATTCTATTGGATCGTTTATACGAATGGTTGCAATGATTTGGTGTCTGTTTTGGTGGTGTCTTGTTTGATAATGGAGATTTGGTGTCTGTTTGGGTGGTGTCTTGTGTGTGTAGCTATTCCGATCGAATCTTGTGACGATTGAGAGCTCTCAAATGATTCTCTCCCATTGCGATCAAAAATCTTTGGCTTTCAAAGCCAAGATTTGCTGTTTTCTGATTGACGGCTCGAATCGGAGCGGAAGAATCTTTACAGGAATGAGTGTTCAACGAACCAGAGTGGGCCGCTTGAGATTGTATTGTTGGGTTCGAACGACATGCATGTTCCATCGATAATTGACTGCATTGACGACATCACATCCACCTTCGAACTTTAACTGAAAGAATTTGCTGGCATGGTAAAAGACGCTGCCTCGTATCACATCGTACAGCGCTTCATAATTCGTCTCTTTGCTCAAGTCAAGCGTTGCCATGTACCGTATTCTTGTCTCTGCTGACTCACGAATCACCTGAGATCCATTGTTGCCCACAACAATTGGTTGAGACAATTGATAGCTCACTTGATTGCCCACATCCGTAATCGTTGCTAAAAACGTACAATTATTCAACCACACGGACTGCCAATTGTGATTGTAGGTGTCGAGACTGACAGAAAAGGTGACCAGAGACTTTTGTGGATTCGGTAGCTTATGGATCTGTATCTGCCCGATTTGAACAATGGGTCGAATGAACAAAACGTTGCACACTACAAACACCACACTGGTCAACAACAAGACAACAATGACCACAGAGGACATGCATGTGAGAATGCGCCAGAACCGTGTAACTCTCATTTGATAGCTCAGAGTTTTCTCTTCATTAGAAGAATAATAATTGGCACCAACACCAGCACTACCATCATGTTTCGATGAAGACAGCAATGGTGTCGTCGTAGATGGATGATTGGATGCAGCAGACGATGATGACGTTGATGCATTCGAGCGACGATAATAGTTATTGCTCTTCTTTCTCACTGTTGTTTGTCCATCATCATTGTCATCATTCGCATCATTGACACTATATTGATGTGGTTGTTGTTGGATAGGATGATTGATCATTGATCCGTATTTGGGATACTTCTTTTTTCGCTTCATGAATCGGTCCTGCTGTTGTTGTTGTTGTTGTTGTTGATTATTTATATTGTTGTTATTATTGTTTTGAGTACTGGAGGGATGATCATTGTCATAAACATTGGATGATGGGTTGTTATTGTTCTTTTGAGCAGAGTCTCGTGATGCAAAATAATGAGGATCAATCGATTGAGTCTTATCACTCAAGAGAGTAGCTCTTCTTCGTCCCTTGTTGTCCAATGTCAGAAATGTTCCATGTTCAGTCAATGATCCAATCGTACCCATTGTCGTTGTCGTTGGTACTGTTGTCGGTACTGTTGTTGTTGTAGTCAGTGTCAATGTAGATGTCGTCGGTTGTTGTTGTTGTTGTTGATCACTATGATTCGTATTGTTATTGTTATTGTTGTTGTTGTTGGTAGGAGAGGCAAGTAATGATGATGATGGCTCTCCAATGACAATACCATTGATGTTGCTCTTCATTCGACTACTCACAGTATTATAGTTGTTGTTGTTGTTGTTGATACTACTGGTTTTACTCAATGTCGGATCACTACTACTATTCGTTTGAATCAAACGAGGAAAAATCAATCCTCCTCCTTTACCACTATGATTGTAGTGATGATTTGCATTTTGATTCAAAGAGGTATTTGTTGTTGTTTTGTTGTTGTTGTTGTTGTGACTGGACGAATGGATGACATTGAGGGACTCATTGTTGTTAATGCTGCCAACGATGGGACGAACAATTCCACTATCGTCACCTTCACTGTTGTCTTTTGATGTTGGTTGTGAAGACATGTTTTTGGTGAACTAGTGATTTTTGTGTTTTGGCGTGGAGCTTCTTATGGAATGATTTATTAGTCCGCAAAAGAAGTTTCAGGCTTATGGTCGAATGTATGAGCGATTGTGTTCTGTGGTGAACTCTGAGAGGAGAATGGGTTGAGAGGAGAGAAGATGTTGGAAGTGATCATGTTGTGTATCGCACTTGACATACATCCAACACTCGTATCGATCATTGTCATCAGGAGTATGGACCACAACACGAATTCGATCATAATGGAAGTTGTGAACTCCTTCGAATGTATCCAACTCTTTCAAGTGAGAATCAGATACTTGGTAGAGGTTACCAACGATTTTATGGCCCTGGCCTTTTAAGTTCAGGAGATACGGAACGTTTCGTTGTCCATGAATCAACAACGGATATGCCTCAGTCGTGGAAACCTTGTCATGAATGAGAACAGCTCCGTCCATCTTGTAGCTGTTTGAAAAGTGAGCCTTCAGAGTACCATATACAAATAACAAGTAATTGTCAGACATGTCTCAGATGTTTTTTTTGGTTGAGTCCTGTGGGCACCAGGGATCAAGACTCTTTGTTTATTCCTGGTCATTGGAAAGGGATAGTTTTTTACATTGGTTGTATGCACAGAGCTGTGCCAACACAAACAAGTGCCATGCCCACATACACTCGCAATCGATGCTCAATCTTTCCAGTGCTTTTGTGCTTGTTACTAAACAGTAGGGAGTCACTCAACTCGGTGATCACAAATGTCAATGCGTTGGTCGCAGGGACAACAATGGTCAAGCTGGACTCTGACAGAGCTTTGACAAAGAAAACGGTACCACACCAATTACACAATTGTGTTAAACAAAACTTCCAATGAGTCATCAGATGGTACAGATGGGACAGCAAGCTCCTACTGCTGCTGCTGTTATTATTGTCGTCCCTATCATTCGATGATTCTAAACTCGTTTTCTTCAAGAGAGGGTTTGTGATGCCCCAAGTGACAGCAGCCAGCGATATCCAGAGAAGATGGATCATTTGTTTTGGTTGTTTTTTGGCTGATTGATCGTCTGTTCTTTTTTGAAACAGTTTTTGGTCTGATGTAATTTGACCCAATCATTTATCATTGATAGTAACTTGTCTTGAGCTCTTAGGTTGAGCAAAGAGGAGTGTTGGCACAGTGAATTCTTGTCAAACATACTTCAGAATTGGGTAAGTAAGCGTTATGATGAAGAACCACTTGCCCGTTGTCCAGAGAGGAGCAAAGAACCTTCTCCATTCGACCTCCAAGAAGTGAAACGGTACTGACCGAGTTTACTCGACTGGCAAGTTGAAGAACATTCAAGCATTTTGAATTATTAGAGCTGTCCCAGATTCTTACCGATCCATCCTCTCCTCCACTGCATACATGCCCAAAGTGATTGCAAAGGGAAGTAACCGTACTCGTATGACCGATGAATCGTCTCACACACTTCGCTACTCTCAAGTCCCAAGCTTCGATGTCACTGCATGATGAGTAACTCGTTAACAAACACTTGGATTTTTCATCCCAGATGAAGTTAGATATGGGAGTGTTCGTGAAAAACTGGCGTAATTCTTTTCCTGGACGACCAATATCCCACATGAAGATAGCCTCGTCCATTCCTCCACTGAACAAATGATCACCATTAGAAGCGAGTGTATTTATAAGATCTGAGTGTCCTTCGACACAGTTCTTTCTGACATTCTCATCTACGTCCCATATTTCAATATTGTTTCTTTTCGTCTTATCAGTTGATGTCACTGCCGAGCACAGTAGGTTTCTATGAGAGCATAAAGCGACCACTGATCTTCTTTCTGAATCAGAGAGCAGATTCTTTGTGAATGTGGTGATGGTGTGCTCACTCCGTTGTTGTAGAGAAGTATCGATGCCATCATGAAGAAATAGGCGAATCGAGCCATCTCCAGAACCAGCACAGACATATTTTGCTCCCAATCCAGTCCGATGATATGTAATGGAATTAACTTCTTTCGTGCACGGGCTCAATTTTTCTCCAGAACCAGTTAGATCATCAAATCTCATGATATCTCCATTGTTAAAACCAGCATAGACGCACACCTTCCGCTCTGCAGCTTTCTTATTAGATAGACTATTGAGTAAACCTCCTCTCTTCTTGTTATAATCGTGTCCAACATCCAGACTACCATCCAATAATTGTTGAGGACTGTCAAAATACTCTTGGTCATCGCTTCGTGGATTGGTTCTCTCTTTCACTAATTCGTTTAGTATCTCTGCAGTGGTGTCAAAAATAATAGTACTCGACAATGAATCGCTTAGGTTATTATCAAGTGGAGTTGAAGTCGGTCGATCAAGAAAGTAGTTGCTTTCTTCAATTATTTTACTCGCTTCCTCGATAATTCTTCGATCCTCCACTGTCCATTCTGAAAACATTTCCGAAGCAGGTTTGTTGTTAGAGGTATCATTTTGAACATTCATGCTATACAGAACAGGTTCTTCGTTGGGTTGAGTATTATCAGTTGATAACCTTTCTAGAATGGGAGTAGAAATCTGCTTGTTCCTCTTCAAACGCTTCATTGCTAATACTAACGCATGGTTCTCGACCTGAAGCTCAGATATGATCTTCTTTTGTTCCTTAATGACTTTTATAATTTCAGACCTCTCGCCTCTCCATCGATCAAACCTCGATTGGTATCTCGTAATCAGGGGGATAACCTTCTCAAAGGGACAAGAACGTACATGCTCAGACCGTTCCTTGACCAACCCCTTCCAATCGCATCCTTCAAATAATGTTAACAATAACTGAGAATATATGTTCTAATATCAGAATTATCACATACCTAATCCGTGATGAAGACAGACACAAAAAGTTTTCTCACAGGAGGTCTGTTTGTGGTGTTCCATGTCTGATATCTTAATCTCCACACCACATCCCATGGGACATTCTGTCCTCATTTCATTCACTATCCTCTGTAGAGCTACATTATGAACAAATAACTGATCAAAAGTTGTAACCGCGCTTGATGTTGCTTTTCGATCAGAAAATGGAGACGAACAAGTAGGACACTGCCTCGTTTCCTTTGTCGCCACCAATAAATGATCCAGACAAAACAAAGAATGGCAAGCAGAACAGTCTCTATTATTGATCACAGGTTTGTTGCATACTACACACTGGCAAAACTGCTCCATGGGCTTGTAGTTTGATCGCGATAATGTGAAAAATGTTCAACGGCTTGAGAGTTATTTTTTACGGGATGGCGCCATTCTTGAAAGCAAACAAGAGCCACACACATGGATGGCAAGTAATTTACAATGATACTCAATGATAATAAATACATTATGCTGCATACTTGATGCTTCCGATCATACTTTCCTTGTGGAATACCTTGATCATACCTGACCATCCACCTGTTAGACACAAGAATTGAACGCGGAACTTGCCACCTCCAATGTACTCGATGGAGTGAGCAACGGATTGAGAATTTTCGACTTGACCGTCCTCAACAACTTGATATGCCTCTTCCTCTTTGTCGAACACAACAGAGAGATTCTTCATGTTTTCAGGTGCACCAATAGCGTCATTCATTGATTCTCCTGTTGTATCGAAAGTGCAGACTTCGAAGGATCGGTTGATAACTTGGGTAACGTTGACGTTTCTCTTGGCCACATGAACCACATTGTTACTCATTGGAACAGAGACACCATTCACAGAAACATTGATGCTGTAGTCACCCTCCTCCTTTGGAGTCCATTGCACAGAGTATGTACCGTTTTGCAAGTCAACAATAGATGCAGATGACTCAGACTTGTTGGAGAATGTGACAACAACAAAATCATTACCAATGTTCAATGCTTTGTTGTCGCTATTGTTGAGCTTTAACTTGAAAGAGTACAAGGTGTCAACCGATCCAGAGTTGCCTTGACCAAAGAATTCTGTCTTTGAGGCATCAGGTGCATTGGAGTTAACAACACTTATTGGCAGTGATTTCACAACCTGCTCATTCAAAGAAATGTTGAGTGTGTAGAGACCTCGTGTTACACTATCGTCTGTCAATGAGTACTCAATCAAGGCAGTCTCTTCACTCGTAAGTTTCACATTAACATCAATTGGCACAACCGATCCGCTTCTACTAGCAAGGGTAACTCCAATTGCGCATTTCTCGGCAGAGTAAGGTATTTTGAGTCCATTGGCATCTTGCAATTGCACAGAGATACCAGTCAACACATTGGCAATATACGCCTTCTTGGTGCCTGGACCGCTAAATACTGTATTATTTGGCTCGATGACATCATTGTGAACATCAATGGTATAAACCGGTATCTGGCCTAATGCTTCGTCATTCACCTTCAAGTCAATCAAATATTGAGCACAATCGAGGAAAGGAACTTTGATACTAAAAGCATCACCCTCAGCTGGAATCTCCTCAATCTGAACTGCGTCCATATCGAGATAATTACCATCGAAATTGTTCAAAACAGCAACTTCAAAAATATCGGCATCATCGTCCAAGTGGGAAGGATTACCGTGGATATCCTTCATGTGGATTGTGAATTCAATCTCTGAACCCTTTGATACGCATCGAGGAATTTCACTCACAACACAGTGATAAGGACTAATGGTTTGTCTGGCAGTAATACTCATAGTGTGTACATGTTGACCAGACAATAAGACTGTAATTTGATACAGACCAACCTCAGGGAGAATGGAACTAACATTGTACTGTCCATTGTTAAGATCAGTGACGAAACTATTGATTCGTTTGTTGTTTGCCTTGTTAGTGATTTCAACAGTAAACTTATCTCCACCATCTTGCTTTGGATTGCCATCAGCATCACAGGCCATAATTAAGAAGCTAAATGGACTCAGAATCTTCTTGAATGCTGGCAGGTTCAAAATTTGAGTGTTCTCAAGACTTGTACTCTTTCCAATGTGGAATGCAAATGGATCTCCAATCTTTACACCTGCAACTTCAACGTCAACAAGATATTCACCGATAGGCAATGGAGCACTACCATTATGATTCATCACTCTGACCTTGAAGTTGGACTCTCCCAAATGAGTTACTGTACATGGAGTGAAAGGAGCGGCTTCATCAGCCTTTCGGTACTGAGCCTTCACAAAACCGCTACCGACCGAGGAATAAAGAGGATTGTTTCTCTTGTCTCTCAATGAGAGCATAAATTCACATTCATCTGAATCCAAGCAGTTTCCTCTCTCGATCAATGAGCCATACAAATGAGTGTTCGATGCATCAACAACAGGAATGACTTCAAATCTTTGCGGAATCAATCTCTCATTATCATTAATCGTTACAGTCACAGTGTAATCACCAGCCTCTGTAGGACAGAATTCAAACTCTAATCCACTGCCATCTGAAGTTAATGACCGTTCAATCGAATCCGTATCGATAATATCACCCGTCATAACATTTACAATCGTAATGGACCAGTCCATGGCGGCCAATCCCTCTGTGATGGGCACTCCTCTCGCATCCTTCAATACGGCAACAAACTTGTGTGGAACATCAGTTTTCAGAATACGATCAGTCGATTCAAACTGAATGATTGATTTTTCAATATCCATCTTGGATGAGCCCTTGCCTTGCTTGGCACTCTTTCTGTTGTTAGCAATGGAGATGGACTGTCTCTTCTCCTGTGCCAGATTCAACTGTTGCAATGAAACACTAGCACGCTTCTGTTGCTCCTGAGGATCAATGCATCGAATACCAACATGGACATCACCCGTCACCTTTTGCTTTGGCGTCTGCTTTTCGAGTTTCAACCACAATTCAACCCATTTTCCATTTGCAGTGTACAATGACTTGTGATCCCTAAATTGAACACTAGCATGACCCAGGAATTCATGCTTATCTGATTTACTGTGAGCATAGCACTCGACTCGAATGGTCATTGGCTTTGGAGTCGGTCTCCTCCAATTGGAGACATAGAATTGAAGCATCTCATTGAATTTTGGATTGCAAGTCTTCTTGTGAACCTTTGTTTTACATCTTGGCAGTGTTTCCTCTCCTGAGAACACGGTGACATAGGGACTGATACCGAACAAGTCACACTTGTACAATCCCTTTGCATCAATGATCTGAACTTGAATTTGGGTGTCATCAGGTGACTGTTTGTGCTCGTGCATAATACTGTTGTTAGTGGACATGGTTTTTTTTCAAGAACTATTTGTCAACAAGTGGTCTTAGTCTTCTCGATTTTTCTCAGTCGTTGTTTTGTCACAACAGAACAAACAAGTGATTCGGGGGAAAATTGAAATTGTGTCAAGTGTCAAATTTTCGGACAACTCACAATCGGAGGATAACTCCACGGGCAAAGAAGTTATAAATGCTGGTCCTTTTCGTGTCTGAAGTAGCCTCCAGTATTCGAGCACCATGCTCTGCTAAGCTAACTCTGTAGATACAGAGTTCTTGGAAATCTCACGATATTACTTTTTTCATTTCAACAGATCAGACAAAAATGCGGCAAAATTTTAAAACACAGACAATACCAAATGAGCAAAAACACTCTGTATGTGACGAATTTGAGTCAACATGTAGACGAAAGCACTGTTGAAAGATTATTTGTTCCTTTTGGTGATATCACATCAGTTGTTCTCCCTAAACAACCGAACCAAGCAAGGCACAAGGGCTATGCACTCATTGAGTTTGCTGATCCATTAGATGCGAGACAAGCTCTGGACAATATGCATCAAGCAGAGTTGGACGGTGAAGTCATTAGTGTACAATACGCGAAACCTAGCATGAGAGATCCAAACTACATTGACGCTACCAAGAGTCTATGGAGTCAAGAAGCTGCTTCAGCACCACAACAAGAGGAACAACCAAACCATGATGAAGAATGAAAGTGCTGCGATGCACAAAAATAAAGCTTGCGAAAAAAAACATAATACACACAACGATGCGATTGGATCCACATCGACAACTCTCAGTGCACGACGACCATAGTTCTTCTCTCAATGTGAAGCTATTTCCTGATCCGAGCAAATTCCCTTCTCTTCACTTGTCTCATTGCATCCTATCACCTCACGCTCCACCACAAACAGAAAAAAAACAACAACAAGCACAAAAAAGCCTGGATCATGATGCGAATGATGACATGAAAATGACTGATGATATAAATCATGATGAGAGTGTTGTTACTGACAATGAACCATCTCAACAACAAGAAGAACAAGTCACTACTACGAGTGGTCAATGGTTCATTACTGTGATTCTAAACAAGGCCATTCAACCAGTTTTACTTCAGTCGCAGCAACAAGATTCTGCAGCTGCTCACTTGAGTGGTCAAGAACTGTTTCCCATCATGTCTTGCCATCCCATCATTTCCTACAATCAAGACAATCAACCCGTGTTGAGATACAGGAAACAGTCGCACGTTATTGGTTTATCATCTGATTTGTTGTTGATGGATCGTATGCAATACGTTGCACTTCAGTTGATGCAATTGGAAACAATGCAACAACAGCTGCAACAGCATTCTCATACTACGCATCATCATCAACACATGTTCAAGATCAAATACCTGTCACATTCATTGATTGCCATTTCGTTTGGATTCGAATTCGAGTTTGATGCCTACATTACCTACAGTATTGATGACCAATTGTTCAAGGTTCAATTTTCTCCGTCGTTGTACGAGTTGGTTCCATTGATTGAGTTTCAATTGAACCAATCGTATACTGCGTATCACAATCAGAGAGACAGTATTGATATGATGAAGCGATTTTTGTCCACATTGAACTTGGTGTGTGCACCCATGTTGCTCATGAAGCAAGTGGTTAGCAGTCATGAGAAGAAGATGATGTGGACGATTATTCCGAGATCGCTCGTACACTGGAGAATGTTGTACATGAACAACAAGTATGAATTTTCGGTGCATGTGCTTCCGAATGGTCGAATCAAGATTGCAGAAGTTGCTTACCAGAGCGCGAACAGTCCACTCAGTGTCAAGCACAAACCTTTCCAAAGAGAGGCATCCATCTCGAACATTCTTGGAGATTCATCGATCGATGGTATGATACTAAAGCGTGAATATATTCTATGTGTTGAACAGATGCGAAGATATGCAATTTCTCTCGAGGTTTTCAATTTGTTTTGTACGAAGATGATTAGCAAACCTGAACCATCAGGTACTGATACGCTGTCCGTTACATTCAATATTCACAACATTTCATACAATCTGTATGTGACAGATGAAATACAGTTACGCATTGTGGCAGATCCTACAAATGTACTATCCGACGAAGAAGGGCAATTCATCACACAAAAACTGTTCAAGGAAAAGGTGGCAGATCCAATTTGCAATGCCGAGGTATCAAGTGTTCCATACTACAGTCCAATATCTTCCTTTGATGGACTCGTGTTAAAGTTAAATGTCAATGCTACGAAGCAAGTGCTACAAACGTTGATGGATCACCAGAGAGAAAATAACAAGAAGGAGAATGAAGGAGACGACGATATCATACTCGTGATGGATGACATGATATCGAACACTCAACAACAATCCATAGAAAAGAAGAAAACAAATCGATTACTATATTGTGATGTGTTGTTCATCGCTCCAGCCAAAGGGCTACACTATCCAAAGCGATACAATGGCAAAACACCATCAGGAGAGTACTTGATAAGATTGTCGGATTCGAGGCTTGATGTTTCCCTAGTGCTGCGGTTTGCCGAACGAAATTCGACTAATGAGCATTCAAAGTACGTGGACGTTCCATTGGCAATCAAGTTTGATGGTACATTTACGAGCAATCAAGTATCTCTACTATCAGTTGGCAAGAGTATGATTGCTGAGATTGCTTCACAACAACCCACGACACAAAATCTGTTGTATGCTGTTGTGGATCACTTGTGTCAAATGACTCTGGACGAGGTGTACAATCTCGAATAAAACTTGTACCTCACTCAGTTTTCTCTGCAATCTGTTCTCTCTCAAAACACATGAACAGAGTTCTCACAGCAAATGCAGAGCAGTTATGGATGGGAGGCGAGTGATGATGGAGCTTTTGGGGAAGTCTATAGCCTGAGGAGTTGTATTTACGTTCTGGTTGCTGTTGTGATGGTGCTGCTGCACAAATGACGAGAATTGGCTCTCTGCTTGATTCGATGGTTGCGGACTGCTGTCCTTGTCATCTTTGAGCAGAAATGGAGCTAGGATGACACTGTTACTCCCTCGATAGTCAATGTGTTGTTGTTGTCGTCCTGGTGGTGGTGGTGAAGGCGATGATGATGATGGTACATTTGCAACAGTAGGCATCGATGGACCCAATAGAGTGGGTTGCTGTTGTTGGATCAAGGGCCTAGAAGGACACAACAGTCTAGATATGGAGAGTGAGTTCTTTGATTGTTGTTGTTCATTACTACTGTTGCTGGTGGTAGTAGAGGAAGAGACTGCTTTTGCAGTATTGTGATGAGGCAGTGTGGCCCAATTGGCACTATATCTTCTCTTTGATGTCCAATGGCTCATGGGTTGACTTTGGTTCTGGTTGTCGCTGGCTGCAGAGTCGGCATTGGATCTGACCTGGCTCACAAATGTCGGCGAGCTCCTACTGTTTCTCCTTGCAAGGTGAGCTGTGCTGCTACATGATGTTGATGTTGGAGAAACACAGGCAACACCTAGCTGCTGACAACGGGTGCACGGTTTCTCCATGCTGCACTTTTTGTGAGATTTTCTGCATTCCATACATGCTGTTCCTCCACTTCTCTTTCGTTTCTTCTCAATCTTGATGTGGCCCACAGATGGAGGTGGAGTAACGGAACTTGGAGCCATGGATAAGCTGGAAAAAAGTGGTAAACTACTCCTTCTTTGGTCAATCATTGTTGGTGCTTTGCCTAATGGTATGATACAGTTGTTCGAAGAGGAGAATGGATTGGGTGTTGTTGCAGCAGGAGAGTTGAGCAAAATTTTCATGACGTCAACCTTTTGTTCAGTGCGAGATAATCCCTCAGATGATAGGTCAGCAGGTAGTGAAGTTGACGTTTGTGTTGTCGATGAAGAAGGTGTTTGTTGTAGGTGGTTGACCGACATGGGATTGTATGTTTTTCTCTGCTATCGGATCACCCTTGGTTCACAAAACGTTGATGTGTTCCTTGCGAGGTTGGATTCCGCTAAAATCCCAAATCGACTCCTCCACAACGGGCCTCCGATAAAAAAGATGGGAATACAAACTGCCGAGAATCACGCACGTATCAACAAATATTTTTGGATTTTGACTAGGAATGGATATCAAAGGTTTATTTGTGAGTACACTGCATGTGCTGGCACATAGGTCAGTGCTTCTTGCAAATCCTTCTTTGCTTCGTCCTTGAGACCAAAAAGATTCTTGGCCAATGCCATATCAACCAAAATGTCGGGAATAAAGTCAAAGTGCTGCTCCTGTTTCGCATTGTTCAACACAGTCTTGTACATGTCGAGCGAAGAAATGTGTCCCTGCATAGCATAAATCTTTGCTTTTGTGTACTGGTATTCCACTCGGAAACATTGATATTCGAATGATTGTGTCGCACAATCTTCCTCAATCATTTGACCCCACAATCCCAAGATTTCCTTTGCAAGTGCCTTCTCACCTTGATAGTGACTCGTCTGTGCATAAATGTGATAGAATGTGGTGACTGGACACTCTGTTCCCTCATTTTGATCATGCTTCAAGTATCGTTGAGCCACTTCTGCTGCCTCATCAAACTTGTCCACTCGCAACAACAATTGTGACTTGAGGTGAAACAGTTCGTGAACTTCATTAAAGTTGTCCAATCCGGCCAACACACGCTGATCAATAAAATCCAATGCACTTGCATAATCACCCTTTTGCATCAATCTCTTGATGACAGCAATGGCCATGAACCGGAGACAACTGGCCAAAAAGTATGGATGTTGTGCCTTCTTTGCATGATCACTCATTTGATTGCCATAGAGCAACAAGTCATCATATTTGGCCAATCGCAACAATAGTCCAGCATGAATCACAAACATGTCGTTCAAAAGGGCAAAACTAGTGTCAACAGAGTGAGCCTTTTGTGAATCAATCAATGCTTCCGAGTATCTGCCCATGAGAGTATGGATTTTGGCTCTTCCAACAAGTGCAACCGGGTGATCGGGATCAACAGACAACACTTGATTGAACAAGTCAATGGATTCGTTCCACTTTTTCTCTTCAAAGAGACGTTGTGCCAGTGATGCTTTTGTGTTCATTGCTTTTTTTGATTTTCCACCACTTGCTGCATTGTTGTTATTGTTATTATTATTGCTACTGTTCGATACGTTCTGATTATTATTCTTGTTGTTGCTCTTGTTGTTATGGTTGTTTTTCGTAGTGTATTGATGGAGAGAGACTGGTGACTGGTGGAATGAATGACTGGTCGAAAGGGAATGGAAAGAACGCCCCTGTTGTTGTTGCTGGTAGTGGTGATGATGATGATGAGGATTGATTGTGGTGGTGGTGGTGGTGGTTGTTGTTGTGTGGAGAAGCACTCCGAGTGATGTTCTTTGTTGATTGGACAATGAGAGTGGTGATTTGGAGACAAAATGTCGAATCATTGTGTGTGTGATGGCAAGTTGTTGCTGGAGCAGAGTGAGAGAACCAAATGTCTGATTACGCGCGTGAGTTTTTGAGGTTTCTCTTTTCCAATGAAAATGCTGTTTTTGTGTGAAATTTTTGTCGGCGGCTGGATGTGTTTCTCCGAATCTACAGTGTATCACACGGTTATGAAGAAGGATGACTTTCTTTTTGTGAAATTATGGACGCCTCAAGAGTTTCAAATTATTTTCCCGCTTTGGTAAGCCGTTGAGTTCAACAAGAAGAAGTCTACCGAAATCCCAACAACAGAGAGTTTCATTCAAAACCGATTAGCTCATTCAATATACTAGACCATGGGTTCTGCGAATTGCACTCCAAGAAATGTTGAACAAATGACCATAGGAACACAGACTGAAGACCTTGGACATGTTGTCATACCAAAGAATCCACAGAGTCATTCCCCTCATGACCATGATCATCACTTGGGAGAGATGACAATTCTTGGAAGAAAGAAAGCTACCTATGATGCCGAACCTCGGTTAACTTATAACTCGACTTTTGATTTACTGAGTGATTCTCGATGTCTTGTGTAAGTATCCAAAGGTTCTATGATGTTTGGGAAAAAGTTGTTGACTCCTCGTTCTTACTTCTTACTCTAGACCCTGGTCTGATGACTACTCTGTAGGAATAGAACTGATTGATTCTCATCACAAAATCTTGGTGCGACTCATTAATGATTTGAATGAGACTCTGAAGGAAGGTCACATGCGATTCGAAATTGGTAGTGTGATTGATAATTTGGTAGAATACACAGAATTTCACTTTGGTATGGAAGAAATTATCATGGAGAAGTACAAATACAAACCACTGAGCATGACGAAACATAAGGAGACCCATAGGAACTTTGTGAAAAAGATATTCGATGTTAGAGAAGACTTCAGAACCATGAAAACCGAGAATATCGGTCAAGAAACACTGGACTTCTTGAGAGATTGGCTGTTGAAGCATATACTTCATAGTGATAAGAAGATGTGTCAATTCTTTTTAGAACAGATGAAGCGAGAGGAGGCAGGTTTACCTCTGTTGGGAGCCTCGCTAAGTCCTAAACAGAATTCCAAGGAAAAAGATGTGGATTCTGAATTTTTAGAGAGCTCAGTTGTTTCTCATGAATAAACACAGCGGATAGCTCCAAACACTGAGCATTGTTAGAGTAAACCTGCCCTTTACTTCGAAAACAGGAGTTGAACTCGGAAATGTAAATACTCCATTGTTTTAATGTCGCTGCTCTTGCTTTCGGATCCAGTCAGTGAATTGAAGGACATATTCTCGATTGATAGGGGCTGGTAGCAGAGTGTTCAATGACAGCATTCGTAACACGTTCATTGTGTTCTCATTTGTGAACGTACCGCCTTGTGAAGGGAATCCACCACGGAATAGCACCTTGAGAGGCCACAACGTTTCTTTTCCTGAATCTTCATTGTTGTCTAAACGAGCATTGAGCACTCTCTGCCATTCATAGAATTGTGGGCATTGTGTCAAGGTTGGATTCGCTTCACTTATAATATTAAATATTGCATCAAAAGACACACTAGCATCTGGATTCAAAATGTGATAGGTATTGATTGACTCCTGCTGGTCCTTGCTTATTTGACTGAGGGCAATAATCACCTTGCTAACAACATCCACGGGACTCAAATCAATTATTCGCTTCTCCCCAGTCCGCGGATAACATTGTAATTCCATACAACCTCTGATGAATCTGACAACCCAATCAGACAAGTTACAAACTCCAAGGGTTCGGTGCGGTCCAATCATCCCGGGACGAAATATAGTTATTGGAACTCCTCTCCTTCTTGCCTCGTGACAGAGTTGTTCTGCTACCCATTTTGAGGATGAGTATCCACTCAATCGAGATAAACGCGCGTTCTGAGCTTGCTCAGACTCAAGATCAGAAAAGCTGCACTGTTCGTTTATCGCATTTGTAGACTCTATTCCCTGAACCACGCTAATTGTACTCACATAATGAACAACTTTCAAGCGACAAGAAGTTGCTAGCCTCAATATATCCTTAGTTGAGTCTACATTAATTGCCTTAAGTTCATGATATGGAAGCACAGAATTTACAAAAGCTCCGTTGTGGTAAATGACATCTATCTTTTCAGCAAGTTCAACAAATGTTTCATCAGAAAGACCAAGTTTCGGCTGAGAGAGATCACCAACTACTGGAACGATCCTGTTTCGATATTCATCACTCCATATGCAGTAGTCACTCATAAGACTGATTATTCTTCTCATTGCCACTTCTTGCACACTGGACTGATTCGAGTTTTTCACCCGAACGACACAATAAACGATGCAGTGTGTTGATGTCAATATTTCATGTAACAGGAAGATACCTAGAAATCCAGTTGCTCCTGTCAGTAATATTCGAGTTTTTGTCTGTAAACAATAGTCGATTGTCAGTTCATCTTTGATAGGTTGAATGTCACTATCGAGCAACACTTCATCTTTCCAGGATATAGTTGGAATAATAGATTCATCAGGTCTATTCCCACTAATAATATTTGTAATATCTGTGATAGTGGCAGATCCAACTAACAACTTCACAGGAATATCAACATTGTACTTCTTTCGGATCATATTTGCGAATTTAACAGCGTGAAGGGAGTCAATTCCTAATGCGTTCATCGCATCATTGTTCAGTCCATTTTCCTCTCCTTGATTCTCAGCCATGATGTTGCTTAATAAAGATAATAGATCATCTTGCAATTGCTTGTTTTCCTGTTCTTGAAGATCAAGATACAATGCGTTGAGCTTTTCTTTGTAGTAAAGTTCGCATTGAATTCGAGAGATTTTGAAGAGGGCAGTTAACCTTCCGTTTTCATTAGAGAAAGGCTCAGCATCAAATACTACACTTCGAGGTATCTCATACGGTTGAAGTTTTGCGTCCTTGGCTATTCTAACAAACTCCTGAGAGTATAAGTCTCTGACAACTACCATATCACAGAGATCAAGCAAGTGATCATTAGTTAGCTCACTCACCTCGATTAATTTGTTCGATAAGCACCAGTCAACAAGTGCAGATCGGCTGGGAACAACGACCGCAAGCACATAACTTCGCAAACTATCTCCATAAATGAACACCTGATCGATATAAGGGCTCTTAATATATTGAATCTCTACATATTCTGGTGCAACAAACTCTCCTTGAGCCAACTTGAAAATATTCTTCAAACGATCAATGATCTCAAATTTCTTATCAGATTTTTGGACGACAATATCACCTGTGTGGTGAAACCCATCTTTGTCGATCACTCTGCTTGTTAGGTCATCATTGTTGAAGTACCCTGAAAACATCTCCTGGGTTTTGACACAAAGTTCTCCTCTTGGAAATGGCTTGTCCGTGGAAAAGTAGTTCAATTCAGGAACATTCACCAGTTTATACTGTACTCCCTTTTTCAAGTAACCACCACTCATTATTCCACCTACTTCTGTTGCACCATACCCGTTGTTAACAATACATTGATAACAAGCTTTGAGGAAGTGCAAAACTGCTGGTGAAGTTGGAGCCCCTCCAGTAACGATAACCTCCAATCGATCTCCTAGCATCGTTTTAAATTGACTCATGACCCTGCGTTCTACCTCTTCAGGGATATCTGATGACTTCTCAGACTGTAACATCAACTCTTTTTGATATTCACCATATAGAATGTTCCATAACCTAGGAGTGCTCACAAGAACAGTAGGTCGCACGATTTGTATGTGCGTAAAGATATCTGCCATATCTCTTTGGAAGATTGTAATTGTAGATCCATTGCAAATATTCACGGCCACGTGCTTTCGATCACTCATATGTGCTAGGGGACAGAAACTAAAGACATGCTCTGGATCGCATCGAATAATGCCGCGCAAATTGTGATTGTAGGCAGAATCAGGAATCATGGCACCTTTTGGTGTCCCAGTTGAACCACTCGTATAAATAATTGTTATCATATCGCTTGGATTCGTCAAAGGAACTAATTCGTTCATTTGATCATTTGAGTTACTCTCAACATATTCGAACGACATAACACGAATCGTTGTATCTTTTTCTACTGTATTCACAACATCCACTCGATCCAAATCAGTCTTCTCTCTACCGATTTCAACGATGGTATGGACATGAGAGGCGGAATCTTGTGCAATCGACAAATATTTTTGTGTTAGATCAGTTGTACAGATAATAACAGAGGCATGAGCATCTAACACAATATGCTTCATCTCAGTCTCATTCAAAGTGAAGTGTATCGGTAAAGAGACAAGAGACTTGTGCAAACATGCATAGTCAGCAATGAACCACTCGACACAATTCTTGCCACTGATGACTACAAATGTTCGATCTGAGAAACCATTACCAGAAACGGAACTCAAGTGAGGTATCAATCCCAATTGCACCAACCCAGAAGAGAAATTCAATATTCTCTCCTGAATGGCTCGATAGGTTGAATAATGATACTTGCTCAACTCATCATCAAACACTCCAAAGCATCGATAATCTGCATACTGTACAAAAGCATTGAAAATGGTCTTGTTCGATCGATAATCATTCACTTTTTCCTTCAATTGAAACTTGTGCAGCGTACTTGGAACAAAGTATCCATCCTTCAACAGTTCAGAACCACCATCTTGCTCATTCTCTTGTTGTTTCTTCAACTCTGTCTCATAACATTCAACACACAAATCAACACCCTTGATCTCCATTGATTTATACCTGGTTTGACCACTGTGAATCACCTTGAAACATAAATTACAGATCCAGGAGTGCGTGACACTGTATGGTGTCGGTTGTTGATCATCAGTCGTCAGAGAAGAGGTACTCTGAGATGCGCTGCCACCACCAAACCAACCTCTGAGCAGTTTTTTCATGGATTCTGTGATCAAGATGGTTTAAGTTGTTTTATCTGTTGTGTTCCTGCGCTGAACTCTGTCAAACTTCAATCAGTTCGCTGAATTGGAATTGTCGCAGAAAAAACTCATTTTTTTGTTGATCACGCACAACCAAATCATCAACAAATAGCATCTTGGAGGAGAGTAAGACATGACGAGTGAATCAAGCGGCACTGGCAGTTATGATAGCGATAACATGTTAAATCCACCTGTTCACACACCAACAATCGAACAAGTGTTGCAACAGGTCATTGTCTACATTAATAACAATAATAACAACAATAGGAACCAACAACAACCAATGGATTCATTCTATCATCCATTCAAGAGCACTCCAACACAAAATTTATTGACTTATTCAATGATGACTGGTGAACTGTTCTATACACAACCAACATTCAACACCATTTTTGTGATTCAAATGAAACGATTGATGTCACTCTATCGCCAACATCTCAAACAATGGAAAGCAGAGTGGATTGATTACTTTGAATTGACAACAACGACAACAATGAATAATAACAACAAGAACTTGAATGACTTGAATGATGAGCATGATGATAATGATGAGGAAGAAGGACAATCCATCTCACCTGCTGCAATCCTTCACTTTTGGAATGATCGATTGATGCAATGGATACGGACCAAACATTCTCAACTGATTTATCGAATCGAGTTGTTGCCGACTACCACTACCACTACTACCTCAATGATGAACAACATGACTACGACTAGTACTACCAATTCACATCAACAACAACAACAACAACAATCAACGATACAATTGTCAAACATTGTACAGACACATGTGAATCACAGTGGTAGTGCACTTGCCATTCAAACCATGCATCATGTTCATCTTATTCAATTGAATTGTCCTGTTCGATCCACTACACTCCACACAACAATTGTCAATCACGGTAACCTGGATGAGATTTTAACACGGAGCTTCATGTAAGTTTTTTTTTGTTGTTGTTATTGGATTTATCTCCCCTTTTATCACTTACACACCAGTAATGTGTTTTTTTGTTGACTTGGATATGCAGTGCTGTTGTGATTGGTGGTGAACAATTTCCCGTGGATCGCTATGTGACTCAAGACAATGTTGTTCTCAAGGTGAAATGGCATCCATTGAGCAATTGTCACTTGACGATTCTCAGTTCAGATGGGTTTCTGCGATTGTTTGATGTGAGTCAGAATCCAATGATGCCCGAACAAGAATTCCTACTGCGTTCAAAGCAACATCAACAACAACAACAATCGCGCTCAAAGGAAGTTGTATTGTCATTTGAGTATGGTGGAAAGAGACTGTGGGAGCAGTTTACTATTTTTTATGTGACCAATTTGGGAAATATTTATGCATTGGTGCCTGTGGTGCCCTTCAATTGGTATGTATTTCATGTTGTTGTTGATGATCTATGTGACAACCCTCCCTAACAAATCTATTGACACTTTGTGCAACACTAACAATAACAATAATTAGTTATATCGATGAGAAAACAATAAGAGATCTGATAAACAGCGGCAGCAGTAGTGCTTCAAGCTCACGCGTCTCTCAATTCTGTCACTCCATCTTAGACAAGAGTGCTCAACCAAACAAGTTCAACAAGGGATTTTGGTTGACAAAGGCTCATGATCATTCCGCTTTTGTAACGAATGATGAGAGGTGTTTGGAACCAATTGGACCCATTCCTGTTCAATATGAAGACCGAGATTCCCTTTTTAAACCGAACCTATTAACTGATTTCTGTGTTTTGACCAGTAGAACGAAGCAAATTTCCACATTTGTTTGTGTCAATGTGGAAGGTATTGTTCAACCGCTGGTCTTGTTGGATGAGATATTTCCTCTGTTTGCCTCAGATCAATCTAGTCAAAGCAGTGTGACACTTGTGCCCTTTGACACCATTGATTTGTCATTTAGAACAAAGTCGTCCACTCGTAAGCCTGCGCTATTTCTTGCCAACAACAGTCGACATTCAGTGATTTGTTCACATTTATTCGGTGTCCATCAAATTGATTTACCAATGATCAACGAGATCGACGATGAAAATGTGGCATCATTGTCTAATTGCTCTGCAGTATCCATGCTGTCTTCGACCCTCATAGGAATAATGTCTGGTGATTCGAATCTAGGTCATAGAATTGTAATGTTGAACTCATCGAACACTCTCTATGTAACGAACTCGAACGTGGACTATTGTATCGTTCGAAAAGATGATGATTTGACAAGTATGATTCTCGAACCTCTGGAGGAAAAAATTCAGCAAGCATTCGAAACAGTCGATCCCATCGAGTCATTTGTATCTGCTGATGAGTTTCTATCAGAAACTGCCAAACTTCTCGTTAACAAGTTTAATTCATTCGAATTTATCAATCTTGTCAAGATGGATATCATGTACGAGTTGATCACAACAAGACTATCACATTTACGGGCAATATTAGAAACAAGGAGTGACAAAGTTGACCGGCTGAAAGAAAGTACGATCGTTATGAATGAAGAGTTAAAAGAACTACTCAAGAGCATCAAAGAAGTAGGAGAAAAACAACAAACACTGCAAGAAAGGACTCAAACGCTTTTACAAAAGTGTAACACATATGTGCAAATGGCTACTAGCGACGCCTTCCAACAGGAAAAGGATCAACTAAATAATCTCCAATCAAAATTGGCTCAAATTAATCATGTGATTCCCAATCTGAACATTTCCACAGAAAAAGTTCCAGATGCTGATATTATTCAAATACTACAGCGTGCAGAACAAACCAGTAGGACCATTCAAGAGGAGTACCGAACAATAGAACAAGTCAAGGATATCATTGATGAACAATCTGGAAAGAAGAAGAGTTACAGTTTCGGATTGATTGAATAGAAACCATTCATCAAGTATCTACTTTTTTACTATTTTAGCAACTTCGTTGAGTAGATTGCCAATCAATGCATCCCTTTCGTTGGCTCTCTGAGATACTTTTCCATTTCTCTGCTCCCTGTGTTGGTACAGAGCGCATAGTCCTCTCTTATACATATCTACAGCATCTTCATTCTGACCCACGGATGCATACACCTGTCCTAGTTTTTGATACAATTTGGCTGTCTCCACAAGATCCAGAATTAGATTACGAAATTCTTGTTTTTGGGGTGTTGAAGTTCTTCCCTGAGCTTGGTTGAGTGCTGTTTCATTGAATTGAATGACACTAAGCAATGTCATAGCGGCATCTTGATATTGTTCACATTCCATATATTTGGATGATATGAACACCTTAACCCAGCACGTCCACTTCAAATAGTGAACTATCTGTCCTATATACATGTTACTTCTCTGAGTTAGCAGTGTTATGTGGTGATAGGCTATCTCCATGATCACATGTTCAATCTCAGATGCTAGCTCTAGAGCCGTTTGATGTTCAGCGAGAGACCAATATAATTGTAATAGTTGAATCATTATCATAACGCGATCCATTCCATACCCGTGATGATGTCTTTCCACTAATCGTAGAGCTTTCAAGTAATATTCAATTGACTTTTTGGTATGGGAGTTGTAGTTCAGAGATGAATATAAATTACCCATTAACAAATACACAGGAAGTAGTGTTGGTTCTTCATCTCTTATACCTTGGTGTTTCAATAGATCTTGGAGAATTGATTCTGCTCCGTTGAACCGGCAACTTTCCAGTAACACGATAGCTTCAAGTAGTTGAAGTCCCATGTTATGTTCTCCAAATTCAGAGAGTGTCGATACATCTGAAACATTATCTCGATCCTCTTCCAAGTATTCTAATCCAGCTTTTGTTGACTCGATTATTTGCATCCTCTCCTCTTTTATCTTAGTGATCAGGGTTTCACTCGCTGATAGGTTACCAATCTTCAAGTGAATGAGAGCAATAGTAAGTAGTATAATGTCCTTGGTCATTTCGCATTGAGATCTAACATCATCCAAATCAAAGGAAAACTCTACATCGCACATCTCTCTTGTGCGCCTTTGTTGGATGATATTGGCCAAGGCGGCATTGCTTTTTAGAGCATTCTCTATGTGATACATGGCCGGTTCAACTGAATTGTTCAGAATATAAGTCTGAGCCAGATCTAATATGGCTGTGATCGTGTCTAAATGAGTCGGTCCATGCTCTAATCTTAACAAGGCCAACAATTCTGTTTTCCTTTGTATCTCATGGTCCTTGTTTTGGATGAGGGGCTTCATGGTCTTTCCAATATCGATTTTAAGAGAATGGGACGCTGGCGCCACACTTCTTTGAAGCACTGGCATTGTATCGATCTCTTCATTCATATTTTTCCTAGGGTTCTCCTCTCTGAGATAATGACCCTTCATCCGAATCTGTGTGGTCACATTATCGTAAAAGGTAGAACTGCCCTTCATATTGTCCGCTCTTTCGCGCCAAAACTCAGTGCGACAACCAAAAAAAAACTTCAAGTGGAATGCAGAGAAAGAAGCGTGTGACCAGACAGAGAATCATCAATCTCAAGAGACCATCGTCATCACTAGTGAATGATAATAGTGACACTGAACATGAACTTCATGAAGAAATCAAGAAGAACAAAATGTCGCTATCCTCATCATCATCATCATCATCATCGAAGAAGGATGATGACAGTGATTACCAAATGGATGACAATGAAGATGAGGCGAGCAGTGAGAGTGAGGATGAGGATAGCGACGATGATTTGCAACAGTCAACCTATAGACCTAAACACAGACAAGCGAAAGCCATGATGATCAAGTCACCATCACTGACCACTGCAGATCGCAATCGAAACATGTTGGCATCAAGTTTTGATGGTTCAGAAAAACTCAAAATTATGGGTGACCATGACACATTGCTCTACTCGTTTCATAGTATCTTGAAGAACAATAGCAAGAAGTCTGGAAATGATGATAATGACGATCTGGTGCTCTACAACAAGAAGCGAAGCGTGTCTGATTATATGAAACCGTACCTGGTGAACAATAACAAAAAGAATAGAGAATGTGAAGACCAAGAAGAAAAGGAACGAATCTATGATAGTTACTTTCAGATTGGTATGGCAAGAAGGACCTTGGCCAGGAAGAGAAAACGTGGTGCTGGTGGTGATGATAATGATGATGAATTGGAAATGGAGAATCATTTTTCTGAAACGATGCTTAAAAATTTAAAGTTTGACTCTCCGTTGACTAATACGGAATCCATGAGAAAAGTGTTGGACAGGTATGCATCGCCCTCATCCTCCAGCAATCATCAATTACTTTATCAATCATGGAACAATGTTTGGAATGAGACGCACATATGCGCAAAAAAGATTGTTGATAAGACATCGAGTAACATTCTTGTAGCTGGATACGGATCCAAATTGGAATTGCTGAATCGCTTTGTGAGCTCGTATCTAGCTCTGGACCAAACATGTTTTCTGTTTGTCCTGGCAGGATATGACCCCATAGTGTCGATAAGAGGACTCATTCTACAATTATTGTTGTCCCTCGATGCCAATGCATACACCTCTAAATATGAAACTGACAATGACATTATTCAAAGAATTCACAAAAACTTGAGTGGAAGGGTGATTCATTATACGAACAACACAAGAAATCCCTCCTTTTTTCTAAGAGCCCTCTCTGATGACTTTGCTCCCCCTCGAATACCCACTAGCTCTGAAGTTTACATTTGTGTGCATAACCTGGAGAGTGCTCAACTACAGTCAGCTCAAGCACAGAAGACTCTTTCTCTATTGTGCAGTCACCCTCAGATTCATTTAATTGCGTCTGTAGATCATCCAATGTCGGCTCTCATGTGGGACAGTCCAACGTACTCTCTGTATAATTTTCAATATTTTTGGGTCGAAAGTACCAATCAGCCTTACTTAAGCGAAGCCATGTTCATGAACAAGTATGTGGACTGTGTAAGAGTAGCTGTTAGTCAATCCAAAGAGAATAGAATCAAAGGTCTAGAAAGTATTCTAAAGAGTTTTGGTCACCAGCTCGTCAGAACTTTCCAAACCCTAGTCACAATGATATACAATGGCAGGGACAACGAAACACGAGGTTATTCTCTCGAAGACATATGTACCCAGGTTCAAACAACAACGAAAACATTTGTCAATGAAAAGACAATTAAGAACCACCTGATCAAAATGCAGGGTAACGATCTGGTCGCGAGTGAAATTGTTCGAGGAAAGAGTATTTATTGTTTAACGAAGCATTACCACAAAATATTGGACGCTGTGTATCATCTGTGTAAGAATTATGAGAATTAGGTTAGCTCTTTTATTGCAACATCACAAACTGTATTTAGCATCACATCTCAGACTCTTCAATACTAATAATGAATGGAAAAACCATCAACTGCCCAGCAGCCACTTTGGGGGTATTCAAGTCATTTTGTAAAGTTTAGACGGGAATTTATTATCGCGTAACTATTTTGTTCCTCGAAAAGGAACAAAAATCAACGACCCAAAAACAACAACAAGATTGACCAACACAGATTATCAACAAACAATACACAATTTTTTGGTCGTTTTTTTTCGTTGATTTTATTGAACACAAATACACGAAAAAAAATTAACAGCAACGGTAACAACAACAACCATAAAAAATGTACACACAAAAATATCCACCACATCAACCAACTGGTGGTCCCATGCAGAGCACTCAGGGATTCACTCCTATTGGTAGTGATCGAGTAGCGGACATACTTGAACAAGTCAAGAATGATTATGCAGCAATTGAAACTGACTATAACATTTGCAAGAGAGAAAGAGATGAGTTTGAGAGAAAATGTATGATACATACTACTACTATTTCCTATAGTACTTATAACCACTATTACCTGTACTATTGCTTGTTGTGATGAGCATTGATCATTGACACACTTTTTTTTGTCATAATGTAGTGGAACAGCAATTGGGTGAATTTCAAAATATGAAACAAACGATTGTCGACTTGGAAATGAACTATAACAACATTAAGCAACAGTACGTAGGCAACATGTTTTTTTTCCATGTCATGTATTGTTTAGCAAATTTGTCTCTTCTCACACACTCATATTTATCAATTCATCAATTCAATCCATCTCTCGTATGTATAGATATGAAGATCGCATAACACAATTAAAACAACAATTGGATAATGCATTGGCAAACAATGGTGCTGCTACTCACATGCCAGAGTCTGGTGGCAGAGCATCCTTAGTTCCTTCTCCCAACAATAGTCAACAACAACAACAACAACAACAGCCACCAATGACTTCACCATCACCTTCACAACAGCCACCTCCACCACCGAGCTTTCTGAACAAACAACCCATTTCTTCCGCACCATCCAGCAGCGGTCCTTCATTTCCATCCAACAACAACAACAACAACAACAATAGCACCTCTGGTGGACTACCACCTCCATCCTCTCTCAAAAGAACAGAAACACCAATCGAAGGAATGAATCCCATGGACTCGAACAACAATAGCAGAAATGAATCACCATATCCATCCTCCTATCAGACGTCATCATCAGGTGGTGGTCCTCAGCGTCACAACAATGGTGGTGGTCTCTCTATTCCACCCATGATGGACAGCAGAGCAGGAAACAGTAGCAATGGTGGTGGTGGTGGTGGTGCATCACTCCCACCCATCTCCACCGTCAGTCACAACAACAACAACAACAATAGCACTTCTCAATCTGTGGACAGAGAGAGCATACCATCATTTAATCACATTCATGGTGGTGGCAGTGGTGAGAGAGACAGCAACAGGAATACTGGAATGAATGGAAACGGCAACGGCAACAACAATAATAACAATACTAGCATGGATCATCCATTTGGGAACAGCATGAGCAGCAGTACTAGCAGCAGCAGCAGCAGCAGTGGAAATAGACCATCGAGTTCATCCTACACTCATCCCTACGGCTCCAGCAGTGCTTCTCAAGTCGCCTCCATCAGCAATATTAACAACCCTCAGAACACGAGTGTCGAATTGTCCAGTCCTGTTCAAATGATGGACCAAAATGGAATAAAGGCCACTGGAAAGGGTGACAACATGGTCAAGAAGGAAGGAAACGACTGGGTCGTTGTCTTCAACCCTCAAGTTCAAACCAACATCAACGTCAGTCTCGCTCACAACATTGAACAACAGAGTGTTGTCTGCTGTGTTCGATTCTCTGCCGATGGCAAATACTTGGCCACCGGTTCCAACAAGCAAGCTCAAATCTATGATGTGGACACTGGAAAGAAGGTGATGGCATTCCCTGCAATCACCTCTGTTTCATCCACCGATGTCAAGAAGAGCAGCAATCACGTTGCACAATCAGAGACTGATGACATGAGTGATACTGAAGATGAGGAGAGCAAGGAGAAGGAAGGTGACAGTGCAAGAAGAAACAGCGGTGGTGCTGCTGAGGTTGATCACGATCCACTGTCCACTGCGCTCGGGGGGTCCTTTGAAAAGGAGGATTCCTATGTTCGCTCCGTCTGCTTCTCACCCGATGGCAAATATTTGGTGGCAGGAGCTGAGGACAAGACTGTCAAGGTGTGGGACATGGGCACCAAAGATTTGAAGTACACTTTCCAGGGTCATGAACTTGATATTTATTCTCTGGACTTCTCCTCTGACAACCGATTCATTGTCAGTGGTAGCGGTGATGGAAAGACCAAGATTTGGAACATGGAAACTGGTTTGTGTGACTATACTCTGGGCAATGAGGAAATAGGACCAAAGGAAGGTGTCACCAGTGTTGCCATCTCACCAGACGGAAGAATTGTCGCAGCAGGTTCCCTGGATTGTGTTGTGAGACTGTGGGACACGCACACCGGTAAATTCTTGGCCAGTTTCAAAGGGCATGACGACTCTGTCTACTCTGTTGCCTTCTCTCCTGATGGAAAGACACTTGCCAGTGGTTCACTCGATAGAACTTTAAGATTGTGGGATATTAGCGGTAGGACATCGGGATACAATTGCATTTCCACCTTGAGCGGCCATAGAGACTACGTGTTGTCTGTTGCCTTCTCACCTGATGGTAAATGGCTGATGTCTGGAAGCAAGGACAGATCCGTTCAGTTCTGGGACCCAAGATCAAACATTCTGCATCTCATGCTGCAAGGTCACAAGAACTCTGTGATCAGTGTTGCCCTAAATCCAGTGAGACAAATGTTTGCTACCGGATCGGGTGACTTCCGTGCTAGAGTGTGGCAATGGTCATAACTTGTAAAATGTTCATCACTATTACTAACTAAGATCTTCTTTGCTCCATATGAGAGACAGTCCCAAACTAACAACAGCAATAATTATTATCATTTATTGACCAACAACATACTCTTCGCTTGTTCAATAAATAAACTACTTTCTCAATCTGTATTTGACCTTGATCTCGTTCTTACTTGTGACAAACACTAGGCCAGCCTTTTTCTCGTCAGGTATTGCTTCTTCTTTTGAGACCAATTGGAAGTCCAATGTTTGCAATAGTACACATGCGATTAACTTCATCTCGTTCTTGGCAAAGAATCTGCCTGGACACTGATGAATACCACCGCCAAAGACAACATGAGCACCGGATAGCTTAATACTCTCACCATTCTTTGTCCATTTGCGTTCATTCTTGTTCAAGAAGCGATAAGGTTGGAATTCAGATGGATTATCGAACACTTCCTCGTCCTTGTGAGAAGGCACGATCATCATGTGCTCATACTTGGTAAACTTGTACAAGTTGCCCTTGTGATCAGTAAACTTTACATTTCCAGTTGCTCTTCTCGCAACAAAGTTGAGTGCACTAACTCTGAGAGCCTCATCAATCAGTGCTTCGAGCTTTGGCATCCTGTTCAACATTTCGTGATCCAATGGAGGCAAAAGAGAATCAGGCTTCTTCAAGTGTTCAACTTCCTTGAGAACTTCCTTTGCTTCCTCAATAATCTCAAGACGATACTTTTCTGGCAACTTGAGCAAGTGGTAGAGTGCCCAAAATGTGGAACCAATGGTATTGGTTAAACTGACCCAGCTGATAATCATGACAGCAGCAGCAGTGTCATCATCATCTGCAACTTCCTTGTACAACTCTGTTCTCTCCTTGATGAGCTTGCTAGCATTCTCAGCCATGGGTGCCTTGAACAAATCAATGTACTTCTTTCTGTGAGCAAACGCTTGTGTTTTCAAGAAATTGGGCAGATCACTGCCCAACAACAACACCTGATCATCAAACGCCTTGAAATCCTCCAATAGTTCATCATAGGGCAACGAATCACCAAATAGGGCAAACGTGCTGGCATCACTAATCAATCTTGCAGCAAACTTCTCCAACGACTGCTCTCTCCAACCGTCGCAATCCACTGGCACTGGATCATTTAACAGACAGCTCTCTAGCTTGTGTTGGGCCTTGGTTGTCATTGTTGGCAAATCATCATTCATCAAATACTTTGTAATCATCTTGAATGCCGCATCGGACACATCCTCCAGATCCAACGTCTTTTTTCGAATACCAAAAATCTTGACGCTAATCTCAAGAGCCAACTCGTGCATCTCAAAGTTCTTTGGACTGGAGAAGACATTGGCCACGTCTTTTGGATGGCACACAAATGTCATGAACTTGCCCATGACATACACAGTGAACACATCTTCCTTGTATTGCTCTCTCAGTGATTGAATGTAGTCGTAGGGCCTCTTGGAGAATGAAGCAACGACACCCAGGTAGGGAATGTAACCAGAGATGAGCCTAGGACGGTTCTTCTTCTTGTGATCAAAGAACAGTGGTGTCTTGTGCAGTTGATTAAAGTAGCACAACAGAGCAACATAGATACACACGAAAACAGCAGAAACAACACCAAGAGAGAATAGGATTGTCATTTTGTGTAGAGGGAGTGGTTATGATGCTGAAGCTTTGTGGTGTTGCGATTCGAGAGAGTGATCTTGTGTGTATTTTGCCTGAAAAGGTGGGGAACTCTCGAGTGTGAAGGACTCTCCGTCTGATGTTTGATGTGGAAAATCGGAATCGGAGAAAAATATTTTTGGTCGTGAAAATCGCGCATTCTAAAAAAAAAACAGTTGTAGATGTGCGTTACAAGGGTGGCGGAGAAAGAATTGATACTTTCGAATCGTCTGTAGATATTTTTTTTTGATCAAACGTAAGGGTCGTCCACATCATTCATTTTTGTTTTTTGAGCTTGCGATTGACAAAAAAAAGAATCACTATAATCTAACGCTCACACCACCCACCAAGTTGTTGTTGTCCAAACCAAACCACACACAACTGCAGTAGCCATCCAGAAAAAGAAAACAAATAGAGCATTCGATAGATAATCAGTCACACAATCTACTCATTTTTTTGTATATACACAACACAATAATCAACAGCAGCAGCAGCAGCAGCATCAGGAACAAGAACAACAATTATGGATCTATTGAACAAGCTATCGAAAAAGGATGCAATGAAATTCTCATTTGCAGTCTCTTTTGATTCGATTGACAACTTTAAACCACCTGCACCAACAGAGAGTGGCAGTGGTGGCAGTGGCTCAACCGAAGAAAAGAAAAAATCAGGACTCAAGGGTCTCGGCTTTGGTAAGAAAAAGTCATCGAGTACAACCAGTGGCTCCAGTGACGACGATTACAAGAACATGACCTATGCCATCTTTTGGAAGAGAGGTGCCAACAGAACCAATCACACTGATTTTATACCCTACAACAAGATTTCCAATGGAAAATTGGTTGTGAATGAGACGTTTAAGATTACTGGCACCATGTTCCAGAACAAGCCAAACAAGTTTGTCAAGAAAAAGATGGAGATTGAGATTCATGAGAAGACTCTGATGGATCCTTCGACTGTTGGTGAAAAGATTGCCTCTGGTTCCATTGATCTCGCTGATTTTGTCAGTGCAGACAAGGAATTGACAAAGAGTGCAGACATCAAGATGGACTTTAAGGGAAAATCGAGTGGAACGATTCGATTGACCGTCTCCAGTGTCTGTCTCAAGGATCTCAAGAAGGGAGATGATGATTTCACAGCTGTCAGCACATACACGGGTGCTGATTCAGAGGAGACTGGTGATGATGCAACAGATGACGATGATTCACAAACACCACGAAAGAACAAGGGAAAGGGTGCATCGTCCGAAGAACTCAAGAAGCTACAGACAGAGAATGAAGAATTGCAGGAGCAAATTGAGCACTTGCAGAGAAAGATTCAAGAATTGGAGACAACACAGGGCGGTAATGAAGACGACAGCTCACAACTCATCTCTGATCTGCAGAGGGAGCGAGAGGAGTTGAGACAAAAGCTCAAGAAGGCTCAGATTGAAGTGGAAGATCTCAAGGAGGAGAGAGACAGAGCTCAATCCAGTCTTCAACAAGCTCTTGCCAATGCAGACAAGAAGGTTCACGAAGAACAGTTGAAGAGCAACACGATTCGTCAAAAGATGCAAAAAGTGTTTGGCGACAAGTCAACCGCTGACAAGGAACTACAAAAGATGAAATCAGAGTTGGATGCCACAGCAGAGAAGATTAAGGAATTGGAGAAGGAGAATTTGTTGTTGGCAGAGACGGCTCAGAATTTGGAGATTGAGACTGAGAAGCTAAAGGTAATGGTCAAAATATCACACAACACACACACACTCACAACTCACACACACAACGAAGCACTTCTAACACAACGGGACCCCCAATCCCTCGCGAACATACTAACCTGAAAACGATAACAAAACTACTAACATTCTCTCTTGCAATGGTGTGAATGATGCATTCCTTTGTATGGATGCGTGCTTGCACTATTGTCGCATACGTGTGCGTGTGTATCAACTGTACACTTTCTTGCTGTGTTGTTGCGCACGCATATGTGTCATGTCCGCCCATTTACACACTACTTTACGTCGTACCATGTGTTGTTCCTTCACTCTGTATGAATTTGTGCTGACAAAACTCTCATACTTGTATCTCTTATGACTGTGCTTGGATGAATTGATGAAATGATAGACAATCAATGATTCTCTCGATGATGAAAAGAATGAATATATGGAGAAGATTGAAGACTTGAGAACAGAGTTGGAAGAGGAGAAATCCAAGCACTCTGAGTTGCAGACTGCTCTTGACTCTGCAAAGCAACAATTGGAGCAAGCAAGCGATAAAACTGACATGGAAGCTCAGATCAACCTTCTATCTGACAAGATTGTTACATTGGGCAAGCTTGTCTCTCAAGAATATGAGATTAAGCAAGAGTCTGATGAGAAGTTGGCCAACATCACCAATAGCATTGATGAATTGTCATCTGCTATCAGTGGAAAACTCTCGGAATTGTCTGCTCTCCAAACAAGAGTGGATGAGTTGAAGCACGCTGAGCAATTGAACCAATCAAATATTGAAAATTTGAACAGATTGGTGTCATGGGGTGTGGAAGCTCTCACCGAGAAGAAGGCTGAAGAAACTAGTCAATTTGACGAGATTGATGTATGTTGAACGTTTTTTTCAACTGTTTTTAAGTGTTGTTGCAATGGATGACTAACTTTATACAAATTTAATACGCAATGATACAGAATGGTTCCAACTTTGTCAAGGCTGTCAATTCTTTGCTTGAGGAGACTGAGAAGCTTGCTGATGAACTTCAATCTCAATTCACAAAGATTGATCAATTGAATGTTCAGATTCAAACATTGAGCAGCGAGTCTGATACCACTGCTCTGTTGCAATCGCAGTTGAATGAAAAGAGTGACAAGATTGAAGATTTGAATGCCCAATTGGAGAGCTTGAACAATCAATTGGCTGAATTGAACAAGGAGATTCATGCAAAGAACACCGAGTTGCAGAACAAGACATTGGACATTGAAGAACTCGAGAAGGAGAAGGCGCAACAAGCACAAGAGATTTCAAATCAGAAGGTAATTATTTTAATTGATATATTTAAGCAGAGATTGAGATTTAGAAGAGAGGCGGCGGATGAGAGAGACAAGTTTTTTGTTATCGTTTTCTTTTTTTGTTGGGATGGGGGTCCCGTTTTTCTTTTCTCTTTTCAGTCTTTCTTTTCAGTTTCAAGCAATATTTTGATTATTTGGTGATCATATCGAATCTTGCCTTATATTTACCTGTTACTATTTGTCTATCGAACTATTACTGTGTTGTAGAAGGAGAATGATATCTTGAGGAATAGAGAAACAGAAACTCATACGCAATCCACTTCATCATCTACTCATACTGAGAGCGAAGAGTCTGACTCAGATACTGAATCTGAACACAAATCGGAGAAGAATGGCGACGACAAGGAACAGACCATTATTCTCAATCAGAGAATCGAAGATCTTGAGAAGGAGATTGAGAAGTTGACATCAGAAAATGAAGCGCTAAACAAGACAAAGAAACAAGTGAAGAAGCTAGAGGCAACCATTGAAGAGCTCAAATCTGCTCCTAAAGCAGAATCCAAATCTTCGAGTAGCAAGGTGTCATCGGTCGAGTTGGACAAGTTGTCGGAGGAGAACACCAAGTTGAAGGAAGCTATTGCTGCGCTTGAGGAGGAAAACAAGGAACTTAACACGGAGATGGACGAGTTGGAAGAGGAACTGAATGGACTGAAGGGAACGGCTGCATCGTTTGGTGCTGCTGCCAGCAAATCGACCGATATGGAGGCCAAGTATAAGGAGTTGGAGAAGAAGTATAAGGAAGGTCTGAAGCTTGTAAAAAATCTGGAATCGCAGGAGAAGGAGTCTGCAAAGAAATATCAGAAGACCCAACAATTACTTGAAGAACAACAAAGTGAGCTTGAGGAACGAGATAGAGAGATTTCAAAGCTGAAGAAGAAGATGAAGACTGAATCATCTTCTGCTGCAGTATCCTCCGGCAGTGATGCAACGGCAGAGCACATGGAAGAACTATTCCTTACATTCATGGAGCAAGAAATAGTTCCAATGCTGTCTCATGCTGTATTCAAGAATCAACAACAATATTCGACAAGCGAATTGGTTATTGCTAGGTTTAGTATTCTAAAGACCCTTTTGTCTAGTGGAATGATACCGCGAAGTTTCTTGGATGAAGTTGTAACTAAGTTGGATGAAGAACTCTTTGGTGCTATTCTCGGACGATCTCGTCTTGATACAAACGACGGTTTCCTTGTGAAGATGACAATCTCTGTCTTTGAAAACTTTATTATTGAAGAGATCTTCACCAAGAAGGAAAGATCGGAATCAGATGATTCTTTCAATTTCTTCCAGAAAACAAGACAATGCGCCGATATTTGTGTTCTCCAACAAGCGACGGTGCTCCAAGATGAAATGAGACAAATTGTTTGTCCTAGCCTTAATATTAGTGAGGTGAGAGAAGTTTGTCAAAAACTTGGACTGTAACTCAATTTTGTAAACGACTAATTTATTCCTTTCTCCCCATGATCTTTCGCTTTCTTCGTGCGGTCAATGTCATATCTTCGTTTGAGGAGTTCAACTTAATCGGATGTCGTTTTTCTCGAAGTAAGTTCGGCATTAGTGAACTTTTTTACTTGGAAAGAGAGGACTTGGAGAATGACGAGGGAAGTGATGAAGTGCTATATGATCTATCTGTCTTCAAAGTGACTTTACTGTCTCCCTTCATCCACTGTTCTCGATTACTGTCATCTGGTGTTGATCGAGGCGAACTTGATGACTTCCGACTAGATTTGAAGAAACTCATGACACCCTTCCTGTTCCTCTTTTTCAGATCATATCTCTCTTTCCATTCCCTTAAAATGGCCAGTTCTTTCTTTAAAACTTCACATTCTTCTGTCTTGGTTTGAAGAAGGGTCAGTGTAGGAGAAGACCCGAATAAATCCATACCACCCGTCATGTCAAAAGAAGATGTTGCTGTATGCTTTAGTCTCATACTTCGAGTCCTCCAACTTGGACTCAGTGTCAGATTAGTTGGCTCCTCCGTTGTATCTAAGAATTGAGAAATGGAGTCTTCTAGATTGGAAGGTCGTTTGGTAGTTGAAATAGTAAATAAATGGACTGGTCTACCACATATCATGTGAGACTCTCCAGCAGATATCATCTTGGAATAGTATGGACTATCAGCAGTGACTTGATGGGCGATATTCTCATCGAACATCACAAAATAATTACAATCAACGGCTTCCTCTTCTAATCTCGATGCTATATGAACAGCATCTCCACTAATTATGTGATCTCTCCTCGTTTTAGAACCGCATGAACCCTCGATAACTGCTCCTGTCGATAAAGAAACGCTAGAGAACAATATTCGGAGAGGGTCTCGAACTCCTCTTGACCCAGTTAGTTTTCCCTTTAGTTCATCGAGGGACTGGATGAGATTTACTGCAGCTGCTACAGCATTATTTACGCCCTTATTTTCGACATTAAAATAACAAAGAACATTTTCTCCATTAAATTTTGAAAGTATTCCCCCATGTTTCTTAACAACACTCTCTACAAGGTTATTGTACTTGTTTAACAATTGAAAAACAATTGCTGGCGATAATAAGTCGAGTAGAGTGCTGTAACTAACAATATTACAGTACATGATGACTCTATTGTGCTTTGTGAACACACTGTCGATTGGATCTCGGCCTGCTTGCATTTGAGATACAAGAAAATCCGTATTACTATATTTTGATAGAACGTTGTGAGAAAATACAATATCCTTGAATAACTGCTGACTTGGAGGTTTGCAATCATAAGCAATGGATAAACTGGGGTAGGAATTGCGAATGGGAGTGTTATTGTTTACAGTGATGAAGAAAGCAACGGAGGATTAGAACATACTCTTGATAAGATCGTTCATCAATGGGTGATTTGACACGTAAACATATCACATTCCTCAGCATCTCATCCACTTTCAATATTTCCCAGAGTGTGTCAATGACACTGATGGATCCCTCGAGAGATACTATTAATGAAGAGAATGGCAATGAGAGTATGCACCCAGACACATAATGAATGTGGTATTGATCATCTAAATTGAGACTTTTTGTTCCACCGCCCTTGTCCTTTGACATGTGCTCTGGACTACCATGCAATGAAGAAGTGGACATGGAATGAGCAAGAGATGCCATCGGAGATTCAATCATCCTCTGAGATTGTCTCGTGATAGTGTTGTGAATCCGAAGGGCCATGGCTTCTTGGTGATTTGACTCAACCATCTCTGATGAATCATATTCACACTGGAAAGTGATTCTCTTCATGGTATAGCGGTAGTATGATCAATGTACTGTGATGTAAGAATAATAGCAGTGCCCACTTTGGTTGAATCTGTTTGGAAAGAATCGTCAACAATGTCGTCGATAAAAACGAGAGAAATCGCAAGCAGTGTGGCAGGCGTTTTACTGTACACGGACTCCTCGAGCCAGCGGGTTCGACTTTCTGAAAGAGCGGTTTCTCATCACCCAGAGAAAGAAAATTTTTCTCCGTGGTGGGTGTCAAAAACACGCTTATGATCGGTGGGGGATTGGGCATCAACAAAAGAGAAAAAAAAACCACAACAAGAAGACACCAAACAAAAAATGTTCAGACTGATCGCTGCATCATCCACCAAAAGAGTTCCAACTGCTGTTGCTGTTCAACAAGCAAGATTCTTCTCCTCATCATCCAGAATGATGAACAAGCCATTCTTCTTTACTCAGAGTCACGAGTGGGCTCAACAACAACAACAACAAGATGACTTGTATCACATTGGTATTACTGATGTTGCTCAACACAAGTTGGGTGAGGTCATTCACTTGGAAATTCATGTCTCTGAAGGTCAATCCATCAACAAGGGTGACATGATTGCTGAAGTGGAGTCTGTTAAGGCTGTCAGTGAAATCTATGCTCCAATCAGTGGAACTGTTGACAAGTTGAACCCTCAATTCATCAGTGAGAGCAACTTTGCACTGTTGAACACTAGCCCTGAAGTGGATGGATGGATTGCACAAATCAAGTCCACTGTTGCCTCTCAAGAAGCAGGTGACATGTTGAACCAGGAGAGCTACAAGAAGTTTTGTGATGAAGAAGAAGATCATTAAATGATTTCTCACAACGTGACTGTGTGTGTGTGTCCATTGTTGCTTTTATTTTTTTCTGTTGGTTGTCGTTCTGCATTTTGTTACTTGTTTGTTTCATCCATGACAATGGATAAGAATACAAAACTCACCATTGGTGGCTTATTTATTGGGAGTCGAAGGTGTAGTGTGAGTCGCTGTCGTTGTGGCTGATGATGATGATGATGATGTTGCTGGTGGTGGTGGTTGTTGCTCATCCATTTCGTTTCGTCTGAGATGAATCTTGTTCTCAATGAGGTCATGGAGACTGACAACAGATCGCAACATGCTGCTCAAATACATGGTCATCATGGCATCATTGTTCTTAATCGTAAAGCTTCTCTCCTTTTCGTCATTCAACTTTGGCAACAGATTGAACATGTTTTGCAATTGGTAGAGAATGGTTTGATTGACTGGTATCTGGTTCTGTGAGACCTTGTTGAGGTATTGGTCAATTTCTGAGAGTTGAGATCGTAGTGCCTTGAGTCCGTTCAATCGATTGTCCACAGATGCACTCAATGAACTCACATTGACATCCTTGACATCTCTCAACAAGTGCTCCACACCAATCTCTTCTGCTTCGAGTGCTCCAATCTCTGATTCCAAGTGCTTGAATGTCAATTTTGGCTGAGACAATTCATCTTCTCGTTCCATGATGGCCGTGTATGCATCAGTAGGAATACCACTGCCACCACCACCACTACCATATGTCTTACCCATCTTTACATCAATAATCACATACACTGGATGCTTCAAATACTTGTCCATGAACATTTGATGGATGTCAATGTCTGATTTGCTAATCTTTGGACCAGTGCTGTACCAACCAATAATTCTCTCACGTGCACTGACTTTGCGGAACATGGCAAACATGTTGTCTAGAAAGTTGTGATCCAGGAACCAGACATCAGGATTCCTGGCATCCTCTTCAAACGGAACAGCAAAACTGTTGAGCACGTCAACATTGCCCATTCGATCCACTTCACCCAACAGAATACCAACGACACGATTGTTGGTGTCTTTGGCAACGCGATTATAGTGATCGACAGCGGATAGAAGAACCAATGGATGAACAATGACCTTGGTTGGACCACTGCTGGGGCTCACAATTGTTGTTTGATCACCTGTATTGTCCGTGTTGGTAGTGGTGGTAGTAGTAGTGGTTGTTTTATTTACAGTCATTGTTGTGTGTGGTGTGCGTTTGTATGTGCTGTGTGCTTTTTGCTTTGTTTCGCCTTGCTTCTCGATCACACCAACAATCAGAGCCGTACTATTCTTAGCACATTCTCCTCTAATTCCAGTTACAATTCAATTAATTCAATGAATTATGGATCCATTACAATGCACACAAATCGGAGAAAAACCATTTCGGAAGAACGCGCAACAAGAAACATTTTTTTCCATCTAGCATTATCATCGTCCATCGTCCATCGAACAACAGCAATGAGCCAGCAACAACAATCATCAAAAACCACCTATCCAATGGTTGCCGAGGGCATGACAAATAAATTGTCCTCCTTGTCACCTGATGACTTGAAACACTTTCAAAAGACAATGCCAACAAAGAAACGTATGTGTCTCTCTTCTTTTCTTGATCATCCATCCATCCATTATCATTCACATGAATATTCAACAACTTACTCTTCATCATCATGTGTACAGCACTCCCATCCTCTGTTGAAGAAATGGACAAGAACAATGTTCCATTGTATTTGAGAGACAGATGCGTGCACAGAGTGATTCCATTGAACAATTGTAGACATGAGAATCTTTATATGCCATGGAAGTGTGAAGAAGAAAAGTTGAGATATGAGAGATGTCAATTCAAACAATTCTTGAAGCATGTGAGACGATCACAGAGACTGTGGAAAAAGGAGGAGAAATTGAAGTTGATTCAACAACAGGTCAATCTCATTAAATCATCACCAGAATATATTCAACAACAACAACAACAACAGAATGAAGAGGATGAGGAATAATTTGTCATTTGTTGTCATTTGTTTTCGAGAATCATTCTACAATACACTATTATCTATCTATCTATTCGATGCAATGTGTTTCATGCTTGATTCGTATAGATCATCATCAATTCATTTGATGTATATAGAAAGAGATGTCCATCGTACAACATTTGCATCATCAGAAATTAGAAGAGAGAATGATTGTTGTCATATATATCCCAATAATAACAATTAATAATCATAGACTCACTCAGTACATATTAGAAGAGAGTAAGAGCGAGAGAGAGAGAACAAGAGAGAGGCAAAGAATAGGTTGCAATATCATCATGCCAAATAAAAGATCATATGCACAGCAACAAAACACACACACACCGCATGAATCTTCTTTTTATCTTTTGTTTTTATTTGATGTGAATCGGTTCAGGCGAGCAATGCGCCGGGTGTTCTCCAACAGATACTATTGAAGAGAGAGACCATAAGTTAGTTTTAGTAGCATTAGATTATTCTTGTTGCCATGTGATGAAGTTGTTATGTGAGTGCAGTCGACTAGAGATGGTTGGCAGCAGGTGGTAACTTTGTGGCAGGTGGTTCATACTTTGTCTTTCCGTGAACAAACACTGTTTCTACGCTGTTCATTCTCACTTGTCGCTCATCCCATTCCACTTGCCACAAATTCTGAATAAACTCTGAAAAGTGGAACTTGTGCCAGTACAGTCTCAGACTGGTTGGATCTCTGAACAAGTAACGTGTCTGTGCTACATCATATGCATCCACCGGTATACCTACTTGCACCTGTTTCAAGAATTGCAAATAATCATCCACCAAGTGATAAATGGCATTGCCATTGACATGGATGTTGACAGAGAGACGACCGAGATCTCTTCTGGGTCCTCTGTAGATACTGCCCTTGACCCAGTATTGTTCAGCATATGATGATTCTTGTTGTTGTTGCTCTGAGGATGGTAGTGATGATGAAGAAGAACGATAGGTTCTTCTTGATGACAGTGATGATGATGACAGTGATGATGATGATGATGGAAAGGATGGAACCATGGTAGAGTGGAAAGAGAGGTCAAGCAACACTTGAATCCAATTGTTTCGAATGGCCCACGTGTCCGGTTCACTGTAAAACATGTATTCATATTGTGTGTGAATCACTGGATCGTGAACCAATCGATAAAACATGTAGTTGGCAGCCACGGGATACACATCTTCAGATGGCAACAATCTAGCATAACGGAACACAATCTTATCAAAGCACATCATTGTATCAGGAGAGAGATGAGAGAGAATCAACTCTTGCAATGTCTCATTCACTTCCTTATGATAGAAGAAGATGAGATCTGTTTTGATACTCTGTTTCTTCTTCTTCTCATTGTTGTCATCATCATCATTCTCATCATTCTCATTGTTATTGTTATTGTTATTGTGATTGTGATTGATGGTGGTGGGAGTACAGGGAGCATACATTGGTTTTGACCATCTCTGTATCTGCTCCAACAAATTGTCCACTTGTCGATCAATAAATGGAACAATGACTGCCAATTTCTTGAATGGAATCATACGATTACTCTTGTCATTATTGTTGTTGGGACATTTTCTGATCCAATGATTCATGTGGATGGATTGAATGTTGATGCGATTGAATAATCCAGTACTACTACCACCAGTACCACCACCACCAGTGCTGAGAAGAGTGGCTTCTGGTGTTGGCTCTTCTTCTCCTGCTGCTCTTCCATTCTGATGAAGATTAATAAACGTGTAGGGATAGGATTTGCACAGTTTGATGACCAGTTGTGTCCATGATTCAATCAAATCACTTGATTCCATGTCCAATGCCTCATGATCATAGTCCAACACTAGTTTTGACAATGGAATGGACACAAAGTGAACCAGATGCAACTGTTGAAGGTATCTTGTCATTTGATTGTTCATGTTCAGTCCAAATAGCATGATGGGAGTGTTGGGATGTGTTTGATAGACACATGGTAGTACTTGTTCAATCAACAAATGAACATTGTTCATATTCACAGTCAATAGAACAAATGGAGGATAGATGGAGGATGATGATGATGTAGTTGTGGTAGCAGTCGTGGCAGTGGTTGTGGTTGTGGTAGTAGTAGGAGTAGTAGGAGTAGTAGTAATCACTGGTGTTGTTGGAGGTTTGATTGTTGTTGTTGTTGTTGTGGATGACTTGCCATATTGCAATGAGGAATAATTGTCATCCTTGTTGTTGTTGTTGTTTGGAACTCTCCGCACAAACGTCACAACAACAAACATAAAATAGAGAAACACTGCACACGCAATCACTCTGACTAGAGTTGCCTTATTCATTCTCATTCTATCTTCTTTTACTTCCTTATTCTCTCTCTTTGTTGTTGAGTTCTCTCCTCAATCCGTTGTTGTTCTTGTGAGAGAGTGTGTGGAGTTGTTGTTCGTTGTTTTTTTGAGCCAATAGGAGTATGTCATAAAACTCCTACGAAACAAAGCATTCCGTTCATTTGCCCAATGGAAGTTTCCAGCGAATTTCATGAAACCTTCCATCTCCTCGCAAGGATTCACTTTGGGTATTCTCATCAGAATCGATCTGAGTGGCTGTGACTGAATGAGTGACTAAAACATTGTTCGTCCACATACCATCGCACACAGCCGAAGAAAACCCGACGATGGCAAAAATGGCGAGAAAAGGAGGTGGAACCAATCAAGGGAGAGCAAGCGAACTAAACTTGTTCATACGATAATTTAAATATTATAACAATTTACTCCTGTATTTAAAATATTATTAATGATAACATTGTATTAATATAAATATTAGATATATAAATATTAGATACTATATAAATATTTACTTTTATAAACGAAAATTTCAATACAATAATTTGATCTGTGTAATAATGCATTTTCACGTATTAACATTTATGTCATCTGGAGCTTGATATAGGCTATGTTGCCTCGTCGAAGAATGTTTTCTATGTGTGTTCGTTTCCTGTCGGACGTTTTTTCCTGTTCTGTAGTACGTTGCGTAAGAATAAGTTCCCCAAACCACTCCAAGAAACCATACAGTTCTGCTCTCCGGTGCTGCCTCTTCAACATGGAAATTTCAGTGCTCTGTCAATTACTTCATCCGTGCAGGTCTTTTTTGTGCACATCTGTCAAATTTTATTGTATGAATCAATTAATCATTCAATTCAATCAATCCATTGTGTGAGTCAAGTTAATCCGAGCGGAATATCATTTGTCATGTGTCATGTGGTCCATCAAAACCGTCACCAAAGAAGAGAACAAAAAACACAAAAAGTCTACAAGCAACAACAAGCAACAAACAACAATGAAGAAATTCAACATTTTCAAAGTGAAAAAACCAGGTAGTGGCAGTGGGAAGACCAAGGACACGAACAGTAACGTGACTGACACTGCTTCCAACAATAATAGTAACAACAACAACAATTCACCAACACCGACAACAGCCAACAGCAACAACAACAACAATCAAAACATTTTTGATTCTCCACGGAGTTCTCCCAACACTCCCAGAAGAACATCAGGTGACAATTGGAGTGACAATGCAAATGATACGAGCAGTAGTAGCAGCAGTGGAAACTTGACACCCAAGCACTCATCATCATCATCATCGAACAACAATAACAACAGTAATCACTTTAATCACTCTCCCATCAATTCATCACCACTCACTCATCATCAACAATCCAATCATCATCATCAAGACACTAGTTCAAGCCATTCCAACTACAATCACAACTACAACAACAATAGCAACAACAACAACAGTAGCAACAATGCCATTGTCATCATGGACACACAACAGTCATTGGACCAACGTTCACCTACAGTGTACAAGGTTGGTCTATTGAGCAAGGAGAGTGCCAACAAGAAGGCATGGAAAAAGTGTTTCTTAAAGTTGGTACCCGATGGTATTGAATACTACTATACTCGTGGCAATATGAACAGCAACAACATTATGACAGAGATGGACATGATTCACTATTTGGCCAATGAACCCATGAATGGTAAAATTATGTTTACTACGACTGCAGCACAACAACAATCACAACAGTCACAACAACAGTCATCATCAGACATTCAATTCAAATTGAGTGACAATGATCACTCTACTAGTGACAACAATAGTAGCACGAGTAAAACAGGTGGCAGTAGTCACAACAGCAAGAGTAGCAGCAGCAACAGCAATAGTTTGTTGAGTGCATTGGCGAGTATGAGTCCCACGAGTACCACCAATGTCACTACCAACACTGCCAGCAGCAAAAAGAATATTTTCATGTTGACCAATCCAGACACTGTTCACTGTTTCAGAGCATCGAGTGCCAATGAAATGAACGAATGGATGCAAATGATTCGACAATTGATGGAACAATTAAAGTTGCAACAAGCATTACAACAACAACAATTAGCTGCTGCTGCTGCTGCTGCTTCTGTTGAGAATCATACGACAAATGGTGGTAATGATGACGGCGGTGAGCATGACGGTGAGGATGATGATGGATATGAAGATGAAAAGAATATTATTGTAAAAGGTGATGATGACGAGAGTGCAGGTGGTGGTGATGATGATGGTGATGATGATGATGATGATGATGAAGGCTCTGGTAGTGTTCAATTCCATCGTCCCATCTCTCAACAACCACTTCACATCAAATCTGCCAGTCTTCATCGACTGTTGGCAGCCAGTAGCAGTGCAGCTGCACTTGTTCCATTGACAACAACAGCCACCACTCCCAGCAGCTACAAGTCATCTCATTTGAATCATCATCAACAATCATCATCCTCTTCTTCTTCTACTACTGGTGCCAATCAACAATCATCATCTTCTACGAGTGGTGGTAGTGGTGGTAGTGGTGGCAACTTGCTACTCGTGTCCGAAGACGATGAATACGATATTGCCATGAGTGCCACAGAAATCTTTCTCAAGGATCCCAAGCATCGCACACCAGAGGAACAAGCCTATGTGTTGGCCATGCAACAGTACACGAATGCTCTGTTGAATCACACTCAGAGACACAATGTCAAACCAGAGTACAGCTTGGCCAGTGGAACATGCATCTTCCTGATACCTGAACAACACAGGACACAGATTGAGAGAGAGTATGTCAATGACATGGTCAACGAATACTTGACTCAATTGCACACATCTGGTGTCATTACTGCACAACAACAACAGCAACAAGCACAACTACCAAAGTCATCTCCATCCATGACTGCTGCCAATCAACAGATTCAACTACAAGAACTGGTTGCAAAGAGAGCACATGAAATATTGAGCAAGAAGGCAGCGGACAGAACACCTGAAGAACAAGAGTATGTCAATCAGTTGAGAAGTGTAGCCAATGATTTGAATCGATTAGAGAGAGAGCACAGTGCCACTGTGCAACACTCATTGTTGACAGGTAGTGTTCTATTGACTCGATATCCTCAGGAGCGCACGATTCAAGATGTTGAATACTTGTCTGTCATGAACAATCTACAATTGGTGAATCAGGAGTGAATAGATTCTAGAGTGTCTCTCGAGACCTCCAATGAATCTGCACACACGCACAACACAAATGAAATGTACAACAAATGAATGACTGACTGACTAGCTGACACAACCAATCAATCTGCATATATTTTAATAATAAAATGATCGACTTGACATCATTTTATTCACTACTCTCTTGACGAGAAGATCTTGAATCGATGAATCCCTGAGCATTTCGTTCAATGTGTCCTCCAGCTGTTCTTGGACCAGCTGAGGTCTTCTGCTTCGGTAATCTCCCGTCAAGTGAAACAATTTGGCCTCGATTTGAAATGTTATGTCCTGCTCGATCATTTGATTCAGCCCTATTGATGTTGGGATTCTGCCATCTTGGGACACTTTTGTTCTGCTGTTGTTGGAGAGTGGTTCAGAATTTGTGAACTTTGGACCAATTTCTGCAGTGTACAATGGCTTGGGAATGAGAGAGTGATTGGATGGTCCTTGACTTTCAATCCGCAATATTTTACAACAAATCACAATTAGAACATTAATATGCTCTCTTGTTAACCAGTAATCAAGTTTGTATTTGACTGGTTGACCAGATTGATGGAATGATGAGGAGAAGGGAAGTATAGACATTAGTTTCTGGTGGATAGAGAAAGTATTCGTTGAGATCGAGCCGTTGTATACTATGTAGGAGATACAGTCTTGCTCTTCTGTCGTGCTGAGCAGGCATTGAGATAGTGATTCGCACAAATCCAACAAAAGAGGAAACAGTATCGACTGTCTCTTCATAACGTCGAGAGAATTTGACAGTTTCAACACCTGTTCAAGTACAATTTGGGACATGGATTCACTATCCATAAATTCATTTTCTATATCATATTCTTCATTCCTGGAGGCAATTCTCGATGTAACATCGTTCCTCTTCACATTTCTCTTCCCGGCAAAGTTTTGGATCCTCTTTCGACTTTCTGAGAGATTTGTCCGAGGTGACACGGTATGACTCTCTGATTCCGTCAGATAATAGTTGTTTCTGCTTGTTGTGTTGTGAATTCTGGAGTATGTACTTGTGTATCCCCTCTTACCTCCGGGAATAATCGTATTGTTATAATACAACTTCATGATAACTCCCAACAGTGCTTCATCTCTCAGGTGTTCGTGAATTCCGAGTTCTCTCTCTTTTCTAACTTGACTGGGTATGTCTCTTGATCCGTTGTCAGGACAATATGGTCTATAGTCAAAGTTTGGTGGTTCTCTATCGAACTGTACATCCTCATTCCTATTCCACTGAAGACCATCATAGGTTGGTTTTCTATTGGTTGGATAAACATGTACGGTTTCTCGGCGGGAATAGATTGGATCCATTGGTCGGCCTTCTCTGGAAGGGAAACTAGTACTAAAGTTGTTGGAGGTTAAACTCTCGGACAACAAGCTATTTTCATATCTATGAAGTGAGACCTTGGGATTTTGATCATAAGTACTCTCTCTTCCTGAACTCAACTTGTGGTTTTTGGTGTGACTCCGTTGACTCATTGGCTGAGTGGTTAGGAGAGTGTCTCGTTCTTCATTAAGGTTCAGACCATCATCAGCCCTTAATGAAAAAGGTAATTCCCTTCTTTCTGTATCTCTCTTCTCTTTACTTTCACTAACAAGTTTCTCTCCTGTTTTGTTCGGTTCTTGAAACAGTACATTCTTAACACTTGGGCCATTCATGCCATTATTCGGTTGCAACTGTGAAAAAGCTATGCCTAGGTTAGGATGACTCTGTGGTAAGGAACGTACAGATGTTAGAGCATCTATGGAAGCAATGGGATTGGAAGAGAGCTTCTCCATAGGAAGACCCTCTATCATCCGAGCTGGGTTGGTTTCTTTTTGTATCTGATCTTCCTTTTCCCGTGCTCCATGTTGAGGAGATTGGGAAGTGGATGAAGACGATTCAGAATCGTTACCTGAAAATGTACATGATTTAAGTCCTATTCTCTCAAAATTTTCTTCCTGCTTTTCTTTCATGTTTCCTTGATAGGTCTCTAGCGTTGATTCTCTGAGGTTTTCTCCTTGCAAAGGGATAGAACCAGCAGTGGGCCAGTGATGAACTTGTTGAGAAGGATAAGCATGAGTCACTTGCTCATCATCTGACGCCTCTGAAGAACTATCTCCTACGACATATGTTTGAAGTCCTTCCAGTTGTTCAAACTCATATATTTCGTCCTTCGTCTTGCTATTCTCATGTTCTTTCGCTTCTTCTTCCTGTTCATCATCATCACTCTCTGGTACTTCGTATCTTTGGAAGCCCTCTAAGTTCTCGAACTTGATACCATTTTCTGTTGTATCTTGCTTAACTACTTTCATATCAGATCGAAACTCTCTAGAGGAATGAGGAAAGACGTTTTGATGATCATTGTCATGAAGGCTCTCCTCCGTGTGGCTCGTAGTTGTACTTCCATAAATGTCATCAACGATAGACTCATTCATCTGGTATGCATCTCTTGTCATATCACTAGTGTTGTTGTTGGGACTGTTATAGGATGAGTATCCTTCATAGCCCCTGCTGTCGTCATCATCATCTTCGTCATACAGATCATCATCATTATTCTGAGTTGTCATTGCGTACGAAGGATGTTGTTGTGTGGAGATGTCTACTTCGAAATCTTCATCGAAATCATCTTCGAAATCATCACTTGAATAGCCATTCATCTTTTTTCGTTTGACAGACACCTACACAGTTTTCTGTAAATGTTTCCGACTAAAAACCACTGAGAAACAACAACCAAACAACATGAAACAACAACAATACAAGAATTTGTTGGTGATTGCAGTTACATTGATTCTGTTGATATCGACTGCAGTGGTGGTACAATGTAGCAGTATCACGAGTCAGGAGGATCACTTTCTGTTGGTCATGGGAGACGTGTCTCATGACAAGGTGAGAATACTGTATGAAGATTTGTCCACCACCACCACCACCACCACTGCTGATCATCATCATTCTGTTCAATTGTATGAACATGATTCAATCAATGATCATGACTTGCACTTGCTATTGGATCATCATCTACCACCATCCTCCTCACCATTGTCACACATCAACAATCACTATTCTTCATCATCATCAGCAGCATCAGCAGCATCATCAGCATCAGCATCATCACAACGGTGGTCACCACCCTACAATATCCTACAATTGAATCAATTGAAATCAAACACTCATTACACACTGACATGGAATCATCAATCATTCATCAACGTGACCTTTAGAACTCTTGACGACAACAACAACAACAACAACAACAACAATCACCATAATAATAATAAGAATCGAAATGAAAAGATTCTAGTCGTGTCATGCAATCGACTGTATGAAGACATGGATGACATTATGATTCAACAAATGATTAGAGATGAATCGGATCGGTTGGGAATGATTCACTTGGGAGATCAAATCTATGCTGACTCTATTCTCAAACAACTGTTGCTGCTATCATCATTATCATCAGACACTCACCATTCTACTGCTAGTGATACTACTACTACTACTAGCGATGCTACTACTACTACTACTACTACTGCTAGTGATACGAGTGTTGATAATCATGATGATCAGATGATACCTAGTTTGGATACAGTGATTGAAATGTATAGAAATGTGTATAGAAGTACATGGAATCACCCGTCAATGAAACAATTGATGAGAGTGGGTGCTCATTGGATGATACCAGATGATCACGATGTGTTTAATAATCTGGATCATGAATCATCATCTGTATCTACTACTCATCGAAGGCAAACAATGATGATTAGAGATCGAGTGAGAATGGCAGGTCGTATCGCATTCTACGAATATCAATATGCATTGCGACTCGAGTCGACATTACAACAACATTCCACTCAGCATGTTGATAACAATAGGACTGTGAATAATCACGTACATTACATTCATGTGAATCAACAACAAGAACAACAAGAACAACAAGAACAACAAGAAGAACAAGAACAACAAGAAGAAGAAGAAGAAGCACAACAACAAGAGAATAATGAGTCCAACTTGTCGTCGAATCGTGCACAAACAGATCATCATGATGCTGCTCCTCTGAACAACAATGACACTGATGATGACAATGTTTCCTCTCATGCGTACAAGCGAGTCTACTTTTCAAAACAAATGCTCAACACTTGCTTCCTCTTCTTGGACTTTAGATTTGAGAGAGCATATGATGATGATAATGATTCATCATTGCCCTTCTTGATTGGTCAAGAACAATTCAATTGGTTAGAGAATGAGTTGAACACGTGCTCAATGTCCAATCGGCTCACTGTTCTCCTGTCATCGACACCAGTGTTGTTCCTGAGTCAGACCATGTCTCAACTCGTGTATGCAGTGGAGAAGGAGAGGTACAGCACACATCGTGACATGCTACCTGACACGATTCGTCTATTGAACATGCTCGGTCAATTCAAGATTAACAATCCAAACAGAGACATCAAACTCGTCGGTGGTGACATTCATCAATTCTTCCAGAGTCGCATCTGCAACATGTCTGCCATTCCAGTGTGCCTCGATCAGATGGCAACCAGTGGTATTACCAATGGATCATCAGTGTTGGGCGAGATGAAACTACTATTGTTCTATGGAGTGAATCGTTATTTGCAACCATCGATCCATGCGGGATCATGGTACTTGCAACAACAGGTGAATCAACCTGGATTACCACTCCAACAATTCCTGGGAACAAACTATGGGATTCTCAAGTTTAACATGGCAAACAATCGAAAAGCAAACTTCTTCCAATGGTACGGTGTCGCAAGAAAGAACATTACCTGGGAGGAGCATATGATTATGCAACTGTATGATCAATTCCCAACCATTCGACCATTAGCGATACTGTTTGTAATGGGATTTGTTGCACTACCCGTAACCTTAATGCTGAGCTACTGTCTTCGGTATTGCAAAAGGAAGTAAATTTTTAATCTTGTGAATTTGGTGTGAGGTCTAACCATCTCTCGAGACAAAACTTTGTGCCCTGAGTAATCACTAATCGATCGCTCCCCAACTCTTGTATCACTCGCTCTCTATCGAACCACAATGCTTGTTTTACTTCTTCCTCTTGAAGAGTAAGCAGTGGTGGTCGTTCTTCACTCCACCTTGCGTAGTAATAAAGCACAAGGTGATGTCTCGTTGGAAGACCAGTTGTCAACCGAGTAGGAAACACTGATTCCCATGCAGCAAACAGTTGAAATGTTTCAGGATCAAGAACAAGTCCAACCTCCTCCTGTACTTCTCGAGCAGCAGCATGCTTCCATGATTTATCGGACGATTCAAAGTGACCGCCTGGTAACACCCACTCGCCCTTGAATGATCTCATATGACTCTGACGTTGTGTAATTAGAACTTGCTGCCGAATTTGATCCTCGATAAGAACGGCCATTCCGACCAAAGTACACTTGTTTGAATTGAGGTCCTTGAGCTGATTCCAATCTGTCCTTAGATCAGGATTGGTATTGAGTTGAAACATGGGACAATCAGGAGCACGTCCCATCATGACGGCAACTTCTGATCCAGACAGATGCGTGTCATCATCTGCCGTCGGGTGGATAGTCATCTCGAGAGGCGCTTTCAGATCTTCAATCTGAATTTGCATGGTACAACACTGACTGTCCTTCCCAAAGTAATGGAAGATGCTTGACGAGAAGTCTGCAACTATGGGCGAGGCATCGACTGATTTTCTCAGACGGAGGGAGGGTAGGTATCTGATCATAAGTAATTGTTTTTTATTCGGTATTTGGGCGTATTTTTCGGCTCGAAAAAGTGAAAGACATAGGAATGACAAGGAAAAAATGAGCATAGTACTTACCTGGAGGTCAATTAAGATGTTTGTGTTTTGTTGTTGGTTGAGTTAAAACAATTGCTTCATCGGACAGAATCAGGCTGCTCGGCAGATTGCCCAATTCTTAAACAGCAGCACTGTTCGAGGTTGTTGTACGGTTTTATTAGGATGAAAAAGCGACATATGGAGTTGGTCAGCCTTGTCATCATAATAGTCCACGCTTTCTTTCTCTCGATTGTACTCTTGTGTATCATGGTGCGCTCCCGTCAGGTCAAAATAAGGTGAAAAAATATGAATAAATGGAACAAACCATACTCAAATGTGTAGACAACTATCACGAGAAAAAGTCAGTGGCACTAGAGTCCATTGATGCAAAAAGTGAGTTGTAGTGTTGTTGTTGCTGCTGTTGCTGCTGTTGCTGTTGCTGTGGAGATGGTTGATGCTGCATCACTGGTGTTGTTGTTGAAGGTGCAACACTGTTCGCAAACTGGATTTGTCCATTAAATGTCAGATCGTCATTCGGCTGTATCATTGCATGCGTTTGGTGATGGCCACCATTGAATAAACTAGGGGGATAAAAAGTAAGAGGCGATGAATAAATAGCATTTGGATTGGCCATGGGGTGCAGGTTGCTATTATGGATGGGAATGGCTAGGGCAAGGGGAGAAACATTGGCATCTGGAGTTGGATGATAGTGGTGTTGATGATGGAGATGGAGGTTGTGATGCGACTGTTGTTGTTGCTGTTGTTGATGATGGAGATGGTGGAGATGATGATTGTGAACATCAATGTTGTGAGCAGCAATGGCATGACTAGTGTTTAGATGACTGTTGTGACTTGCATTGTGATGATTAACAGCCACATGGTTGTTGCTATTGTTGCTACTACTATTGCTATTGTTGTTGCTATTGTTGGTATTCTGAGCGACGTGCATGTTCATCTGTTGCAAGTCCATCATACTCTGCTGCTCAGATATTTGCTTGGCTCTTTCGACATACTGTTGCTTTTCAACGGCTGGTAACCGCTTCCACTTCTCTCCCATAATCTTTGAGAGTACGTTGATGCTCTGATTGGGATATTGCTTCTTCAATGCCTCAAAATTCTTCTTGCAAAACAAATTATAAGAGTTCAATGGCTTCTTGTACCTTGGTTGTCCGTGCTCTACCTTGTCATAGTACAGTTTCTTGTCTTGATCCGTCATTTGTTTCCACTTTTCACCCATGAGTTTTGAGAGTTCATTAATACTCATGTTTGGATTCTTCTCCTTCACTTCTTCAAAGTGCATCTTGCAGAAAATGTTGTAAGCGTTCAAAGGTCTCTTCACTCTTTGATTGCTCTGTCCATCAGACACCTCTGTGCTACTTGTACTCGATGTGACAGATGAATTGTCCACAGAGGATGATGTTGCACCACCACCACTTGTCATGTTGTTGTTGTTATTGCTGCTACTGTTCAACAGCACAGCACTACCACCATTCGTTGTTGTAGGACTATTGACATTTGGGATGGCTGTGGAGGAGAGTGGAGAATTAATGGTGACATTCAAAGATGAATGATCCCTCTGTTGAACAGAGCCACCATGAGCCAATGCCTGATACCTGCTCTTCTCTACAGCAGGTAACACTTTCCACTGTTCAATCAACAATGATTCAACAACTTCACTCGAGTAATCTTCTAGACTAGAGGAGAGCAGCGAGCGCTGTTCCCTACAAAACAACAAAAATTCCGATGATTGAACAAATGATTCAGGGACCAGCATTGGCAAACAAGTGGAGGATGAAGCACTCATAGATGTGCCAACCTTCTCATGGTGGTGATGATGATGAGAAGTGCCATTCATAAAGGAAACTTCAGAGCCACTTGTGCTCACAGCAGAGCCCAATGGAGATCTCTCAATAGAGGACGAATAAGGTGTGTCTTCGTCATCCATATTGCCGTTAGTAGACTCTTGATTGTGTTCTGGTTTCTCAATAATGACAGCCAATCGAGCTCTATCAGAACTAGAAAAGATGAAATTGCCATTTCTGTCTTTTCTGTAGAGACCACTCTTGACGTACTTTCGCTTCTTTCCAATCTTTTTTCTTCGGTCCATCTTTTGAATCATCACAGAGTTCACAAGAGAACCAGTCAAGTTATTTTGACTGGTTGTTGTGACTCCTCCTGCTACACTTGATTGTGTTTTTTGCTTGTTTTCATCAGAGGATGTCAGAACGTCTTCATCCTCATCTCCTTCTTCGTCCTCATCTTCTTCATCTTCGAGCACATCATCCATTTCTTGTTTTTGTTGTGGTTCTTGTGCATTCTTGTGATGATGATGATGATGATTCTGTACTTGTGTGGTCAATTCTTGTTTTTCACAGGCTTGTTGATCGATAAGCATCAATGATGGTCTAGCATCACTCAAGTCTTCATCATTCAACAACAAATCATTTGAATTGTGCAATGATGTGAGGCGGCCAACAACAGAAGAGGGAGGAGTCATTGTAGGTGCACCACTCGTGCCACTATTCTCCACCATCATTGATGTAAAACTAGAGGAAGTATGACTCAATTGTTCTTGCTGCTGTTGTTGTTGTTGTTGTTGTTGTTGTTGTTGTTCCTGTTGTTGTTGAGCAAATGCAAAGGATCGAATGGCATTCAAAGTCTCCAAATCCAATACTCCACTCGTACACAATTGTTGAAAAGAGTGAGGTGAGAGCATGAGACCACGAAGCACAACACTGTTGACATTGGTTGATGTCACAATGCACTGATGGTCCTGATATTCAATCTTGCAATTGATGTATGAGTGATGATGGTGATGATGATAGGGACTGTTGTTGAATGTTGTCGTATTGTTGTTGTGGTTGTTGGAGGAGTGAGGTGTTGTTGTTGTCGGTGACACGATATTGTCCACCAATGCACACTGTTGATGATTCATTGCTGCTGCTGCTGCTGCTGGAGACATGCTCGAGTGGTTGTTGTTGTTGTTGTTGTGGTTGGAGACAACATTTGATGATGGATTGATTGAGCCAGTCATGGATTGCAACATGCTGAAAAATGAGTCGTCATCCAACGATGACGCTGCTGAGGTAGTCGTCGCCACAGCGGAAGACGACGATGGAGGAATAGATGTGATATCACCCATGTGGCCACTACTTTGATGATGCTGGTCGTTGAAAAAAGGGTTATTCATTTATCACTCGTTCGTCACACAAGTACGATGGAGATGAATGAACGAGGCTGGAAAGGAATAAGTAACACCTGAGATGAGGATATTCTTGTTCTTGTTTCACCGTTGTTACTGGCAACAGAAAAGGTTTGGTGTTGCTGTAGCTGGGGTTGGTTGTGAGACCTGTTGAGCTATGTGCCTTGTGTATGTTCAAGATACTAGTCTTGGTTTTGAATACGCAATTTGGGGTCTGAAGCGACGCTGAAACGGAGAGAGCGACGGTCGGACTCTTAACCCTTGGTGCAAGGTAAGGGGTGAGATGTGTGTTTGTTTTTTACACAGCAGCATCCGTTCAGAGTCAAATGAACGAGCGTGAAAATTTTATCACGCGCAATGGATGTCCGCTTACAATCGTGGTTGAGCATTGTAATCTGCGACTCTCTTTTACAGCAAAACTCTGACGAGGGCGGGATTTGAACCCGCGCCCCGAAGGACTGCGGCCTTAACACAGCGTCTTAGACCACTCGACCACCTCGCCATCTTGCTTTTGCAAACACTATAAATATGGAATTTATTTCCACACCGGAGATGTTTCTGTGCATGTCAATGAATTTCATCTCCCCTTAAATGAAGCTAGAATTCTCAAGGCAAACGGAGTGCACAGAAATGAACAACTATATCACGAAGGTAGTATCATGTCTTATGAGAAGGCAAAGAGTGTCTACGCTCTAAAGGGCTTAGGACCCAAGAAGTACCGAAATGTACAATTCTATATGGAACTGGAGAGGAAGATGATACTATTGTTCATCTTCTGGTTGAGTGTTCATCCGCACATGAAGTCAGAAAAAGAATATGTGTGTCAGTGGTTGATAGACTCAACAGATTAAGGCTGCCAAAAGACACACAGGTGGAACTCTGGTTCGACAGTTACTTGTACTGTAATGGAAGCTTGACCAAAAGAAATGCAGCCATGACTTCACATGATACTTTGGCCGGTTTGATAGGGAAGGAGGGAGAGACAAGGGAGGATATTCTCAATGCCCTCATAAAGACAGGATGCAAAAAGAAGGTCGCAGAAAAAAGGGCTGCGAGTGTCATTGACAGCACCAAGAGAGAGTGTGTTAAAGAAAAGAAAGCAAGAACATATGTGAGCAGTGTGAAACGGAGGTGTCTCACGACCCTCCTTCATCTGTTCACAACAACAAAAGCGAAATGACAACAATTACGTTCGCAGAGCGTCATTGGGAATAAAAGAGGTCAGCAAGAGCGATGGCTGAAGAAAACAAAAGACATTAAAGTGAGAAACCGAAATGGTTGTATTAAAAAAATCGAATGCAGGGTGTTGTCCTTTTTCCTTGCTTGAAGAAAACATTAAACTGTAAAAATACCTGCCTTGCACACCTTCGGTCCAAGGAAGGTCACTACCCTCAAAAAGTCCAGCCCTGAATCAGTCAAACAGATGCAATCATGAGGATCGCTGCAGAGGGACGAGCAAAGAGAACTTGAAGGCATGATGGAGCAGGAAAGTGAAGCCATGTTCGAGTTTTTTATGTGGTGCTCTCTAATTCCTTTTTCTTCTTTGCTTCTTTCATTAATTTGAACTTTTCCATCATCTCTCGCTCTTGTTGTTTCTGCTTCAAACCCTGTTGTTCCAATTTACGCCAACATTTGCTCAGATCTTGGACTCGTGCTTTACACTTTTGCCAGCTGTGATCGGTCTGCTCAAGGCATTGATCCAAATCCCAATAGGTTCGAGCACATGGCCCCAACTGTTCAATGATCTGATCCAATGTGTCGACGTCGTCATCATCATCTTCCTCTCGATTCGTTATCACTCTGATCTCATCTGATTGCACATGATTGTGTTGTCTGTCAGCCATGCTTGTATCTTGTTTGTGTCGTTATCGTAGTTTAATAAATGCCACAGTCGCGCAGAGGTAGCAGTTGCTGTTTCTTTGGTTTCGACACGAAAAATGGAGAAGTTGATCCGAAAATGTTAACACGCTTCGTGCAATAATTACTTTATTTTCTCTGCTAGAAAGTTGGTTATGGTTGATATTTAGTTGGTTTCCCATAGTTCAAAATAGGTCAATGCATGTTCTTGCATTTAATATTGTTATTGGTTGTTGATTGTTGCTGCTTGTTGTCATCTAGCAAACACACGCAGATCGATTCCATCACAAACATGACAGCTCCTCTTTCTGGTGTGCTCTCCTCTGACTAGTCATTCTTGTCGTTATCATCATCACCAACACATTACATTCGCGCATTGGAACATAGTCATTCGCGTAGAAATGAGGGAAGTTTACAGGTTTGTTCATTGGATGTGTGCATGCACAAACGAGCATGTACACACACACATCAATGCGAGACAGGTCCCTGTCTAGCCAACCCTCTCGTCTCTTCTCCATTCGACATTGAACATTAATTTAGCATATTCTCGTCGTTTTCTCTCTCATAAACTTCCAGATGACACACACATACACACACATGGATAGTGGTGAATACGTGAGTTGCATCGTGAGATGAAATGTGATAACAACAACAAACCAACAACGAACCAACAATAGCAACAACAAACGAAGAAGAAAAAGACAACAACAAGCACATAGTGTGGTGCACACTATCCTTAAATTCAATTATCATACAATCCATCTGCCTCCCATAATTCATTCAATATCTATAGTTATTCATTTCACACATGTGATTGATCAATAAACCATTTAGTATGAGACAATGTTCTCAACACAATCAATAAACACACACACACAAATCAAGCATCATACACTCAATCGACCACTCATCAGAAAAAAAAAATAAACAAATCGACACTTACAACAATCATTTCAGGCAATGGCACTGGATGCTTAAATGCAGGTTTCCTCGGATTGACCAAATGCTCCACTACACTGTCCACATCCACATACTTGTCATAATTATTCTTTGAACTACTACCGCTATTCTTCTTTCGAGAAGGAGCAGAGTTGTTGTTGCCACCAGTTTGCCATGCTTTTCGTATCACTGTCCATCTATCTAATCCAACTCCCAATTCAACCGCAATCTCATCATACTTTGTCATTGGATCCACTTCATGAATCTTTGATCCACCTGTTAATTGTTTTTGATTGGATAGAAAACGACTATCATTACTATTATTGTTAGTGTTGTTACTGCTTGCTACACCACTCATGTTGTTGTTATTGTTGTTATTGTTGTTATTATTGTTATTGATATGGATATTATAATGATAAAGAGTGTCACTGCTGTTGCTGCGACTGCTAATGCTGCTGTTTGTTGTGCTTGTTGTTGACAAAGTTTGTTCTTCTTGTTGTTGTTGTTCCAATTGATGTCTCAACAGATACTTTTGTTCAGTGATTCGCTGGCGATTGCGATATTTTTGAATACAGTGTTGTATGGCTTTTGCAGCAGCGAGTGCCAATACAAAGCTAATAATCTATATACATGATGATGGATCATTGGAACAACTAATATTAGTTGACAAGTCATTCACTCATAAACAACAACAACAATAATAAATAAATTCACACACACACACTCGGAAAAAAAAAAGTGCAACATCACTTCATGAAAAATTCTCAATTCATGATGTGGGTGTGCGTGCCTGTGTGTGTGTGGAGGAGAAATGGTTCATATGAGAGAATAATGAGATGACACACGTACCACAAGGATAGGAGACACGATGACTACGACTAATTTTGTGTCGACAATCTTGATACTGGGTGGTGCTTGTGTGGGTGCGTACGTAATGGGAAATGACACGAACGACACAAAAGCTTTTCACAATTTTTTTTGGTTTTCGGTTTTTTGGTCTTGACAACGGAGGGATCGGTTTATTTCACAAAGTCCGCCTCCAGCGTCAGGTGAGCTGTTTCATCATTGTTGAGCTCGACTAGTGGCTCGTCATTTGTCTTGAGACGTTCCTGTTCGTGCTCCATATTGACCAGTATGTTGTGCAGTTTTGTCCAGTAGTTTGCTCGATCGCCAAATTTCTTTGAATTTGCTTCCCTTGGCACATAGTATTCCATCAATGGTTTAACAAGTTGGCTGTTGATGCCTTGATCGGATTGAGAAGCCAGAAAACAGACAACGTTCTCAGCTTCGGTTACCTTCCCACTGGCGACAAATTGCAACACCATGGATTCATATCCATTCCTATCTGGCGCTAAATTAAAACTATCCTTTAGCTGTTTGAATAGTTTCACTAGAAGGGCAGAATCTGAATGGTTGAGAACTCTGGAAGAACTCACAACAGTATTGGCAATGTTTGTGCTCAACTGAAAATCAGGATACAGTTCTCTGAGTCGATTAATCAGTTTCTGAGTGATTTGTACATCGTCACTACTCTGGATGATTGAGTGAGCAACGAGACTATCCAGAATCTGTGGCCTAAACGCAGATCGAGCCACATGTTCATCGACATATCTTAATAGTTCGAGCAAGAACCAAGTTTCACTGTCTGCTGTGATAGGAACAGCACTAAGTCCCAAAATTCTGGCATCAATGAAGGGTCCGAGCTTGGCAAGAACCCTCTCTAATTCATCAATATCACTGGCTGCCATCCGCTTTGGATTTTGTACAAACAATTGCTTTAACAATTGAATAGCAGTAAATATGAACTGCTCTTTCGAGGAATATTGAAGCAATTGAGGCGAAAATTGATCCATGCTTCGTATAAATATCTGATAGGCTTCCTCTTGGTGGTCTTTGTATGACAAAAGACATCGAATCGACTGCAAACACAGCTCAAGATTCCAAATCAGAGTTGGTTCTTTGTTCAAGCGATCCATAACGAATTGCAAGTTCTCTTCACTTTTTTGACTGTGCCTCAGTGCTGTCAGAACAGTAAGGTAGATGTTGCGATCGGATAGCACTTGTCCCTCAGATGACAAGAGATAACTCTTTTCATTATCGAGCAAGGATTCATAGTATTTGTGTGTAGGAACTTGATACCACTGCTTGAACAACGAAATGGCAGAAGAGGGGCTCTGAAGTGTGATTGACAAGTGTTTCAGTCCCATATTCAACACACTCAAATATCGATGTTTCGATCGAGTATACGTCTCCGGTACCACACGGTTCATATCATCCGTTGCATATGAAACAATTTGATTGTACAAGTGTGTTAGCAATTCCATTAATCTTTCTACATGTTTCCGGTTGTTGCTGTCGGTACTTTGTATCAGCAATGTGTATATACTGTTTACATTGTCGTTCTTGATGTTAAATGTACTGGAATTGGACTGTATCAGAGCACAGGCATCTCCATATCGATCTTGTTGAATCAATTGTTGCACGAGAGCAATCACTACTTTTTCTACGAGAACGGGATGGGTGATGCCTTTACTGACAATCAACTGAGACACCCATTGAACAATGAAATCATTCATAATCATCCTATTGTTTTGAGCACGTGTCACATTGTTCACCACAGCAGTATGGGGTGTGTCAGTTGTCGAATGATTAGATTCACTCGCTAATAAATGAGCAATTCCACCATCGCTTGCCACATAATTCATTCCTAATTGAACCAACAATCGAATCAAGTAGAATGATTGAGTGAAACACGTAGAGTTCATCACATATCGCTCATGCAATCGAATACAAACAAGAATCAATTGAGCTCTCAAGTGTTCATTCAACTGCTGGGCAATGATGGCTGATTTTGTGATCGACAATTGTCCATCTTGTCTCTTCTTGTGATGATCATAGTAGTAGTGCTGCTGTTCATCCAATTGTTCATTGTTGTTGTAATGGGACAGAGACAGAAACATGGCAATATCTTCATCACTCTCATACACCAATGATGATTGATCTACTACTGAATGGTTGTTCAATCGATTCACACACTGTGCAATAAATCTCAGAATAGACATAGAATCATGCAAGTATTGTTGATGTTGTTTCTGTGATTGGATCAAATGATCAACAAGTGAGTCAATGGCAGTGTCATTGTCATTGATGCTCTGATTGATGATTGTGGTGGCATCTTTCGAATGAGCAGCAGCAGTAGCAGTAGCAGTCGTAACAGTAGCAGCAGTAGAGCTAGCAGAACGGGTGGTTGCTGTCAAGAGCAATGGTTTCATATGATTGTGCAGAAAAGAGCCTAGCACTTGATCCATCATTCTTGTCTGTTTCTCATGTTGTGCATGAGTGGTGAATTTTCGATTGAGATCAGGCTTTGATCTCATGTAGGATGATTTTTGTTGTTGTTCTTGTTGTGCACTCGGACGATAATGACTCGTAGTTGTTGTTGCAGCTGTTGTTGTTTGAGACAGTTGTGGTGGTGGTGGTGAGTCTTGAGATGATTCTGTTGGTGGTGGTGATGGTGTTGCTTTTGAAAATATGTTGGCCAATCCAGTATGAACAACACTTTTTGTCCATGGTTGATCATCATGATTTGAATTGTTATCATCAATGTACATCGATGATGATGATGACGATGATGATCGTGTTGGTGATTGTTGGTACAATTGTTGTTGTTGCTGCTTCTGCTGTTCCATTGCTCTCTGTTTATTCAACAGGTATCTGTGACCATAGACTGTGTTTTGATACATGTGTTTCGTATGTTGTTGTTGTTGATGATTGTTTCTTCTCTTGTTAGTATCCACTGTACTCAAGTTATTTGGGTGATTATTATTGTTGTTGTTGTTGTTGTTTTTTGTATGATAATCAGATGAATAGAGTCGTCGTTTCTCTTGGGTGATGAATGATGATGCTGTTGTTGCTTGTGAGGAGGATGCGATATGTAGAATAACATGATGGTGATAGTAATGATGGTGATGATGATGATGTGGATGATGATTCACAAATCGCTTCATTCTGTGTTTGTTTGTTCTCCTGTTTCTGAGGGCGAAAATGCAAGAAAATTCTCCAAAGCCGCCCAACAACGAAACAAAAACAACACTGCAAAACAAAAAATTGATCTCGCTCGAAATATGATTGCTTCCAAGACTGGCACCACAGCAACAACATCACTCATTGCTCAGAATCTGAGTCGAGTACTGTCAAACATTCACAACATCACTCCACCCAACCACACTCAATTGACTCCGACATTGATCGCAGTCGGAAAAACAAAACCCGCCAATTTGCTCATGGAGTGCTATCAGAATCAGCAGAGACACTTTGGAGAGAATTATGTGCAAGAGTTGATTGATAAGAGCAAGGTACTGCCATCTGACATTCATTGGCACTTTATTGGTCATTTGCAGTCAAACAAGGTCAAATCCATTTGTCAAATACCTAATCTCTACATGGTTCAAACAGTGGACAGACAAAAGATTGCCAAAGCACTCAATTCAGCCATGAGTGAACTCGAATCTCGCAAACTTAAAGTTCTGGTTCAAGTGAACACATCGGGTGAAGACAGCAAGAGCGGTTGTCCGCCAGAGGAAACCGTTGCACTGTGCAAGTATGTGATTGATCAGTGTCCATTCTTGGAGCTATGTGGATTGATGACCATTGGTGATCTAACCAATTCAAAGTCCACCGAGGATTACAATCCAGATTTTGAAAAATTAGTCTCATTGAAGGGCACAGTGTGTCAAGAGCTGGCACTGGATCAGAACCAGTTTCATCTATCAATGGGCATGAGCTCCGATTATGAGTTGGCTATTCGATATGGAGCTACTCTTGTGCGTGTGGGCTCAACAATCTTTGGTGAGAGAGAGTATCACAAGTAGATAAAATGTACATATCATAATATTTTGTTTATTCAGTGTCACTTGTCAGCTCATTTGTACAATCATGATTACAAAAATTAAAGTCTCCTTCTTCTGTATCTGGACTCTCTTTCCTCTTTGGCTGCAATTCTCTCCAATTCTTCCTCATCAAGAATTTCTATCCTAGGTCGCCATTCATCTACTTCATCCTCATCTCGGAACAAGGGGTCATCTGTGTAGTCATGATAGTCTTGAGCATCTCCATCATCCATACCGTTATCTCTGTCCTTGGAAGTACTTTTCTCTTCGTTGTCCTCCCTTTCAGAATCAGAAGAATCGGATGATTCTGCTTCTGCTTTCCTCTTTCGCTTTTTCGTGTTCTTTGTGCTTCTTCTCCTTCCTCTTCGCTTTTGTTCTTTCTGTTCTTTTTGTACTTGATTTTGTTTCTCTTGCTCTTGCTTTGACTCCTGTTGTTGAGTCGATGAGCTTGTTGTTGTTGTGGTGGTTTGTGGCAGTGGTTGGGGTTGATCAACCTGCACTTTCTGCACAACGTCATTAAAGTTAATTTCTACGACTTGTGTGTCATCGTTGCTTGCTTGATTCCTCGCTCTTTGAACCAGTTGCAAGTATCGTTCATACTTTTGGAAGATGAATTGAAAAATTTGCTCTCGTATCGCATTGGAAACCATGGGCATAAAGTGTAAATCAATGGCAATATCTTCACACAACTGCTGAGCAAATTGCTCTGGTGATACATTGCCATTCAAAATGTTCCACTCAAACTGATCCTTGAGCACTGTTCCCTGTAACCGAACATCGAGCTTTATCGTCACACTCAAATCATTCTCCGCATCAAAGAACGTGTGACAAAAGTAGGTGTCAGAGAACAGGTTACAAAATCGTGTGAGTTGTGCATTGATGGATTTGACAATAAGTGGTATCGTGTTGCTCGGCAGTTTCATATCCCTAGAATACCATTCTGCAAATTGTTGCACAGTGCAATCAGATTGAAGAACATGCCAACTGAAGAAATCAATGACACGAATTCCTTCATCGTCCAAATCGATTCTCATGGGAACAAGGTACAAGTGATCGATACGTGACAATCGATATTGTGGTTTCAATACAGAAATGTTGGACAAAGAATGAGATTGTTGAGTGGAGAGGGATTTCTGATGAGATAATGACGATGATGATACCATCATGGCATCCGCATCATACTCAAATCCTAGACTCGGAGGAGCGAGTGCTGTCATTCCAAAATTGTTTTGATCATATCCATCATTCATCATCATTGCCATGATATTGCTATTGTTGTTGTTAAAGTCATGATGCTGTTGTTGTTGTGTTGATGCTGTCGTTACTGTTGATGATGATGATGATGATGATGATAGTGAAAATATGGGATGTTGTTGTTGATTGGCATACGACATGTTGTAGTTGGATGATTCATCATCTGAATATCCAACATCAACAACGTCCATCATCGCAGCAGACATGGATGAACGTCTCTGATGTTGTTGTTGCTGCTGCTGATACTGTTGTGATGATTGTTGATACTGCTGATGCTGATGGTGTTGTTGATTGTATTGTTGATGAGACAGTGCATCCATCATCATCATTGAAGGTGATAGCATTGATGATGAGTGGTCAATGATGGAAGATATAGGTATCATGCGCTTACTGGTGCTACCAACACCACCACCACCAGACATCATGGACGATGATGGTGTTTTGGCGGACTTCTTCTTCTTTGGTGTCACAGGTATGCATGGTTGTCCTGCTTTGACACATCTGGCACATGGATGATCTTCATTGCCATCACACGCCTTTTTTGCTTTTCTGCATGCGTGACAAGTCATATGTTTGTTGTTGTTCACTTGAAATTTTCTTCTTTTGACGTTTTGTGTGTTGATCAGTTTGATTTTGGCGCGCAAAAATTGTCGCGATTTTTTATTGGTGTTTTCAAGGTTGGTGGATATTAGAATGGCAATTCTTGTTGTGTTTGAGCGTCAATGACCTTGTGAAAGTAAGCGGTTGGAATGGCACCTGTTTCTCCAATACCAGGACTGAGCAGCACCTTGTTATCACTCTGCAGCAATGGAACTCCATCAGCAATCAGTTTCGCAACGTTCATATGAATGAGCACTTGAGCCGTGTTACGCATTCCACTGATCACAGTCTCATCGTGCGCCACACCTGTAGCAAAGTGAATGTGTTGTCTAGACATTTTAGACAGACCAGTTTTCTTGATGTGGGCCCAAGCGGCATGATATGTTCCATGAATGCACACGGGTGCTTGTTCTGCAGAGGTGATGGGCTTCAGTTCGAGATCGGGCACAGAGAACGAGTGACCTTGGTTCGCACGAATGTACCATTCCAATTTTTCTTCTCCACCACTACTCGATTGTTGTTCATTGCTATCAACAGGCAGTTGCTCTAGCTTGAATCGTTGTTTTTGACAGGCGGCCACCACTTCTTTGACCATGTCTAGCGTTACGCCCTTGAATTTTTGTTGATTCAAAATATCGGACAAGAGAACAAAGCCATCGCTTCGAATGGCAATCTTTTGCTTCACTGCACCATGTCTCAGCACATAGGAGAGAGATTTGGAGAGATTGGTGCCTGTGAGTGGTCCACCATCATTCTTTCTATTGTTTGAACGAGGTGCTCTTTGTTTGTTGGATGAAGATGGATTATTATTGTTGTTCTTGTTCTGAGTGGCTGTCATGATTGATTTCGATGTATCGTGTTTGACTTTTTTTTTTGACTGCGAGGAAGAAAACTGAAAGTTCAGAGCAAAAAGTTCCAAAGTCAACTCTGGGATTGAACTCTTGAGACGCAAAGTCATTCAATAACTCGGCATCTCAAACAACTCCACTTCTTCTGGGTCAGATTCGATAAATATGGAGGTTGTAGATGGTTCATCGTTGGTCAACACTGGAGGACTGCCCGTCTCGAAGACGATTGGAGAAGATGAATAAGGTGGGGGAGATAAGGATTTGTTTGGCCGAGTTCTTGAGAGAGCCTTAACGAGAGTATTCCTCAACTTTTCAGCTTCTTCTCTTTTGCTTATTGAAGGATTGTCACTATACTCTTGGTCTAAGTCAGAGATCATCTCACTGGATTCCTCACTCGAGGGACAGTAAGTTTGATCCATAATTTCATCTTCAGTATCATATTGTTGATCCAGGAGATGGTTGATGTTATCCGTTGAGAGTTCTTCCACTGGAGCAGAGTCTTTTACTCCCTTATTCTCTAACCTTTCTATTGTATTAATGAGCAGTTTTCTTTCATTGGCCCAGGCTAATTCACATCTCTTCATCTGATTGAGTTTGTTCTTCATTTTTTCGATGTTCTCTTGTGCTTCAGCAAACGACTTCCGTAGTAGAGATATGTCTCCCATAGTTTTCAGCCGAGCACTAGTTCTCTTCTTCAACAACTCTGCATCTTTCTTTAGGATGGATTTCTTTAAGTTTTCATTTTCGATTTCAAGATCGTTTATCTCTAACTTCATTCGCTTTATCGCTGCTTCCATCACTTCAGTGTACCTGCTCTCTTCAGAGTTGCGAGGAGTTGTAAGAGGGATATCATTATTGTTTTTCTTCTCGATCGATAGTCTCGCTGTTTCTTTCTTCGAATACCTTTGTCTAACTTGTTGTTCTTGTATCTTCATCAAATGCTCAAAGTGAACTCTCTGTTTCTCATGAGAATCGATGTACTTCCTCTCTTTAATTAATGACTCTTCTTCTAAACTTTTTATCTTTCTTTGCAGTTCTTCCTTTTCTGCCCGTAGTTTTTCTATTTCCTCGTCTTTTGCTTGGACTTGATCCTTCTTGTTGTTTTTTGGTATTCCTCTATGTGGTGTTGTTCGAATCGCCTCGATGGAGTCTGTTTCATCCTTATTCTTAAGATCTCTCTTTTGTTCTGATCGCTCTATGAGTCTTTTCGATCGTCTTGGTGTGAATGTGTTATCACCTCTCACTTCATAAACTTGAAATGCATCTTCAAAATCATCCTGAATCTTAAGAGTGGCATTCAATGGAATAGGGAACACAAAATCTTCTGATTCTGTAAGACTCTCTCCATGTAACACTGGTCTTTCTGAATCGTAGAGAATGCCTTGGGTCCGAAAATTCTGAGAAGGAACCAAAACTGGGTTCTGAATAAGTTCTAAGTACTTATTCTGGACCTTTAGTACTTGTTTGTTCTTCTCTTGCTCAAATTTCATTCGGTGATATCTCTGATGTGCTGTCTCAATTAGTTCCTTGTTGGGTAGATCTTTGGTTTCGAGATGACCAAAGATCTCTGGACAACTTCTTTTCAACCTATGGGATAAGTTCAACATTCCCTTGGCAGTTTGATAGTTCTCCATGTTCGGAGAGAGACAACATAACACAATAGCTTCTTTTCGGCCTATCAAATAATCTCTGAGCAACATTGACAATTTGGACTTATGAAATTGAACTATAGCTGAAGTTCTACTCTCCAATGCTGACAAACAAGAGTTTAGTACTTCGAACCACTTGGATACTTGAAGTATATCCTTGGATTTCACTCCCGAAGAGGGTTGATTCATTTGGGTTGCGAAAATACTACCGAGAGATACAAAGTTCAGAGTTCCTTGTTGTCCTGTTTGGGAATTTTCCACGGATAATGATACAATGAGATGAGATCGTTTCTGATTCATTCTTAAACTAATTTTGTTGTTAGTGGCCTTTAGGAACTTTTGATTTCTCAAAATGAATTACCTTGACTCTCGGAACATCTGCATCCCGCTTTGAACATTATGAACGACTTTCCAGTTTAGCCCTTCAGGAACTATCCCATAAATTGGATCATCTCTCAATCGAATTTGATACTTACTCCCTTTTTCAGGCAGAGAATCTACAATTACATCCCTCTCGATTGTACAACAGGAAAAACGCAACCGATACTGATGTTTGTTTGATTCAGAATCTATATGAGTAGACACATGGTCAGACAACTTGAACTATTTCATTTGAACCAAGTGGGTATCATTCAATACATACTAATAGAAGATAGGATCATATCTAAGGATCGAAAATACAATCCAGGGTATTCAGAAGTTCCTTCTAGACTATATCTTCTGCCTCCATGAGGGCATCCCAACAAAAGAACACTAGAATCGGTTCCTCTGACGGCCATTTGAACATATTTTGAAACTTCCTTTTCAAAAAAGTCATACTGACTGCAATTCTGATCATATATCATATCCACTCTGCTCTCCAGCCCACAGTGCCTCACATTGCTCTCGTACAACTTAAAGTTCTCCAAATCTGTTGCCTCATAAAAGTACCTCGGTGTGGATGAGGGCAAAATAGAAGGATGAAAACTCACATTCGGGCATATTCGAACTACAGCTCTCACCATGATGATCAAGACTTTCTGAGAGTTTCTTGTCAGTCGGTTGTTCGTAGAAACGCAAATGGCGCCAAAACCCTCTTTCGAGAAAATGCTTGTTTCCATTTTTCGTGTGAACTTTCACACGACAAACAATCAAACAATCAAATCATCATCCAACAACAACACTCTCTCATCATGTCATCATCCAGTGGCTTCTCTGTCAATCAACTACTCTCCAAATTTTCTCAATTCAAATCCTCTGCCAAAACCATTCAACAATCAAAGCAATTGTTCATGAGACATCAGTTCAAGAGCTCCTTTAGTGCTCCACCGACATTGCACAACCATGGACTCAATCACACATTTGTAGCTCTCTGTGGAAGAAGTAACGTAGGAAAAAGTTCTCTGATGAATGCCCTATTCAACAACAAAAAGTCTGTCAAAACAAGCAAGACACCTGGTCGCACTCAATTATTAAACTTTTTCACTGTGGGCAACAAGAAGAAGAATGATGGTAGCAGTGGTGATCATGATGGTGGTGCACTGAACAGCAATAGTGGTGCAACTTCTTCTTCTGATCATGGTTCTGTGCACAGTGATGCATCTGCACTGTTCTACATGGTGGACATGCCTGGATATGGCTATGCAAAAGCACCCATCTCTGTTGTGCGTGGATGGCAACAAGTCAATCAACAATTCTTGAAAGAACAAACACCGAGTATGGTCTATTGGTTGTTGGACAGCAGAAGAGATCAACCAAAGGAAGCAGATATCAAGTTTGGAAAGTTCCTCGTAGCGAATCGCATACCATTCTCTATCGTGTACACAAAAGTGGACAAACCAAGAGAGAGCATGCAAGCTTTACAGGTATCTGTACAAAAATTGGTGCGTAGCGAATTGAGAAAGTTGGCACAGAGGTCGCAGATTGTTGAGAAATCGTACTTGAACAACTTGGAGATTTTGGAAACGTCGTCACGGAAGAAGAGTGGCATTGATGAAATGCGGTTCCACATCTTGGCAACGATTGGCATTGCAAAAGTAGCGAATGAAAATGGTCAATGGGTCATTAAGAGAACGAAACCTGTGTCACCACTACCAGAGGCACCTAAGCAAACGATAGTAGAAGAGGAAACACCGAAATCTGAGAGAAATGGAAGTGAGACCATTGTTGTGGATTCGGTAAGCGATCAACCAGAAGATGATGTGGACTCAAAGAAGGAGAAAGTTGCAACACCAACGATGATGCCGCGTACACAAAAGAAGAAGAAGAGCAAAGCAAAGCTCAGAATTGGGGAGTTGATCAAGAAGTCAAAGACTGCGAACAAGGACATTCAACGAACTCGCTTTTTGGACGATAAAGTCAATAGAACCAAGACTCAGTACAATAGCTATCAGAGGATACACAAGTACCAAGCCACAAAGCACAAGCATGGTAAACCATCAAAACCATTTTAATTTATCTTCATGGTCCGATAAACTGGATAACCCTTGGTTCTCATTGGGAAATATCCACCTTTAGAGTACACAAACAACATGTTATCATAATAGTATGAAAACATATTTCCTGATTGTCCTCCGGGAATGACGAATTGATCTTCGTTTTCATCGAAATTAATTAGGTGACGATATGATGCTCCGTGAGTCACACTCAAGTCATTTGACTTTGGAGGGGCAACAGCCACTGTTCCTGTACCACCTGGCACATAAATCCAACGGTTGGCAATACACTTAATTGGAGACTTACCGAGTATTGCATGATTAGCTGTTATCGCATGAACGTCCTTGCCCCATTCTTTAACGCCATTAGTCTGTGATACGGAATTGACTGCAGTTTTAAACACTGTACTCACATCTTGCAGGAGGGAGATATCAGTAACATTCTTCAAAGTTTTCACCAACAAGTCATTATCGTAGTATCTCCGACCCAATTCTTTGACGAACAAATTTGGTGAATGATAAACAAATGCCTCGAACACACTTGCTTGTGTTGAGCCAACTGATTCAATACCGTCCCATTTCTCCAGTTTGTTTCTCCATTGCTCATACTCTCCAGAAACATGACCATTTAGTTTGGAAAAAACATCCCGTATATCATTAAACAGCAATGATTTGACATCCAGCTGAATTGTCTTCATATCTTCTACTGTGATTGGTTGGGTGGAATTGACAAACTCTTCCATCATTTCCACTATTCTCGCTGCTCGCTGGATCGATGAAAAATCTCGTGCAAAGTTATAGGGATAACCAGCAGGTTGGACTCTGTTATTGGCTGTAACAACATAACCCTTCGCAGGATTGTATACTTGAGGCAGTGAGTCAAACGGAATGTATCCTCTCCAATCGTATGTTCCATTGCCTGGAACTGGAAACATTCCTGAATGTCCCTGTTCTCTGATTGGTACTAAACCAGGAGTCAGGTAACCAATATTTCCACTTGCATCAGCATACACAAAATTTTGAGTTGGCGATACATAGCGAGCAAAGGAGTTTCTAAAATCAGTCCAGTTATGTCTTTCTAGTAGTGTTATCATCACTTCAGCGGTGGTATCATTTGGTTGCAGAGAGGTCCATCTCAATGACACTGGCTTCTCCTCTCCCAATTCATCGGGATATATATCATTCACAATTGGACCATAAAGTGTACTTCGCACCTTGTAAATGACATTGGAAGCACCCTTCACTTTGATTGCCTCTTCCCTTTCAACAATATTGACCATTTTTCCATTGTATTCGTACTTGCCATTCACTTCATCTACAACATACAAATCTTGTACATCTGGCATACTGTTTGTCACACTCCAGCAAATATCTTGATTCTTGCCAATAATGATATTTGGAATTGTGGGCAAAGTGGCTCCCATAGCGTCCCAATTATTCTCTTCGTGTGTTGTTTTGACATGCATCAGAATCCATATACTAGGAGAAGATATTGTCAAATGAGGATCATTCGCACAAAATCCCTTTCCATTTTCCATCAAGGATCCTGATACCACCCAGTTGTTACTTGCGAATGGATTATTATGATCATGCTTGAATATTTTAGAATAAAGGCTCTTGTATTCTCGACCAAAGTTAAACTGATCCTTCGTGGTGCTCACTCTTCGGGAGTTTGAGAATGTAGCAGGAATATAGGCACCAGAATTGTCATTGAATTGTCGTTCAAGATCCTCATCCTGTGCTGTTGTGCTCGTAATGTTCAACTCCTCCTTGGATAAGATAGTTTGTTCGATTGCTGAGGGAGCCATCAACTCCTCTACTCTCTGCAATGAGATACCATGTTTCATGGCGTAGAATCGATCCAACTCGTAGTCCAAATTCGTTGATAGATCATAACTCAACAACTTTGTCCACAATATAACATCAGCAACAATAAATGGCTCCGGCTTATATCCAAATATTCCAAACTCTGGTGCCAAACGATAGGCCGCAGCATGACTGTCGATATATGCATTAACACCATCGACAAATCTCTGAACAATTTCTATAATTTCTGCCTTATAAATCCCATTGCTCACATCCTCATCAACCAAACGAGCAAAGCCCATTGTTCGCATAAACTTATCAACTCCCAGACCAGCACTACCCACAACCTCACTCAACCTACCCCTGGCAACTCTTCGATTAAATTCCATTTGCCACAATCTCTCTTGAGCACTCACAAATCCCTGTGCAAATGAAACATCCAATTTTTTTCTTCCAATCACATGAATCAGACCAGATCTCTCTCTATGAACAGTGACTGGTGCGCTGAGTTTGGAATGCTTGATGGTAAATGTTCCACTGTATCTGGGAAGTGCTGATTGAGTGATACTGAGGTACACAATAGACAAAACAACGATAACAAGCGTCGACAGAACAGATAGTGCAATCACTGAGAGCCTTACTCCAAGGAACACTTGACTCAATAGCTTTTCTCTTGCACTCTTTGGAGTAGTAGTATAACGATCATCGTCACCATTATCATTCGGAGATGGCAGCTCTGTTTTCATTGATTGTTCCACTTCGTTTGAACGGAGAACAGTGGACAGTGAAGCCCTTGAGATTTCTGTGAGTCGATTGAATGCAATATCACGACTGGAAGCTGCCGTATCGTTACAGCATGTCAATGCACTGTACAATGACACGATAACACCAACGACAGATACAATAAATAAAATGCAAAAGACGATAAACTCGGCTCCTCCACACAGGAACAACAGGTGACTATGAGTGGAGATCATGGTTGTAAACAGAGAAAACGCAACAATAAACTGCACAATAATGAGTGCAAAGAACAGGAGTGAAACTCTTCTGTTCTGGTACCATTTGAGATTCACTGGGGACAACAGCATGACAGGAGAAGAGGAGTCCTCTTGCTGTTTCTTTTGAGTGGCGTGGTTATGTGTCATATTTCGCTCTCACGATGAAAAACAATACACAACAATGAATGCAATGTGAGTGGTGGGTGATTCAGAATGTCCAAGGAATTGTTGTTATCGTCGTGCAAGACTTCTTCTGTTCTGTGGGTGTTTTTTCACATGCGAAAGAATCAGATTGCGATTCGTCCGACATGACTTTTTCGGAAATTTACAACTACAATTTTACTACCGATAGGATAGGTTTCAGTCCGTGTCAGATGAAGGAGTACCGAGTATAGGAGAACAAGGAGATGTTTCACCCCTGGGCGAAAGAGCTCCCTCCTCGTCCTCATTGTCATCTTGGTAGGTCATGAGAGTCTCTGATTCAGTGTCACCTCCCTCAATCTTCATCAAGTACTTTTGAGCATGACTGGCCACCTGACTTCTCATCCTAGTTCTTACAAATTCTCTTGCAATTCTTGACCAATCTCTACCACAAATCTTGAATGCCTTGACGAATGCTTCGTGTTCTGCTGCTGTCCAACGACCGTGGTTGTATCTACGGTCTCTGTCGCTCCTCTGGCGACTTGGTTTCAATATTTTGTCTGATGTGAAATCTGAACAATGGGTCATGGATCTCTTTTCTCTATTGTAGTTGTCAGTCATGAAACTACGACTGTCTCTTCTTTGAGGAGAAGAGATGGATGATGAGGCCTCTATTGAACTCTGAATTTGATCATTCTCTACTTCACTTTGCTCTCCATCTCCATGCTCCACCCCTAACTCACTTGTCCTATCAAGTTTATGTTCTTTGTTGAATTCAGATAGCTGTCTGGAGTGATTTTGGTAGTGATGGATATGCTTTGGTTTGATTTGGAAAGATTTTGGACGGTCATAATAGGAACTGGATGGGTTTTCATTTGGCAGAGAACTTTCTTTCCTGAGCTCACCATAACTTGTACTTCTACTGCTATATTGGAATGATTGATCATAGCCACCCTTGAGAACGATTTCTGCACGGCTGGAGATGGGAGAGGACAGAGGGGAAGAATTACTAGGAGAGGAAGGCAACGAAGGGATCTGTATATCTGTCACCTGCTCGTTTCTTCTCTCGTTATAGATCGCCCCATGAATCAGAGGTTTGGAGTTTTCTATTCGAAATATCGCATCAACGTGTTTTGTGTCGTAAGAAACTTCAGAAATCTCTACCTGAGCACCAGAATTTCTCTCATGAGATAAGGAGTCCATTGCCGCTCCTTCTCCCCTCCAATACCATCCACTTTTGATAGATTCAGCTGCTTTATTATACCCCATGAACAAAGAATGAAATGTGCTCATTTCTGGTGGTTGAATGATGACTTGAGGCTCCATTGTAACTATAGGAGGACGAGTGGGCGTACTCTTCTCACTCGAAGTGTCTTGAGTGACTGTCATAAGGTATCTTACTCCTGTCATTGTGATGCTAATTATACTTGACTGTTTTACCTTGGACTGTTTGTGCTATGGAAAGGTTGTGGTATGGACTATCTATTGAAGAGATTTTGAGATATTAATTTGTTTGTATTACTTGAAAACCAGGAATTCCTGGAGCCAACCTAGGCCAGGTAGTTCGAGATATATTTACCGCAACACAAACAGAAACATCCATAGACATAACACGAAAGCCAAAATCGATATCCCATCTAATCATTAGGATCTGTGAGAAGGCCTGTTGAAAAACATAAATAACAATTGATGACGATATTTTAGTTATTGGGACATGAAATGAGCACGAATCACTGCAACAAAAGAGGAAGTCAACTCTGGTCACTCTGTCTCATCACATAAGTCAAGAAAGCTGAAAAGAAACATCACACACCTAAAAATGATCCCCCATCAAACAATCTCCAAACAAATAAAAACACACATTTCGGTAACATCTTTACAAAAATTTCGTTTACTTTGTTTCATTAGTTCGTTCTGTACGAGAAGAGAAACGGAGAAGGGAAGATTTGAATATTGGTATTGTTCAAGGATCGATTAGAACCACAGAGAACAGCAAGTTCTTTCAGATAACTCTTTGCACAGAATTGAACTCCTAAATATTTGTAACGGACATCATTCTCCCTGGACAAAAATTCAGTCAACTTGTTCATTGTGTCTTGTTGAAGCTGTCTTGACCTGAGATGAAATCGCATGAAGGATAGTAACAAGATGGGAAATGACATTACAATAATCAGCAACAATGCCAATGGTGATCTCCACCTCGGTATCTTGTCTGGTGACACGTTATTTACACCCATGTACGACCACAGAAGACTTAAGACGATCACTGAGAATATCAATGAGAAGAGCAAAGAGTAGTAAAAACTCCTCCGATATTGAATCATTCCTTCATTGCATGATCTGCATATCGCTGAGCAAGTACTCACGGTATACAGGTAGTGCGGTTGATCAATCGAGTATCGGGATAATACTTCGGGCAAGGTGGGATCGAATTCTTGTGTGATGGAATCAAATGGAACACTGCATATGCTCAATTGATGGACGAGAGGTTCTCTACTGCTATTATTTGCTTCCATTGTTTCTGATTCATAATTTGTGCTTCAACGATTTCGTTTTCTTGGTCCATCCAAGGATCTGGTTAAAGCCTCCCGAGATTTTTGAGCCTCAGTCCGGGTGAGGAACGCCGTGTTGAAAATAGTTCTCAAGGACTTTTTTAGGACTTTGAGGGCACAAAACTCCATTCTACCAAGATTCTTGTCGATATCGGTCGCACAACATGCTAGTATCTCGTTCACGGCAGTCATTATTCTTCACCCAGCAGCAGATCTCCTGTAGATGGATCCGTTCATGTGAAAACATCATTTCACCGTTCGTCCATCAATCCAAACACATCAAACGTCGCAGATTTACCATTGTAACTCACCGCTCGTCCATCAAACACCTGTCATCGTCGTGCAGTGACGAACAGTGGCCCTATAAAAAACCCTTAGATCTTACCTCGACGTAAAGACACACAACAAACAACCAAACAAACAACAACAACAACCCAAGTACATATATAACAACAATGAGCTGGCAAGCATACGTCGATCAAAACTTAGTCGGAACTGGACACATCACCAAGGGTGCCATCTTTGGCGTTCAAGGAGGAAAGTGGGCATGCTCTGCTGGATTCAACATTACTGATGCTGAAGCTGCTGCCATCACCCAAGGTTTCTCTGGTGTTAGTACAGGATCTTACCAAGTCGAAGGCCAAAAGTACATGCAATTGGCTGCTACTGACTCTACCATCAACGGAAAGTTGGGCAAGGGTGGATTCGTTGCTGAAAAGACCGGTATGGCTGTTGTCATTGGTATCTACCAAGAACCACAACAACCAGGTAACGCTGCTGTTGCTGTTGGTAAGTTGGCTGATTTCTTGAGAGAGAACGGTTATTAAATAAATAATAAAATGAAATATAATAATACTTGTACACACAGATACGCACATTTATTGTTTCATTCATGTTGTTGTTGTTGTTGTTGAACTTGGACAAATGAACATCTTGATGAACATGGTATTCGTCATCATGGGATCATTATTGTGGGAATGCATAACATTGATGATCAAACAATGAAATAATTGAATTGGTTCCAAAATTCCTTGTCCAAAAGTTTTGATCACTACCCACATTTTTTTCTCACACTCAACCTTGAATTGTTTTTTTCCCGCGACCAAACAAATCAACAAGAATGATGTGATTAAAAAAACATATTATCATTCAAGAAAGAACTATTGCTGAATTATTCCTTGAAGACAACATATGCACCACCTTATGATCAACCAACGAGTACTCTTTTCACTTCGGAAACTAGAAATGAGCAGCCGTCCGTCTCATGGCTCCGCACTTCAACCCATGCAGCAGCTGCTTGCTCCCAAGAACCAATTTCAAGTTTGCACCACAAGAATCGTTCACACACGAGAAGCATTGCCTTGTGCTGATGAAGAATATCGGAACGCTTTGTCTGGCAACAAGGCACTCAAATTGTTTCATTTCTATGACAATTATGAGACAAAGTACAGGCATGTGAGAAGAGTCATTTCTAGAGGTGGTAATTTCTCCAATGCCATGTATGCCATCTATCAAATGTGTTTGGATCACGGATGGCAGTTCATTTATTATACGGATGAACCGAGTAGTGACTATTGGAGGACAACTGAGCTGCATGATTCAACATTTGGCAAAGTGTTTCTTTCGTCGTGTGACAATATGATTGTAGAGATGCGAAACATTGAGCGATACGAGTCAGATGTGGTGTTGGAACAAAAGAGAGGTGATACATTGATTGTCGAGAGAGGTGGGGCCTCCATTGAAGCAAAGCAAGGGGTTGACTTGTTGGGAGAGTTTTTAACGCGAGAAATTGGATCGGAGCCAGCAAATATCTTGTTGCCGAGTGGAACAGGGACGACAAGTTTATTTCTGAGTCGATATTTGAGTGAGAATCAACCAATGACAAAATTGTGGACTGTACCATGTGTTGGAAGGACATGTTATCTCTATGATCAAATGCAGGACACTTTTCCTGACAGAGCGTGGATAGAGACCAACATTCATTGTATTGAGTCAAAATCGAAATTTAGGCGGTTTGCACAACCTCATCCACAAGTGTATCATTTTTGGAAAGAGTTTAAAGAGCTTTATGATATTGAGTTAGACTTGATTTATGCTCCAAAAACTCTGTTATCGTTTGTTGACAAACTAAAGGAGCAACCAGAGCTCGCTGAGCAGAAATGGATTTATATTCACACAGGAGGAGAAGCTGGAAATGTTTCTCAGTTACGGCGATACAGCAAACAGCAAATAAGGAACACTGCATAACAAGGTTACATTTTATTGGTCACAAGTTAGTTCTTACTATCGTCAGATTGGGTGTGTTCCTGTTCACCACGGTCGTCATAATCTGCATCCAAGTCTGAGTCAGTGCCTGCAGAGAACTCAGTTTCACCATTGTTGGAGTGATGGTTGCTCACGCTCTTATTGCTAGATGGCTTTTGCTTTTTGGATGATGATCGTTGGTTCACATCAGGACTCTTTCTTTTGGATGGTTGCTGTTGTTGCACCTTCCGTTCATCTGTTGGGGATGTTGCTGCTATTTGCTTAGGTGCTGGAGGGGTTACGATGGCAGAGCTCTTCGCGTCCTTTGGTGAGACCAATTGTCTCAGCCTTAGACGTACATCTTGAACCAACTCATCACCATAGCACTTTGTGGATGCCAAGAACTTGGCCAATCTCATCAAGTCATCAAACAACGACAGATTGAAGGAGTCGATTGGTTGCATGCATGAAACTGTTGCATCATCGTTCTCAAACTCCTTGCTTGAGAGTTGCTTTCTACGCATGATAAAACCTGTGACAATGGGGCCAACACATGTTAATCCAACAACGATTCTTCTCTTGGTCTTGGCTTGGGATCCTAGGCACTTGTACTGACAATCCAAACAGCTCTTCATTGCAATTGACAGCTCATTTTCTGCTTGGAATTGCGATCCTTTGTCACCCATTTCCTTGCAGCAAAAGAATGGTACGAATGTTTCACCCAATGATAGCTTTTGATCGATGGTTGGATTCTTTTGCATGATCTTTAGCTTGGACAGACATTGACGAATCTCTCTCGTTTTTTGAATGCCAATTGTAATCATGTTGGGAATGGTAATGGTGGTTTGCTGCTGTTGTTGCTGCTGCTGATCTGCAGTTGACGATGTTGTCGCTGCTGTGTTGGAGTGATCTTGCAATAGAGAGGATGCATTGATCGACACGTGCACTTGTCTATCTTCTTCGAATTGATCATCTAGGTCTTTGATAATAAATGGATACAATTTAGAGAAGACACCATTCTTCCATTGGTAGTCATTACGGCCAGAGTACTTGCTCACCATGTGAGGTAGTTTGAATAGAGCTGTCCAACAATCGACAAACGAGGACCAAAAATCATCAAGTACACCCTCTGGTTTATCTGACACTTCTTCACTGGTTTTGGAGTGCTTCATGTACAAGAGTACTTCATTTTGTTGATGACCAGAGATGGAGGCGATAGATTCTTTGGGTACGTGTATCTTTTGAGTGATGAATTGACGCTTCACTGTTTGAAATTCATCATCAATGAGACATTGGTTTTGCCTTGAGTAGTTTCCAATGATAATCTTGTTCTCGTATGATAAGTCATGTCGAAAATCTGTGCTGTTCGTGTACTCGCTATACAGTAAGTAACAGATGAATACAAAATTGGTCGGTGAGTGAGTGAGTGTGAATGGTTAGAGAATTGAGGACTCACTTGGTGGGAAACATACCTGAATTCATACGATTGAGTATGCTGTTGGGATGACATGATGTACTTGGTGTCTGTATGTCTCGATAATCTTTGGTTCTTTGTTTGGTTGGGTGAGAGCCAGTTCCAACAAATTCTTGATTTTTTTGTTCCACCAACCTCTGGAACCGGTCATTACAAAAATATGGCGCTAAAAAATTTACAGTTTCCTACCGAATCACAAAGAAAGAAAGCACTGTGATAATGACGATCAAGGAGCGATCTTTACTCAATGGATCTTTGAGAGTTTCTGTCAGAGCGCCACCGTCTGCAAAGAGGTTGGTAGAGCAGACGAAGGTTAGTTTATTTGTCCTCTCATCATGATATCGATTTCTCTGACTAACTCACGACTGTTCTTCATAAAGAAAATGAATTTGAGTAACACTGATTTATCAAATTTTGATATCAATGAATTGTTCGATTATGAATATCTGTATTTGAGAAATGGGGAACTGCATACATTGGAGTTGATTGTTCAATTTCCAGTTCTCAGAGTGATTGATTTGTCTTCGAACAGCATCTCATCCCTTAATTTTCTGGAGAGTATGCCTAATTTGAAGCATGTTTTTGTGAACAGCAGCAAGCTGGAATCATTCGAGAGTATTCCTCTCTTGTTGAACTTGGAATCTCTTAATTTAAGCTCTAATCAAATATCGTCGTTTACGGGATTGACTCCCCTCCCTAAATTACGGGTTCTTAATCTCAATTCAAATATGTTGCACGATTACAAAGATTTTCCTCACCTTCCCCAGTTGGAAGTGCTCAATCTCATAGATAACAGCATCTCAGAGATGAAAGAGTTCAAGGAGATCTCGTATGGTTTAAATTTGAAACTTGAGAAGGTGAACGGCCAGGGTAAGTTACAAATTTGTTATTGTGACGTTGTTAGGCTGAGTTCTTACATGAAACATTTAGACTTGACTGAATCTGAGAAATGCAAGGGATTTAAGTACAGAACCTCAGTTGCAATCAGTGCAAGAGAAGGTCTGTATATCTCGAAAGACGAAGAAGATTATGATGTTAGACAGAGAGCAGATGAACACTTCAAACTCATCCAAAGAAAAAAAACACAACAAACACCGCTGCATCTTGCTCGACTCTCACTCATTGGAGAAGCAAAAGAGAATGAGAAATGTAGGGTCATTCCTGTTTTTCAATTGGAGGGGGATGTGGAAGTCCACTCACCTCCTAATTTGATTGTCCATTCTTTCACAATTACAAGTGAGTCAGATCAAGTCACTTTGCAGATAGATAATGTATGTTTTCGTGTTTTCATTGTTTGAGTTTGTCTCCTTCTAACTGACAATTCCAGTGTTTACCGATTAAAATGAAACGAGGCGAGGGAAATGAGTACTCCATCAAAGTGCTCATTCCTGCAGGCGAATATGACGTCCAATTTTTGTGTGCTGAGGACATCTTGCACAAGGATACAGTTTCTATTTCTACGACTCAACAAACCTCTGAAGCAACAAGATGTCTCTATACGAGAATTCGCTGGTTTAGATCATTGAATGGTACCTCGTACTCTGAGATCGAGAATTCCAATAGTCTAGAGTATATTCCAACCATTGAAGATTTTGGTTCTTCACTCAAGGTTGAATTCTCTTGTTACAATGATAGTGGTCTTGAAGATGAGCTCTTTGCTGTGTACGACTTTTCTGAAGATAAAGTGCAATACGGAGATCCAAAATGCGAATCAATTTGTATTGAAGGAATTGCCACTGAGGGAGAGGTGCTAAATGTGAGAGCTTTTTACTCTGGTGGAAAACAAGGTGATTGTGTTCTGAAGTGGTACGGGCCAAAGGGTAGGATAGTAGAAGGTCCCACATATGATCTCACTATAGATGACATTGGCCACCGAATAGCAGTGGAATTCACTCCAATCAGAAAGGATGGTGTAGCTGGAGCTCCTACACGAGTTGAATCTGAAATCGTAAGGGCTGCATCTCCAGAGATTGAGAATTTAATCATTGTCGGTGATACTTTCCAAGGATGTACCATTGAGATTGATTATGACTATTATGGAGGAGTCGAAGGTAAGACCGATATTTCTTGGTTTAGAAGCATTTTAGGGACAAATGAGTTTGAAGAAATCGTGGGTGAACATGAGAAACAATTGCAACTATCCTTGGATGATGTTGGTCGACGATTGAAGGTGCAAATAGTACCAGTGGACTCCGATGGAACAAGAGGAATTCTTGGAACAAAGGTTACTGAGATTGTACGCCCAGTAGCCCCACATCTCAATTCATTAAGTCTTAATGAACAATCTCTTGTCCAAGGTGACACTCTAAGTTTGAATAGTGAATATTTTGGTGGTTTCGAGGGAAACAGTACTATTGAATGGTTTAGAATTAGTCCTGAGGGAGAGAGCATTACTTTGCCTTGCCATGATAGCACCTACACTCTCACATTAGAAGATGTTGGAAGCTATGTTCAAGCTACGAAGACTCCCGTTCGAAGTGATGGAGTTGTTGGAAGGTCCCTCTCGGTAAGAACCAGTACAGCTGTGCAAGCATCAGTCCCTCGAATTACTACTCTTGCTATCTCGGGAGAATTTGTTCAAGATGGAGAAGTCAAATTGAATTATTCATATATAGGTGGGGTTGAGGGAGCTAGTATTATTCAATGGTACAGATTGGAGGAGAAGGAGGTCGAACTAGAAGATCAAGAAGGAAAAATGGAATACTCGATCTCGATGAAGGACTTAGGCAAAATGCTTAAGGTGAAGTTGACTCCTGTAAGAGACGATGGTGTCCAAGGGGAGCCTTCAGAAATTGTAACTGAAGTTGTGAAGGCATCTGATCCTCTCATGACGAAGGTGCAAATACATGCAATGAAAGTAAGAGAACATGAGACTGTGTATGGATCGGCAGAGTTCTATGGAGGGATTGAGGTTTCTAGAGAACACAAATGGATTCGCCTCACAGAGAGTGCTGAAGTAGAGATTGAAGGAGCTACTCAAGATATATACACTATCCAAACAGAGGATATCAATACTCGCCTTATTTATGCTGTTAAAGGTGTGCGATCTGACAGTGAGAGCCAATGGGCGTTCAGTTCTCCTTCAGAAGTTGTCATTTCAAGAGGTCCTGAGGTCTCAGAATTTTCTATTACTGGAGATTTTACTCAAGATGGAACAGTTGAGGCTTATGTTGAAGGAAAATATTTGTCTGGAGAGAAAAGGTTCAGATGGGTAAGAGTGGATCAAAGTGAGATCGAAATGCCACTTTGTGAAGGCCTGACATACCAAATCATTGACGAAGATATCGGTTGTAGATTAAGATGTTATTTTATACCTTCTCGCGATGAGTATGGTGTCGTTGGAGAAGAAATGTGTACAACATCAACAGTGATTGGTGCGAGCGAACCTACAGCCCGTAATTGCGTTTTATCTGGAGGAAACGAAGAGGCGAAGGAGCTTACTGCATCTTATGAGTATCATGGCGGAGTCGAAGGTATCAGTGTTCTACAATGGTACAGAGTGCGAGACGATAATTCTACACTTATTCCAGGGAATAGTGGTTTGAGAGTATATTCCTTAACTGCTGATGATATTGGTGCTTACATCAAATTTGAATGCACACCAGTCAGAGATGATGGAGTCATAGGAGAAGCAATATCAACAATCACATCAGAAGCAGTTGTACCTGGCTTTCCTATTATCAACAATCTGTTTGTTGAAGGAGAGGCAGTCGAAGATTGCAAATTAGTTGCTAGGTGCGAATACTTTGGTGGACGAGAAGGAGCCTCAATGAAAAGATGGAAACGATTAGATGCTCTGTCCAATCCAACTATTGCAATCGAAACCAATGAATATACAGTCACGAAGCAAGATATTGGCTTTTCAATTTCATTTGAGTACACCCCAATCAGATGTGACAACGTCAAAGGTAAGGTCGTAAAGTACGACACAGAAGTAGTCCAGGCCAAACCACCAACGGTTACCAACGTTAAAATTAGTGGCAGTGGTCAAATGTCGACTGAACTCTCTGTTTCGGGATCTTACTATGGTGGAGTTGAAGGACAATCAGAATATGTTTGGTTAGCCTCGGATAAGAGAGACGGAACTTATTCCCCTATCAGTGGAGGAAATAAGAACAAGTTTCAAATCTGCAACGAACATGTAGGTTTACATGTTAAGGTGCAGTATATCCCAGTTAGAAGTGATGGTGTGAGAGGAGTGGCTGTGGAATCATCTTCCGCTGTCAGGGTAACCCTCGACCAAGAGTTTCTAGAAATGTTGACTCACGCACTGACAAGAGGAGAATTATCTGTTTCTGGTCTACAGGATACAAATAAGAACTCTGTTACTGTCGAATTCTCTCACCAAAGAACCACCTTGAAGGGAGCCGATAGGAAGGTTATTGTCCAATCCAGATTCATTGACCCTCTCCAAAAGTTCTTCTGTCCAATGACTCAAGATACTACAAACGATACCAGTATTACATTTACTTGTAAGAAGGGTACCTGGGTTCTCAATGCTGATAGTTCGCCCCAAAGAGACAGAATCATGCTCGCATATCGATTCTTTTTGGGTTTAGCCAAGGAAGATCTGTGCAGAGATATTTTCGGATCTGCCATTGTGTCTGCATGGAAGAAGAAGAAGAGTAACTTGCAAAACGAAGTAAAGGAGTTGGTCAATGTGCCATATCCTTCAGACATTCCGAATTCAGCCACGACCCACGAGTTACAAAAAGCTGCAAAGCTGATGATATTTTTCAGAAATTGAATGGGAGCCAACCACCAAGACCACAAAACAAGAAACATGAAATAAAAAAGGATGCAAGCATCATCGCGCAACAACTCTTCTGCTCACGTATGGCATCAAATGCTGTTTGGTATGATGCAAGGAGCGTATGGTGAGCCAAATCCTCTCATTGCATTGAAGGAATCACCTCTGTCGAATCATGTGATTGGTAGACGTAGATATCTACCAACAAACAGAACAGAAACACCATATGAACCAACGCTCATGACCAATTTGCAAACAGGACAGTTGCACTATGCCTACGATTCAGAGCATTTACTGTCCAGACACTATTCAGATGTGAAGGAAATGAACGTTTATCCGAATGTGTTGATCAACAATACAAGCAGAAAACAGACAAATGGAGAGTTGAGTGCTCCATCCGTAACTGAGCTAGTGCACTATGATGTAATAGAGCAATATCCAATTCGGAAACAGTCAAAACCATCCATGAATGATCAAACTTTGTTGCTCGATCTGATTGAATCATTTGCTGAAGTGATGTATGACATTAGAGCTCTGCAATCCAATGTCTATTCAAGTATTGTGGAATTACCAATGCTTGTGGAGAGTGTTCAGCGCTTTTATCAGAATACAATTCAGCTCTATCAACGAACAAAGCTAGGTGCTCGCTCTTATAAGGTTTTAGAAAACAAAGATGACGAGATGCTAAGAAAACGACAGGACGAAAAGGAACCTCTCGCGCTTCACATGAAGAAATCTGCCCGAAAACGACTAATGAGAAGAGTTGCGAAAATTTTGTGGTCTGACGATACTATTCGTGAAAGGCTGCTAAGTGCACACGAGCGAATACAAATGGAAAGATTCGAAGAAGAACAGAGAAAACAACAGAATCAGATCTATACTCTGTATAATCAAATTGTGCAGTTACGAGAGCGAAAGACGGTTATTGATATATATTTACCATTATCAACCGCAGCTGCAACGAGTTCTGTTCAGAATGATGGAGAAACGGTGGAAAAAGATCCTTGGATAAATGTTATCCCATTGAGGAATGCATCTACCATTAATTATCCATTTACGTCATTCGAGCTTGAAAAACATTTGCGTTTTTTATACAAGTATAATACCATTGAGAAGATTGAGAATGATTTAATCAATCATACATTACGAGGGAAACAATGGAACACATACCAACGATTGTTAGAAAATCAATTACTGCTACTCATTTATCGACGCACAAAACAAAATGTTCTACACATTCCGATGGAAGATAGCGCAAGAATGAAACGTATTTTACTCGAAAGTCGAATTTCAATCAGAGAGAAGAGTGTTGTTCTATGCGTTATTCGTTTGTTTTCAGATAAAAACGAATCAGATCATATTCGTAGCTCTCTGAAGAGAATGCTATTCGTGTATCTATTCCAAGATGTCATACGGGGTTTGATTGAACATTTATCTCAGAGAAATCCATTCCTAATTCCAAATAATAGCTCTCTGAAGGAGCTGTTGGTACGCAGAGGAAAGGACCAAAAGTATCGCATAAAATTATGGAAAGCAGTGTTGCCAGGTTTGTTTTGAAGACATTACATGACGACACACTTACAACCATGAATAGAGCGATCTTGCAGGTTGTCCTTGAGGTCTATTGTATACTTCTTTCCTTGCAAAAGATTAACATTTTTGAAGTCATCTGAAGATTTTCTCGTTACGTAGACATTGCAGAAGTCATCTGTGTCATTCACGTTGTGTTTTTGTGCGGGATTCGAGATAGGATTTGTGACAACTCGAGTAGTGTCTCTTCTGGCGCTAGGATTACTTGAGATTGCACCCTCTTCTAGTATTGATTGCATTTCGCGTGTAGGAGGACTGTGTGGCTGTTCTTTCATCATCCAATCCCACTCATCATATGAGTAGTTATTCTCTTCTATAATCTCGCGCAATAAATTCTTCAAATAATCGTAATCTGGTTCGTCCGAATATCCAAGATTATGAAGATAATCCATGAATGAAACAAACTGTCGAGGAAGATCGGATACCAGTTCTGCATTAGTTAGTTTTTCTTTCAGCTGGCCAATGGTTTCCTTCTCCTTAATTTTTCTCCATGGTAATGAACCAGCACAGAACTCGACCAATACATAGAAAACCGACCATATATCATCTCTCCTTCCTAGTTCTTTCATTTTGTGAGAGTTGAGGGATGCGTACCTTGCCGTTCCTCGAAATCCAGCTGTCTTTCTTGGCGGCCGTAGCTCCCCATTCGGCAGTCTGAATTTTCTTGCCAAACCAAAATCAATAAGATAAGCCCTATCGTTCTTCTCCTCTCGCCCCATTACGAAATTAGACTGAAAAAGATAGAGGTTAATCTCTATTCGTGGCGTTGATAAGCTTACTTGATACTTACGGGTTTGACATCTCTATGGATGTAACCTAGTTTATGAACTCCCTGAAGAGCTTCAATCATCTGAATTCCTAAACGAAGAGATGTTGACAGTGAAAAATTTTGCTGAGCCAACGATCGACGTCTTGAGTCAGTACTAACAAGAAGTACAGGAAATTCAGTCAAATGTTCAACTTACATTGGGACATTTCTTCTTCAATTCTGCCAAGTTTTCACCTAACTGCTCCATCACTAAGAAGTTATAGTCATCTTGTCTTCCGCTGTGAACATATCGTACAACAAAGGGACATGGTTGTAGTTTCTTCAGGGCTATCACCTCCAATTTCAAAACCATCTTCTTATTATCTAATCTTTCCACCTTGATAGCTACAATAGCATTGGTGTAGATATCAACAGCAGAGTACGTCTCACCGAAAGCTCCCTGTCCTATTTTCGAGGTGATTCTCCACTTTGACTTTATTATCGTCGAATGATCGAGCTTGTTATTCGACTGTCGTTGCTGTCTCTGCATAGAAGAACTCGTACTATTCATGTTGAGTAGTTGTTATACTTGGGAAAGGAATGAAAATCGGAGATAACCATGTCGGAGAACTAGAGTCGTAGAAGTCAAGCACTGGTCATCCTGCTACAATTCCAAGACGAAGAGTCCGAGCAAGGGAGATACATTTTTATTTTTTTACAATTACAAAATGTGTTTTGGTGAGCTTCACACACAAGTGGCGAATCACACTCCACATACACATTTCAACAAGGGACATACACCAATAAAAATCTAATCCAATTCCAAGAATACAGTCCTGTCAGCCAATCCTTGCAGTGTTTGAATTCCAGATGATCTCTGTTGTTGAACTTGTTGAGCAGTGATAAATTCCTTGTTTGGAGTAAAGAACTTGGTATTGGCATCAAAAGCCCATTGCAAAGGTGCCACATCTATCAATACCAACAACATTGATGCGTAATAACAGCAACAGCAACAACAACAAGAATGATCATCACAAAAACAACAACAACACATTCAAAAAAGTCATTCACAAACACATAAACACCATGGTTAGCAAAACAATCATCAGTTGAGCAAACAACAAGAGAGATTGACGCGTCGTCTACATACATGCAGATGCATCTTGTTCGCTCAACCCGAGGAACAAGCTGACATCACTTGCACTGATGCTAGTGTATGCCTTTGTCAACAAGGTGGCAGTTCTTTCACGGAAAGCCTGTGTCAATCGGTTCACCAATGGCAACAATGCAGCGTCCCACTGTGTTTCACTCACTGCACTATACGTCTTTGAGTACTCTCTCTGCCACATGTGCTTTCCAATGGTCCAAACAACACCGATAATAGGATTGTTTCTCTTGACATCTGCTGGAATTCTCTTCCACAAGAAACGAGCATTGTTCAAATCATTTTCAATCATGTATGCCAACAGGAATGAACAATAGAAGAAGGGAGATGGTCTAGCAAATGGCTCAGACATGACCTATACATGTGTGTGTATTGAATAGGACACCAGTGTTAGAATCACAATGGGGATTTTTTTCATTTTCAAAAAACAATCAAAACGATGAAAAAAAAGCGAATATTGACTGACGTACATCGAGCTCAGCCTTCTCACATTCATAGCTCAATAAATTCCATTTTCCAGATTGGACAACCTTGTTGACACGCGCGTCTGCTGATGTTGATTTGTCTGCCATGATGTCGATGGTGCTTTGTTGTTCGTTGTTGTTTTGCTTTTTTTTTGCTTGTTTTTTTGGTGCAAAGATCTCCTCGAACTTTTCTTCATGTTCCATTCATGAATATCCCGAAGTCGGGAATACGCAACCGGAGAAAACGAACACACAAACACAAAATGTCAATAAACAGCGACCGGCTGAGTGCCAAGTATTCGTTTGTGAGAAAGAAGACTGTGACATCGCCGAATCCATCTGATACACGCAATCATGGTACATTGTTGCATTTTTTATTTTGTTGATTCAAATTGCCATTTTGCACACAGCAGAACGAAATACTCATAACCAATCATTATCGATTTTCTTTCTCTTGACCATATGGTTATTGATTGGAATTATTGTTATCATGGTCAATGTGCGATTGATATTATGAACATTTATGGATACCAGAAATGAGTGGTAAGCTTCAAAAGATGGGTGTTGTAAATAAGAGGTTCAAGGAAAGGTGGTTCGTGCTCAGTGGTAACAAATTGTTCTATTACAAGTCAAAAGACGCGAATGCAGCCATTCATTTCATACCACTGGACGAAGCATTCATTCGTGTCTCTTCAGAGTACTATCCTGCGTCACCTTGTTTCGAGATTGTGACAGGATCGAGAATCTTTCAATTGGTGGCACCTAATTTTCCCACAATGAACGATTGGATACAGTCAGCCCAGAAACACTCGAACATTTATAATGACAATCGGGTGATTGCACTCGTAGAACAGGACATTATTCAACAAGAGAGGGAAATGGCCAGAGTGAGAATGTTGTCAGAAGAGGCACTTCCGAGGAGGGATCGAATGCCATCTGATGCAACCGATGAAGATGTAAATTGTGATTCAGCGATTGATAGCGATGAACCGTGGACAATGATTGAATATAGCAACAATGACGGCGAATTGTAACTTGTATTATATAAATGTATTTTTGTGTAAGTCGTACCGATAGAGCGAATGAAAGGAATGCAGTGGAATGTTATTGAGTGTTGTTTGCTTGTTGTACAGTTTGCTTTTTCCTGGTGGCTTGCTCTCTCTTTCTTCTCGCAGCGTCGATTTCTGCCTGTTTGCGCCTGGGTGAAGTTTCAGATTGAGTCGACGTAGATGCAGGTGAACCCCATATCCAACCCTTGAACGAGTCGAGAACAGACTCTGGTGCTGCTTGAGCTTGTGTCGGTTGTTGCGGTTTTGTAGGAACTACAGCCGGTTGTGCAGTGACTTTTGTTTGTTGTACAGGCTCTGAAAAGGAGGCAATTAGACTTGACAACATCTCGGATGCTGTGACCAAGGATGCAGGCATCGATGAAAACAAGCTCTCGTTGGCGTTGTCATCATCATCGTTGATTTGATCCAACTCATCGATATTGTAGAAATTTTGAAGAATTGTCACATCGACTTCAACACCCTTCTCCTTTAACATATCGAGTAGAATTGTTCTCTCTTGAGTCCATCTCTGCTTTGCTAAATTTAATCGTTCATCTCTAATGTGCAGTTTCTTAGTGAGAGAAGCATTGCTACTCTCCAATTGAGTCAAATATTGCTTCAATCGTTGTCTTTGTTTTTGTCGCTCTAATACGCGCTGTTGCTTAGCGTCCAGTACTGCTGGTTCACTCGGAGTTGTGGTAGTAGTCGATGCATCTTCACTCTGTTCAGACACATTGCTATCAGAGAGAGTTGGTGATGCATTGATCAACGGTTTGCTTCTCTCTGTAGGAGAGCTCTTCTTTGGTGGTTTGGTGGGAGCTACGTTTGGCACCAGAAACTTGTTAATTTTTTCATTCAATTCACTCTCTTCTCTCTTCTCAACACTGTCGCTATTAGAATCAGCATCAGATGCATCCGATTGTACAATGGTATGACTCCAAAACTGCAAAATCACTTCCTGATTCTGCTGCTTTGAAAAATTAATGTCTTCCCTTTCGGCTTCATTCAACAATGTATCCAAATCGACTTCATCCTCTGATTTGATTGAAGATGGATGATGTTGGCTCTCCTTTTTTGTTGTTTCCACTTGTTTTTCATTCTTGATCTCCGTATTTATTGCTTCTTCTTTTGTTTTGTTATTCTTCTGATCCGATTGTTGTTGTCGTTGTTGTTGTTTCTGATTGGTTGATTGATCAGGGACAACCAATGGTTGATTGTGCTTTTCTGCGACAGAATTTGAAATGGATGATGATTCTGTTGTTTTGATTGGAGTAGGAGTCGCAGTATCCTTCTTTTCATTCTTCTCGATATGACCATTGACGACAATTGAAACATTGTCCAATGTTTTTTCTGCGACTGATGATGATGATGGTGGTAGTGTTGTTGTTGTTGTTGTTGTTGGTGGAGGGACAGTGGACGGTTTCACAAGCTCTTCTTCTTGCTCATTATCCTCTCGTTCTTCATCACTCTCGAGACGTTCATTCAAAAAATCATCAAAATCATCCATCATGTGTTGTTTTTCAGTTGTGTTCTTTGATGCTCTATTTTTGTTAGTAATACCGCGTTCGAAATACTCCACCTTGGAACGGAGTAATAGCAAGAAAGAAGAAGAAAAAGTGATAACACAGCAAAGAAGAGAGATGAGCAACATTTTCAAGAGGACCGAAAAACTATCTCAATCGATTGCTCTGATTAATGAATTGGAGCTGAAGCAATTGTATCATTTACTACAACTCATTGTTACATCGTCTTTGCTCACCACTGGCTCATCCCCTGAAATCAGTGCACAAGAAACTGAATTTTTGTCATCGTTTGGTGAGAATGTGACGAGTGGTGTGAAATATATTTTGGAAAAGGCACTTTATTCGACGTTAAATCCAGAGAAATTGAACCACGGGCTGATCGAAATGGGTGTATGTTGTTTTTTGGGCGCTGCATGCGTTTTTTTGGCGCCAAATCGTTTATGTTCTACAGCGCTGAATTGTATTTTGGATCAGCTTATCTAACGAGAATATTATTTTTGTTGCTTGAAACATCTATAGATGACTGAAAATGTAGCCAATATATTCAAAACTGTTTGGGAACAGGAGGGCAGAGACATGGTCAAGAGAGCAAAGGATCGTGATATGGCACCTCAAGTTCTCACAAGCTTTTCTCATCGTTTACAGGTAAGAAGAAGAAAAAACTAACACAAATCTTTTCACAATTGAAACCAGTCTCTAACTTTATCTTTCTTGATTGTGATGTTAATTAGTTGCACATGAGTGAACAGAATCTGTCAAAGCTCAAAGCACCAAACTGTCTCTTCCAATTCAACCTGAAGAATGATTCATTTTATTCAGATGCCCAGGATGAATCACTCGTGGTTGAATTCTCTCAAGATGAACTGTACTATTTCTTCCAAAACTTGGAAACCATACAAGCACAGCTGGATCAATTGCAGTAATTTAGATCAAGGAAAAACAGTAAATATTTACGACATCAGTGTCAAAGCATTCCTCATGAAGTTCTTGTTCTGCTTCTTGGTCTCACGAACAAATGCAAAAATTCACAATTCCCAACTTGAAGTTCGTCTGATAGAGTTCATCACTCATGTGAATAAATCGATAGCAGCGACCAATCAATCCCAACAACAATCAGACAAACAAACCACTCAATCATTGAATCAAATATATCACAACACGATAAAGAATGTTAACGCCTCAAAAGTACCCAAAAACACCCCACTTACCATTCAGTCCCGAAGTCAAAGACGACGACATCTCACTCAACGAGCACCACTGTTCTCAGTTTGTGAATCAAGAAGTCATCATCACAGAAAAGGTGGATGGAGGCAATTGTCAATTGTTTCAAGGAAAAGTCTACGCGAGAACAACGAGCAAAGAAGCCACTCACAAGAGTTTTTCTGCCATAAAGCAACTGTACAGTCAATTTAGTTACATGGTGCCGGATGAGATTGCCATCTTTGGAGAGAACATGTTTGGTATTCATTCGATCGAGTATGACGCACTAGAGAGCTTCTTTTACATGTTTGGTGTCATGGATTATTCAAACAACAACAATGGTGAAGCATCATCGGACAGCACTGAGGATGGAAGATGGTGGAGTTGGGAACAAGTTGAAGAGTATGCTGACCAGATTGGTGTTCCTACTGTTCCCGTTCTGTTTAAGGGAACATTTTCCTCGGTTCAACAAATCAAGGACTGGATGGAGAAGGAAATGAGAAAGAGGAGTAGTGCAGTGGGAGGTAGAGATGGAGCAGAGGGGTTTGTGATACGAACAGTTCATGGCTTCGCAAACAAGGACTTTGAACGTTGTGTTGCAAAATTTGTTCGCAAGGGTCACATTCAAACCGATGAAGACTGGTCTCGGACGTGGAAATCAGCCAAGCTAGTGAAGAAGTAACATAGGATCTAACGGTTCATAAAACAACCATTTATTTGTCATTTTAAGCAATACTAGTCGTTGCCTTCTTCTCTTCCAATTTTTGTCGAAGAGAGACATCTTCGTGGGCGGCTTCTGGGTCCTCTCCCTTCAATGCTTTAACCTTCCTTCTTTGGTGGTAGTCAACGATTGACCAATAGAGGTTCATTGCCAAGACGAATCCTTGAATAGAGATCACTTCGAGTCTCATACCCACAAAGTAAAGAGTCTCCAAAATGTAGTGTGCAATTACGATGATGTTGCAAAGAGCACTGAAGGCCAACATGGAATTCTTACCATGTTCCTCATCCTTCAACAATGGCATCATATTAACGAAGAACATGATGAGACAGAATACTCCATTGGTTCTTTGTAAATGTTCTTGCTTTCCCTCCTTGAACCCGTAAAACTTGCTCACATTCACTCTCTCTTCTCCATAGATTGTTCCAAAGTACAATAGGACAAAGTTGAAGAGAAACAGGAGACCTGTGACAAATACAGTAGTCTTGTAGTATGACTTGCCTCTCTGCAATTTCTTTGCGACAAAGGCTTGTGGGTCGCTAGCTACACTCGTTTCGGGCACCTCGACTTCTTCTCTTCGAATAATGGGTTTTTGGGCGGTAATGGTACTCCTTGGTTTCTTGATCATTGTTTTCGCTATGTTGTGTTGTTGTTTATGGTATGACATTCAATTATTGTTTATAAAAGGGATTGGAGGTCAACTCGTGCAATGAGAATATTTAGATGAATTAATTGACTCGCAGTAAATAGGTCGGATAAATGCCAATTGGTAAAAAAAGATTTGAAGGAGTTTTCAATACAATTTTTTGTGACCACACTTGAATTCACCTCCAAACTCCAATGCTGAACTTCGGAATATCTGTTTCTCGACTAGAACTCCACTGATGTACGCTTCAACAACCACGTGTGCCGAGTATGACAACATGCTGTTGTTGGGAGTGAATCCTGTCCTTGTTGGTCTCGATAAGTCAGAGAATGAGCTTGTTGGAGCCATGGCCCTGACAATCAATTTTCGATTCAACTCCATTATGGTGATGCGGAATTCTCCACGACAGGAGTCAACATCTGGAAGGGTCATTGCCAAACTTTGTGGCTTGAAGTCCCACTGTAGCTTCTTGGAACGATAACCCACGAACCATGTGGCCACCTCTATTGGTCCCAGAGAGAAACTACCTCCAGAAAGAACAAACTTTGAAGGATCAGTTAACTCCAATGACGAGCTTTCTTCGGCCATTCCCTCACTCCAAACCCAACTACTTGGGAACGCATATCCCCAACTCTTCTCTTGATGAGCATACCCTACTCCACTGGATAGAATTTTCTTGGATTTTACATCGATAAAGGCATATTCTGCCTCGGATGCCAGACTATATACGAACCAATGATAGGGTAATGGAAATAAATCAGTGAAGCCTCCTGGTCCTTCGCCTGGATTCTCTGGATTCCAATACTCTGGCTCAGACATTGTCAACTCTAATCTGTAGTCTCTAACAAATAGTGAGGCAGAATCATGAGAAATGAGACCTAGTTCAGATGTCCAGAGAAAATCAGGTTCAGAAGAGAAATCTGGATCCTTTGTTACTCGTTGTCCGTTTCGAACAGTGATGTTGGAGTGCTTTACATATGCTTCACTGGTTATTATGGGATGACTCTCACCAGGCCCTTGATACATAATGGCCACATATCCTGGAATGTTACCTCCATGAGAACATCTGTCTTCTGTCGAGCAGAATGAACCTACCATGTAACCCACGGAGGAACCATCTGTATTGACCACTCGAGTGGACCATCCTTCGAAGTAAACGCCATACATGGGAATCTTGTGCGGATCATAGTTGCTTGCCCATGTAAAAGCACCCCAGTGACCAATAACAATTACAATAAATACAAATACAATGAGACGAAGTACAGAAAGCATTGGTTGTCAGAAATAATGATTCTGGTGAGAACTTTGTCTGATGGGTGGAAAGAAATCAGATAATTATCTCGAGATCATTCCAAATCACGAGGAGACACAACTGTTGACCCAAAACAACCCTGCTCAATTGCCCAATGAACTAAATTGAGTTGCCGCACATCGGAGAAAGATCTGAACTCCGACAACGGAGAAAAAGTAAAGTGAAACAAAAAGAATCATGCAGAAACAGTGTTTTGAGCTACTTCAGAAACAGAATAGAGATTTCTATGGAACGCACTGCAAATGTGTGGACATGGTTGACATTGACTCCCTGTCATTTCTCGCGGATTATGTGAAGCAAAATCGTCCTCTGGTCATTAAAAATGCCATTTCCAATTGGCCGGCCTTAGAAAAGTGGAAGAGTAACGAATATCTGGTAGAAACAATGGGAGACAGTGAAGTTAGTGTTGCTTCATCTCCCTTTGGTAAAGTAGATGCCGTGTATCACAATCGATACTTTGTAGAGCCGCTGGTCACTCAAATGAAGCTCTCTGATTTTTTTGCAAAGTTGAGGGAAGATGACGACAGAGATGAAGTGCTGTACATACAACAGCAAAATGGAAATTTTGATCTAGAGTTCAGTGCTCTGAAACAAGATATCGATCCCTCTAGTTTGGATAGTTTGAGTCGAGCGTTTCGAACCGAAGTGGACGCTGCGAATATCTGGATCGGAACAGAAGAGAGTGTCTCGAGTGCTCACAAGGATCATTATGAGAACTTGTATGCTCAGATATGTGGTCGTAAAATATTTTATATACTGCCACCGGCTGCTGTGACACACTTGGACATTCAACTCTATGAGTCAGCGCAGTTCACGAGAGATGAGAACAATGAGTGGAAGATTGAACCAAGAAACAAAGAGGAAGAAGAAGAAGAAGAAGAAGCAGACATGTCAATGAAAGTTCCATGGGTCAAGATGGACCTTCGACAGGCCTATGATTTCAATATGGAACATTTGTATGTGATGAAAGTTGTGTTGGAACCTGGTGATGTGTTGTATCTTCCAAGCTTGTGGTATCATCAGGTGGAACAACAGAATGATGAATCTGGGCGAGTCATCGCAGTCAACTTCTGGTTCGACATGACTTATGACCAAAATTATCAATACTATCAATTGTTAGAGAATCTGGCATGTGAATGGAAGGCAGAGATCGTTGCCATGGAAAATGGTGACGAATCGCTGGAGACTGAAGAATTCGACGAAGATGAACAAGCACAAGAAGAACAAGTAGAGAACTAGTGCGAAACAATAAACTCTCAGACATTTTGATAGTATAATATATTAGAATTTGCTTTTAGTATGTGCGAGTATGCACATGTGTCAGACAGAATACACGTCTTGTTTTACTCTGGTTTAGTACCAACAATCAAGAAGCAAGGAGTGAAGATTTCTTGTTCTCCACCGTACTTGAGTCCCTTGGATGCCTCAATCAACACTTCATAAGACTTGACAGATCCCTCTGGAATAGCCTTGATCAACTCCAAACCAGTCAAGAATTTGTGGCAGATCAATGCACCCAAATAGGATTGAGCCAAAGAACGCAAGCTTCTGAAAGAAATACCAACAAATGGTTGATACCATGGAATTGGATTTTCGCGATTCACTGGTGCCAAATCAACAAATTCAACATTGATGAATCCAGCGTCCTTCATTGCTTGAACAACTTCGTGAGTGGTCAAGATGCATGGAAGACCGTCACCCTTGATAATGTTTTGCAAAGACTCAACGTGATCTGCATTCTTTGGATCATACTTGTCAGTGCTGCACCACTCGTAGGCAGCAAACTTTGAACCAGGCTTCAACATTCTCAAAATTTCAGAGTAGCATCCCACACGGTCACCTGCATGGCAAGTGGCTTCAATGGCATAAGCAGCATCATAAGAGTTGTCTGGTCTGTCCACCTTCATGAAATTGCTCTTCAAAAAGTTGCACAACTTGTCCATTCCGTTTTTCTTGAGTGAATCAGTACCAACCTTGACTTGATAAGCATGGTTGTTGACACCAGTAATCTCAGCACCACTGAATCTTGCAATGTTTTGCATTGGACCACCGATACCGCATCCCAAATCAAGAACCTTCATTCCAGGCTTCAATGAAAGTCTATTGCTGAGATAGTACTCGTGACGAGCGACAGACTCTTCCAAAGACTCTGTTCTGGCACGAGGAGCAAAGTGGAAACTGTTGCCCCATCCCCACATGTAAAAATCAGTGACCAAGTCATAGTACTTGTCAGTGTTGTCCCATGAATTTTCAATTCTAGTCTCATCAGTCGTGTTCTTAAAGTCAAACTCCTTGTTGTAGTCTTGTGCGGTCTTGTCGGCCACTGGTCCCTTGCCAAGGTTCAGAGTCAGCTTCATAATGATAGCAAATCCAATAAGGATTGCAATAATGGTACCAATCACTGTCAGAATCATTGCTGTTTGTTGTTGTTGTTAAAAGCTTTTGTTTGGTTTGTGTGTAAAAAAATTGGCGCTTGGTGTGGAGATTTAAAAGCTCTCAGTTGGTGAGGTTCGTCATGTCCGCTCTTTTCTCCTCCAGAGTTGTGATGAGGAGTGTCCCGCAACATGTGTTGGTTGGTGTGTGAAATCTGAGGATGCTTCATCGTGTTCATTGATCCAACTATCAACACGGACATTGCGATTGCCCGTGGGCAGAGGGAGCCACGAAACCAACTCGACACGAACTAGCACTTTCTTACCATGTGAAGAATAGTTTACCAGAGCTCAGGATCAGCTGGCTACCATGCTCAAAATCATGACATCCCATATGCGATATCCGTTGTAACAAAATACCGATCAATCTTTGGAGCGCAAAAATAAAACCATCACAAAACATTGAGACGACGTCATGGAATTCTTTACAAATGACCAATATCAAAGCGCATTGGCCTTGAGCTTTATCAGTGGATTGGCGACTAGTATTGGAGGCTTGTTTGTGATCTGTTTTGGACAACCTAGTCATAAAACAACTGGTCTTATGCTCGGTTTCGCCAGTGGTGTCATGCTCTATGTCAGTTGCTTCGATTTGTTACCAGAGTCATATCATGTGTTGGGTGGATTTCGTGTTTTGTTGCTTGCTTTTCTGATTGGATGTATCGTCATGCACTTGATTGTAAAGTTTATTCCTGAACCGGATGCTTCTTCGTTTGTTGTGTTGCCTGTGAGTGGCATAGATGGTGGAAAGGGTGAGTCACGTGCCGTCGATACCAAGTTGTTGGTCACTGGGTTCATTGTTGTGATTGGTATCTCAGTTCATAATTTCCCAGAGGGAATGGCTGTGTTTCTATCAACAATGAACGGATGGAGAATGGGCGTGACGATTGCAGTGGCGATCGGATTGCATAACTTTCCAGAAGGTATGGCAGTTGCTGCGCCCATCTATGCAGCAACAAACAGCAAATGGACAGCAATGAAGTGGAGTGCCTTGAGTGGTTTGTGTGAACCGATTGGTGCTCTGGCATTTGGTCTCGTTTTTCATCATTTCATGGATGCGTATGCAGTGTCATTTATGTTGGCTGCTGTGGCTGGTGTGATGACCTATGTTTGCATGAAGGAACTCATCCCCAACGCATTGCGTTACTCTGGTAAGGAGGGAACACTGGTTGCCAATGTAGTAGGTGGTTGTGTCCTGTACATTTGTTCTCGATTCTTGGCAACATTGGAGGATTAAAAACATTCACAATAGCCACAACCTCCACTCTCAACTCCAACAAAAAGAGGATAACATGGATACAATAATTATTTACTTTACTGATGGTATGGCCATAAGAACACGAGAATCAAATGGAGATTGTTACTACTACATTATGGAATTTTCTGGTTGTCCGTTGGATAGGCATTCGGTCTCACGGATTGGTGAGTGTGAAAGGAGTCTTCCTCTACTTGTCGGAGCAGTGTGGGGTCAAGATACTTGTTCGTTCTTTGGTTTTCATTGGGTGAGTAAAGTCCCTTGATATGGCTCTCCACTGCTGGCTCCAATTCAACATTCATTGTGCCAGAGTCCTCCAGTGCCACAGCGACTCTACCAGCCAAAGGATCAATTTCAAAATTTTCAACTGTAGAAGATGCACTTCCTTCCTCTGACTCATTGGAGTCAATGTTTAGATCTACGGGTTCAATATGTGTTGAGTTCAACTCATCGTTCAATGACATGTGGTGTTCAAGCCTGCCTTTCGCCACTTCCCCGCGGAATGCGGCGTGCGTTGAAAATGTCAATTGACCGTGACGCACGATAATTGCTCTCTTGATCCGAACAATAGACAAAAACTTATTCATGATGATTGTATTCTTCTTCTTTGTTGAACTGGGGAATGAGATTTTTGCTCATTTTGAAGCACAGATCTCCGAACGTGCAGGTATTTTTTTGGGGGTGAACATTGTGAACATTAATCCCTTCTTCTGTCGGCCTTTCGCAGAAACCGTCCAGTTCATTCGTTTTGTGCGATATCCCCAAAAAACAACACACAATCCAACACGCACTTATTTATCCTCATCATAATCTAACATGAAGTCACTACGATTGACAACATTGTTCGTTTTGTTGGTGGCCAGTATTTTCCTCCTGGCCAACCACGCCCAAAGCGCTCGTCCAACCAAACAGTTTTATGTCCGAAAGGACAATGAATATAACTGCAAGGGTAGTCCCAACACGAATCCAATCATTGATGTTGCTCCCATCTTTATCAAGAACACAACCAATGGCAGAAGATACATCGCCGGTGGTAAGGGTGACGATCACATTCATCTCCTTCATGTCTACGGTGCTCCTTATGACTGGGGTAAGGCAGTGGGTGAGTTGATGAAGGAAGAATTGAATATTATGATTCCTCTTTACTTTACATACCTTGACAACATGATTGCAGAGTACTTGAAGCGTATTCCAGAGTATTTTGCAAAGTTGATTGCTGAATTTGGATTGAATGCAGCTCTCGATTTGAATTACTATATTACAAAGAAGTATACACCTGATCGTTATGAGCAAGAATTGCAAGGATTGGCTGATGGTAGTGGATTGGATGTCAAGTTGTTTAGACGATTGAACTTGTTGCCAGAGTTGATCAAGGCAGGCTGCTCCATGTACGGTGCTTGGAATTCTTCCACTGAACAAGGAGGTCTCATGCAATTGAGAGCATTGGATTGGGATAGTCATGCACCTATTAAAAAGTGGCCATCTATGGTTGTGTATCATCCTAATGACGGCACACAAGCCTTCTCCAATATTGGTTACCCTGGATTGATTGGTGTGATTACTGGATACAGTGCCAATAGCATTGGTATTTCTGAGAAGGTGTGGTTGGGTCATCCTGATACTCAGGATTCTAGATTCGGCATGCCGTGGACCTATGTGTTGAGAGATGTCCTTCAGTATGCAACTGATTTGGATGCTGCATTGAACATTTTGATCAATGCCAAGAGAACATGTTCTATTCACGTTGGTGTTGGTGACAGCAAGACTGGAGAGTTCAGAGGTGTTGAATATTCTCACAAGTATCTCAATGTTTATGATTGGATGACTCAACCTTCTTCTGATGCTCATCCTCAATTGCGTAACGTTGTCTATTGGGATAAGCATGTTCAGCCATCTAGCGATCCATGCTTTGGATCCATGCTCCGACAATACTACGGAAAGCTCAATGCCGAGAACACAAGACAGATTGTTGCTGCTTCTAAGACAGGAGACATGCAAGTCGCCGTGTTTGACTTCAAGAACAATTTCGTCTACGTTGCCAATGCCAAGGCTGAAGGTGAACAAGGACCAGACAATGCATTCGATCGTTCTTATGTCAAGTTCGACATGAATGCCATTTTTGCAGAGAGATTGTAATAAATATTTGCTCGTTGAGGTATTGTAAAGTGTAATGCCTTCGAATACATCTTGTCCAATTTACTCCGAGATACTCCAACTTTCTCCGCTTCTCCATCATGGAGATCGAAGGAACAAGAACAAGAACCAAAACCGAGAAGAATATCGCAGCAAACCAACAATGAGTTTTTTAGTTGCCCTTGTGGCTCACATGGATTATGACCGCGAAATTGTTGGGCAGAGTCCAGCTCCACACTCCTCTTCCTCCCTTGATCAATATGTTGATTTCGTGAAGCAAAGAATTCTTTCAAAGGTCGCAGAAGAGAACCACAAGCGTATTTTGACTCAAAAAGATATTGAGTTCCACTACAAGGTATCAGGTGACCACATTTACTTGATCATTGCAAAGAGTGATGCTGGCAAGCGGTTGGTCTGGGCTCTGATTGATAGCATTGAGAACTATGTTCTCGAGAGAGGAACAAAGAATTTGTCTACTTTTTTGGACTCTGAGCTCAATCGGTTCAATGACCCAGCCAATGACAAGCTAAGAGAGTTGAAGAGAAGAGTGGATGAGGTCAAGGATGTTATGATTGATAATATTGATAAGCTATTGGAGAGAGGTGAGAAATTGGAAGATTTGGTATCAAAAACAGATCAATTGGCTCAAGATGCCAGCGACTATAGAAGAAAGTCCAGAGCAGTGAAGAATAGAATGATTATGAGACATATGATGATTATTGCTGCGATTGTTGTTGTAGTATTGATTGTCTTGCTAGTCATCATTTTGTTTGCTTGTGGTTTCCCAACCTTCCATCGTTGTGTCGCCACCAAGAAGTAAAGGATCATTTACTACTGTTTTTACGCGCTTTTTTTATTGGCGCCATTTTTTGTTCGTTTCAGTTCTTGAACAAGAAAGAAAAAAAGTGGCAAAACGTTGACATCATGTTGTTAAACAGTGCGAGAGACAAGAAACGTGTGGTTCAAAAGCTAAAGCAGTACCGTATGGTCATTCAGCCTAGTGCTCTCGATCATTTTCTCACAAAAGTCTACACAACTACTGAAAATGGTGCTTCCACGGGCAATTACATTTCATTCGAGGACACTCTGGAGAAGTTTATCAAGAAACAGTTGGCTACGAATCCGACTGAAACGACCATTAACACTGCCCATGTTGATGCATTCTTCTTTGCCTTGAGCAATAGCAACAATGCCTCGAGTGCAACAGCGCAACAAGGAACGAACACGAAACAGAGCTCAGGGACATCTCAATCGAGAACAGAGAGATTTAGTGGGCCTTTTGATGTGAAATCCATTGATATTCAAGGTGCAAAGTTTGCAAACGGTGTTGATTTGGTCAATTTACAGTTGCAACGCACGAGAATCATTCATCAACTGTGTCAGAGCAGTAACTTGTTGAGTTCTTTACAAATGATTCCGATTAATGCATTGATTAGTTCTCGTGGAACACATTCTCTTTTTGGAACAATCACTCAGAAGATTCATGACAGAAGCTTGTACTTGGAGGATACAACTGGTGTGATACGGCTCAATCTGGACAAGTGTGAGAAGATTGGTGAGGGTATATTCTGTGCTGGAATGTCTGTCATTGTCAATGGAGAATTCAATCAAGTTACACAAGCAGTTGATGTGAGTGCAATGATTTTGCCGCCAATTCTTCCTCGGGATGTACCATTTGATGTTCAGCACTTGCCAAATGATTCGAGTCGTGTTGTAATTATTAAGGATTTGTTCTTTGATCAGGTTGGAGTACTTGAACGGTTATATACATTGTTTGATTTCTTGACCAATAGAGATTCAAAGCCTGATACATTGGTGCTAATACTGGGCAGTTTTGTGTCACCTGAATTCAAATCGAACAATCACTCCAATATGGCACTGTACAAGGGATTCTTTGTTGAACTAGTTCCTCTACTGAACCATTTCTCTAATTTGAAGTTCAGATTTGTGTCTGGTTTGCGGGATTTATGCCCTGGAGGGTTCAATGGAATGCTTCCACGAGCTGAGCTCAGCACTCAAATAACGGATCTATTTTCACAAATGAAGCATGTCAAGTTTTGTAGTGATCCATGTGTTGGCTCCTGGTGGGATAAAGTGGATGTCAGAGTCTGTGCCGATTTAGAACTAGGATCTCGTTTCCTTCGAAATAACCTGTTCCGTTTTGCGGATCACACTAACATTCAAAAAGATGATGAATGGGTTCGTGCATGGAGAACCGTTATTCGACAAAGACATTTAACACCATTTGAACTCACGGTGCAGCCAGTATATTGGAAGTTAGACTCTGACCTATCTCTTGTCTCCTTCTTGGACGAAGGTTCCCGGAATGAAAGACAAAAGGTAATTATCGTTGGAGATAGTAGGAGAGATTGGAGAGGGCGTTATGATGAAGTCGACGGTGTGATGGTAATATGTGCGCCAAGTTGGTACCACAACAACCATTATTTGATTTGGGACTCGAATGGTATTGAAACGCAAACAGTCCTGACGACCGCAGAGTAAATAACCGGCCAAACTTGCATTTGTAAAATCCAATATTTATTTACAACAATGATCGACCTAACAGAGAATTGTTTGAAAGGAATGTTACATTTTTGATGCCAGAATCCGGTTGACAGTATTAATGACCTGAGAACAAGTATCTGTTGAACCACACACGAACGCAAACTTCTTTGTGACTTTCTCATTGTCCTTTTGATAGGTCGTGGCGATACTCAGTGCCCTTCCATCAGTCTCCAACAACCACTCAACATTTACACTGACTTCTGATACTTGTCCAAATGGTGTATCACAATTCACTCGCAAATACAACACATATGTTTTGTTTTGATTCACACCATATCTTTTCTTCACAGCAATCGAGTCTGAAAATATGTACAAATCACATGGACCGTATCTTCCGTCTCGCATCACCAATTGCATCGCAGTCTGATCGTTCGTATGCTGTTCGATAAGTTGCCTAGATGGTTGAATAAAGTCTTGCATAGTTCCGTTCGGGAGTTTCATCCGTAGAGAGAGTTGTAGATCTGCTGTTACACTATTGATTTTGAATTCGCGTTCCTTATCATTACAAAACTTTGCAATGGAGGCCACAACTTTGCATGCCTCAATTATCGTAGAATAAGATTCATCGTTTGGGTCTGTGTGTTTTCTCAAGTCCTCCATCAACAACCGATAGCGAGGCAAACGCTGTATCATCACAATCAAATAATCAGTTATATTAACTACCTTTTCTCCTCTAGTTTTCAACCGACTGCGTCGGTCCTTCAAGAACTCATTCAGCTTGACATTGGGCCGCTTCACTTCCTCGCGTAATACCTTTGTTATCGTACTGTATTTGGTAATATAACCAATGTAAAGCCTAAATCCTTGAGCAAAATATAGGAACAATTGTGCCAATTGCATTGTCTTAGGTTTCGTAGTGTCCAATCGAAGGGTAACCTGATAATCAGTCTCTGCGAGACGACGACTATTGCGATTTGAACTGAACACAATCTGACGCAAGTGAGAGTAAAAGTTCTTGTTCACTTTTCGTATGATTTGTATATCGACTGGGAACATGAGCTCTGCAACTTTGGGCGTTAAAATTCCCTGTTGAACAATTGGCTCTATGAATTCATCATTCAACACATCCAATTGATGAATATAGCTCTCTTCACTTGTTAAGAACTCTGTCATTACATGATTTCTATATTGTTGTTCTGTAATGTTGCTACTACAACAACTTCCACTAACAAGGAGTACTTTCTCGCTATTGTTAGCTTCATCTTGCGCACTCTCGGCACCATCGCTGTCGCAGTTATCCTTGTTGTGTGAAGACATCCTACTCTGATGATCTGACGGCAGCAGAGTTGGTGCTACGTGAGTCGTGCCTCTGTGCACAATGGTGTGCTTCCTTGTTGACCGATACGTTGCAATTGCACTTTGCAACTGTTGCAAGTCCTGAAAATCGTACCAGTCAACGTTGCTTTTGCTCACTTCTTCCTCTTCAGAAGGTGAAGTCGCTAACAAGGGCAAGTTCAACTGCGGATTTGAGTTCTGTGTCATGTGCTTTGTGCTGTTCTTTAGTTTCTTGTTTTTTGGTTTGTGACGGGTGTCACAAAGGCCGCAACAGTTGAACCAGGGCATGGGGAAGGAGTGAAATCTCTCGGGACACCAAACTTTCTTTGGATATTTTTAGTGTGCTCGATGATCAGCTGTCCGTGCCTGTTCTGTTTGTTTCGTGCGTGCTTTCATATGACTTGACAAATACATCAAGTGTCAGGCATGTTGTTGAATGAACATTCAATGTGTTTGTGCGTTGATTATTTCGCCGACAGGAAAAAATTCAGCATTTCCACACAAACAACCAACAACAGCAAATACAATTATTCAGTGAATAACATAGTAATTCAAAATGAAACGCAAACGTTTGAATAACAACAAGACCAATAATGGTACAAACAATAGTGACGACAAGGATCATCAAGACAACAAAAAACCAAAAATAGACTCTGCCCACAATCAATTATTCCGACAGTGGAAAAAGAGCGCCAATTTCAAGACCAAATCTCAGCTGGACTCCATTTTCGAGTTCAATGATGAATTGTACACTTCTTCTCGCATCGTGCCCACATTGTTGTCCAATGGAAGCTCTGCCAATGAACTTCACACGACACTTGCACTGAAATCCACTCATCAAAAAACTGCTTCGTCGACTACGACTACTGAAGCTGATTCTGTTCATCATGAAGACTCTGCAGTAGATGCAAAACATGTGGTCAATGATGTGGACAAGCACGTGAATTATATGATTGCACTGTTGGATCACTTGTTTGAGACAAAAACGAGAGAAAAGTCAAGGTTGGACGTTAGACTCGAATCTACGAAGCCTACGACGACATTGGAACAGCAAGATGCTCTTCAATACTACAAATCATTTGCAAAGTTGGACATTTCAAAAATGTTGGTTGATTTGAGTGGAGCTGTTCATCAGATGCACCATCTCACTTTTCAAGAACCAAAGCTCATTAGACACATGAGGAGAGAAGAGTCTGAATTGGTGAAGAAAATGTCGTCTGGTGAGTCGTTGTCTGGTGCTGGTGTTGATAGCGCGAGTGGTGGTGCAGCCAAGGGTGCTGCAAAGGACAAGCATCAATTGCGTCAAATGTGTGCAATTGCATCAGAGGTGAGTCAATTGTGTGTTTCGGAGGCAGAGTTGTTGTTGAAGGGTATAACAACCGATACGAATTCATCGTCCTCTTTTGGCAAGAATAAGGAACAAGGTGTGAAAACGCTAAAGGATTTGCTCGTGCAAGCCAAATAATAAATGACAAATTACAATGATCACAGAGATGTTCCTCCTTATGATTTATCTTATCATTTCTTGTTCGGCTCGAAGATTTTCTAGATTAACGACACTTCTTCGAATCAGGTATCTTCGGTCGCGAATGTTTTCATGCAACTTGTTCCAGCACATCTTGATCAACAGCAGTAAAAAGTAGCAGAGGAACATGAGGACAATGATTGGATATGAGTAGATTTGTACCCTATGCTGGACGAGCCGAGTGGAGACAATGAATGGAGCCAATAGCTTTGCGAAAAGATATGGCACACTGATGAACACACTCAACCAAAAGATGATTGGGAAGATGATGTTCATAAACACTCTCGTTGCTTCCAGTTGTTGTGCTCCGTTGGCAGCGACTCTATCGAATTCAAGTCTCCACGAATCCAAAGCCTGAACATTCTTCAACAGATAGGTAAATCGGACACAAATGCCAGACAAGAATACTCCAAAGGCCCAGAGCTCACTCAATGGCATGAGCGCAGTCTTGTCACTCATCAAAACGGGGATGACGATTGATATTTCAAAGGCAAGTCCCAGAAGAACAGGAATAACTGTGAACCATAATGCTCCCAAAATAAAACACTTGATCCCCAGAGTAATATAGTTTGCAACAGTTGTCAATACGTTCATCACTTGGCGTTGTTGGACTTGTTGAATGAGAAATGTGATTGCGATCATACTTGCACCCATTAGATATGAGCCAATCAAGTGAGTGTACAAATCATTGGTTCGGAAGAAATAGGATGAGATAAAATGAGGTGACATCCACAGTACTCCTCTTCCTACCAATAGAGGAATCAAAATAAAACCACCAATACTAAGAGTACATGTGGACCAGGCTAACATTAACAATAGAGCCATTCTGAGTGCAAACATTGGAGGCTTATAAATCGTGTCTTCTTCCTCGTCTTCAAGTGCAATCTGAGCATTCTCATCCACAGGATGTGGGAACAAGTAATCATTGAGATCCAAGGCTGTGCTCACTGTTTTTATCCACTGTTCGGCAAATGTCTTAACCTGTAGCTGGGGTCTGATATTCTCGAATCCTATCTGGGTCAAAATGGAATACATGACAATATCGACACCAATTTGAAGGAACGGATGAGAGAACTTTAGAGCTAAGGGGAATGTATCGCCACTAATGCTCTTGCACAACTTCAAAGGTGCTCTCACAAGAGCCAGAATCAAGAACACAAACATGCTCAAAGTAACTGCAATACGTCTTACCGCAGTGAAGAATCGAACATTGACTGCCTCCCTGATAAAGGAGAAGTTTGGATCATCTGGATCGTTCAAAAACCATAGAACCTTCTTTCGCAAGATCCTCCTGAGTAATCTAATGGCAGAGCTCAAATTGAACAAGAAACACAATCCCAAGAACCAGTGGATCAACAGGAACGAAATTTTGTCATTCATCATTGTGCTAATGCGAGCACTCATAGTTGATCCAAAAAAGTCGGCAGTCGCTAGATTCAACACTGTTCCACAGCACACTGGTGAGATACCAAAGTTAAATGTACTCACGAATGTGACTTTCAATATCGTTTGAATGTATAGCCACACTTGCAGAGTTTTGTTACCAATGGCACTTGCTGAAATGCTCGAGTTACTGTACAGTAAGCGTTGCAAAATAAGGAGTATGACCTGTTGTGAAAGTAGTTGTGTGAGCACACTCGTTCAATATTGTACAATTATCGATAAAAGACAAATGTCAATACATACAAAGAGAACAAATCCAATGATAAGGATGCACAAGTAACCCACAGCCGTCACACTCAATTTAGAAAAAATGTCCACACCTTCAAACTCTTCATTCGTTTTGAGTAGAAACTGTGTTCGCATTGACAGTGCAAATCGACCAAATGTAAACGGAACAAACACCAGTGCAAACAGATACAATGTGTTCATCAGCACAATAATCAAGCAATTCTGTAGCAATGCACGATAACTTCCCTTCAGTCCAATAAATTCTTCAAGATCAACAGCTTCATCTTCATTCTCGTCCTGGAAAACGATTTGAATCGGCCTTGCATTGTCACCCAACAGCTCTTCATTCTCATTGTTGTGATCATTATTGTTTTGTTGATCTGCATTCACGTGTTGGTGATCATCTGGTTGATGCAGAGGTTGTTGATGCTCAATCACAGGTTGCATCAATCTCTCAATCACATCATCACTGTCTTCACTAGAATAATCGACTAGTTCTTCTTCGTTTTGCTCTTGAACATTCTCGTGCAGTGGAATAAGTGTTGGAATCTCAAGAATATCATTGTCGTTGTTATTGTCTTGTTGTTCATTGTCTTCATCCATTTCGTCCAACTGATGCATCACCAGTTCATCTTGTTCCTGTTCTTCTTGCTGCTGTTGCTGTTGCAATCGCTGTTGTTGCAGGTGATCATTCAAATTTCGCAAAATATCGTTCACAAAGTCCTTTACACCAGCAATAAAAATGGTCAAGACGAGAATCGAGATGGACAAGAAGGCTCCAATCAAACAATCTTGAAACAGTGCAATTTCATCGATAAACCGTTCGTGAACACTCCAAAATTCAATCATTGTCGTACTGAAGAACATTCTGAGTACCCACGTGGTCAACACTGGCGTAATAAAACTCCAAACAAGCAGTACAATGACGAAACGAAGCATTTTTTGAAGGGTGCCCTTTCCGAGTTGCAACGATCCAAGCAAAAACTCTCTCATGTTCAATTTTTGAGGCGTATCATTCTGATACACCTTTGCAAACTGAAATTTGTGCTTGCACAGTTCACAAGTCTCCGTTTTCGAATGTTCTATCCATTCTAATAAGCATTTTTCATGCACGTAGCGTATACTACCAGAGCACTTGCATGGATGAACAAGATTTTCTCTCGTGCCATTCTCTCTACATATTCTGCATATTAATTCATCATCAAAATTGTCATTGTTATTGTCATTGCCATAGTGGTCTTCGTCGTTGTTGTTGATATCATTGTTCATGATCAGGTTCGTATCAAAGCGATCATCTTCCTCCTCTTCTTCTTCTCGTGTTCGATGATCGTGATCGTTCATCATGCTTTTTTGTATGGTAGTTGTTGTGATTGTTTGCCTCAGAAAATTTTTTGAGCTTTGTGGGAGGAGTTTTTTCAGATTTTTTTTGGGAATTGGGGAGAAATAAGAATGGGTTTGGATGGTTTATTTGATCTAGACATTCTCTTCGAAAGGAGGTTCTTCGATGCTGTGGTTGATTGGTAGAGAGCGATCTCCTCTCATGTGAACCTTTTGTTGTTCAACCTTGATGTTCTTGCTTTCGAACTCTGCTTGCTCGATGTTGCTCTCAATTTCCTCTGGAGATGCTGGGAACTCTTTCTCTGCAATCTCTTGCTTGTGAGGATCAACCTTTGGAGATTGATAGAGATTTGCAGACATGTTCTTTGATAGATCTTTGTTATTATTGTTATTTTTCATCTTTCTCCGTGAATTAAGTCGACTCGGTTGATTGTATTCTCTTGTTTTATGAGATGGAAATTTGAAAGTCCACGTTCATAACATCTCTTTAACCAAAATAGAGCTTCAACCAACTTTGTATATTTTGGTTACAGATCTTGACCTGAAACTCTTCTGTCCAACCCTGAAGGGATCCAATCTGCGACCACAGCGGTCAACTCTGAGTTGTTGAAAGATACTGGCAACTTTGGATCAACTGTTCACAACTCTGATTTCTGAGTTTGCAGCCAAAATATGCCTAATTTTGTTACTCGGTTACGGTCTTGTGATTTCTTCACTGGAATTTTTGGTTGTGACCTCTGATTCTGATATCGATCATGATACTCGATGACAAACACTCACTTTATTCGTAAATTATTATTGGTTTCATGGATACTGTTGGAAGACACTACACGATTGTAAACTCTTTTTGCTGTCATGATCAATGAGACCAAATATGGCCAAAACATCGGGCTCAATGGAATACTTGGTCGGCATCTCTGAATCATCAAGATTGTTGAGATGGACAATGCAGCGATTACTTGTCTCGTGAATGCCTACATTCGATGCAATCGAATCGATCGAGCGAGAGAAGTGTTAGATCTCATGGATCAACCCACACTCAAATCGATCAACACACTATTGAGGTAATGAAAGATTAGTAGTAGTATTGTTGAGAATGGTGGCGGTGTTATCATTGCAAGTCTCTTGCAATTGCGTCGCTCTGCAAAATGCTCATATTATTGACTACCTTCGAAGTTACCATTTTTAAAACGGAGTCATGGATCACTTCTCCGTTTTCTCTCACAGGGAGAACTCCGGAGCATGATGCGGAGATTCTCTTAACACACATGGCAACGTCCACACAACAAACAACAAACAACACGCAACAACAAAAAAAAACCGAAAACTCACATCATGAATCGATTCTTGGGTGTTTCATTGCTATTGATTGCACTTTTTGCTTCCGTGTTCTTGTTGCACGAAGCTCAAGCAGGCATCATCCTCAAAAATAATAACTATCAAGGCTCATTGAACACTGGATTGAGACACAAGTTTGGAAAGAATGTGTTTGCTGCTAGTCAGAATGACGCACCAGAACAGTGGTTCACTCAAAAGTTGGATCATTTCGATGCTCAAAACACTGACACATGGCAACAACTGTATTTTGTCAACACTACCATGTACAAGCAAGGTGGCCCAGTGTTCTTTGTCTTGGGTGGTGAAGGACCAAATTCTGCATCTACTGTCGGTGGTCGCTTTATTGTCAACACTTACTCTAGCATGTTCAATGCAATGATTGTTTCATTGGAGCACAGATTCTATGGAAAGAGTTTGCCAAAGCCTGATTTGAGCACTGAGAACTTGAGATATTTGTCCAGTCAACAAGCATTGGCCGATGCTGCTGTCTTTAGAGAGTACTTGGTTCAAAAGTATTCTTTGCCAGCTGGAACAAAATTTATTGTTGTTGGTGGTTCCTATTCTGGAAATCTTGCTGCTTGGGCAAGAGCGAAGTACCCACATTTGTTTGATATCTCTCTTGCTACCTCTGCTCCAGTGTTGGCTGTTGAGAACTTCCCAGAGGTATGTACCTTGCTTTGCAATTTGATTGATTTTGTTTTTAGTTTTTTGGTAGATTACACTTTGTGAATTGATGATTAACTTGTTGTTGATCTGTGGTAATGATAGTACATGGAAGTTGTTGCCAATTCTTTGGGCTCCTCCTGTAACAACAGAGTGAGACAAGCCACTGATGCAGTTGAGAAAATGTTGGGATCTTCTCAAGGACGTGCCCAATTGGAGTCCCTTTTCGGTATCTGTCAACCAATGAACACTGATGATGATGTTGTTACATTCTTGAGTACATTAACTGAGGGAATCTGTGAGACTGTTCAATACAACCTTGATAACAATGGAATGGGAACAGCCATGAATATTACTTACATGTGCTCCATTATTGAGCGTGAAAACGATCCAGTTCTTGGTTTGGCTTCTTTTGTCAGATATTGGAATGCTCTTTTCGGACAAAGCTGCACTCAAAGCAACTACAATGACTACCTTAGCAGCTTGAAGGATGTTAGACCAAACGCACAGAATCCAAATTCTGCAGGCAGAGCATGGACCTATCAGACATGTACTGAGTTTGGATACTATCAAAGTGCTGAGGGAAGAAATCAACCTTTCAGTGAAAAGATTACCATTGACTGGTTCGTCAAGCAATGCGCTCAAATCTTTGGTATTCCAAACATGAGACCAAACATTGACTTTACAAATGCTTACTATGGAGAAAGAAACTTGTACACCAGCAAGATTGTCTTGCCTGATGGTTCAATTGATCCATGGCATGCATTGGCTATCATCAAAGAGCCAAAATACCCTCAAATGCACACCTATTTCATGCAAGGAACTGCTCATTGTGCTGATTTGTACGCACCAAGACCTGGAGATTTGCCTTCCTTGACCAACACAAGAGCTCAAATTCTTGCAAAGTTGTCAGAGTGGCTTCAAGAATAAATTCACCATTTCTTGTGCTGAATCACGCGCCGACCATCCATCTACAGCGCTCAATTGAACGAACAACAACTTGAATTGTTCAGAAGTCATAGAGATGAGTAATATTCAGAGTACTGGTTCATCCAACAACGCAAAGGTTGGTACTCCTACTTCCACTGTTCATTCTGGTCCTCCATCTCTACCCACACCACCACAAGCTCCTTCCTCTGACCCAAATCCTCCCTCGTCAGACGAAGAGAAAACAGACGACTCAAAGGTGGTTTCTGTACCTCCTAGTTTGTTAAACAAGGTCGTGGGTCATGTCATTCGGTTGTCCAAGCTCATTCTTGTATCGTTGAGTGACGATCGAACAACTCTAGGTTCTCTCTGGTTCTTATTGGTGTACTCGATCTTCTTTTACAACGCCCTCACCGTTTGGTGGCGGGTATGCTTTTATCATTGGTTCACCGACCCGCTATATTGGCTAATACCAGATCAGATTACAGATATGATATTGTACATTGACTTTGGACTCCGCTTCCTTATGCCTTACCAAGACAAACAAACAGTAAGCTTTATCACAGATCCTAAACTAACTGCAGTCGCATACATGAAGAGAAGAATGATTATTGACCTTTTGGGAAGACTTCCGCTGGAGTGGATAAGTTTTATTGTTGGTTACAGTGCCATTTTTCGACTAAATCGAGTATTGATGATTTATAACTCGTTCTCAGAAATGAAGAGATTTCAGCAGACAAAGAAAAGAATTAGGTCAAACACCAGAAGGCTTTTTCAGTTCTTGTATTTAATTATTATAACATCCCATCTACTGGCATGTACCTGGTATCTGGTTGTTCGATGTGAATATCCCCATTCGAGGGAATGGGCTGGTAGTACCTTAATTTTTGAGGGCAGTTGGTTCTTAAAGTACGGTACGGGTCTATATTTTGTTTCAGTAGTAATGGCTGGATATGGTGGTGCTTTACCGATTACAGACCTAGAAGTAGCCTATCAGCTTTTAGTTTCATTTGTTGGTTTCTTCCTTTTCGTTTCGATTATCGGTACTGTTGGTGGTTTAGTTACAAATCTCGATGTTACTGCCTCAGAATTTAGAGCTAGAATGGACTCTATAAATGATTATATGACCTACAGAAATATGTCAGCAGATCTGAAGCAAAAGGTCACCCATTACTACTCCTACTTATGGAAAACAAGGAAAGGCTTGGATGAGACACAAATTCTTGAAGATTTTCCAGATTTCTTGCGAGTGGATGTGTCCATGCATTTGAATCGTGAAATTATTTCTAAGGTCCCGCTCTTTGCTGGGGCATCTCCCAACTTTGTGAGTGAAGTTGTGATGAACTTGAAACCAAGAGTATCTCTACCTGGTTCTTACATCATTAGAATTGGAGAACCTGGTCGAGAAATGTTCTTCATCAGCAAAGGCCAAGTGAAGGTTAAACTGGAGAGTGGCTTCTGTGTTGCCACTCTCGGGGAAGGAGATTTCTTTGGAGAGATGGCCCTTATTTCAGGTGGTATCCGAACAGCCAACATTGTAGCTCAAACATTTTGTGACTTGTTCATTCTGGAAAAGAAAGATTTTGACGACATTCTCGAGGCCTATCCTGAAGAAGCCGAGAATATTATTAATATTGGAAGGAAGAGAAACCAATCAAATCAATCTCATCAATCTCAACGTGTACCTCGAGAAAACACTTCACCATCTCTCATTTCTGAATCAACAAACATTTCCCATTCTGACCAATCAATTGAAGACTAAACATTGACCGAATAAAAGAAAAGCAACATGAACAAAACAAAGGGAAAGAAAACCGTAGCGAACATTGAAATCAAAGACCCTGTTGAACAATTAACGAATCATATCAAAGTTTTGTCCAGCTCAACTTTAACTGAGATTGAGAAGAAAAGAATATTAGGGGAAGCTCTGATTTGTCTTCGACAATCAAATGTTCGGATAATTGAAGTAATTGCTGTACTGGCTGAACAAGCACTGTCGCTAAAAGAGATTAATGTTGTTTTCGAACTAACTAATCTATCTGAGAGCTATCTTCCTCCGATGATTGTTTCAAGCTCTGAGAAGATACCTAAAGATTTTGATATTAACCAACCAGAATATGCTCAACATTGGAAATGGCATGCTCTTGCGAACTATTATTGTGCTCGAGCGATATTATCTCACAAGAAGGATGAAAGCGACCCACAAACCATCTTGAAGATTGATACTTCCGCTTTGAACAAACTCGTCGCTGCAATGAAGTTAGTGAGCCTTTCTCCTACGAGCAAAGACATTTCAATCATGATTAGTGACCAATATCTAACAATTGTACAACCGATTGTGTTTGGAAGTTACTCTACCAAGATAACGCTAGAGTTTCAGAAAAACCTAATCTCTCAATTATTGTTCTATTCCTCGAGAGTTGCAACTGGCTTCACCACAAGCAAGGCTGCTGATGAAGCCAGCCAAATGAGAAGTAATTCTTCCAACAACATTCTCGAAAGTCTCTATCGAATTACCTTCTACTTGTATGAATATTTCGGAGAGTATGAGGAAGGAATGAGTCTTACATCCCAAGCGATTAAACAACTTCCAATATCTCACCACAAGTATATCTGGCAGCACGACCTACTATTCCGTTCAAAACTTGGAAAACCTGTCAAGGAGTTTATTAGTAGGATAAGAGGATACGACAGAACATTTCAAGCTAAAATTCTTTCTATGATAGCCAAAGAAACCACAAATATGGAAGAGGGAAAATCTTTCTTCAGAGATGCAATTTCTACCTTGAAGGACGATCCAGTCACGCAAGTCGACTACATACTAGAGTATGGAAAATGGGTGTACCAAAAGAGCTCCTTCAGAGAGGAAGCGTGCTCTACTCTATTAGAAGCTATAGATGTAATTAACAATTATGAATTGGAGTCGAAACACAGTTGGGAAGTTTTCAAATTGTCGAAGAACACTATCAACTCTAGCAACCGGTCTACTCCCATCCAAGAACCTAAATTTGTGTGTATTCGTCAACTACTTCAGATGGTTTCAACTTATCGATTATTGGCTTCGTGGACACCAAGGTATAGATCGAAGATTGACTATCTCCTCAGTGCCCATTTTTATGTTCTCCGAGTTATGGCACTATCCTTCAATATTCTCAAAGTTCTGCAAGGTAATCTCGGTGAGGTTTCGTTTCCCTCTAGTCTTTCTGAATGGGTGGGTTATGAAATACCGAAAGAAGTTCGATCTATGTGGTGTATTGGATCTTGGGAACTGTGTTTCGACCCTTGTCAGTCGAGTCCAAACAATGATTTTGAGGAAATTCTTCAGCTTTTTCTCGATAGTTGTCCTAAAGAGAAGGCAAACAAGCTGGTAGGAAGCTTAACTATTTGTACTTCTCTCCTCGATCCTCGCCACTGGTTTTTTGAGCTTTATCTGCTCTATAAGAGCTTTTATTCAGAAGGGTTTTATCTTCATACTCTCCCTATCTTATGTCTTATGCGAGTTCTGGTGGAAGATGTGATTAATAATCAAGACATGAAAATTTTGGTAGACTTGACTCTTTCAGACTTGTACCATGTTATCGGATACCAACCTGAGAGGGGCTATAGTGTGACACATGAAGAACTCGTTCAAGTGGGAGGACTCAACAACATCTCTGACGATAAGTTGGCAGTGACAATGGACATCATTAAGCAATTAGTCAATGGCATACCAAGTGTAACTTGTGGTTCTCAATACTCCTCAGCTCGGGTACTGCTCGAACAAACCATTGCAGACGCGGAAGAACGTCAATACAACTCAGTTCTTCCAGAGTTGTATTGGCTTTCAGGAGAACTGTTCTTAAGAGCAGGGGACACTTCCTCTGCAGAGAAAATGGTACATGTGAGTATTCGTCATGTCTCCCAAAACAAATCGGGTATCGCACTTAGTATGTATAGTAACATAATGCTGTGTTTGATTCGAACATTAGAGGATTCGTCATATGGGCCAATTATTGGCGATGCTATCCAAAACATAGACAACATCGCCTCAAGAAATTCTACTGTCCCAAACGATAGCTTACGAGAGAAGGGTTTTTTCCTTGCCTCAGTCGCCGATATCATAATTAGATGGAAGAGTAATCCTTTTGAACAGGGATTAGACCTACTTAAACAAGCAAGAATTGTTTTGAACGAGATTGAAGAGGGTGGTATCCTTTGTCTATCAATGTTGAATCGTCTTATCGAAGTTTCGATCTTTCTTTTCAATCCTTCAAAGACCAGTTTTTGGGAAGAGGTTACGGATGTATATCAATTGTGCTCTAAAACCAAAAAATTGTACGAATTGTTCATTCAAGAGACAGTCCCCTCAGATTACAATCCAATTTTCCGAGCAAAGTTAAGTATCATGCGATACTATGCCTCTTTCCTGAACATGTTCGGTCAGATCGAACTTCTCCTTCAGGAAAACGAGCTCAACAATTTACCAATTCCATCTCTCAATGATCAGATGATCTCTATAAGAGATTCTATTCCAGTTAATCCGATCAAAGGTAATGATGTCAACCTAGTTGTTCACTATCTGCTCGATATGGAAGATTCTCACGAGAAACAGGATCAATTGGTCGTATTTGTCAAGAGAAGAATAGAAGCTTCTTTTCTTTTAGTCTCTAGTGCTCTCAATGTTTCTAGTTGTCCAATCACGAGGGCGGAAAGTGAATACTTGATGGGAAAATGTCTCTTTACAGAATATCGATCAAAACTATCACTATCAGAGAGAAACAGAGTACTCCTTAGTAATGATCTACCTGAAACAGAGAGTAAGCTGGTCTTTCTTCTCAAGAAGAGTATCTCGAACTCGAAAGAAATTTTATCGAAGGGACTTGATGCTCCCAAAGCTCTAAAACTCATCGCTCTGGCATCACTTGAACTGTTAGAATACTACTCTACCTTCTCTGGTGATAATACCCTTGCACTGCATTATTTACTTCTCTATCAAAGTACAATGAATGTGTTAGACCAATACTATGACAGTATTTCTTACCTTACTGATGATCAAACTTTCAGGTGTTGGTATGAATCCATGCAAGTGTACTCTCAAAGGTTTCAGTGGAGAAAAGTGGAAGAGTTGTATTACAAAGTTCCTTCGTTATGGCCTGTTTTGTTTTCTCTTGAACAATCTATTATCAACTGTGAATCAGTATTCTCTGAGACAAATATGGAACTTGTGAATTCTGACACTATAGCTACGATCATTGTATCGCCTCAATTCGATTCTCGCAATGGGAACAAGGGACTGCCAATTCGAAAAGGGAGTGTAGAAACCAAATGGTTCATAGGAATCTTGAAAAAGAACAGCCAACCAGAAGTTCAATCATTAGGAATGGACTCCTTGCGAACCCTTGATTGTGTGATTGAGAGAAATGACGATTCTGAACTGATCGCTAGCCGCCTTCTGGATGAAATGCTTCGGTCATTCAAAGACACGTTCACTCAATCCTCAATAAGAAAGATGGTGATCATTTCCCATTCATCCATTATTCATCAACTTCCATTGGAGCATGTAGTACTGAAAAAGTTGGACAATATTAAGTGCATCACAAGAGACTTCTCTTACCTCATGTACACTCAACGCATGAAAAAATACCAAGAGGGGAACAGTACCTTGACTAGAAAGCAGACAACGAAAATCACAATGAAGGAGAAGATCCCCATTCAAGAGGAACCTGATTTACAGCTACCAAAGCCAAACTTTTCCAAACTCTTCTATCTGGTGGATAGTTTGTCTGGAACAATTCAGCTTCAATCTCTAATGAATGACCGTGTCACCCTCTCGAAGCAATGGAAAGGTATCATACTTCCCACTGTTTCTTCAAACAACATATTCGCCGTACGACAACTAATGAACCAGGTTCAAGAAGAAAAAGAGAGATGCGTGCTTCTAGTTCAATATGACCAACTAGTTCCCAATCTATTTCCAAGATTAAGCGATTTGATGAACTTAAACTCCCAGAAGTTAGAACTAGTTATTGTCCAAGATCAAGAAACAACCCTCTTACAAAACATTCAAATTGCCAAGATCTTCTCCCTCCTAGGAACACAAACTATCGTTGTTGATGGCTCAACACAAAAAGAATACATGTACGAGATAATCAGAGCTGAAACAGCAGACAACCAAGCTACAAAACGAACGACATCCTCCAAAAAGAAGGCAGACTCATCCAAACCTTCAACCCCCAATGCACAAGATACAGTAGACCAACCAGGTGGTATCATAGCAGAGAGATTGTTTCAAAATCGTGATAATCAAGCTCTCATTGTGTTTGGCCTGCCATAAAGCACGTAAAACTTTATTTGATTCAAGACCTTTGATCCATCCGCTTGATAAATTGCTCAATCGCATGTTGATCCAAAACACCATCTTTTTTGCTGCTCACTTTTTGATAGAGGTCGATGAAATCACTCGCTAGTTTTGCACCTAAGAAAACTTGAATTCTGTTCATTACTGAGCCTGCTGTGGACTCTTCACTGTTACAGTCATGAAGAGACTCTGCAGGTGCTATACCTGCCTGTTCATCCGTTTCCTGAGCCCATTTGATCAAGAAAATGATGAATTCTATGCATTTGATGCGCACAGATTGTGCAAGCGCACTATTCCACAGCATTGTCACAATCACATCGGGTCCAGACTCTGCACAAAACAATACAATATTGCTAAAGCTATTGTGCAAAGCTGCTTCCAGTGTATCCAATGCCAACAATTGAATCTCTTCCATGTGTTTATCGAGTCCTACTCCATTCGATTGAGAGGAACCGCCACCATTCGCACTCCTCGATCGACTACTATTACTATTATTATTGTTGTTGTTACTGCTACCACTGCCATTGTTGTTACTAATATTGTGTGCAGCATGCTTGAAATGCAAGTACTTGGCATCGTTAATGTACATGGGTCCCTCTGACAAGATGTTTAAAATGAGTTTGAAACCATTGATGGCTGACAACGTAGCAGAACACTTGGAAGACAAGAGAAAACAGCCTTCGAGCACTGTTAATCCCTGTTTAATCTCAGATATGCGTGATTCTCTCGTGTTCAAATGATACCGAACTTGATCATTCTCAATGGACAATGACCCTGCATCTCCATCATCACCTGCACTCATCATCAAGAGTGAATTCGTGCGAGTAGGAGTCTTACTGTTGTTATTGTTGTTGTTGTCACTATGGTCATTGTTGTTTGCATGATTGGATGATGATGATGATGATGATGATGATAAATAGACTTGTTTTCTTAAAATGTATTTACAAACAGCAACAATGACATTGGTGTCCTCACATGCCGTTCCATGAATCAAATGAAACAACTCTACATCATTCTGTTGTTGTTGAATTGTCGGATTATTAGTATTGCCGCTATTCCGATTCCCCGATGAAAAAGAAGAATTTGTCTGTTGTTGTTGTTGACCAAGCATTTGGTTCAAAAATTGAATCAATTGATTGAGACCGTGTTGTCGTTTGAATGGTAAATGACTCATCAACAATTGTATCATGTTTGTGAGACTATAACAAATTTCTCTGCGTCTCTTATCGACTTGCAACCATTCTTCGAAGTATGAGGAAGAACTGATAGATTGGTGGTGATGTTGTTGTTGTTGTTGTTGTTGTTGTTGAAGCTGTTGAAGCTGTTGTTGGAGGAGGTGGTATTGTTGATGAGGAGGTGTTGCTCTGGACGGTGTTGTCGTTTGAAAGTTGGGTGCTGATCGTATGGCAACTGGGCTGTGTGCATTGGTGTTGCTTCCTCGCCTCATTCTATCGTTCGAACGCTTGTGGTATGTGCTGTGATACTCTTTTTTTTTTTTGTGTGACGAGAGCGAGCTTTTTTTTTGGATTGTTGCTGGTCGGGATAATGAATCAAGTGTTGATCGATGTTTGTGACGGCTTTTGTAAATGTTGACCGCTTTTTTCGGTGGTACGCACAATTCTGGTCGAATCTGACAGTTTAAGCGTCCTTTTCCCGGTTTAACACATCCAGTCACATGTCAACCGTCTAGAAAAGGAGACACGCACAACGACGTCGTGCAAGAACACTACCAATCAGACCTTTACTGGTGAATTGAGCGGCTGTTTTTGACTTGGACAGGAAGTCTTGTGCCCATTATCTCATCCACCTCAACTGAAAAGCAACAACTTCTTCACCACTTCACCACACATTTGCAACATACAGCTGATATTCATCTCTCGTTTCACACAAACCTCACAACCTAACAACAACAACAACAAACAAGAGAGAAGGATGGGTCAAAAAAACGCAAAAGCCAATGGCAACAACAACAACAACAATAAAAACAATGACGAAAGCTCAACCTATGGAGACACTGGTTCTCAAGGTCGCAACAGCTTTGAAGACAACACTGCTTCTCTCCACTTTCACAATCACTTCCATTTGCAAACGTTGGGTGTGATTCAGGACCCTGACCTCCAATCACCCTTCTTTAGTGCTGTTGACAACAAGGGAAATCTCTATGTGACTGACTATACTCATCACAGAGTTGTTCGCTATACGTTGAAGCTTCCCAAATCATCTTCCAAGAATAGCAACAACAGCAACAACAGTAATAGTGCAACTAGTCCTCGCAGTAATGCATCCATTGCTGCTCAAACAGCAACGACTACTGACACGACTGATCAAGCAGCCCCAACCTCTAGCAACAACAACAATAATAACAATACCAACAATACCAACAATACCAATAGCAGTGGTAGTCAAAAGAGCAGTGGAAGCAACAGTGGAAAGAAGAAGAGTGGTGGTGGAATCTTCTCTTCTCGATCAAGCATCAAATTCTCAAAGACTGGCATGACAGGTCTCTCCATTCTCCAGTACTCTTGTCCAACAGGTATCGCAATCAACTCCAAGGGTCAAATTGTTGTCTCCGAAAACAGAAATCACCAGGTATCTGTGTTGAGCAAGAATTTGGATGTGTTGCAAACGGTGAGTCATCAGGGTGATGAAGAAGGTGAGTTAAAGTGTCCATGGGGTCTCACTGTCGACTCCAAGAACAGAATCTATGTCTGTGATTCCAATAATCATCGTGTCCAGGTGTTTGAGCCCAATGGTGACTTTATGGACGGTTTTGGCTACGAAGGCAGAGCTGACGGAGAGTTCAATTGTCCATGTGATGTGGCCATTTGGGAGAATGTACCTGCCTGTGTCAATGACACGGCGACTCTTGCAGTCAATACGGAGCACTGTAGTGAATTGACTCATAACGGAGCGAGTACCATGATTTTCGTCAGTGATTCGTGCAACAATCGTATTCAAGTGTTCTCCGAGTCGTTTGATTACTTGTTTTCCATTGGAAAGCGTGGAACTGGACCTGGTGAGTTCAACATGCCAAGAGGTATCGCCGTATCACCTAATGGATACTTGATTGTGTGTGATCAGGACAATAATCGAGTTCAGGTGTTTGATGTGAACCGTGCTCGATTGGAGGGAATGGTTGACAGGGAGAATGAAAACTTTGTGTATGTGACTTCGTATGGATCATCTGATTTGCAAGCATCGACTCAGAGTGGTCAATTCGATAGACCGACCGGTGTGTGCATCACATCAAACGGATACATTGTTGTGAACGAAGTTGGAAACAGAAGAATTCAAATCTTCTCATAACTTTAGTGAGTTGAAATCACTTGAATACAAATTTGATTTGTATTCATTCCCATCGCTGTGATAATTGTGCTGGTGCACAAAAGGATCACATGTATAGATTGTTCGGAACAGCAACAACAACAATAACGAAAATAATTAATGAATAAAAAGATAACGTACATTTACAATTGCTCTTGCTGAGCATTTAGAGATTCTTGACTCGTCGATTTCGATATCGACTCAGTGAGAGTTGTCGTCTTTGTTGAATTATCAGCCTGTGTTTCCGATGACGATGCAGTGTCTTCCGCAGTTCTCTTTAGCTTTCTGTGGGCACCATTGACCTTATCTGCAATCTTTTTTCCTCCGAATCCTGCAGCTGCACCCACACTCATACCCACTCCCACACCTGCGCCCACTGCCAATCCAGTTCCCACAGCTATATTGGCTCCTACGACTAAGCCAACCGGTCCACCTACTGCCGCTCCAATCAAACCTCCGACAATGGTCGCTCCAGCAATTGCTGCAAATCTCGCAGCTCTCTGTTGAAACTTTGTTCCTTGATGGACGTCTGTTGCTGCCTTTTCGATATTTTCAGCAACGACCTGTATTTTCTCTTCTTGAACAAGCACAGAATCATGCAAATTTTCAAACACTTGCAACAAACTGTCCAAATCTCTCTCATTCTCCTCCTTCTCTCTCTCCTCTTCCAAATCGAGATCCTGATCCGTAATTTCCACAAATTGACCATCTCTATTCTTGTCCAACAACATGGAGAGCATTTCATCTGTATCATTGGCATATTTTCTGCCACTGGACGTTATCGAACTCTGTCCATGTTTGTTATTACTATTGTTACTATTGTTACTGTTATTATTGTTATTGAATAGCTTTTGAATGGGAAATTTTAGTTCATTGGATTTAATATCGTCAAACACGGATTGAAGTTGAGGCAAAATGGTGCCATACTCCTCTTCCAACTCCTTTCTCATCATTCGACTTCGATTCGCTGAAATATTTCTCTTTGATTTGTCTCGTTGTTGTTGATTCCGTAACTCTGTGAGCTCAGAGTGAATATGACGTGAGAGATTGAGTGCTTTGCCTCGAATAGTTGATATATCGGATCGAACAGTGGCAGAATCCTTGTTTCCTCCCAGTTTATGCATCTAATATCATAGTATAGCATGTATGAGATGTTGTGTGTGAGCAATGTGTCATGTTTTGGTGGTGCGTCTGCTTGTTTGTTTTACTTACGAGTTGTGTCAGCGTTTGTTTACATTGTTTGAGCGACTGTAAATTCTGGGCAATGAGTTGACATGGATCATTGTCCATTTTGAGACAATTATTGTCCTCCACTAGTGAGTCTTGCAGAGAATTGTGGTCTTCACTGTGGTGACTGCGTATCATTGTTGTTGTTCGTCGTGATGTTGTTTTTTGGTTTTCTTATGGAGACCGAAGCGCAACAAAAGCCTCTCGATGTTCGTTTTGTGTGCCTCAGACAAACTCAGGTTTTTGGGAGTCGGGCAATACAAGTCAAATTTAGTTTGCTGCTTCGCTTGTGGATTACCCCGAAGGTACTTGCAGGAGAGGAAAGGAAGCGAGCTTTATTGACTGTTGTTTTTCTTCTTGTCAAGTGATAGCTCGAATGCAAGTGGACTGGTTACTTTGAGAGACAAGTTTTGAGCCATTGCATGCCCTCACTCAGACCGGAACCATCTCTTGCACAGCACGACTGCACGTGACACATATCGCGGTCCTGAGCAACGTGAAACAGCTCGCAAACCTCCCTGACACTCGCTGCATTGGGCAGGTCCTGTTTATTGGCAAAAACGAGCACAGGAACTGATGAATTTCTGTGATGGGCCAACCGCTCGTTCATAATCTTGTGAAATTCGAGCGCGGACTCTTGCAGAGTTGTCCGGTTGGCGGCATCCACAACATAGACAATGGCATCACACTTGTTTGTAAATTCCTTCCACAGGCAGCGAATAGGTGAAGCTCCACCGATATCAATCATATCAAATGTGATGGATGGTGATTTCTCAGTGGAGCAGAGCTTCACTTTTTCAGTCTGGTAGCCAACTGTTGGCAATGTGAGCACATTATGACCAAGCTTTAGCTGATAAATCAGACTTGTTTTGCCAGAGGAGTTAATACCAACGACCAGCACATGAATATGCTTGCTTTTCACGAGTCCCATGATTTGTTGTTCTTGTAGTTCTTGTTGTTGTTAATAGCTTTATGATCAAGTGTAGGTGTACTTGTAAATTTTCAATACCAAAGAGTGAAGAAACGAAAAGAAGAAGAATTCTGTCTTTCGCTTCTCTAGTAGAGTATGTGTTCTTGTTGCGCTTTTTGCAAGGGTAAAATTGAGTATTTCACAAAAGGGAGTTCACTGAAATTGGTTGTGAAGATATGTGCGTATTCTTTTGAGCTATGGCGGTGAAAAATGCTGAAAAATGAATGCACACAATGGTTGACAGAGAGCTAATGGCTGCTTTTTGCTGTTACTTTCCAATTGCTTTTGTTTTTGACAAGTTCTGCGTGAAGCTTTTGGTGGAGTCGTTCGAAGCACCACGCTATTTTTTCTCTCGTTTCCAAGATTTTTTTGCACGCATTTTTTTGTCGCGTTCCGTAGACGGAGATTTAAAAGTTCCTAATCAACGGACAGTGCACAGATAAGGGAGTACAGGATGTCTTATCCTTCAGATGTCACTGGTAGCTTCCCTATCGGAACCTGATCACCCGGTTCTCCAACAAACATCTTATCAAAAAATAAAAGAATGAACAGGCTGATATCCTTTTGGATTTGTATTATCTTACTGATCATTGCTATTGCTTGCAATGTCCAAGCCTCTCGCATCTACCGTCCATCACGTCAACAACAACTGAGACCTGTATATTCCTGGTTGAGTGAACATGGACGTTATGGTAGACGCTATGGTCATAATGGTCGATATGCTCCACCAATGTCTCGCCATTATTCCTTCTCATCAGATTATAGCACGTCCTTCTCCTCTGAGAGTGACCATCCAAAAATCTATCGCCGCAAAAATTACTACTGCTTTTTTGGTTGTTAGATGAGCTTAGTATCCATTGAATCTTTGTTTTGTGTTGTTGCATCAATCATCTGTTATTGGAACGGTGCTGCTTGTATTGTCAACAATAATAAATGTGAGAGCACAGAGCAAATTATCACACGATGAGAAGCTGTGTTTTTCCAAAAGGGATTCATGTGGTTGTTTTGTGTCACAAAGCATCGTTTTATTGACTGAACGTTATCGAAGTTGAACCTAGAGGAGAAGAATTCCCAAATGGTGTTCGATTTTGGATTGGAATCGATGGAGAAGAGGCGAGTCGTATCATCGAAGATGAGCTCTGTCTTCGTTGCATGGATGCACTGACACGTCTAAACATATCTGCAACTCGAATCTGTTGTTGCATATCGACAAAGACATCAGTTTCATCTACAATTTCTTCTTGGATCAACTCTTCGAAGATGTCCTCCAATGTAACAACACCTAACACGAGGTCATCGTTCGAGATTTGTTGTGATGGAGAGGAGATGTTGTTCTGATCTTGTTCTTCTCTGCTGAGTTTCCTCTTGACTAAGGCCATGTGACTCTTTCCAATCTGGAACATGTTCAATAGATCCCACAGTTGAGTATCGTTCGAAACAGCAGGTAATTCTCTCAGTTGTAAATCGGCAATTGGTGTTGGGTTTCCTGGGTCCAATTTGATTAAATTCTTAATGAGTAAAAGGCCTACAATGTCCTGGCGATTGTTTCTGTAGACAGGTACTCTGGAGTGACCATTTTGTACAATTTCGTCCATTGTTCGCTCATCCATCTGACCACTCAAAGGCAACATGAATACCTTCGACAAAGGTGTAGTAATTCTCTCGACACTCTTTTCCTTCAACTCCAGCGCACCCTTAATGACAGAAATTTCATCTGCATTAAGAATTCCTCCTTCACCACGCCCCTCAGCATGAATGTTTACAAGTTCCTTGAGCTCAGCTCTCTTGTAATATGTACTATGATCCTTTCCGAGAACAAAGTCCAAGCATTTACTTGCGGGCCAAGCGATAGGGAAAGCAAGAACCATTAGAATTCTGACCAACCAGGCCAAATTTCCACCGACAGCCAATCCGTACTTGCTGATTGCAGCTTGAGGTACCACTTCTCCAAAAATCAGCACAAAAGACACAGATAACATAATTGCCAAAAATTCTGGCACCATTCTATCCAAGAATAGCGGTAGAGCTTCCATGGCAAGTGCATTCTGTTCACACATAATAATACAATCAAACAACAACATAAACAACTTAGCACAAAGAGCATGTGAAAACACAAATAACATTCAACCACCCTTAAACTTACAAACAACAACAAAGTAACCAGTAACAAGTGATGCTTTGACAAGATCGGTTCTAATCGCCTTGCATACTTTTTCTCACGCTCTGTACCCGCTTCCAACAAGATGCTCAATGACATGTGATCAATGGACAGAAGACCCAATGTCAAGCCAGAACAGAGACCAGCAAAGCACACCAAAAACATACAAATTCCACCATAGAGAAAGTATTGCCACCAGTGAAGTTCAGGAAAAGCAAACAGCTCCTCCTTCCAATTAATCGTATGATTAGAAACAGAAGATGATAACAGAGAGTAAGCCATGTGTGAAGCTACCGCATTTTTGGTCGCATAGAAGGCAGTTGTAGCAATTGGCATTTCGTTTTATTTTGTTATTTCGCAGATTTCGCGAGTTCAGTCGAATCAGGTGTTTATAATTGGAATCCTTACTCCCATTTCCCCGTTGCTCCAACATCCAAAAGGAAGTCATTCTGATCATCATGTGCCGCTACGTCAAATGATACAGTGGACACAGTGAGGATCTTTTTCATTGGTAACAAAGAGCAGATCTTAACCTCTGGATTCATGAAATTTCCTCCTATTTCCGCGCTTCAAACCACAGAACAAAAAGAAATCATGATCAAAAGAGCATCAAGAGTTTTGTCTGGCAGAAGCTTGTCGCAACATGTTTATCGCAATCGATTCGTTCTGGTTGAAAAATTCACAATTCCCTCTTTCCAATCTCCCTTGGCGCCCAAACTCATTCTTCGACCATTTTCTGGAACTGTAGATGGTCATGCAGTACTTTACAATGCACAACAGAGTGAAGAAGGGCGAGGGAACACTGGTGAAGTGTCGCAAGTGATGCTCGATCTTCGTATGAACGAAATATCTCGGTACATTGAAGAAGCGGAGAACAGTTGGTCCTCACTGGATGAAGAATTCTGTATCAACATGTCCACAAGGGCGATTGACGCAATTGAAGAGTGTTACTCCATGGCCAAGGCAAGTAAAGATACGGAACAACGAAACAATTTTGTAAGTTTGTTGGATTCGTTCAAATCAAAAGCGCTTCAAATGAGAGGCATGGCTCACTTTCAACAAGTGACACGTGGTGCTCAGTTTAATGAGTCGAGTGCTGAGAAGAAGAATCGGGCTGAGAGAGATTTGAAGAATGCTATCGAATGTGATCCAGATAATGCTGAAGCATTGTTCAGCTATGGTTTCATGCGCTTGCAAGATGGATTACCAAATGAGGCGATTGACTATTTCAATAAGAGCTTGTCGGCGAAGCCGAGTGAGCCTGTTGTTTACATGAATAGAGCGATGGCGTATGATGCCAGAACTGATCGCTATACGAGAGAAGATGTGAACCGAATCGTCAAAGACTGTACCGCAGCATTAGATCTCGGTCTAAATCATCCTAGAACGCATCTTCTTCGAGCCAAGCATATTTTTCATAATTACACACATTTGAAAGGCGCGATTCATGGTGATTTATTCACATTGGAGCAAGCCATTAACGATCTTACAAAGGCGATCCAAATGGGTGAGACAGGTGTATTCGTATTCTATCTGAGAGCATTGTGTTATAATGCCAGCCAACAACCTGAACTAGCTATGAAAGATCTTCAACACATCAAAAAGACCGATCCGGCTTTCTTTTCTCGAATGATGCCAGATCAGGCATCCTCAACAAATTAATCGAAACAAGTCCATTTACTTACAAATATAATTTGATTTTAGGAATTAATGAATCATCTTAACTTGACTCTTTTGGGCAAAGTCGCCAAGCTTGTTTTGTTCCATTTTACAGTCATTGGTAACCGTAATGGACATCAGATCTAATTGATTGTATATACCAATACCATACTCCTGTGAATGAGAAATCTCACTTCTCACTACATTACAATTGGCATCGTTCTGAACACGAATGGCATCTGCTGTAGCTTGGCGAACCACACAATTGGTCAGAGTGCACACACTCGCGTCAACAGCACAAACACCAAATAGACCACTGTTTATCACCTGGCAATTGTCAAGTTTCACTGTACTTTTACCATTCAAGCGAATGCCATCCACTCCCGCACCTAACACTCTTGAACCTCTTGCGGTAACTGAGGATCTATCCCAAGTCCAAATACCCATATCACGCACCTTAAATATATCACAGTTGTCCAATTCAATGGATGATTGATTCATGCACAAAATGCCACTTCCGGTATGACAGTTAATCGTGCAGTTCTTGAGAGTTAAGGATCCGTTGTCCATTTCGATGCAATTCACCATTGGTTCATCCTTGTTTGTTATCAAATCTTCAACCTCCTTCTTGTAACTTGTTCCATTTGACAGAGCAGCACGAGATCCCTTGATACCGATTGTGATATTAGAGAGGATTCCACCATTTGTCTTATAGATGATGGCTGGCTGTTGTTCATATGGACACTCTAGTACCACATCCGATACATTACCAAACTCAATATAGCCACTATCTGATGACTTAGTCTCTACGATGTCGTTTACTGGTTCCACTTGTCTTCTATTGAGCGTACCCCTGTGTCTTGGTGAATCACTGCCACTCGATACAGCCATGGACATTCTTCGAATTTCATCTTGTTGCTTGGCCAGTTCAGAGTGTTGCTTTGAGAGATCAAGTGGGCCCACACGGATAGACATTGTTCTCAACACATTTTCTCTGTTTTGCAAAACAGTTTCTCTTCTTGTTTTCTCCTCATCAAACTTCTTCCTCGCTTCTTGTTGTTTCTTGTTGGCTTCCAATGAGACAACACCTTCCAAAATCACACTCTTCTGTACAATGAGCTGCTCACGGTACACTCCAGAATAGATAAAGATTTTTTCACCACCGTATGCAGCATCAATGGCTTCACTGATCGTTCGATACCACTTGTTACTCTGCAATTGCTGTTCAGTGGCCTGCGAAGAAACATTCAAGCTCCTTCCAGTAGCACTTGTCAGTGCTTGCAACCAGTCAGACACTTCCTTCTCACTCGAGCAATGAACTACAAATTGCTTATCTGGCTTTGAACTGTCATACTTTTCAATCTTGAATGCAAATTGCTTATCGATTCCATCTTGAAAATCACATCTCTTGATCAAGCAGTTATCATTCAGGTGCAAAACACCCAGAGGTGTCTTATCATCCACAGTTTTATAGTAATAAATCTTTCTATCCATGGACAGCACAATGATTCTCTGTCTCCACTCGCCCTTGAAGCCAGATCGATTATTTCCCTTCTTGTACAATTTTCCAAATCGTACACAGTTTTTGATGCATTCCTTGGCGTTTCCTGCAAAGGATTTTGATGATTTTACATTGGTAGACGATGAGCTATTACTGCTGTTGCTCAAATTCACCTGTTGTGAGGATGAATTTTGTTGTTCTTGTTGTGAGTTCGAGAAAACTGTAGTGTGATCAGCGGAATTTTGTGCAGCGGAGGCGGACGAAGGAGTAATGGCGGGAGATGACAATTCAGAGTCATTCGTGTCGACCTCTTCTTCGTCATCATCATACTCGTCTTCAAATTCCTCGCTTCTCACCTCAATTTCTCCCATTTGAATTTCTGCATCGTCATCCGAGTCGTACGACTCGTTTTCAGTCATTAGAATTTCATCGTCGTCTTGGTGGATCATACTCATTTTTCGTTTTGATTTCTGGTAATGTGTTTTCGTTTCACTTGAACCGAAGAAAAAAGGAGTCGACACAGAACCATAACATGAGCTCTCTGATGTTGTGACAGATGAATCATTCTCAACTATCATAGAAATTATCCGTTTCATCGGAAATTTATAATTAAGACCCGCCGTCGCGCCAAAAACAACAATCACCCATTTTCTGGAAGTCGAGTTTTTTCAGACACAGAGGAGCTTCTCAACACCCGACATCAGTTGAACACAACACTGGCATTCTACCGGTGCCTCATTTACTACAACAACAACAACATTTTCTCATGTACGCTGTCTACCAAGATCTGGCCACAATCAACAATTACAACTACTTGGAGCCATGGGTCAACTGGAAAATGATCAAATTCTTCTCATGTCCCCTGTCTGCTTCCCAATATTGTCAACAACTCAATTTCCAGTTAATTCTCTTGTTTGACACTGCGATCAATGATCAATTGTTAGAGACATCATCAACGACACAACAATCTGAATTTCAGAGCTTTCTTCTCGAATGTTTCCAATATCTATCTCACTGTGGCGATCATAATCATCATAATCATCATAATAATACAAGTGAAGAACAACAGGGTAAAATTCAATGGATACGGAAACGAATCCTTCAATATTGGAATTTGACACAATTGGATGCATCACTATTAGATCCATTGTTCTCAACAAGTAGTAGTACCAGTAGTACTGCCATAACGACAAATGTCATACATTCATCGTCAACAATAACTACAACAAACAAGATGGAAACTGGAATAATGGTTGAGAGCTTTGAAGAGTTCAGATCGAGGTGGATCGATCACTTGATACACTTGAAGAGAGAAGAGTATGAACCGTTGAGACAAAATGAGGGATTTGTTGTGTTGAAACTACAATTTGAAAAACCTGGTTTACATCAAAATGACAATGTTTCCCTGAATAGTGTGGTGTGCAGTGATACGAATCTTGATTCACTCCATGTGAGCAACAATAGTCTTAGTAGTAATAATAATTATGTTTGTAGTAATAGTAATCTTAATAATAATAGTCATAGTCCTCATCATTATCATGGTGAGAGTTTAAAGAGATCGCGTTCCGTGTTTCACTCCTCGATAATGGAAGATGAAGAGATGGAACAGCAGGAGGATGAGATTTGTGCAAATAGCAGTAGCGACAGTGATGGTGATGACACAATGTCATTGGGTGGTGATCCGTGTTCCACTATGCGTTATGCATTGTCTGTTCCTCATCATCACCGACGGGATATGGAGCCACTGGCCAAGAGACCTCGTTATGGATATTCAATTCATGTCAAGTAGTAAATTACATTATTTTGTTTTTGGACACCACGTGCCTCAAATGTTTATTAAACGATCAGAGTTATGAGGAGACACCGTCGTTAGTCATTGAATTCATGCATGTCGTATAGTCTCCTCTCCGAAGTCGAGTCAGCTCACAAACGTACTTGTACCGATCTGGTGTGAACAAGGCAGTTCTGCGTCTCACGTACTCGGTCAATATATCAGAGTTCAACTCCATACCTAACAGCATCTCGTTGAGGCTCTCTGCATCCATTCCCTTCTGGTTATAAGCTTGATTGTACTCGTACTCGAATGACCAAACTTCCTTTGATAAATAATTAGATAGGAATATGTCCATGTAGTATTGCTTGTAGTTGGCAATTGTATAACCACCGGAAGCACTATTTGCCTCCAAGTTCAATTGTCTAAAAGCTGCATTGTTGCCAAACACTGGTGAAACGGAGGATGCAATCATGCCATAGGCCACTGGTTTACCTTGAGAAACATTGATGCGTGACTTGACAGCACCAAATTCTGATGATTCAGGTTCTAATTGAACTCTAAACTCATCTGTATGCAAGTGACCAGTCAGTTGAGTGACAATGACATCACTGTACTGTTGTACAATAGCCAAATATTTGTCCAAGTACTGTGGAACCCAGAGTTCCTTGCTGTCATAAGCGTTTTGACTTGCAGGAATGTGAGAAACGATAATGACTTGCTTCTTGGTCAATCTTGCGTCTCTCAACTGAGCACTCAACCAAGCAAACTGATCATTTGGATCTTCAGGCAACACTGCAACAATTGGCATTCTTCTCGTTGAATAAAACAAGGAATTCAATGCAACAACTTTCATTTCACTGGACACATCCACATGGTAATAACCACCTCGAATGAACGAAGTTTTTTGATGATCCAACGGGATCCACCGTCTCCAAACATCATACAAGCTCTCCAACCAAGTACTATTATCAAATGGCATAGAATAATCAGGCACAACATCATTGTTACCAATGCATGGAATCGTAGTTGTGTCGGGATAATTCCTCTGCAGTTCACTGACCACGAAACGCAACGTGTCCAGTGCAAAGCTCGCATTGGGCAAATGATGCGCCAAGAAATCACCAGAAACAACCAAAAAATCCGGTTTTGGATTCACCTTCTTCATTTGAGCAAATGTGCTTTGCATGAGTGGCAATGGTGCATCACAGCCAAATCGACCAAACTTTGCATCACCAGCCTGCAGATTCAACAATTGGTTTGCATTTGATTTGGGCCATTGATGAACATGTGCGTGGTGCTGCTTGAGTGCTTCTGTCCATTGAAAGCTTCGACAAAAGTGAGTCGAGTTGACTCTGCCATTGTACAGTGGATCATAGTGAATGTCAGATACCCACAGGAATTGATGGGTTGCACATGAGATGTGCGTGATGATCACTGTCAATAATAATAAGAGTGGAAGCAGCAACTGAGCTGATGATGTGAGTGGTTGCTGCATTTTTATGTGTGGTGTGATTTCGTGTTGAGCGGAATAATTCGAATTAGACACGAGATGGTGTTTTGAGCTCAGTTTATTGTTTCAGGTTTGGAATGATGATCCGGTGGTTAGAAGCACCATAGAATTCTTTTGAGAACGAGGAGAATGGAAAGTGCAGTGACTGTAAGTATCCATATCTTGGTCGTGAAGCCAGTGTTGACCACAAGAGTGTCAACGCCATAAACGACTGTGTCTAGCAATGGTTGTATCAAGCCCTTGGCAACACCAGAGTAGGCAATTCCAACAATCTCAGAGTCTGTCTCAATGGAGGAACCCTTCTGAGGTGAACTCTGTTCGTTTGCAATTGATTGAGCGAGTTTGATACAGCTAGGATCACTCACAAGTCTTCCTTCCTTGTCTGTTGAAATGAAACGTTGACCGTCTTGGAGCAGAGCACTCCAGAAAAGAGCCTTTGCTCCCAATTCGAGCTGCCTTGCTGTTGATAGCTCGTACCATATGCACTCTTGCTGATATTGCTTTTGTGCAGCAGATGAATAAACTTGTGCTCGGTTATTTCTGTCTCTTGTAAGTGCTGCCTTTGTGCTTGATACACTCGTGCTGATATCAACAGATAGCATGCAAATGGAACACACGAGACAAAGAGAGGCCATCCACTTGAGTAAAAAGAGAGGGCTAACCTTGGAGGAATCCATGAAGCTCATGTGCACGAAGATGACGAGCAAAATGAGTGAATATTTGATCATACTCGTCATGTTGTCGCAGAACCATTGGTATGTGTTACTTGGCAACGTTGATGATTCCTTGGGTATTTTGTTTTGGGTGCTTTCAGATAATTGCTTAGTTGTGTCATTCTTTCTTTCAGTCAGTGCCTTCATCTTCTTCTGTTTCAATACCTCAAAGGTGTTCTTGAATTGTTCAATATGGTTCCGTGAAACGACTACGTCATTGTAAACCTTTTCGAGCTCACCAATACGGAATGTCATTCTATCCTTTTCATTCTTGGCCACCCATGACAATCCTCCGTTCAAACCAGCAACCACAGTGGAAATCACAGTAGGAATGTAGGTCGCAGTGACTGGAGGGAATGCATAAGCGAGTGCGACTGTTCCCACAGATGATGCCACACTGAGCATCATTGAATTCATTGCCTTACTTTGCTGTTGTGAGTAATGATCTCGATCGTGCTTCGTTCTCCGTAGGTAATCATTAATTTTGACTTGCGTTCTGCTCAACAGTGCTTCCAGTTCCTTGGATCTACCAGAATAATCCAGTGACAACTCATTGAAACGCATGAGAATCTCATCAGTGATGGGTCGGTTGTAGATCACGCCTTCTTCGAGCAAATGGTCGACAGACACTAAATCAATCATCTTTGATTGAAGTTCAATCACTTGTCCCGTCAATATCAATATTTGATTCTTTGTTTCCTGTAAATCAACCATTCCATTGCCTGATTGTGACTCGTACAGCAAGATATCATTCAATGATTGTGTCGTTTGATAAAGAGAGTGAACAATAGAGATCCAAACAGCAAAATCAGACACACTCTTCAATGTCGTATGCTTCAACACGTAGGACACTCGATCATGTGTCAAATGACTCAATCGATCAATATGAGAAGAACATTTGGCAATCACTGCTGATTTGGCGCCATGGGTTACCTTTGACATTTGACCCAAGTGCTTTGTGAGTTCTTTTGAACGTTCCCACAGGAATGGCTGTCATCACAACAGTTATTCATCAATCATCACACAACAGATTGTAGTACAAAATGACATGTGTTAACAGTTAGTTGTTGAGGGCAATCAAAAAAATCACAAATATGAAATCATACCTTTGCTTGATAGAGCACAAACAATGGGGTGGCATAACCCAATGATCGAGTCATTTTTGCAGAATAGGTCTCTCTTGGACGTTCATCCTCATCATCATTATTGTTGTTGAGTTTTGTGCTTTGTGGTTTTTTCAATGAAAATCTAGACTTCATCTGTGCAGAGAATTTCTTCATTCGTTGTGTTAAATGGTTCAATCCAAAGCTTTTTGTAGTTGCAGTTATTATGGTTTCAGAGTGAGCAACATGTGTCAAGAAAGCAATCAGCAAGAGTGTGATGAGAAGAATGAGAGACACGAAGGGTTTCCGCCTCGAAGTGACCATCTTGTTGCTGTTGATCATGTTGTTCGCGCTGTGTTTGTTTTCAGAAGTGAAAAAGTTGCGCCAATTTTTTTGTTCAAGAAACGAGAATAGTTTTTGAAGCGGGGTTTTACTGGATACAATGAGTGGTGAACTCTACACTCAGCTCTCTTGCGAGGCACTTGTAATGATATCAATATCACACAGGTGATCAAATACTTGACTCATGTGTTGAACATTCGTGAAGATGGATGATGATTGTTTCCTGCCCAGTGCAAGCTCATTGCAAATTAGATTCTTGAGCAATAATGGTCGTTCATAATACATGTCAACTTTGTACTCTGGTGTTCGAAGACTCTTGTATTGATCTTGTCTCGATGAGAAGAACTTGTCCCGCAGAGAATCAAAGAACGGATGTTGAATTGCCTCTTGTACCGTGATTCGATCCTTTGGCCAAAAGGCAAGCATCTTTCTCAACAAATCCAAGGCGTCTGGATGATCTTTCAGCATGGGAAATGTTTCCTCAAATGTATCATGTACAAAGCATCCAGAGTTATGCACTCTCTGCAATGATTTTGTCGCTAAATAGCTTATGCCACTCAAATCGCTAATATCAGGCACACCCACAAGCTCTACCAACAACTCCAACTGCTCCAAGTAATGCTTGGCCTCGAACAGGGGCTTCCTCAGCAGCACTTCAGCAAATAGACAACCAGCAGCAAAAATATCAATCGGCAATGAAACTGTATCAAAGCTCTGCATCAAAATTTCAGGTGCGCGATAACTCTTTACATTTGCTGTCAAATATGTCTTTGAAAGCGACTTCATATCACTGGTGTTGACACAGTGCCGAAAATTGGTAATCTTTATATCAAAATCCGTCGTCACGAGCACTGTTTGAGAACTAATATTCTGATGAACCAAGTTGTTCTCGTGCAAAAAATAAATTGCATTCAACACGTTAAATAAGCAGTACTGTGCCTCTCGAATAGTGAATTGGTTGTGTTGCAGTGCAAAGTGCAGATCAGCATCCATAAGCTCATACAGCGATGCAGCATAATCAAAGTGCTCATTTTCAAACTCTGGTGTCTCTACATGACGAATCCACTTTACAATATTTGGATGACCTCCAATCGTATTGATTGATCGAACGAGAAACAATTCGTTCCACACAGTCTTCATCAACTCAACATCCTTATTAAACAAATTACCATAGACTTTCATTGCGTATGAGCGACCGCGACTTCCATTCTTTTCCACTATAGACTTGTCCTTGACATAACTGTTTTGTTAACACCCAAACACAATGATATAATGTTTGTGTTAGTTTCTCATGTGCATTACACTTTCAGTGTTAACAGACCACAAGTACTTACTAGCCATAAATGGAATGAGGAGAAAGTTTGTCTATCAATTCGTATCGTGAAGGCAAAAACATGCCCAATTTAGATTCGGTGAAGGTGTCGTTGTTCATCTCACCATTTGTTTCGTCTGTCGTGATACGAGGAGCATTGGTCGTCGGTCCTAAGGAGATGGTGCTGTTTGTCTGCATTTCTTTTGTGTTTTTTTGATCAAGTTTGTGTGGGTGATCGGAGTTTGAGGAGATCGGAACTATTGAGATTTACGAATACAATGAATTGTATGGCACTTCAAGTTTACAAAGATGATACTTGTTTTATTGCACATTAAATGTACTGAATAGTTGTAACAATTCCACTTTCGCGGCATTCTTCATTCACTTGCGTGCAAAAGTAGATTCTGTCATCAGGTTTTGCAAATATGTCAGTGTGCGACCGTTTTTTAGCCTCGACACCATTGAGCAAGCAAGTCAAACGTCCATAAGGCTTCTTCCAATTTGACTTCTTTGCCTTCTTATACCCGTGTTCTGCATCCACAATAAAAGTGATGACATCACCCGAGTGGAAACCGTCAGTCCATTGGTTACTCATTATCCTAGAAAAGAATCCGTTGTTGGCATAACCAATATTCTCCTGTGGGTGAAACTCTCCCAAATAAACAGTTTCTCGTGTCGTGTTCGTGTACAGATCACGTAGTATGCTTTCCTCGATAATCCCGAGCAATACCCAGCTGGAGCAGAATGTACGAGCAGTGTCAGCTTTCGATGCATCGTCAATACACATTTGGACCTTGAAATCAATTCTCGTCTTGCCTCTTGTGTTAATGGGTCGAGCAGTGTTTGCTATTCGGTAAATTCTTTGTGTGTAATTTTGAACGAATCGAAGAACCCTTCCACTCTCATCAATGATCGAACCCCGAGAATTCATGATCTTGTTGCCCTTGCGGTCTATAAAGTATGGACTCCACCTGTGACACCTCGCCATCTGCACATTGTACTTCCATGTTTCATGTGGAAATATTTTGTCCTTTAGTTGCAGCATTGGCTTATCGTGATCCAGGTCTGCAATAGAAGAAGTTTCCTCTTTGTCACTCCTACCATTGTTGATAGATATATTTGACAGTGATTCTTCAACTGAATGACATTTGATATCAGCTGAGATGGACGTGATCAGTGACAGGTACACGAGTTGCCATTGAGTTTCAGAGTCCACAATCTGGTTCAGATACCAGTTGACTCGAAGAACACTGAAGAGATCTTCAATGGGCAAGAAGAGAAACATTTCTCTGAGCACATCATCTGGCAAAATATGGAGTTGCATTTGAGATCTGAAGGAAGTCTTGTTTTTGGGACGTTCACTCGTGGTGGAACGAAATTTGCCTAGAATTTTGTTAATCAGCATCGTCAACCAAATAGATTATCAGAACCTTTCTGTTTGTGTTTCTTGTCTTGACGACGATAGCTCGGGGGATTGGGCATTAGAACTCTGTTGATGTTCCGCAGCAACTTGCATGCAAACACAGAAAAGAAGAAACAAAAGTAAACAAAAACAACCAAAACATGAATCATACTGATTTCCTTAAGATTGATGGCTCTTATGGCGAGGGAGGTGGCCAAATCCTTCGTAATTGTTGTGCATTGTCCCATTTGTTGTCCCAGCCTATTGCAATCGAAAATATTCGAAAAGGTAGAACAGTCCCCGGCCTAAGGAACCAACATTTGACTGGTATTGAGTTTTTAGGTCAATGTTTTGGTCATGAGCTCGTTGGCGCAAAGATCCAGAGCACTGAATTGTTAGTAAAGCCAGTGGAACAGTGGACAAACGTTCCAGATGAGGCGATCGCTGATACCAAGTCTGCTGGCAGTTGCACTCTGTTGGCTCAAATGTTGTTGCCCGTGTTCTTCTTTCCAAGGGTTCACCAGCAAAATGGACAAAAGTTTTCTGAGAAGACAGTGTTGCGATTCATTGGTGGAACCAATGTTGACTTTTCTCCTCCGATTGACACATACATGCTGCAGTTTGTGCCCATGTTAAAGAAGCATTTCAATGTTTCATTCGAGTTGGAGCTAGTAAAGCGAGGATACTATCCATATGGTTGCGGAGAGATCAAGCTTCATGGTATCAAGTTAAATAATCCTCAGGAAGGTCTCTCATGCTTGAATCTAGTTGATCGAGGAGATACAATCACAGCAATAGATATTAAAATTCTCTATTCGCATGATGATTGTAAGTCATTTGCCTCAGACTTGAGTGAAATCGTTCCCTCACATCTGAAATCCAGCAAGGTATTAGGGCAATGCTCAAATGTGTCGATCAACATGGAAAAGGACAACAAGAGTGACAAGAGACACAGACAAGTGATATTGATTGCCATTATGAGAACGGATAAGGATTGCATGTTTACAATCACCCTTAATCATCAAGTGCCAAATCCCAATCCGAATGCCAAAAAGAAGTCTAATAGAAAGCAAAAGAAGCAAACTCCTTCTGGTATGATGGCTGAAGCAGTCGAGTTCCTTGAAAAGCAACACAACGAAGGGGGTTGTGTTGATGAATATCTGCAAGACCAGTTCATAATCTACATGGCCTTAGCCAACGGAACATCTCAACTGAGAACAGGTCCGCTCACTGAGCACACAAGAACTGCAATTCACTTCTGTGAATTCATGACAGGTGCCAAGTTTGGTATTCAAACAAGAGATGAAACACCAGATGTACTCATCACCTGCAACGGAATTGGAATGAAAGAATGAAAGCCTGGTCATGGCATTTTTTCAGGAACGTCGAACCATCCAAGGATTTCCGAACTAAAAATGGTTCCTTTGACCGATGCCGGTAATCAATGCTGTACGCCTTGACTTGCATCCGTGAAAGATTCCCTTTGGTACCTTCAACCAAACCCCCTACTACAATACAATAAATAGATTAGATTCCCGGAGCATGATCCTCTACACAGCCAACTTTCTCAACAACCCACGGATTCTGTCATAACGATCACATCTTCGAATCCAAGCAGAAACAAGGTCGTCATTCGAACCATTCTCAACTCTAACCACAAACACAAAAGCTTTCATCTTCTTCCTGCGACCTCTATTGAAGAAAATCGCTATTCAACATAATCACAGCACAGTTCAAAGCTTAACATCTCATCGGACAACCTCTCGGAGACCAAAACAAAAATATTCACTCACCTCCCAACGTTGACATATTCGCACGTAAAAAAATTGAGTCTTTCGCGCTCCCTAATCAGTCCACAACCAACCCACGATCCGTCTCTGCTGTTGACAGCCTCTATCTACCTCTAATCTATCGCGCTCATACCATCTCCAGCAGACCACCACTGACAGACCTCCAAGCCTGTCGTAACACCACGCTCTCCCATCTGCATTTTTATTTGAAATCTGAATCAAACCGAACTCTCTGGAACAAAAAGCTTCTCTCTGCTTTTATCATCGTCATAATCTATATCCCTTCATCTTTCCAAACGAACAACAAACATGAACCATCCAAATTCCACTCATTCCAACAACAAGGAAAGGAACAAAAACATCAACAATAATAACTCTAATCATCCTCAGCTACAACAAGAACAAGAACAACCACTGCAGCAGCAGCAACAAACCAACTTTCACGCAGCTGACGATACCATGATGGATCCATTGTCGTCATCACCGCCATCGTATGCATTGCTCGTCTCTCCTCCAACCACAAACGTCATCACTTCTGGTGGCATAGCTCCACAACAACAAGCTCAAAAGCGAAATCATCCCCCATCCCTCTCTCTCAACAACTTACCATCATCTCCATCATTGCAAAGCTCTTCATCATCATCACCATCACCGGTGACTACATCCCCTCTATTGTACAATCATCAAACAAACAACAACAACAACACTACTAATCATCATTCTCATCATCGCCATCCACAGCAACATCAGAGCCCTCGACAACGACTCCAATCACAACAAAAGCTCCATGTGCAGACAAATCAGTTGAGCAATGGAAGAAGAAAGAGACAGAGCTCATCCACTTTCCCAGTCGCATCCTATCCACAACACAAAAAAGTCAAGTGGATATCAACAAAGAAGATTGCAAAGCATCAGGGCAATATCACCTTTTTCTATTCGGCTACGACCACACCAACTTCATCTGCAGTTCATCATTTATCATCTACTAGTAACAATAGCTACTATGGCGATTCATCCTCTATTCAATTGAAAAAGAAGGTTTACGCCGTGTTGACCGATAAGAAGATGGAGTTGTTTGAGACTTCGCAACCATTTTCATTACCAGATATGATTTGTCAGTCGCCTGTGCCTACTCCTACAAGATTGATTGGTCAACACTTTAGAATTTCATCCAATGTCGGAGGAATGGGAGTAGTGAATAATAACAGTATTGCTGCTTCAAATGCAAGTGCTAGCTCTAATGGTGCTACTGCTGCTGCTACTAGTGTCAATGCTAGTGTTGGTGTTGTTAGTCAAGAGCCATCCTCATCCTGTTCATCATTGGCAATGCTTGCATCCTTCTCAAACCAAAACTCCTCTGCTTCTTCCTTTCCACAGCGACAACAACAGAGCTTGATCATGATCAATGAGAATCAAGTACCCAGCCAATACGATTCGGAACATCAGGGAAATGTGGGACTACTGGGCAAGATTTACCTGTGTCCTCAGATTTGTGGAGGCAGAGTTCAAGTGGCACGATCAGACAAGACATCATTCCGTATCATTCTCACTGGTGAGTCACCAAAAATTGGTCCTGAACTCAATATGAACAAGGAGCTTTTGACACCGAATGGTAGCAGTGTGATCACTCCGTTTGAGACACCCATGTCATCATACTTTGATCCAAAGTCACCCTATTTCCCTCATTCGATGCATCCGTTCACATCGACTGCTGCTTCCAGTCCCCAAGTCGATGAGAATATGGGTACACCAACAGGCAGTCACTATCCAGTGTTTAAGTTCCAGTCCTCTCCATCTCCATCATCATGCCACAGAAACTACACCTCCCTATCTCCTGTAAATAGCAGTCAGGATTCAATGACGATGACTGATGCTCCCACAACAGTCGCATCACCTGTTGGTGTGACAGCAGCAACGAACGGCCTGTACATTAGTTCTCCTCAATCCATGGATTTGGATGAGGATGGAGATGTAACCATGAAGAATGCAATGTCACCTCATGATGACGACCATAATCCAATCTATGGAACGAGTAGAGGCAAGTTTGATGCTGTACCAAGAGCCATGTGTGATAGCTCTTCATGCTCTTCCTCTGATAATATGGATATTTATTCACCAATGGGCAACATGGATCCATCATCCCTCTTTGCTCAAAGGAACGAACTTCAAGATATTCTATACTTCCAAGCGGAAACGGAGCCTGAATGCGACGAATGGGTCATGCACATTCAACAAGTTCTATCCTCGTTGAACAACAGAAATGCCTACCTATTGGATGAGATCCTTTTGTACATTTTCTCATTCTTGGAGGCTTTCGATTTGAGTAAGTCGATTGCTCCAGCGAGTGTCAAGTTCTATACGCTTGCTCAGAATGAGATTCTGTGGAATCATTTGTACATGGCCAAATGGAAGAAGAAGGATTACTCAATCATGTACTATTCGGCCATGTTAAACGTTACTGCACCTTATCCATCCTCCATCGCATCCAAGACCAACAGAAGATCATCTGTGATTGCACCAATGGTCACCTGGAAATACATGTACACAAAGAGATACTACTGTGAAAAGAAGTATTTGAAGAAGGAGAGTGGTACGAATGACCCAATCAGTTCGAATACTAACACTGTTCTCCCTGTTGGTACAGGATCAACATCGACGCAATCCAATGAAAATCAACCTGAAACCATTCCAACTCAAGCACAGTCCGACCCAGCAGAGATTGAACGTTTGAGAAAAGAGGAAGAGGAACGGAAGAAGAAAATGGAAGAGGAACGCAACAAGCAGATCTCAAGTGAGTTCCTCAAAGACGGTAATAGTCTATTTAATGCTGCCGATTTTGAGAAGGATATTCACACAAAGAGACTGTTGTGGGTGTTCTGTATCGATCAATATGATTCATGTTTAATTTATAATCCATCGAATTGGACTGCTGCTAGAAACTGGGCAGTTGCTCTGATTCGATTAGAGAAACTTGTAAATTCATACCGTGGTGAAGTTCAAGCCTATCTCAAGATGATACTGGAGCTTTGTGTCTCCAAGTTTGAGGCATGTATGAACCTGACACCAAACAATGATGAAGTGTTGACCTTGTGGGCTGGTTTTCTGTCTGATTTGGCTCTCAAGATCTACAATCCAGAGGACAGTGATAAACTGTTCCAGGACGCTCATCAAAAGTTCCAAAAGGCTTTGAATATCAAACCCTACATTGGAACATACAACGATTATGGAATATCGTTCTGTGATATGGCAGAGAAGAAGATTAGGCAACTTAAGAAGAAGTTGCACATCTCTCGAAGTGCCACAGACAGTATGGGCAATGGAAATACTTCCAGCACTATTGTTGAAGAAGATGAATTTGATGCCTTTAGTGATGATGAAGAAACCATGGATGAGGAACAAATTGAACGTGAAAAGTCCATTATTTTGTCATGTCTGGAAGGATCATCCAATCTCTATGAAAAGTGTTTGGCCATTCAGCCAGATTACTTCCATGCCATCAATAACATGGGATTCAATCAAAAATTGAAGATTGATCTGATTCGCATCGGCACCAAGGAATCCTTGAAATCACAGTCCGAGTTTATCAAGCAAGAGAGAAAGAAGCTTGTTCTGGAAGCATGTGACTACTTCTCTCGATGTGTACAAATCAAGGACTTTGTCATTGCAAGAAACAATTGGGGCAACATCCTACTGCAAGAAGCCAAGGAACATGAGGGTGAGGAACGCTTTATTCTCCTTCAGCAGTGTATAGAGCAGTACAAGAGAGCAATGGAATTGGAACCAAGTAATGATGGTTGCGTGTGTCGATGTGCCATCGCCTATTTGATGAGTGCAGAAATACGGTTGAAGGACCTGAAGAGAGCTCAACAAAACTTGAGTGATATCACAGCTCATGTGAGAGCTCTGCAGCAACACGCAAAAACTGAAGATCTGCAGAGAAGACTTCAAGAGTACATGAGACTGGGACAACAGCAACATGAGATTGTTCAACAACTACAGGCTCAATCCCAACAAATGTACGAAGAAGCATCTCAAGGATTTTTGAAGCTAAAGAACAGAGGTCTCTCGCTCTACAACCTGTCTTGCTTGAACGCTGTGTTTGAGAAGGAAGCAGAAGCACAAAAGTATTTGCGGGAAGCATTTGACTTTGGATATATTCTTACAGCTGACAAACTGAAAGAAGATGCAGACTTTGACTCGCTGAGAAACAAGGACTGGTTTCAGAGATTACTACACGATCTATTTGAAAGAGAACAGAAAATGGAGTCCAGAAAGCCAAAACCTTCCTCGTTCCCCAGAGGCCTCACCAATAAATAGCGGCGAAATAATCCAAAAGCCATGTCGGATAAAGGAATCCTCTGTGTGAAAAAAATTGACCAACAACAAGCAAAAAAAATTCAATTCACCATTTTTTGATTCAACCCACAACCAACCAATACCCACAGCACAAGAACAAACATGTGGAAATCAATCATCTCACTCCACCAACATCACCATGCTATTCGCCTCTCCCTCCTCAACAACTCCACTCGTAACCTCCAAAAGCGGAATTTTATCGCAATAACATCGAATTATGCGAATGTGACTACAAAGTACAATAGTGTGGTACTCGCTGCTCCTGCTGTGTCGAGTCAATGTCTCTCTATACGCAGAAAATCAATCACTGCCTCCATCCGTGCTTACTCCACACTTCAACCAGAAAATGCATTCTTCAATCTTCTCGATGAACAAATGGAAAAATTGCGCCAAAATCAATCACATGTCTTTTACAATAAGGATGAAAAATTTGACGCACTGTTGAATCAATATACGCAATACACTCGTCAGCTCACACAACAAGAGCTAGAAAGAATTCAGAGCTCTACAGTTGAGCCTGATACCTCCTCTGTGAGGCAACAAATTGAGTCATCCACTCTCCAAATGATCACTCTGTGCTCTCACTTGAGCAATCGTGATGATCGTGTCCTGAGAACACTCTCAATCGTTGAACAGTGTCAGAATTGCCTCTTTCAGCTCTTGAAGCCTCAATACAAACAAATATTGAGCTATCTGAGTGAATCACACAGTCATTTGACTTCAGAGGACATTATTCCCGTATTTTTTGAAGACTTGGCACTGTATGATCAGTCCATTGACACCTATGTCATCAACGAGTACTACGAACAAGCATATGAACTGTTTGAGTCCATCAGAAAACAGTTTGCCATCCAAACGAAAACCAATGCACTCATTCAAAGAATGAACAATCAAAGTGAGCAAGGTGAAGCTTCAACAACGAGTACCACAACATTAGACAGTACTACGGAACAAGCTGAAAACAAGTCTTCTGAAACAGAGCCCACCGTAGCATCGTCATCATCGACTTTCTCATCCTCGTCGACATTGACTTCAGAAAAAGAACAACAATTGTTCCAACAACAAGTTCAAGAAGCAACCATGTTCGAGGCAATCGAAGCTGCTGAAGAACAACAATTGGTGTACGCAGCTCAAGCTGACTCGTTGGAAGCTGCATTGACGAAACCAGAGGAATCAGAACTGTTGCAAATTCCACTGTTTACCAACATGAAGACATATGAGTCACTGATTACGGCATTCTCTGCGATTGGAAAACTGAAACCAATCATTTCAGTGTTCCATTTCATGGCAAACAATGAATTGGAGCTCAACAGACACACATTTGAGATTATTTTGAGTGCATTTGCTGCCAATTCTCATGTCTCTGGTGTGTTGCACTACTTGGAGGAGATGACTAGCAGAAACATTCAATTGACTGCTGATACGTGTGCCATTGTGCTTCAGAGCTTCCTGGAGTCAAACGATGAGAGATTCAAGTCTGTTTATGATGCCATGGTTCAAGGCAGCAACATTCAATGGAACAAGCGATTATTCCAAGTGTATGTGCTGGGTCTCTGCAACGTTTCAAAGGACACTGAAACAGCTATTCAACTCGTCACAGAAAACATGAACAAATCAGTCAATGACGTTCCACTGGTGGACATTGGATTGTGCAACAAGGTTTTGAAAGCGTGCGTTGAGAATCGTGATGTCATGAAGGGAATGGAGCTCTATGCTCAGATTCTGAACAACAATGAAATCATGACACCTGACATGAGTACATTTAATCTCGTGTTACGCTTGTTTGCCGTCGTGGGAGACAAGAGAACACTGGCACTGTTCCTCAAGTTCCAAACAGACAGCAAAGATCCAAACTCCATCTTTGCCTCCTTTGTGCCAAACGTCGAGACATACAATGCCCTCATTGAGATGCACGTACAGAACAATGACCTCAACGGAGCAAAGAACATTCTAAAGCTAATGAAGACCAGCGGCTTAAATCCTAATGTCGTCTCTCACAACTTGCTCATCAAGCTGCACCATGAATCGTGGCAACCAAAGTTGGCACGAAACAAGAAGAAGAGCATCTTCGATCAGTACATTCAACGTTCCACCAAACCAGTGTCTGCTGCTGCTGTTGGTGACCTCGGACAGGGCAGTGAAGAGCCAAACATGTTTGACTTTTTGGAGGTGCACAATGTCGTGGAAGAGAAGGAACTTTTGGAAAGCCTCATCTCCGAAACGGATATCACCGAAGACCCAGAGTTCCACTAAGAGAATAAAGAATGCACTCGTCAAAATGAAATGATGTTGTTTTTATTTTGAATTCGTGTGAAAAACCTCCTTGTTGTTGCTGATGTTCGTGTTCTACACTATCCCCTAAATGTTGTTCATCCATTGAACATATACAAGCGTCATTTTGATAACTAGTAACCATTACCTCTCTTTGAGACATGTTCCTTACAATGAAAAGTCAAGTTTCATCACCATCTTGTCATACACTCTAGCCTTCTTCCGATACACATTCTTCACCTCCACCAATCTTGGATTGATTTTTACATATTGATGATTGTTGTGTCGGCTCTCGTGCCACACCCATTGTTCACCTGGTTGCTTCTCTTGAAGCTTTCTCTTTGGATTTCCGTTCATCTTTGGTGGTGCTTGACCATTTCCACCAGCAGCAGCATTGTTACAAGATGCAACTGCAGCAGCAGAGACTGGTGGATTTCCGTCCATCATTGGAGGTGCATTGTATTGTGCGACTGGTGGCGGTCCATACTGTGGCATCTGTACAGTTGGATAACTGTATGGATGAGGTCTCGAATGATGAACAGTCTTTGATTTCTGTGATTGAGAAGAAGTTGGAGTTGGTGCTTGTTGTGTTGTAGGTAGCACGATTGGAGTAGGAGTTGCTCTATTCACATCATGTTGTTGAACAATGGATGGTGGTGATGGAGCAGACACTACATCATTCGTAGCAGCAACAGTACCACTAGCATTGTTATTGTTGTTACTGTTGTTACTATTATTGCTAGTGGCAGGGAACATAAAGAATGCATTATTGTACAAGAGTTGATTATCGTATAGCAATTGTTGCATACATGGTGCACTCATGTAATTGTACTGTTGTTGTGCTTGTTGCTGTTGATGAGATGGTAAATAGAATTGTGGTTGTGGTGGTGAACTATAGTCCATCACTGATATATAATTTGCTTCTGTTGCTGCTGTAGATGTTTGTTGTTGATTTTCTTCTTCTTGTTGCTGTTGAATCACTGAAAAAAGCTCTTCTTCTACATCGCTAGTGTTCACTGTTTCGTTTGCAGAGTGTGAGCTTTCAGTTGGAGAGCTACAAGAAGATAAATTTTCTGTTGTGAGGGTTGTTGATGTTGCTCCTGCAGTCGTACTAGTATCATTCGTAGTATTGTTATTGGTGGTGGTAGTGGAGGTATTGTTGTTGTTGTTGTTGAGTGGTGAGATGGATGGTATTGGGGTGGATGGTGATGGTGATGCACCACAGAGCAAGTCATCTGTGGTCATATAATAGAGTAAATCAGGGTCTTCATAGTCTAGATGAAGAAAAGTATCAGATAGGGCAGATTCAAGCTCTTCTGTCAACATTTTTTTGTTTTTTGTGGGTGTATCTGTCGTACAAATTGATTGATTGTTTTTATTGTTGTTTGCTTTTTGTGTGATTCGATTTTTTGTTACAAATGGAAACGGCCAGTTTTTTTGGGACTGCCGATCGGTGTTGCGTGTGTGATTTTTCAGCGGCCTCTTCGGTTTGTGTTTTTACGTTTTTGACGTCGGATGGTGGGAAAACGACACTCGTCTCCATCTGGTCAAAACTTTCCTCCTTTCGACTCTTCGTGGGACCAGATTCTCCTCAACCATCAACAATTTACGATTTGGCCAGTCTCGTCGGAATAAAACAATTCTGTCTTGGCGCACCCGCAAATTCATTCCTCGATTCATCAAAGCAAAAAAAGATGATAAACGGTGGTGATGATTACGATACGCGAGTTCATCCTGCGTGGAAGATTTATCCCTCCCAAACATCGATCGTAACCCAACTACAAAACAAGAAAAACGCCAAACAGTTGCAAAAACGCGGCACAAAATCATCTACGGCAACTACAGCGACAGCTCATGGTTTGCTCAGAGTGAGATCCAAGACACATGTGGGCAGAGCAGCAGGGTTGATGAGATGGTCAGACACCATATTTACTCCTGATGGTGCAAAGTCATCTCGTCTGATCTACTATATCGAGATGATCAAACGACTGTTCATGTTGATCACATATCGTTTTCCAAGGGCAATCAGAGAGTGGCAATTATGGCTCATGGCTGCGAGCTACGGGTTCTATCATTTGCTCTATCATGGTCAGTCCTTGTTTGAAAAAGATGGTTTACTTGGATCCAAATCGTCTCAACAATCATCACTGGATGGTTCTTTTGCTCAATCAGAAGAGGAGAAGCAGAGACACGGAGGTAAGATGGATCGGAGGAACAGAAGAATCATCACGAGTGATAATGTGACTCAAATTCATGTGAATGAACAGTTGGCTGACAGCTTGTTGCAACAGTTTGAAAAAGTGATTCACAATAATGATCAACAACGATATCATGATGATGAGTCACCTGTGGAATAATTATGGATGACTATTATTGTACTCAATGAATGCTAACGTGAAAACAAGATTTCAATCTGAAGTCTGTCCTTGATAGTCACAATGTGGTGAGAATGGAGTGGAAATTTGAAGGTTGATATGTTGATTTAATTCTCTGATTTTGGACAATGGTTATTGGCAGTGAATTGATCGAGTGCTCTTCCGAGAAACTCGTTGTACTTTCTGCTTATTTCATCCGTTTTTAAGTCAGAGTCTTGTCCATGGACAAGTACAGACTTCACATCAGCCCAATTCATTTTATCCATGAAACTAAAGTGATAGGATCCATTGCCCTGATCAGACATTTGCTCAGGATTGTATGTACAAGCGAAAATACTCATGGCCACATGCATCGAGTTTTCTGTGTATCCTTGCTCATTTTCCGTGATGCTGCAGTGGGTGAGATGTTTGAATGCTGCTGTTTCAATCTTTTTGGTTCCTAGGAGTGAACAGTGCAATTTGAGTTCATAGAGCTTTGGGCAACACTCGGATAATGTGTCTATACAATCAGATACATTGAGACCACGACATTGTGTGATAACACACAATGTTAACTTTGCGAATAAACCTGACCGAAATATGTAATTAAAGCTATTTGTTGACAGTGTCGAGAGGTCTGATAGATGAAGCTCCCCTATCGATGATTCAACACTAGTTATGGCATTGTCAGTCGTGTCATTGACTTGGCCAGATAAATCTAATGATAGTGATATAGTTTTCAAGTTTTGCCCAAGTTCGGATGGAGTTCGAGCAAGTGCAAGTAATAGCGTTGAATGATTCTTACTTACACTGCTGAGTTGTATGTGCTTTAGATGCTGACAAGTGATTACAAGATCTACCATCTCCTTTTTAGAAATCACAAGCGTGTCCGTGATTGTCAACTCAATCAAGTGACTCATTGCGCTCCAAGGAAACTTGCTCGTTAGCCGACAATTGTACATTAATAATTGCTTCAAAGTTAATTCTGGATCCATATCGTTAAAGTCGACTGTACATGTGTTCATAGATAACCTTTCCAATGACCGAGGTAGATTCGAAACATAGAATTGATCAATTCGATCCATATTCAATTCTTCTAATTCTTCGCACTGTCTGAACTCGAGGGAATTCGTTATAGCTGGTCGTTTCTTCAATTGAGAGTTATCTAATCCAAAGTATTGCAAATAAATATGATGATCTAACACCTTTTGCAACAGCTCGAACTGATCAACATTGTACAATTGTAACCGAACAAGCTCATCCATGCTAAGGAAGGCATCCAAAACACCACGATCGCTCAGCATACTCCATTCATCGAACGGCAACAATTTCAAGTTATTCAAATTCGGACATGCACTGATAACAAACTTCAAAAAGTGTGGCACCTTTAGTGCTTTCGCTTCAGTGAGCCATTCATGGTTCTCCAAGGTAATGTGCAGTGTTCGGAGAGATAATGATCGTCTGAAGGTAATGGCAGCAAAGTTCGAATCGAAAATATGAGACTTCGTGAAACGACTACTAATTAATGGACTCTTCTGTCTCACACGAATCTCCAAATGGTTCAATCGTTCAAAGTGCTGGAAAATAAACATGAACAGATCCATTAAATTGACACTGTCGTTGCATTCCGGATCAATATCATAGTGTAAACACAGTAACCGCGTATTGAGCTTTGCTTCCTTGTCCCACGATATGGCTTGAAAACAATTGGGCCAATTAAACTGTAGTCTCAACGACCGAAAATGGCACTTGTGCAAATAGCTAGAGAACCATTGGACCGAGTTGATCAAGCTCAGCTTTTGAAAATCACGATACGTATCTCCGCTCGTAGTGCTGAGCTGTTGCTGCGCCAAACGATGATAACGGATCGGAAAAGAAACAATCGGATCCAAGTTCAACCACAATGAATCGTTCCCGCCAAAAATCATATCGTAGCAAGCACGATTCACGAGCGCCAATTGATTAAAGTACATTTTGGATCGCAAAATGGAACGATCCAAACGACTACCGACATGGCGTTTGTTCAAGGCTAATGAGGGTGTGCGACAATGTTCCCGAATGTCGACACTACCGTGCATGACAAATGCATCATCGTCTTCGTTAGCGGCACCATAACAATAATCCACAATTTTGTGAACCAGAATTTCAATGCCCATCAATTGTTCGAATTGATCTCTTGCACAAATGGTGATCATGTTGAACGTTCAAACACCAATACAATCACTCGTTAATTTTTGTTCTTGGTTTTTTTGATGCGCTTATTTCGAATTGTTGCTTCTTCAATTGAAATTACCCGGGATAGCGATCACTCAATTTGGAAATGCTACACGCGGCCCCAAATTTCGCTCTGATGTGAGAGAACTAGAAGGAGAATGCACACGGGATAACGATTCTAATTTTTATACAAGGTGATGGGAACGAATCCTGTCTAGTGGGGAGCTCATAACCTATGCGAGGGAAGCATTGTTTCAATGTGTGGTTTTCTTAGGTGGTCACGAGGTAGGTGCATAATTGGTGACAAATTGTGAGCCCTCTCTTCGTTGGTCATGTCATAAATAAACCGGTTGTTTGGTGAATGAGCTCTTGGGAGCGGCTGGCTCTGATTGGTAGGTTGTGGAGATTGAATAGCCTGTGGCGTCGTCGAATGATACTCAGGGTTGGACATTCTTGTGGGACTGTTATATTGGTACAATGGAGGCACTGATGGTTTGTTACTTGTATCAGGGAATATAGGAGAGCCACTTGAGACAGATTGATGGTTGTTCTGAGTTGGGTTCCTTTCTAAATTTGAGGTAGGTAGCGATCCCTTGACAGATGGAAGTGCTGTCTCACTGGATGTTCTGCTGTGTTGATGAGATTGGCGTGATGAAGTGTAATTGTAGCTATCAGAAGTACTACTGGTGCTGATTGTGCTTGTGCTGATGCTCCGAACAATCTGGGTCGTCTTTATTGGTTCATCAGATGAAGGGTGAATAAAATAATTGTGATACTGAGTCGTTTTCTTCTGTGGAGGGTCACAACACAACTCTGGTATGCCGAGACTGACACAAGTTCTGCATGGTCTCTCTTCTGAGCACTTCTTGTGAGTAAGGCGGCAATTGCCACATGCGATTATTCGCTTCCTTGCCGGTGATTGCTTGTTCTCCTCCATCCAGACTTGATCTGACCCTTGTTGTCACAATATGTGATATTAGTTTTATGAAAGTAATTTATTTTTCAGGCATCCAAACCAAGGATTGCTTTTCAAATGTACCGGAGGAAAAGTCCTGGTGTGATGCTCAAAATTATCCTGGGACTCTTTCTCGGCGATGTTCGTGATCGTTTCTTCAAAAAAGGAAGTAGAATACTCGGGAACACGCAGAAACCGGATTTTTCTTCTTCCATGATTGCAAGTGTTGTGTTTATAGGTTGCCATCTTTGTGGTCCATCTTGGTTTGCAAGGTCAACTTTTGCTTTTCTTCCATCTGTCTCTTCTTCTCTTCACGAATCTTGGTCTTCCTATCTTCTAGCTCTTTTCTTTTCTTTTCTTCGTCTTGCTTGTCTTTGAGCAACATTTGGGCAGTTCTGGAGACATGGTTCTGTTTTTGATCCAGCAGTTCCAGAATGTCTTGATATTGGTCCTTCACATTTTTGTCCTTGCTCAGAACCAAGTTTTCTCCTTGTCTTTCGAACCCGACAGCTTCTAAGAACTGGAATGCACCTGGAGCAGAGCCCAGTCTTTTCTCGATTGCTGGATTGGTGGTTCGAATGGATCGATACTTTTCTTCATGGGGATGACTCACCACATTGGACAATAAGCTGCGAATAGTTTTCAAGCAATCCAAATTCTGTGCAAACGCCAAACTCTTTTGATTGTCCAACAATTCCTTTGCCTGCTTGACCAACACATTCTCGAACGTGTCATACTGTAGAACCATATTTTGGAGCCTTGAGCTATCTGCACCTTCAAACTGGGCAATCTTGGCACCATTCTTGAAAAAGAGGAAAGTGGGCATGGCACGAACTTGATTCATCACACTAATCTCTTGCAACTGATCGACATCAATCTTCAGAAAGATGACGTTGCGGTGCATTTCAGCCATGCTCTCCACCTGTGGAGCAATCACTTGACATGGACCACACCTTTATACACGTGAGAGAATGAATAGACATGAAAAAGAATGAGTCGATTGAATCAAATTGACAAGCAATGTGTGTTCAAGCTTTGGTCAGCTGCTACATACCATGTAGCAAAAAAGTCGCACACGATCAGTTTTTCTGGATTTTGATAAATAATGTTTCTGAATTGATCCACGGATGAGATCTCGGTAACAGATCCTCTAGTAACGTTGCTCATATCTCGCCGGAATTTGTTTGTTGGTTTGTTGAGTGAAGCTTTGTGCGCGAACTTCAACCTTCGATCAGCGCTATTTTGGGACTTGGTGTTTTGAGGGAGTTTTTTTGCAGGTTTTCGTTTCCATGGAAACTGCACATGATTCAGCATGAATGGTTCAATATCTTTCAAGCAAACACAATAGTATACCTTCCAGCAATCATCCCACAACCAGAGAGGATCCTTAACACGTACTCTTTTGAATACTTTTATGAGTTGAATAGGAAAAATATTTGTTCACACCACCAAACTTCAACAAAAACAACAAAAATCCAAACATGAACCGTGCGAGTGCCATTCGCTTCTACACGCGCCAACATAATCATCACCATCATCTTCGCATCAACAACACTCCTACACTCTACCATCCCTCCTCACTTTTTCATCAGTTCACCAACCACAATGATCATCATCAAAAACAACAAGAACAAGCACAAGCACAGCACAGCAAGAACAACAACAACAATAACACCAGTGACGATAAAAAGTACGTGTTGAGCATGTTCCCTTATCCCAGTGGTTCACTACACATGGGTCACGTCAGAGTCTATACGATCAGTGATGTCATTAGTCGTGCATTTCGCATGAATGGTCATCGTGTGCTTCATCCAATGGGTTGGGATGCGTTTGGTTTGCCTGCAGAGAATGCTGCGATTGAACGAGGAGTCGCTCCATCGGATTGGACCAAATTGAACATTGGTCAAATGAAGAAACAGTTGGAATTGTTGGATTTGGATGTGGATTGGGATCGTGAAATTTCCACTTGTTCACCAGAGTATTACAAGTGGACACAATGGATGTTTTTGCAATTGTTTAAGACTGGGAATGCCTATCAGAAGGAATCGTTTGTGAATTGGGATCCAGTGGATCAGACTGTGTTGGCGAATGAACAAGTGGATGCTACAGGAAGATCGTGGAGATCGGGTGCCATTGTGGAGAAGAAGAAATTGAGACAGTGGTTCTTCTCGATTCGAAAATTTGCTCATGATTTGTTGCACGATATGGATGAGCTTGAAAATTGGCCAGAGAACGTGAAGGCGATGCAGCGTGCGTGGATTGGTGAATCAAGAGGAGCAGAGTTTGTGTTCAAGATTGTTGTCCCTGGATCGGAACAGCAACCGCACTCGATTAAAGTTTTCACTACGCGACCTGATACCTTGTTTGGAGTGACTTATCTTGCTGTGGCACCAGAGCATGATGTTGTGTCTCAGATTACACCGGATAGCGAAAAGGAATCTGTGGCAACATTTGTTCAAAGACTGCAGTCCATGTCCGGAACCAAGAGAACAGAGCAAGCAGGTACATCAAAGGAAGGACACTTTTTGGGTGTCTATGCTATTCATCCACTCACAAATCAGAAGATCCCTGTTTATATTGCCGATTATGTGATTGCTGATTTTGCAGAGGGTTGTGTCATGGGTGTGCCTGCACATGATACACGAGACTTTGAGTTCGCAAAGAAGCACTCAATTGATATTGTCCAAGTAATCAAGCCTTTAGAAGATGCCGAAGGTGAATGTTACACTGGCAACGGCACTTTAGTGAATAGTGGCAACTTTGATGGTGTTTCAAACAGCGAAGCTAAGAAGTTGATTACAGAACATGCAAAAGAATTAGGTGTGGGAACAGAAACGATGCAATACAGACTCAGAGATTGGCTAGTCTCTAGACAGAGATACTGGGGAGCTCCAATTCCTATCGTTCACTGTCCTTCATGTGGTCCGGTTGCCGTTCCTGAAAGTGATCTCCCAGTACGTTTGCCTGAGGGTATCGACTTTAAGTCATTGAAGGGCAATCCTTTGGCAAGTGCTCAAGATTGGTTAAACGTTAAATGTCCTTGTGGAAAGGGTGTTAGCTGCAGAAGGGAGACTGATACGATGGATACCTTTGTAGACTCTTCGTGGTACTTCCTGCGATACACTGACGCAACAAACAAGAACCAACCATTTGATCCCGAAGTTGCAAAGAAATGGATGAATGTAGACTTTTATATCGGCGGTATTGAACATGCAGTGCTTCACTTGTTGTACTCTCGTTACATTCACAAGTTCCTGCACTCTACTGGATATGTAGAAGACAAGGAACCATTCAAAAAGTTGCTCACTCAGGGTATGGTCCAGGGAGAAACATACAAGAATCTGGAAACCGATAGATACTATAAGCCTGATGAAATTGAGAGACTGCCAGATGGAACTGTTGTTGACAAGCAAACTAGAACAGTTCTGAAAGCAGTCTGGGAGAAAATGTCAAAATCCAAGTACAATGGCGTTGATCCAACAGATATCGTATCCAAGTTGGGATCTGATGTGGTCAGACTGTTCATTCTTTTCAAGGCGCCAATTGAAAAGGAATTAGAGTGGGACTCGAGACAAATTGCCGGTCAAGAAAGGTTTTTGAAGAAGACTGAAGCTCTAATATCTGCGTTTGTTGCGGCCAAGAAGAATAATATCGAATATCAACCAAGCGAAGACTCCTCCTACTTGATTGAATTGGGCACCTTGATTGATCAGACCAGAAGAAACGTGTTTGAAGAACAGGTTCTGAACACATGTATCTCCAACCTACACAAGTACTCAAACGCTCTACAAGAAGTTGCAAAGAATGACAAAGTGTACCAGACTGAAGCATTCGAAGTGGCAATTATTCAACTAGCTATTCTTATGGCTCCCTTCGCTCCTGGCTTCGCCTCCCAAATGTTCACATCGGTGACATCGCATCTGCCCTTGGACAATGAGTGGAAAAAGACACCCTCTGTCCACCATCACCCATATCCAACCTCGAAAGTCTTCCAAAAACTGGTAGAGGCACACAGTAGCATTCAGAGCACAGTCAAAGTAACTCTTGCCTTCAATGGCAAGGCACGAGGTGAGATTGAAGTTGCAAAGGATGATCTGGCCAACGAAGATAGACTAAAGGAAATTATCAGTGAATCAAAAGAAGGTCAAAAGTATTTGGCAGACCTCAAGATTCAAAAGATTGTCGTGGTTGCCGCACGTAATCTGATTAACGTAGTGTGCAAACAGTAAAAAATGTCGTGATCCTCGGAGTTATTTAAAGCGTTTCCCTTTGTTGTAATTTTTCATTCAATTTTGTAAAAAATGAATTGCTTGAAGTGTCCAACATGATCGCGTGCTCAGTAATTCTTGACGACTTTGGGCGGCCGATGATGGAAATCCGGATAGGGCACTTCTGGCCTTGAGTGCTTTGCTGAAATCCAAAACACTGAAAAAAAAAACCAATACCCTTGTAATAACATGAACGCTTCCAGAATCATTTTGGCTTTGGTGTTTGTCGCACTGATTGCTTTCGTCGCTGCTGAGGAACACTGTATCGAAAAGGCTTTCAAGGCCAGAGCAATCCTTGCTGACCCAAAGAAGTCCTTTGACGACACTCAATACTTCTACTATGATGCTTCCACCAACAAGCAAAGAACTGACATTAAGATTCTTGAGCCTGTTCAAAGAGAAGTCTCTCTGTACTACAGATATGACCTTGGTAAGGCATATGAATATGACAGAACCTCTGGTACCTGCCAATCCTTCCCATTGACTGGATCTTTGAACCAATTCTGTTTGGCTCAAGATGCCAAGCACTCCCATGATATTGTCATTGGTGGATCCCTCAAATGCCAAGTTTGGGACGAGAACATTCAAGGCCTCAAGCTTAGATTGGTCATTGCTCCATCTGGTTCATTCGGTGTTCCAGTCAACCTCATCTCCAGAGGTGGTGCTACTCACGCTCACGTCTTCCAAGAATGGTACGACTTCCAAGGCTTCAGCACTCTCCCAGACCAAAGTGTCTTCAACTTGCCATCTGCTTGCCAGAACTTGTCTGAAAAGAGATCTTTGGAGAGACAACAGCCATTGACTGTCAACCCATTGCAATTCATGGTTGCCCAAAATTAAATGGATAATCTTGTTGTTTGATGCAAACATGTGTGTGTGAGAGTCTTTTTGTGTGTGTGTTTACATTGCTCAAGTATGTGTGATGAACATTTTCGGCAGATGGATTGGTTGTCAGCCCTTTTCTGTTAAAAGAATCCCTCCTCACTGAAGGATCTTGCAGTGAATCGGTTTACGATCTTGATAAACCTCGCCGAGAAATCTGTTTTTGGCTGCTGAACAGACCTACATTATTCGATTGTGATGTGCTCGTTTTTGTGAGAGAGAAAGAAGAGATCAGAGCTCACAAAGATCGTTTGGTGACAATAATCTCTTTCTCAGAAAACAAGCAACACGTGTTTCTCACAAGTTGATCGACAATAATCTCAAGCAAGCAACATTCGTGTCTCTTTCATTTCACACTACTTGGAAAGTTCTCCGACACGTGTTAACATTCTAGCTTTAATTCACACATTCAAAGTTCGCGAAACCTGAATACAACCCTCTGCTTCAAGCTACTATCTTTCTTTTACGTTAAAAACAATGTCTTGGATGTGTAGTTCCACAACCAACCAAGGACTGATCAACAATCTGTTCCGCTACGGTCTCATCAAGACACCATTCGTTCGCGAAGCAATGAAACGAGTCGATCGTAAGAATTTCTTGCGGTTACCCGAAACGTTTGGTGAAGCCTATGCCGATGTTCCTCTCCCACTCAACTCTCAAGTCACCATCTCCGCTCCGCACATTCACGCGATGGCGCTAGAATACTTGGTTGACCAGTTTCAGAAACCTGGATGCAGGTGTTTGGATGTAGGTTCAGGAAGCGGTTACCTCATGGCTTGCATGCTCCAATGCATCTTGTGTTCTGAAGCAGAAAAAGAAGGAAGAGAGGATCACGTACCCGATGATAAAGTTCGTGTCGTTGGCATAGAGTACATTGATGAGATTGCTGAGCACTCGAAGCGTGCACTCAAGAAGGACCTCGAAGAAACCGAGGGACCAATGATTAACAAGATGTATCACCTCACTCAAGGTGATGGATGGAAGGGATATCCGGAATATGCGCCATTCGATGTGATTCACGTTGGTGCGGCAGCGGCAGAGATCCCTCAAAAGTTGGTTGAACAGCTTGCTCCAGGAGGTCGCATGGTGATTCCAGTTGGTACTTACACTCAACACTTGTGCTTGGTTGACAAGAGCTTGTCAGGTGATGTTTCAGTTAAGAGAGTGACAGAGGTGAGATATGTTCCACTCATCAATGCCAACAAGCAACCAGAATTCTCTGGATACAAGTCTGCCAGTGAGCCATGGAGTTGAAGTGTAATCGGTGATTTCCTTATCAGTTTGTAAATAAATTCATAGTTTTATGAAATGAACAATTGTTAGTGCGCTAGTTACTCTTCAGATTGGGGTACCCTACAAGGCGTTGTATCAATTTGGCCAATTCGTTTCACAAAGTAATCCATCGTTTGCTTAATATCTAACATTGTGGTAGGTTTCGTAAGGAAGAAATCAAAACCACATGCCTTACACTTCTCTACAACTCCCTGAACAGAGTTTGCAGTTAAAGCAATCAAAATAGACGGAGCTTTGCTATTCTCTTTCTCATACTCTCGGATGCTCGTTGCAACTTCAAATCCATCCACCAAGGGCATACACAGATCGACGAATAATAAATTGAAACCACCCTTCTTATACATAGTGATTGCTTCGTGTCCATTCTTCGCAACGCAAACATGAGAGTAGCCTAGATGATTAAGAATTTTCACTCCCACCTTCAAGTTTATGGTGTTGTCGTCAACAAATAGAATCTCTGCCTTATCAAAGTCCACCAGGCTTAGTTCTTGTTTTGATGGGTCTTCGTTATCAGTTGTTCTAATCTCAAACACTTCTGCATATCGTTCCAACACAGAATCCGACTTTCGTCGGTCCACTTGAACTTTTGTCGCTCTCTTGAACTCTGCTGTGAATGTGAATGTACTTCCCTTACCTTCCGAAGAGGTTACCGAGATCGAACCATTCATCAATTCCAACAATTGTTTTGATATCACTAACCCTAAGCCACTACCACCATGTTTTCTTGTTGTTGAAGTATCAGCTTGTTTGAAGCTATCAAAAAGTGCATCAATCTTGTCAGCAGCGATACCTATGCCAGTGTCCCGAATGACTCCTCGTATTCTCAAGCAATCAGTTTCTAAAGATTCGGTCGTTGTAGAAGTATCATTCTCTATCGAGACAGACACTTCTCCCGAGTTTGTAAACTTTATGGCATTGTTACACAGATTGAGAACAACTTGAGTCAACCTGTTTTCATCTCCTATCACATACCGATGAACACTTTCGTCCACTTTGAACCAGAAATGGAGACCTTTCTTCTGTGCTTGAGGGAGAAGGATACCTGTTGAAATTTGCTCGATAATCTTGTTCAAGTCAAAGGGAATCTTCTCCAGCTCGACCTTGCCTGCTTCAATTTTTGAGAAGTCGAGAATATCTTGAATGAGATTGAGCAGTAGCTTGGAGGAGTGACTGATGGTACTTACATATTCCTGTTGCACGAGATCTAACTTGGTGAGAAGCAATAGATCAGTCATCCCTAGCACAGCATTCAATGGAGTTTTCAATTCATGTGACATGACTGCTAAAAAATTGGATTTCGCTTTGCTGGCCTGAACTGCAATCTCCTTCTCTTGGGTCAGCTGTCCCAAAAGATTAATTTTCTCCGTAATATCATGGATAATAATGTTGTAGGAGAGAGGTTTTCCATCCGGTGTTCGAATTGCATTAACAAATAAACTTACAATCGTTTTCTCGTCGTTGATTGCTTCCTTGTTGTCCACTTGAGCGCAACATATATGTTTGAGATAGAGTGGAGTACATCCAGAGGAGTAATGCTCATCTTTCTCACAATCTTTCAATGATTTCGAGATAGAATCTCTCGATTCCTTTTTAAAGTAATTTAACAAAGGAGTGTTGTACAATTCACAACAGGTCTTTCCAAAAATGCTAGATCCTGCAATATTACAATGGGTAATTTTGTAATCTACTGGAGATACAGAGAGGAACGCGTTGGGGGCTGTTCTGTACAGTAGCTGATACATGTCCTCACTTCTTTGGATACTGTGTTCCTCCACTTTTTTCTGGTGCCATCGGTTCATATCCTTCATGAAGTGCATCATTGATACACTGAGAGTGATAACAAGCAAACAACATATAATGGATCCCAGACACTGATCAATGGGAGCTCCCATGTAAACAAAACATGTATGTTGCACCAGTACATAGGAGCACATGATCGAGTAAGTAATTCGGTGGTTGTATGTGGCCATCTCAATACAAATGGGTTCGATGCAGCAGAAGAAAAAGGTCCACAAGTATGAATGAGAGTCTTTGAAGGACAACATGGTCTGAAGGATAGATATCCACACCACTGATACGATGGTACGACAAATTTCTGATAAAACAATGCGATTGTTGAAATGAGTGTTCCTTAGTAACTGATCGAGTGGCATCTTCTTAGCTCGGGGCAGGACGAATCGATTGAAGATGAAGTGGGTCCCGAGATATGAAACTCCCATAAATGAATACTGAAAAAAGTATACAATCTTGGAAATCAATCCTCCTGGCACATGTTTCGAACCAGTGTAACCAGTGAGCATGATAACAAAAACCGCAACACACCACAGCAACGGTCGTTTTTCAATAAAGAAACTTGCGACAGAGTATTCTTTCTCATGGGGTTGCTTGTTGACATTGGGAGAGAAATCAAAGGCTGGATCCTTGGGAAACCATGTACTTAGGCTCTTGGTTCGCCTGAGTTGACTTGAATCGAATGCCTGATGAATTTGTTCAGCAGTCTTTTCGCTACCACACTCGCAAGAGGGAGAATCGAGCGTTGATGATTTCATTGAGCGAAGCTGTTTCTCTTCGGAACTCATGGTAGATGATGTATGAACAGCCAGAGAAGACTTCATAGAACAATGCAAATTTTATCGGATGGTTGTGTCAAAAACTTACCGATTTGTGTCTTTCGCAGATGGTAGCTCTGGGAGAAACCAAGAATTTTTAACCCAACCACCAATTTTGGTCAAAGGTTCACTAAACATTTTCCCGAAGTTCTTCACAATTTTCTATTGTGATACTTTACAATGAAATGAAACCTTTTCGCTCTGTGATGTATACAAAATTTTTTTCAGATGTTCAACGAGTTGATTGAATTTCAGCTTTTTTTGATTTCACCTTCAAAAATTTGGAACAACCAAATCACCAACTACCTTGTTCTCGAGACACCTTTTATTTATCGTTTGTCGATCTCACAAGCAGCAATGAGTAGTAGCAAGACTGAAAGTGAACAAATCCTTCGACTCCTTCGTGAGCGGAGGCTACAACATCAACAGCAAAGACAAGCTTCTGCTTCTTCTGAGACTACAACAACAACAACTTCAAGCACAAAAGATCAAAATGAGCAAATAAGCAATGTCAGTGTGGATCATCAAAGTGCCATCACCAAAACAACGCCAACAACAACAATATTGGATAATGAAGGTGATGTTCAAATGATGACGGATGCAAATGTAGTCGATGATGCATCGTCAACAACAAAACAAACCATTATTCAAAATAATGATGATACTGATGATGAATGCGTGATTGTTTTGGATGGAGAAACACCAACCACACCAACGACAACGACAACAAACAAGTAAGTGTGTTGTTTTTTGTGTTGTGTGATTGTTGCCAATCAAAGCTTCTTCAATGATTTTCTCACATTTTATTTTTTGTTGTTGATCTCTCACGGAACACAGAGATGAAACAACAAAACATGGAGCAAAAGAATCGTCGTCCAACTCCACTCCCAGTTTACAAATGCTCCGAAATTTGGTCAAGAAGAGTGTCAATGAAAATCTTCGATCCACGATCACGACCACTACCAACCACAATCAAAACAAGACAAGTCCTGTTCGTTCAAGTATGTCATCATCAGACGACGATTCACGATCCAAAAAGGCAACAGCAGAAACAACGGCAACACAAGAACCTGTTGAGTCCAATGAAGAAGCTGTTGGAGGTGGTAGTACGGGAGGCAGCGAAGGCAGTAACTCTGGAGTGATTGCAGAGGACGACGAGGACGAATTTACACAAATGCTCAATCGGAGAAAGGAGAAGCAGATGGATACAGCCGATGCGAAGAAATTGAAGAAAAACAAACGAGCACAGAAGAAAAAGGCGAACAATCAAGCAAAGAAAAGTGCAAAATTGAAACAAAAGAATCTGCCATTGCTCACTGAGCATTATCATGATGTGTCCAATGGATTTTATGATCAACCATTTGGTGAGAATCAGGATTATGTTGATATGGATCTTGGATCTCCGATTGACCAACCGAACATTTTGCTTGTGAATGGAGAGTCTCCAGGTGATTCTAATCAGAATAGTGCATTTCCTTCAGCTTCTATACCTATATATTCCAACATACCTGTGTCCACACCTCCTATGAACTTTGTTCCTCCTTCTATGGAGCATTATCATCATAGTGGCGCATATGATGTATCTCATTTGGGATCTGTAGCTCCTGTGTACAGCTCAACGAATTTGCAGGGCTTTGGTCGAATGCCACCGAAGGTCACCTTGCCTCCCTACGAAGCAAAACAACACCGACCGAATTATTCCTTTGAACCGAACGTACCTTCGCAACCACCTTATTCCATATTTCCTTCTCCATCGATTCCATCAAGAAGAACATCTTATTCGCCAGTGAGTCATACAAACAAACGCATGCACGACCATTATCCGAATTCAGTAAATCGAAATGTGATTGTTAGATTCGATTCCAGTAGTGAGGAAGATGAGTCCACAGATGAGAAGGAGGTACAATCAAGAGCGAATAACCAAGACTATAGCACAATAGTGGTCGGAGAGAAACGGACAAGGGTATTCGATGATGAAGTCCAAGTCCCACCGACACCTCCCCGCAAAAAAGCTCGAAAGGAAAAACTAAACCAGTTCATTCCTGTGGATGCAGATGAAGTTCAAACCTTGAAGGAAGAAGTTGAACAAAAGGAAGAAGAGATGAATTCGATAGCAGCTGAGTTAAAACAGAAAGAGGAAATGCTGTCATCAGTCACCGAGTCAATGTACGCACATGAACAAAAGAGAATAGCCTTAGAAGTGAAAAAGAAGGCCTTATATGCTCGGTTGAAGGATGTGTCAGAGCAGATTGAAACATGCACGAAAGAGTGTGACACAATGAAGATCAAGATCAATCTGCACGAAAATCTTGTGCAGCGTAAAAAAGATCAGTTCAAAAAGGTATCAGCCGAGTGCAAGCAGATGAAACTGGAGCTATATGAAGTTGAATTACACAACTCGATGGTTGTAGACACCAGAAGAACATCAAGAGCAATTTCTGACGATGACTCCCCATCACATTCTACCTTTACTGTGCGTAAGAATACTTCTCGGGCATCTTCCAGTCACAAGACAACGGATTCTTTTTCCAGTACTTCCATTTCAACTGGTAAAGGTTATCATGTCGATTCAGAGAGTCCTAGCTCAACCCCTAAGAAGAGGGCAGTCAATGACTCAAATTCAACGAAATCAAAATCAGGGGAAGACAAGTTGTTGGAGCTGGAGAAGAGGAGAGAATTTTTGCAGAATCAGAAAAGATTAGATCAATTGCAGGCTGAATCCGCTTTGTTGAAAAGGCATGAAGCTGCTTTGTTGAAGAAGCTTCATGGTGAGAGTCCTGAAGACTTTATTCCGCTTAATTCATCAGCTGAGCAGACAAAGGAACCAATTGAGTCTCCTTCAGAAGTTAGAGAGGAGGAAGGAGAGGAGGACTTAGAGAACAAGATAGATTCAGCCAACATTGGAAGAGTATTCCACTCAAAGTCAATCATTTTCTTCATGCAAGAATGTGGCGATAGATATTTGTGTACGAAGGCAGAAAACACATTAACCGAACAAAGTGATTCCTTCTTTTCGGCCATCGAAGATCAAATCCAGATTGCGCCCGCTGAGCAGTCAAAGATGACATCTGAAGCAACAAATGAAAGCAAAAAATCAAAGTCAAACGAGCAACTCGTTCCATTCACCAGTTATGAGAGTCCTCTCAATGCGTTCAGGACATATAGATCAACTTCGCTCTTTCCGCTCATATCAGCAAGGAACAAACCAACTGCCTCGGCAGCACCTCCAAGTGTGGATTATGATCGATTTTTATGTCGTAATGATTTGGATGGTAGGCGGTGCAACGATCCTAACTGTACCTATCAGCATATGGCTGATTTTGAACATCAGGAACAATCAAAATCAACATTTAATCGAATAACTGATGCTCTCAAGAGAAGCAGCAACGCACAAAAGAAAAATTCAAAAACTCCTGGGGCCAAGTACGCTCCAGGCAGCAAGAAACGAGAGTTGCGAGTATTGGATGATTTCTTATTTGATAGAAATGCTCGCACTATTATCAGCAATCAAAGCAAGACTGAGAGCCGTTACTATGACAAAATTAATTCTGTTGAATATGAAAATCACCTCCAGCAATATCCGAATGATATCTCATATTGGATCAAGTATTCCATGAAGAAAATTATTGAGTTTGAGACTAATCTCTCAGAGGGTGTGAAGAAAGCATTGTCCATTCTTTCACGAGGTCTTGAAAAGAATCCACACAGTTGTGATTTGTGGCTTGTGTATTGTGAGTTGTACATATCGAGATTGAATTTATCATATGAAAGGCAAGGATTAATGGACATTTTTGCATCCACCGAAGAGAAAATTCACCTTTCGATTTTTATGTGGTTCAGGTATATAGTGGCGGTGGAGGACTTGGATGCAAAGTTGGAGGTTATCGAAAAAGCGATTGACGTTTACAAAAAGGATGTTGAATTAGACAATGCGCAACGTTCTCGTTTTATCACATCACTTTTATTCGAAAAATTGAGATTACTCTGCCAGGCAAATAGATGTGAAGAGGCCATCAATGCTGTAAAGGCAACCTATGAGGCACCTCTATTAACAATTAGAGATGACGGCGATTTTGGTGAGATGGTTGGAGATGTTTCATCATGTTTAATCTCCACACACAAGTGTAATTTATGGCTCGTCGCTATTGCCATTTGCATCAAAAACATGTTTCCTTATGAGGATCATTTTGTGGGTATTGACTTCTTATCACTGGTTGATCATCCAATAGGAATTAATTTTAACGCTCAAGTAATTTCTGAAACCAAGAGGAAGGATGTTTCGAGACTGTTCGATCTAGCACTTAACATGTTCTCCAAATTTGGAGATAAGATTGGTACGAACAGAGATTCCCTTCCTCTCCAGTTAAATAGGCAAGCATTTTTGGCGATAGGATCGAATTCTGACTTTTGTTTGGCTGATCGACAATTTAATGATTTAGTCTCTCATTTGAGAGAGAGCGCGCTATCAGATCGTAAGTTAAACGAAGAGATACCTGAATTATTATGTTTTCATTTAGACTGTATATGTGATAAGTTTGAAGGTGAAAGCACATTGAATAAGGTTGGGGAGTTCTTCGATTTGATCATTGGACGTGTGACAATCAATGATCCATATATGTGGTTCAAGGCAGTATTGTTTTTCGCAAAACATTCGAACTTTTCACGCATTAACTCCTCAATTTGGAACTATTTGAATTCTTATGTTGAAAAATCTCTTCCAAAGGTTTCAGACAACGATGAAATGCTTCAAAATGCAATCGAAGTCATGAAAAATATTCTGGATTTACCAACAACAATACCCAAAAATAAGTTTACTCGCACAATGCACTATAATGTCTACGCTTGGATGGTTTACATAAGTCTCGAAGTTCTGAGCTTTAAAAGTGCAGATACAATCAGAAGTATATTCGAGCAAGCCTTAGTTATATTCTTTGATCATCCAAAAGAGAAACAGTTTCTATTGAACGAATTTGTTGAATTTAGTCGTATTGCCGAAGGAAGAAACAAGTACGAAGAAGTGATCGATTTGTGTTTAACGCAGGACACATACTGCTGGGATGCCATGAAACAAGTGCAAACTACAATTAAGTTAACGAAAGAAGATCCATTGTTGAAGGCACTTATTTTTAAGGTGACCGTCAGAGATTTTTCATTCCACAATAATGTTCTTACAAGGTTCTTTGAGACCCAGGAATCAAAGTTGAAAGGAGATTTATTCGAGTGTTCTTTGAATATTTTACAGGGTGATATACAACTAGCAATAATGTGTGTAATCGCCATGTTATGTGTATTAATGGATTGGTTACATTCCTAGAAAAGTGTATTTTTGACTCTTTATTGTTATTTTTTAATGGTATGTAGGTGGGCAATGCATGAATTCAGCGAAAAGAACTTTAGCTTGTCAAAGGTTATTCTCTACAAGCTGGTACTGGTGAAACCTCATGCAGTCAATATTTGGCATATGTATGGTTAAGCATTATATGAATAATTCTTTTTATTGTTTCTTTTACCACAGATGTGTATCCGAACAAACGAGTTTGTAATCTTTGTTTCTTTTTTGTTTGTGCATAGGTTGATTCAAATGAGTCTGCTGGGGATTTCAAAAAAGGATGAACATCAATATGGCTCATCTTCCAATCTCTACAGCGAAGCTGAAGATTTCTTTTCCAAAATGATTCACTTCAATCCGCATTTACCGTACAAGCAGTTGTCAGACTATTTGGAAAAGTGAATGATAATTTGGCATTGATAGTCTTGAACGTGTGTATATTCGTATTCTTCAATTATCTTTATTTTAAACAGCTGATTTGAAGGAAGAGTCCTTGAGGTGAGTAGCCTCATTTTGTCGTACAAAAAGATTTACCACGTTGGCCTGAGTTGGATAACACGATAACATACCACACTTCTCTCAACTATCCTAAATAACAACAAGAATAAAATCCAGACAGTTCTCAGTGACAATCTTCAACACAAACTGATGACGTCAAAACAACGAAGACACACTCTTTTTTTAGATTTCCTTCAAATTTCTCCTTCTGGATCATCATTTTGATTGGTCCACTTTGATAGAGCCTCCACTTCCAACCTCTGACTTAGCTCTTCGAGTTCTTCCAGCTCTCCCTGATCAAACACATAAAGCTCACTGCACAACCCAACGTGACATCATTTTTCTCACGCGTGGCTAAACTCCTTCTTCCAGAATCTCATCCCGCGAACCCTTCCTGGCTGCAGAAAAATTTCTTGCGGAACACACAACCTGGCAAAGAACAACACACCAAAACAAAAAGACCAACAACAACAATAACAAAACAGAACACACTTTTCTATATCTTTCAGATAGCATGAGCTCTGATTCACAATACCAAAACCCACAACAACAACAACAACAAGATATTGATGGTGAAGATGATACTGCACTTCAATCATCTTCTTCATTGACTCTCATTGGTCAACTGATCAATGAAAATTATTTGAATGAAGGTGCATCAGACAACAATGTCGACATTGTTGATTCATCACCACCATTCATCACTTCAACTACGATTGTTGACAACACTGCTGAGCTTAACACCTCCAATAATAATAATAATATGATGATGGATGAAATGAACGACAAGAATACAAAAAATTCAATCCACAACAACAACAACAATAATAATAATAATAATAATAATGAGAGTGATGACGAATTGACAAATGAGGATGGGTCGTTTGTTCATGTGACATTTGACTACTACCATAGTGGTCAACCAAGTGCCTCTTCTACTGTAGGTGGTGGTGGTGCCAATGATGAGAATGATTTTTCATTCGAGATGGAGCAAGCTTTGGCAACACCACTGTCAACTTCAACCATTTCAACCATTTCAGACGATACAATGATTGAGAGCAACGACAACAACAACTTGACGGCAGTTGAAGCTTCTACTACTACTGATGAACAACAGGAACAACAACAACAACAGGTGCCAACAACAATGGCAACGACAACAGCATCATTATCACTGTCGTCATCATGGAATACTATTGATACGACAACAACAACGACTTCTCCAGTGTTCACTGAATGGGAATTTGACTTTGATCGTGATGAGCTTGCTGCTCTACAAGAACAAGCGACAACACCACGATTGGAAACACAAACTCAACAACAAGAAGAAGCAGAAGCAAGTGAAGAAGAAGGTGATTCATTCAGGCCAATATCATCTGATGAGACAGACAAGGGAGAAGCATCAGAAGAAGCATATGAAAAGCTTATTGAATCAAGTGTTGTTCAAATCAATGAACCAGAACAACGATCACTGAGTAGTGATACGACTGTGCACCATGAGGATCATGTATATAGCTTGACAACGATTGTTGAAAGCAAACAACAACAACAACAACAACAGGAGGAGGAGGAGGAGGAGGAAAAGATGACACGGAACCTTCATTGGAGCACGATACTGATTCCTAACAATCCACGCTTCAACATTTATGCCAACACTGCTGTGGTGACGGCACTATCTCTGTTTTTGTTCACATTGCACTCTGCTTGTTGTAGCTCGACACAATAAGGTGCACCTACTAATCATCTTCATGGTGGTTGACATCTGCTGTTGTACATTGTGAAATCAACTGTAAATTGTGTAAATAAAAAATGTGAGTCCCACGTCCCCTCCAAGCTAAAAACTGGCAAGTTCGGGAAAAATTCACAACAAACAAAAGAAACATGAACCGAAGAATGAATAGTAGACATCCTTTTATATTGGTTGTTGCCTTGTTGGCGTTAATCATTTCTTGTGCTGTTGTTGCTGCGACTTCCTTCACCAGCAATCACAGAGAATATGAAGCAGCGGCAGATTATGTCACTGTAGACGCACAAAATGGCGCCAATATTTTCTATTGGCTCTATAAGCTCAAGGATCAAGCAATGAATGACAAGGATCCACTCGTAGTCTGGCTTCAAGGTGGTCCTGGTGCCAGCAGTGCCATGGGTGATTTTTGTGAGATTGGTCCAATCGATCTCTGTGGAGAAGCTAGCAAGCCTCAAAACAGAAGCTTAACATGGATGGACTATGCCAATGCACTCATTTTTGTGGATCAACCAGTAGGTAGTGGTTATAGCTACGTGCTAAATAAGAATGGCTACGCCAAGAGTGAAGATGATTTGGTGCGCCATTTTATCACCGTAATGAAGCAAATGTTCCTCCGCTTCCCTTCTTTCCACAATAAGCCACTGTGGATCTTTAGTGAAAGCTATGGAGGTAAGATGAACAGCAACATTGCTGTTGGTTTATTGAAGGCAGGTATTCCTGGTCTGAAACTGACTGGTGTTGCTCTGGGTGATAGCTGGATTAGTCCTCAAGATGCAGTGAACTCTTATGGCAAGTATTTGCAAGCTTTGAGTCACGTGGATGATCAATCAAGAGAACAAATTGACATGTATGCTTCAAAGATTGAAACAGCACTGGAAAACAATCAGTTTGAAGCAGCTACTGATCTATGGGGCAGCCAACAAGAGCTTATTATCAGTGCTGCAGGATCAGTCAGCTTCTACAACTTTTTGCGTCACACAGAATACACGTATGACAACATGACCAAGTACATGAACGAAGAACAGAGAAAGAAGTTCAATTCATTGCTACCAGTTGGAAAAACAATTCCTAACAATATCAAGTGGGACCTGGAGAGTGGTGATGTATTCACTTATTTGTATGCTGACTTTATGAAGCCATCTGTTGCTCAAGTGGAGCAGTTGTTGGAGGCTGGTATCAAGGTTATCGTGTATTCTGGCCAATTAGATGTTATCGTTGATGTTTTGTCTACTGAAGCATGGATCAACAGAATGAAGAACTGGTCTGGATTGTCATCATGGCAAAAGACTGCAAACGTCGAAGTGAGACCAAAGTTGCCAAATCCTGAAAACACTGATGGTATTCTTGGCAACACCAACATTGCTTTCAGAAAGAAGTACGAGAACTTCGAACTGTGGAAAGTGTTGTTTGCAGGTCACATGGTCCCTCAGGACAATCCAGTATGTGCTCTGGAGATGTTCAGACGTGTGACAGATGACAGTTACGACAAGGCAAGAACTGTTTTTGAAGCAAGAAATATGAGAAGAACTCCTGCTCCAAAGAGAAGATATCGATTGTAAAATGAACAACATTAAATACAACAACGATTTACGAATTAAAATCCAGATTGACCATATCCTTGTAGAGTATATGGATTGTGCTCAACAGGTTGACTATTAGCAGCCAGATGTTTAGGAGTTGGAGGAAGACTTCTGTACGGTTGCGGTTGCACATATGGTTGTTGCACGTATGGTTGTTGGGAATAGGTTGGCTGAGGTGGAGCGTTGAATGGTACGTTGTACGATTGATTAGATGGTGGTGGATTGAATGGCGGTGGTTGATTGGCCGATGGTGGTGCATAATTGTAACTGTAGGCATTATCAACAGGAGAAACTTCCTTCTGAGAGTCCACTTGGAATGTGCTTGAGGGTGGAGGAGGCAACGAGTCTGAGTTGTGTGCCTCAATCTTGAACAGAATCAATATTCTCACTGTAAAGTTCATGCAATCATAGTCACCATTCGGCAATTGAACGCGCTCATCGTGCTTCACATAGTAGAATGGAAGGAACCATGTGACAGTTTCTTTAACAAGACCATCATACCTGTATCTGATCAAACCAAACAACACCCACACGTCCAGATCATTCATAATCATACCCTCCTTCCACAGAGCAAGCACAAAGAGTACAGAGTGATACCTAGCAGGACCTCTCTGATATTGACCATAGATTGTACCATAAATATACTTTCTCTCGTTCTTCAGATCATGGTAGTACCAAGCCAGAGCCAAAACAAAGATGTTGATGATGGAGTCTCTAGGTCTATAGGACACTAGTGTGGCCAACAATGGAACACACAGCATAAAGTTTTCAAAATATTTGGCAGCTCCTTCCTTTTGCTCACTTGTTGGAGTGAAATTTCCATAGGCAAACAGAGGAAGCAACATGTGCACGTAATAGTCATATCCCGAGGCATGAGTCGATGACAACTTCCAATGACTCCACCACAGAGGAGTAATCATCAATGTCTTGGATGTGTCTGTTGTGCGGTACATGCCCATAAACAGAGCATACAGAGTCTTGATGGTATCAGTCTTCTTGTCCTTCTTCATGTGGAAAATGGGGAACACACCAATAGTTTGTTTCTCATCATTCACTTCCCAATAGAACAATAGGACGAAACCACGACTCATCACTCCATTCACAGTCTTTATCCAAGTGAAGGGCAAGAATCGAAGAGCAAATTCCTCTGGACTCTTGACGAGCTTAAAAAATGGGAACAACAAGTGCAAAGTCATACGTTCACTCTTTTCGCTATACTGATAACGGAACAGAGGCCAAATGACACTGTACTCCTTGTAACCACCAGTCTTTTGATCATTCCAATGAACAACGCCAAAAAATGGCCAAAAAATTCTACAGTTCATTCTTCCCAACAGAATTCTCCAATACAGGAGCAAACAAGTTGTAAATTCTCTCTTGGTTTCAGCGCACCCAGTCTGAACGCTCACCGTTAACAACAATGGACTCAGCACCAGAATCTTTCCTGCACAGCTCACAGCGACACCCAACAGTCCCATCAATGCAAAACCCCACATGGTCGGTGGTCTACTCTTCTGACCATCACTATTGTCCACATATCTCATAAAAGAGAGCAAAGGCAAGCAGAACCATGACTTTTTCCGAGGACTCAAAAACAAGTAAAACAAGTAGAACAGAAACATGATCGTAATCTCTGAGCTACTATTACTGTTGTTGGTCTGTTCATTATTATAACTTGTGGAAGAGTTGCCCACTCTCACATAGAACAACAGTCCCCATGGACCCAATCCAAATGTTGTCTCCGTCTGTGTGTGCTTGTGCTTGCTCACTAAGCCATAGAGTACCTTTGTTTCAGAGTCACCATTGCTGTCTCTGCTATAGCTGAACAGAGGGCCAGCAGACACGTCCTTGTTCATGATATATCAGATTTTGATTTGGGGAATAGTTTGGTTTGGTTTTTTTCGAATTTGGGGGTGTTTGTCAGTGAAAAAGCAGAAGAAGAATAATGGAGGTTGGTGTAGGAGATTCGGGAAGTTGTTGTTCACTTGTGGCCAATGTGAGGGAATTACGAAGTTGGAAGAAGAACACGAACTGTCATGCGTGGCTGTCGGAACAAAAAGTACCGACGACGGGACTCGAACCCGCGACCACTGGATTAGAAGTCCAGTGCTCTTCCAGCTGAGCTACGACGGCTTGATGTTTCATTCTATTTTTAGTGTTTCTCGTAACTTTCTCTGAATTTCACGTTGTCTTGTGGTTTTTTCATGTTTGGTGGTCGACTTGGAGTATCTGGAACCTATGTGTTGGTTGATCTATTATCTCTTTGAAAATACATTTTGTGTGTTTCATTCTTTTTCCCACTCTAGAACACATCTGAGATTGTTCATCTGGCTGGGTGACGTGGAACCTCGCATCAATGTCGCAATCCCAAGATCGAACAAAAAAATTTCGACTCGCCATTTTTTTTCTGAAGGCAAAAAGACAAAGCAAAAACTACGATTGTTATCATACCGTTATTATCATGAGCGCAGTCAAATCCTTTGTCTCATGGTTCTTTGCCACGCTTTTAAACACACTTGATCTCGTCTGTTTCTACGTTGCTTATGCCATCAAGGGCAAATCCGCGCTTCCAAAGGACCTTGGAGGATCATCCATGTTTACCAAAGACAAGGTGAATCTGAGCAGTCTCGTCACTCATCAAAAGAGTAAGAATCCTGAAGCAGAGTCCGACATTTATCGAAATGGAAAACATCCTGAGCGATTGACCACGAGTGCCTTTGCTGGTGTTGAAACTGTGGATCAATTGTTTGATCATGTGGTCAAATTGTATGGAAAGAAGCCTTGTATGGGTAGGAGACCATTGGTCAAAATTCACAAGGCTTCCAAAGTGATGTCCAACGGAACAACAAAAGTGTGGGAGACACCAGAGTTTGGTGCATTGTCCTATTTGAGCTATGATCAAGTTCATCAAAAGGTGACTCATTTCGCAAGAGGAATGGCTCAATTCTGTGGCTTGAACAGTGGTGATCGATTTGCAATGTTTGAAAACACGTGTATGGAGTGGATGATGGCTGCACTGGCTGCCTATCAGTACAATATTACACTTGTGACCGTTTATGCAAATCTAGGTGAAGATGCACTGATTCTCTCGCTGAATGAAACTCAAGTGACTTCCATGTTGATCAATGAGGATCAATTGCCACGTCTTCACACTCTGTGTCAAAAGATTCCTTCGTTGAAGAACATCATCTATGTGTCAAGCACACCATTGGAGGCAACTGAAGAGGAACTCAGCAGAAGAGAGTACGAAATTCAAAGACTCAAGCAAGAAACACCATTGAACATCATGTCATTTGAAGAAGTCGAGCGATTAGGATCGCAGGAAACTGAGGCTACTGCTGTTCCAATCCGCGAGCGTCCTACCAAGGATTCATTGGCCATTATTATGTACACATCTGGTACCACTGGAGATCCAAAGGGTGTTTTGATTAAGCATTCCAATATGGTTGCTGCTTCTGCTACTGTTTCTGAATCTGCAGAGTTGGATGTTTCTCAATGGACTTATTTGGCTTATTTACCGTTGGCTCATATTTTGGAGAGTGTCGCTGAACTTTTGATCCTTACAGGTGGTGGAAGAATCGGTTATGGATCTCCTCGTACGCTGACTGATACTGGAGCCAAGCCATGTGGTGATTTTGCCGCTGTTCAACCTACTGTGATGGCTGGTGTACCTAGAATTTTTGATACGATTAAGAAGACTGTGTTGAGTAAGTTGGAGGAACCTGGAACAAGTCCAATCAAGAAATGGTTGTTCAATACAGCTTACGCAGCAAAGAAGCACGCATATCAACAAAACAGAGACACTCCACTCTGGAATAAGATCTTGTTCGGAAAGTTGAAGGCTCTCATGGGTGGCAAGGCAGAAATCATTTTGTCTGGAGGTGCTCCATTGACTCCATCAACTCAAGAATTTATCAGATTGTGTTTTGGTGCATCTATGCTCCAGGGTTATGGACTCACTGAGACTACAGCCGGTCTAACTGTTAACTCCATGGTGCAAAAGTTGAAGCCTGGATTTATTGGACCTGTGGTCACTGGTGCTGAACTAAAGCTCGTCAGTATTCCTGAAATGAACTACTTGGCGTCAGACAAGGAACCGAAGGGTGAGATCTGGACGAGAGGTCCATGCGTCACAGCTGGTTACTTTGGTAAGCCAAAGAGCGAAGACTTTGATGAGGAAGGATGGTTCCACACTGGTGATGTGGGTACGATTACATGTGGTCACCTCAAAATCATCGACAGAAAGAAGAACTTGGTGAAGATGGATCACGGTGAATACGTTGCTATTGAAAAAGTTGAATCCGTGTATGCAAACTCACCATTTGTCGCACCAAACGGCTTGTTCGTCTATGGTGATTCTCAACACAGCCACGTGATTGGTGTTGTGTTGCCTGCTGAATTGCAAGCCAAGAACTGGGCCTATCAAAATGGAGTATCAGATGATTTGGACTCCTTAATCAAGAATGCTGCCTTCAAAAAGGCAGTGAAGGAAAGCTTTGATCTCGAAGCCAAGAAGTCCAAGCTCAAGAGCATTGAATTGATGCAAGAATTCACGATTGTAAATGATGAATGGACACCAGAAAACGGCCTCTTGACCGCAGCCATGAAACTAAAGAGAAAAGACCTCAAGACAAGATACCAAAGCCATATTGACATTATGTATGGTGATGTATAAACCATAATTTCAACAACAAATTTGCACAAAACTTCTGGACATCCAATATTTTAGGTGTTGTATCACCGTGACGGATAAATAAATTGGTGAATGTTCATTGTTGTAAAAACAGTCAACCTTTTTCCATTTTTCCGATGCGACGCAACAAAATCAGCAACAACACACATAGGTGAACAACTTTCGCACTAAAACGCAGAGCAATGAGCAACTTTTGTTTCAGAATTAAGACTCCACTCATCAAGAGTGCACAAAAGAGAGATGTCATCCTTTCACCTTCTCTAATTAGCGCCGTTGGTAATCAATTCAACGCTGTTTCCTCTGGAAAGTTCACCGCTCCTGCATTGGGCTCTAGATTCTTCTCACAAAACAAAGTCAGACTCACTGGTTTCAACGCAAAGCAAAACTTCAACTTTACTCAACGCATCTCAACACCACTCATCAGACAATACTCAACATCTGTTGAAGCACCAGTTGTTGATCCAAAAGCAATCCCAGAGAGTGTCCAAAATTTGATCTCAAAGGCACCAAAGACAGGTTACCAAACAGACGAGACTATAACCTCTGTGTTGAAGGCTCAAGGTCTTCAAGGTGCATATGACAAGAGACAATTCGCATACTTTATGGCTAGCGGAAGCAGATTCCTTGGAGCTGCTGGTGCTCGTTTGGTCGTTTTGAAGGTTTTGTACTCTTGGGGTGCATCTGCCGATGTTTTGGCCGTTGCTAGAATTGAAGTCGATTTGCGTCCAATTCCACTCGGTAAGACCATCACCATCACATGGAGAGGTAAGCCAGTTTTCATCAAGCACAGAACTGCTGAGGAAGTCGCCATTGTTAAGAGCGTTCCTTTGTCTGAATTGAGAGATCCACAAAAGGATGAGGAGAGATGCAAGGAGCCAGAATGGGCTATCCTATTGGCCATCTGTACTCACTTGGGTTGTGTCCCAGTCACTGACGCTGGTAACTACAATGCTTTCTTCTGCCCTTGCCACGGTTCTCACTACGATGCATCCGGAAGAATTCGTTTGGGACCTGCTCCATTGAACTTGGAAGTGCCAAAGCATCAATTCGTTGATGGAGGAGAAACCTTGATCCTTGGTTAAATTGTCTTTCGCACTTTATATTGTTGCAGAATTGTTTTTTCTATCGATGAATGCTTGTGTGCATTTTGATGGTGCGCACTCTAATGATGCTGATGAACAACGAGGAGGAAACAGCGCTACTCGTTTGTAATTGATCACTTGGTCCTCCTTTTTTATATGATCATTGAAACGCCAATGATTGGATCAAGAGACATGATTCGATGAAGTATATGTTGTTTTATCTAATGTAATCACACGCAGAAACAATGGAAGGAACGACTGCAATTCTATAATAATATTTTTATTGAAATGCCAACACGAGAGTATGGCATGAAAGAAGGGAAGCATATTCATTTCAATGACCACCAAACACCAAAAAAACACAAATAAATCATTTTGTAAATTGTTAAGCGAAGAGAGCTTGTTGTCCAACTAACTTACACCAAGAGATCAAGTAGCAAATGCACCTACATTTTTTGTCCTCCATTTAACAAAAACATTTTTTCACGCAACGGAGAAACACCCACAACAATCCAAACAAAGAAAAAAAGCATGAACAGAATATCAACAGCTTCCAAGCAATTCCTACTTCGTAATCACCACCAACAAAATCATGCATCTCTGTCACTGACTTCTACCACACTCAGACTGCGCCACAATCTCCCACCCGTCTCCTACCCAATCAACGGTGGTTGTCTCCCATGCTTCTCAGGCACCACACTGACTCATCACTATAACAAGCATCACAGTCAAGCAGTGGAGCGATTGAACAAGCTTACAGTGGGCACCCCATTTTATGGTGCACCTGTTGAACACGTGATCAGACACACTGCACTCGATGCCACCAAGGCTGATGTTCACCAAGTGGCATGCGAGCACTTTAATCACAGTTTCTTCTGGAAGTGTATTAGACCTAGTGGAACTGCTCTTGTTGCCAATAGTCAACTATTAAAACAGATTAATGAACAATGGGGAAGCTTGGATGCTTTCAAGAAGGAGGTATGTTTGCTGTTTTTTTCTTCTAATAAGTGTGTGTGTGATGATGATGATAGATTGGGGACACAGAGAGAAGAGAGCTTAGCATGGATATGAATGAGCTTTCTCTAAGGTCTTTGTGGTTGGCGCGCTTTTTTCATTGCGCGAACTGAAATGGAAAATTTTTTACAATAATGCGCCACACTTCTTGTGTGTAACATTTCTATTCATGGCTTTGTTGCTAACACCAAACACTCTGGTTTTAATTTATTGTTCTCTAGTTTACTGATGCTGCATTGGGATTGTTTGGCAGTGGATGGGTCTATCTAGTCATTGGCAACAATAAGCAGTTGCGTATTTGGACTGGTAGAAACGAAGAGACACCTATTGCTCAAGAGTTTGCCCCTGTTTTGGCCTTGGATTGCTGGGAACACGCCTATTACATGGATCACAAGAACAGCAGAGCCAACTACGTGCAGGCTTATTGGCAAGTTGTTGATTGGTCATTTGTGTCTGCTCTGTTTGATCAAACTCTTTTCTTCTTGAATGAAGAGCTATAAACAATGACAACATACACATGGAGACTCTGAAGCACAATTTAATGAAATAATACAATGAATAATAAAACACTTGAAAGCTATTTCCATCTGGCGCCAGATTCTATCCTTTGTTGATCAACAGTTTCCATCGTTTACGAAACGATCCGATGGTTGTTCCTATTCGTCATCACTACCAACGTACAACATACACAAGAGAAAGAGAACAATGAGGTCCACTTCGCATAGTAGTCAGAGTTCAAGAGCTTCAATAAAGTCGAGCCAGCTCAAAGAGAGAGCATCGAAAGACACTCAACGGCTGATTGAGTCCATGATGAAAGACAGTAAACTGACAAAGTACCAAAAGGATACGATACAGGAAGTAGTCAAAAACAAGAAAAGTTTACCTTCTCATGGAATAGCAGTGTCTCGAGATTCTGAACTGAACGACTACATTCATGCTAATTCAACTCATTCAACAACTTACAATAACATGTTTGGTCAAAAGAGTTTCTCTATCCCTCGAAAGAAAGCTCTAGATACCATGATTGTCCAAGGAGCATTCGAACAAGAGAAATGTCCCACAACAAAGTTCCAACTATCTCCAGAAGGAACAATTCCCAATGTAAGAGAACGAGAGAAGGAATACTTGAACACATACTTTGAATTTGGAGGTAAGAACAAGACGCCACAAGAGATTATTGACGCAAGGTTTCCCAAGAATCGAAAACGACCAGAGAACGCTCCAACAACAACATCGAAGCCAATGACTGATCGGTTCAATGAATTAGTGAACGAAGTCAATGAACGCTACACTTGGCTTATGGAGATGAGAGAAATTGGACAGAGTGAACCGTTTGAGTCGCTGATGCGAAACCAAATATCAGGCATGATTCGAGAGATGGAACAAATTGACAAAGAGAGAAGCAAAGTCCTATCAAAGAACATTTCTCTTTGAAATTTTGGTGTGAAAAGTGAGAAATTGTAAAACGCGAAAATTTTGCGCGTGCAAAGTTAACTTTATATTTACAATTGATCGTTGGAGATGATTTATCCGCCGTGTTTTTGGTTTAAAAACCCGTTGTTTGTTCTTGTTGATTGGTGGAGTTGTTGGAAGGAGGTGGTTGATTGAGTAAGAATCCTTGAAGCGCTTACTCTTCAGCTTCTTCTTCTTCTGCTTCGTCAGATGAACCACCGAGCTTTCCAAGGGAAGCCAAGTGGAACACATTGTCATCATCGTCGTCTCTTCTATCCCATTTTGGCCAATACTTGTGCGAGTGAACAGAGTAGTTCAAACTGTTGACATCGATTCTTCTGTGGAATCTGTGGAGACCACCAGGCATGTTCAACGTATCTTCTTCAAACTTCAAGTTCTCAGGAGTGTAGGTAGCTGGCTTTGGGAACAAGTTCTTGGACCATTCGAGGTATCCATACGCAGTCAGGGAGAATGTTGCTATCACAGCAATTGGGAATCTCCAGTGAAACGTACCATAAGAATATTTGCCAGGCATTGTGTGTATGTGATGTTGTTGTTGCTATTGGTTTGGGTTTGGGTTTGGTTGATGTTGTTTGAGTTAAAAAGCTTCTTATTCTCGTTGTTGAGTGAGGTTACCAGACATGCATGTCGAACCTTTATGCGGTCAAACGTTGGATACAAAATTTTTAGTTGCCTTCCTTTTTGAGACATGCTTATGTTCTGTTTTGGATTTGTTTCTCCGGGTTTTTGACGCCTCAACAATTTACAAAAAAAACGGACAAACAATTTGATCCAGGCTTCATTGTAAAGAAAAACGAGTTTACGTGTTACTATGAGTTGAAGATTCCTTCTGTTTAGCCACACTACAGAGCACGGGATGCCTACATACCCTTAGTGTGACTAAGCGAGCAAGATTCGCCAATCACCCACTGATGATCGAGATAGAGAATTTCTCTTTGATCAATCTTTTCTATATGTCTCTATTCTGAGTAATGTTGTGGGCACTTCTTCTTATGGAGCAACTTGTTCTCTTCTTTCCTTAGTTCTTTACAGGAATCGCTGAATTGTTACCCTCAGCCTCGATAGGTGCTCTGCACAGTGGGCATTGAGTAATCTTCTTTGAGCATGAGCTACAGCAACATGAATGACCACACGAATACATCACTTTGGCTTTTTCGTCACAACAAACAATACACAATTCATCTTCTTTTTTGTTTGTTGTGTCGCCATGTTTGTTTTGTGGTTGACCTAAGTTCATTTTCGATGTTGTTGGTATCATGGATATCTTGTGCCTTATTTTTTCTTCGAGTGTTGGTAGATAGTGATGTTGTCTCAATTCCAGGGTAAGATTGTCCTCATGCATCATAGGGAACTTTTCTCTGAGTTCTAAAATCTGATAGCGTTCTAAATACTTTGTCAGTTGAGTAATCTTGATTCTCATGGATGGATCTTCTGTTAGTCTTTTGGCTTTCTCTTCTTTGGTGCATGATAAAAACTCTTGCTGTTGCTTATTCCATTGATCATTAAATTGCCTAACAACACCAGAAAACTCGTCATCGAATTGTTTAGGATGTATTCCTAGCCTGTGATGTATCTGAACAAGACAATTAAGATCTGAATATTCTTTTTCAGGCATTACATCTTGAAGGAAAGAGATTAGAGAATGATGCTTCACAGGTGCCGTGTTTGACGAGTGTTGAGACATGAGAGGAACTTTAAAAACACAGGAAGAAGGTTTTGATGCATTGTAACTGCGGTGATAGTTACGTTCGAGAAAATAACTCACAGAACTTCTTCCTTTAAGAGAATTCTCCTTGTTGCTCTCGGTTGCTACTCTGTAACTTTCATTGGTATTACTCTTGAAGCAATCATCTATACTGTTATCGTGATACTTCTTGGTTAATTTAGCTTGTTTTGGCATATTGAAATTGTTTTCCTGGATATAGAGGCCTCGAGTAGTTAATGGGAAGTTAAGTTGAAATTAATCTCAGTTCTAGTTCTTGTGTTGTTGTTGAAGTCCTGTTCGAGCTCGACAAAAGAGTTTAAACTTTGAAATGCTTCTAGATATGCAGGAGGGTTCACAAAACGGAGGAACAGTTATGTGATTTGGTTTCTATGTGTATTTTCAAGTGTTCCCTGCACACCTGCATTTTTTATTTGAGGCGCGAAGTTCGATGAAGTCCTTCGAATTCAAGGATCTTCCTGCATTTCATTTCTCCGAGCACTTTCGGCAACAAAAACAGAAAAAAGCTTTCACGAAAACTAGACCCTTTTTCTGTTGTTGGTGGATGCATCAAGGAATTTGATTGGGAGAACTTCAACAAGCAATCATCGTGATCTCCTTTGTTTTTTTTGAATCCTTTTGAACCACCAGTTAAACAACTAGTAATCTACGAAGAGAGATGAGCGCTGCGTCCTCTTCTTCTGCCGAATACTCCTATCAGAGCGGGAAAGTGAATAACGCCGATTCGGAGTTTTCTTCTTCGATGACTACGGTATCCGATCATGGAACTTGGTCTTCCTCCATCGACACCACATATCCACCTCATCATCAACAACAACAACAACAACAGCTCGAACAACAACAGCAACAAACACACCAACAAACAACATTCCAACAATCACTCAAACCCATTCTCACCTCTCACCACCACTCTTACAACAACAACAACAACCACATCATCATCAACAACAACAACAACAACAAATTGACTCATGATGACCATGACCATGTGATTGACAAGGAGGTAGGTGATCATGATAACGATGACGATGACGATGATGATGATGAGCACACGCATCATCACCCATCAACCATGTGTTCATGCACTCGTTTCACACTAGGATCAGCCATTGTTGCAAACGGAGCTCTCCTCGTCACATTTATCATACTTCTCTTCAAAATTTATTTTTTGCATGAACACACGTATTCTACTATGAAATTGTTTGTTCCACCTGTAGGTTACCAACATTATTCACGATTTGCATGGACGACTTTTCCCGTTTCGAAACGTGATTCTCCCGCCATTTTTTCACAGTTGGATCCCACACCTTCTCCATCGAATCGATTACAACGGAAGAAGAAGGAACAAGAAGGAACAGGAGCGCTAAAAAAGAGAGAAAAAGCATCGATTGGTGATGGATCAGTGCAGGTCATGGTATTAAAGCACGAACCGTTGATGAATCCGTCCAAGCGCATCCTATATACATCGTCCGTCTATTTGACCTATCTGCAAAATGATTTTGAGTTTGATTCATTTGGTTTTTGTCTATTGCCTGGATCGACTGTCAACATGTCATACTATCTCGAGTATCAGGACGATGAAATTTTGTCTCCGATACAGTTGGCTGTGATGGATCATGATTATTTTCCAAAGTGGGCACGTCATGAATTGCCCAGTTACATGTATACGACGTTTGATACCAAGTTGAACCTTCCGTATCATGTATCGTATCAAGTTGGCTCTCTCGTAGTCAATCCGAACCAGTTTGATTTTGTGTTTTATTACGCGAATCGCAACAATCATAGCACCATTGATTACGGATCAGTGTTCTTCTCTGTTTCGATACCGAATTATCTGACAGTGGATCGGAAGATGGTCAAATCAGTGTGCGATTTGAGAGCAAGTGACTGTAAGGTGCCTGCAGATTCGATTGTTGTGTTTAATGTGACGGGTGATGCAATGGGTTATTCGACACAGGTGAAAACGAGATCGGCGCAAGGTGATTTTGGAAGATTAATGATTGCATCGGTACCTATCATGGCAATGATTTTGTTGGATGTGATGTTGCTCATTGGATTTTTGCTAAAGTATCTTTGCAGAGTCTGTTCATCATCGAAAGTGAAGGCAGAACGGCGGCATGATGAATCCGCCGGTTTACTAACAAACAAAAGTTAGTTTTTTGATACAAAAATACAAAAATAAATTATATTAGATTAAGAATCCTCTTCGATGAGATTATCGGGAGAGACAGCGATTAGATCATGGTCATCGTCGTTGCCAAAGCCAGTTCCTGCAGAGTCTCGTGATGGAGCATTGAGTTCCAGATCTTCCTCCAGCTGGTTGTATTTGGCCTTCTTTATCTTGCGTCTCCTCCTTTTCTTCGCAACTGGCGGTATACGTCCGCACAATATGATGCATTTGATACCATCAATCATCAAGAAGGGCAGATCAATGAGGAAGTTCACATGTGGAATGGTTTGAATACCTCTCTTTTTCCTAAAGAAGAAATTGAAAACCATTCCCAGTACGCAATACGCTCCAACAGTGGCTCCTGTGATGACAATGGCGAGTACACTCGGTTTCCATGGTTCTATCAATCCGTTGAACAAGGTACTGTATCGACCTTTCATAATATAACATGCTTCGTAACAGCTGGCTAAGCCTAACCGATTGTGCACAACGACATTGAGAATATACACCTCTTTGATATTGATTGTCATCTCAAACACATATTTAGGTCCTGTCTCATTGCTGAAAGAGGCAGTGCCCATCAATATGCCATTGCTCCTGAGTGAACACACCGTTTCAAAGTTGATCTTATCAATTTGACTGTTGTCCTTGACCTCCAACACGAGCAAATACACATCATACTGGAATGCATCTTTCTGATATTTGGAGTTTGGTGCAGCAGGTTCAATTTCCAGTCTAGCCCTATTGTTTTGAATCTTTACATCAAACCGAGGTTTGGTGATGACTGGTCTTGGATCCTGGTCCATTGTTAGAATGGAGTAGTTTTGTGCGGTGCTTATATGCACTGGATCAACACCGATAAAAATGAATCCTGCTTGAGTGTGTTGTGTACTGGCAGTTTGTACAAAATTGTTGTCCTTCTTACTTTTGATAGTATATTGATCTCTTGTAGGAGGTTTGTCTTCAGTGCTGGCATAGAATACAGGTGGAAATTTAGTCTCGCATGACTCTACAATCGTAGTCAACCTCGAGGAACTTTCTGTTGGATTCACAATTTTAAAGTACGCGAGTTCATTCACATTCTGTGACGCATGAGCTTCCAGAGTTTGCACACTGAGCTGCTCTTGGAGCAACAAATGCGGTATCGTGGGCATGTACAGTGTGATTTCATACAATGTCCTCTCCGTAATGTGTAGCTCACCTACAACTCTCACATACAAGGGAGCTCCCAGCTTTAACTTATTTCTAGACAATACCATTACACGACTTTGATGACCTGCTGAGTAGAATATGTGGTGATCAGGACCAGGATTTTGATCTTGACCCACATACACAGAGACTTCTCCACGAAGAACACGAACAATTAACTCATAATCATCAGTGGAATTCAGTGCCGTGTCATCCGATAGATGGTACTCATACAGCATACTCAAATTTGTTGATCCAGGAATCATACCAATGACTGGAATTGAGATTTGTGCCAAAGCAGGTTCGCCGTCTGTATTAACCGTGAGAAAATAATCACTGTTTTCCTCACCATCGACAAGTAGAGACCAGATACCAGGTTGGAAGCGAGAGTCTTTCCTTTCGATCATAATGACATTAATAGGCCACGAGGTATCTGACTCCATGTATGCGGTAGCGGATGGTTCAATCATATCACTATTCAAATATAAAGATGTCTTTCCAAGGATCATGGACGCAGCAATAACGATAAACTCGGCTTGAGGAGGAACATAAGTAAAGAACTTGTTGTGAGCATTTCTTCTGACCGATTGCATAGAAGTAATAGCATTGGCATGAATGTATGTCGTTGATAATTTAGCCGTAATTCTGATACCAATCTGAGGTTCTCTGTCTAATCCCTTCACTCCAATTTTGTAGAAACCGAGTTGCGCATTGTTCACTCGCACATAATTTGTTCCATAGTTTGATGATTGTTGGTCTTTTCTGTTCTCAGTAGGTTTGCTATATCTTTTGGAAACATAGAACTCTGCTGAATTCATTGCATCATCCAACTCTAACTCAATAAATAAATCTCCTGGTGACTTGACTTCAAACATAAAATATCTATAGCCTAAGTACTGTACTACAGATGATACCTCAGCTCCATCTTCTAATATAGTCTGTGTCTGATCAAGAGTGACCAGTACAGTGAAATAGCTCATGTCTTTCATAATAGGATGCTCTGCTCCGTAAACACTAATAAAGAAGCGATGTTTTCCATTCTTTTTCGGATCGGAGGATGGGATAACAACAAACTCCAACCGTCTATCTCTACTGCCCCATGAATATTGTGCTAGTGATGGAGTAATGACCTCTGTTGACACAAATAATTCAATATTACCACTCGATGGCATAGCCGTGATATGAAAATCTTGACTAACCGTACCTGGATCATCAAATATGTACCAACGATACAGGCCAAATGTGACACGATTATTAATGACAGGTTCTGCATCTGTGAGAAAAACATGGGCTTGGCTTGTAGCCGCCAATATGGTATAGTAACAATTGTTGGCACCGTTTTCTGTTACAGTCACAAAGTAGTTGGTAGCGCGCTGTGGATTTTCAAAAGTGATTACTTTTTGATTCGTGTCTTGCAATAGACCAGTTTTCACACCACGTCCTGGTACGGGAATAATCGTCTCTGCTCCATACATATCTACACTACAACTAGCATCCTATTTTTCACAGAGTCAAATATGTCACAAACGGATGTAAGATATGACGATTATACAATAGAAGAGTATAGAAGTAATTATCAGTTGATACATACAGTGTGCACAATAAATTGTAACTCTTTTGTAGCATGAGTCAAAGAAAATCTGAACGTGTCAGTTTGGCCTGATAAGAGCTTTGCAGGTTGTGCTATGCCATCGGCCAACCTCATGATATCATCACTCGCTATAATCTGAATGGTTGCATCAGAGGCATAATGAAGCAGAGATAGATAGAGACATCCAGCTGTATTGTCTTCAATAAGAATCGGTGTAGTCGTTGTCGTTTCTCTGGACCAAATATCTTTCTTGTTAAACTTGGAAGGTGGTACAGCAGGATCTGAATAATCTCCCTTGATCACATAGATATCTGGGTTCGTTAATATAGTCGTCGTTATCGTTTTGATGACAACCTTGTGTTCAGCCTTGTACGAACAGAACTTAAAGAGTCGATATTCTTGTCCTGGTACATAAGCAGGAATCGGCGTATTTGGAACGAGATTCACATAGGTAGACACGGATGCTACAGAAAAATACAACAAGGTATTGAAAGTTCCATGTAGTGTCATATAGTAATCAGTATTGACAGAGAAATTAGGATCATTGACTCCGACCGAAATTGAATCAAAACCAAAACTCGTCATACTCCACTCGTTACTGTTCGAAGAAGGACTTTTTGATATGTGCGCACGACTCATGTACACATTATGATACGAATTGAGCGATGCACTACTCACATAGAATGGATCAGATGTCGTCTTGCTGTACACCAACGTCAAGTTATAATTCGAAGGCAAATAAAAGAATTGCGGATAACCGTCCATGATATAAATCGGAGCTAACGAACGTGATTCATGCACATATATTCGTTTTTGTTTCATGTTCATGCGAGAACAATCGTCATCATCATCAATCACACATGTACACCATTATCAAATGAACAAAATATCAAAAAATAGTAGTTATAAAAGGATAGCAGCGTAAGTTAACTTCAATCTTCACCAAAAAATCAACCACAAGCAGCACATGCTCACATACTTTGTTCGGTCCAAGCATTAAACGTATACTTTGTTTCTTCAGTTGCTCTCACTGACACATAAATTGTAGAATTTGGTTTCTTTGGAAACTCGTCACTCGTCTTAAAAAATCTCCTAAATTCGCCCCAGTAGTGATAAGAATTTTTTTGAGCGTTGGCCATGATACAATTGGAGCATGGAAGTTCATTTGGAATGAAATCAATCGACATGTACAACTCAACGGACCCAGAGTAAGGTGTTACAGAGATTGTAAAGCTCGGACTTTGTGTCATATTGACCAACAATTGACTCAATGGTATCGAAAACGCTCTCCAATAGCCTTTCGAGTTGTGATGGACACTTGGCACACCGAGTGAGGTGATTGGTATCGTGGAGTGTTGTGGCTCAGCGGCAGCACGTACAAAAGCACTAAAGGACCGCCCATCTCCACCACCATGGTCACCATTGTCATTGTTATGGTTGTTGAAGCTAACAATGAAAATTTGGAGTAAGAATAACGACAACAACAGCAGCTGAACACACTTGGATAATAGTGTGACGACAGCATTGTTGCTGCTGTGGTTATGGATCATCCCCATTTTGTGAAAATCTTCAATGTGTTTTGTTGTTGATGGTTTTCGGTATGGGTCGGGACGGAGGATTCGCATCTCCGATTTGGAGCCGTTGAACGAAATCAGCTAAGGAATTGAGTCGGATCGGAATTCCTTGGACGGACAAGATTAGGTCAAAGGGAACGTTCACTGTAATTATTTAAGAGTAATGGGACAATGATATAGAGTTCTTTCAATACAACACAAAACAACCAATACAATAACTCAATCCCCATAACTGAACAACTCTCGAAACATGAACAGAATACTCTTTGGAACCCTTACCTTGTTGATTCTAGCTCTTTTTCTGCTAGCCAACTGCAGTGCTCAGAGCGCCCCAAACTTTGTAGTCGGAACCACCTTTACCTATGTCCAAGAAAATAACACAGCAATCACTTCGGTGTGGACTGTGGAAGAAGAAGACCAACAAAACAATGGTGTCATAATCTCGATTGTGTTTTCTGGTGATTCGTGTACTCGCTTCAGATATGTCAAGACTGTTGACAATGACACCTTAATAGTGTACAGAGAGAGAGCTGAAGGTAGCGCTGAGGCATGCAACTTTGACTACACATATGATCCTGGATACATCTTCTTTACGTCAGGCGCTAACTTCACTTCTATCTCTAAAAGAGTAAATCAAACCAATGGAAACGAAACAGTGATAATAGTATCAGAGGGACAAGTATCCTCGGACGAACCTATCGAAACACCATCCGGCAACTACTCATCCATCTCCAGAATAGACCTTCTTCAAGAAAACACCTCTGACAACTCAACTGTTGAGTACATTGTTTGGGTAGATAGTGTAGAGGGATTATTGGTGCGATTTAGCTTCAACCCAAATCAGACATTTGAACTTGAATCAATCAGCTTCACTGCTCCTGCCAACAGCAGTAACCAGAATGTGGATAACTCGACATCTCCACAACAAACTAGCAACGCCTCAAAAGCTGGATCTTTCCCGCAATTAGGTTCACTATGCATTTTGGTTCTCCTCGGTGCTTTCCTCTTGTTGTAAATAACCGGTGTATAAATCAATGTTCTTCACTTTGTTCGCGCCATTTTTTGGCGCTCTTCAATTTTCTCAGTTCTGTGGAGCAACAAACAACATAACTGACACCCAAGAGCAAACATGGACCCTCACTCACAGCAGACATTGACAGCTGCATCTATCGTACAGCAAACTGCAAATAGAATTGCAATGTTGGAAGATGAGATGAAACAGACTGGAATTATGATTGACAATTGGTCGAAAAAACAACAGGAAGAAACTGGACTCATCGGTTCAGAACACACGAATCTCATGAACAGTTTTCAAAGTAAGTACTTACCCCACTACTACCATTTTGTTGTTATTGTGTTGTTTGTCACTTTTGAACAACAGACAAAACGTTTTGTTCGGGATGGTTGTTGACGATTTTCCCTTCTTGGCCAACCACGCACAGAAACAATACAAGACTTGTCACAAGAGTATGACAGATTAGATAAACAAGTGCGAGAAACGGAGCAACGTGTCAAGGAAGAACACTCTCTGGAGAGTCACATGAAGAGACAGGTGCAACAGGCTCAGTCAACAGAGTCAAATTTGCCTGAGCGAGCAATGCAAATGGAACAAGAGTTGTCCAATCGTATGCAAGTGAACCAACAACAACAAGCATATATAGCACAAGCCATTCAAAAATGTAAATTAAACTCTGAGCAGATATCGTTTGGGTTGCAGCATTTTGAAAAGTTCTTGGGCATGAGAATTGAAAGATCGGATGAAACATCGAAATGGATACGGATATCACTCAAGTATATTGACCCTAACGATCCAGAGAGAATATTTTCATTCAACGTGAGAGTTGAGAGAGACCGATACAATGTCAGAGATTGCACCCCAGAAGTGGATTATTCTGTGATACTGCAAGAACTGAACGAGAGCAACGATTTCAGAAAGTTTGTCATCCAAATGCGAATCCTGTTCTACCAGACTGTCCCACGCCAATGAATGTATAAAGACAACAATGAAAATATCATTATTGTGAGATTTTTACAATTGGTTTACAATTTTCCGTGGCGGTTCCCAGGGCGTCAAGTTCAAAAATAACTCGGGATCGCGCCAAAATTCTACGTCTCTTTACCAGGAGTCAAATCTGCTTTGATTCTTTCCACCCCCCTTTGTGTGCCACACAAATCATCTTTGCGAACAAGCAACAGCTAACAACAACTTCGCCCACCACACCGAAAAAAACACAACAAACATCATCACCCTGTTTTCAACAACAACAACAACATAAACAATGTCAACAAATCCATACTTAGTGCCAAGAGGCAGTGACAAGAACTATGGCGTAGTTCCTGGACCAGCTGAATCACCAGTGAACCGTCTCACTGACGAACAAAAAAAGATTTTGAATGATCTGAGAAGCATTGCTGAACAGTGGGAACTCACTGAAGAAGACAAGACATTTGTTGATGACTTGTGCTTGTACAGGTATGTTTTTTTTGTTGAACGCACAAAAAAAAATCAACAAGAGAAGAATCGCGTTTTTTATGATCAAACAACAGAAAAAGCTCACACACACAACATTTCTACACAACACATAAAGATACTTGAGTGGTCTCAAGTGGGACTTGAAGATTGCTTCTGAACAACTAAAGGAAACTTTGGCATGGAGACGTGAGTATAAGCCATGGAATATTCGATTGAAGGATGTTGAAAACGTTGCAAAGTACGGTTTCTTGTATCACTATGGCTATGACAGACAATCTAGACCAATCATCTACATTCAGATGGGCAAGGACAAGTCTGACATTACCGAAGAGAACAAACTGCTCAAATTCAAGTTCTTTGTCTACATTATGGAGAAGTGTGTGGCTAGAATGGCACCTGGTGTGACCAATATTCTATGGGTCGTTGACATGAAGGACTCTTCATTGTCTCTTGGTGTTGTCAAGGCCATGAAGGACATGTTTGTCAAGTTGGGTGACTATTACACTGAACGTTTGGCTCGCTGTATGGTCATTAATGTTGGATGGACATTGAGCATGATTTGGAGCTTTGTCAAGCCATTCTTGGCCCAGGAAACCATTGACAAGTATGTCATGGTCAAGGGAGGCAACAAGGAACTGGAAGAGATTTTGGACAAGTACGTGGACAAGGATCAATTGATTGAAGAATACGGTGGCAAGTGCAAGTACTCTTACAACTATCATGCATTGGTTCAGGAAGAAGCTGAAGAAGACAGCAGCAAATCTGCTTAAGGAATGAACATATTTCATGTGAACACCAAAACAACAAAACACAGTTTTCCCTCTCAACAACAACGATTATAAACGACCATTCGAACAAAATTCGTCCGTTCGCTTGTATCAACGGCATGATGGGCAATGAAGGCATCAGCTCACAATCGCTCGTCATGCATCTTCTTTTTGTCCTTGCTGTTGATCATATTGATGGCAGCAAATACCACCATAACTCTTGCAACTGCACCACCAGTTGGTATTCAGCTCGATATTGAGCCCTATTCGCTTCCACAGTGGGACAATGACACGAACTCTGTTGCGAATCAGTTTCTGGACTTGATTGAAAAGTTGGTAGAGCTAACTGCACCACCCAAGATTCCCCTGGTGTTTGCTATTCCTCGATGGTTCGACACATATGTCAATGTCACTCGAAACAGTCAAACAAGACCACTGAACGAATGGATACAGGACAAGAGCAATATAGTCGTGATGGACTATGTCAATTCAGCAAGCAGAGCCATTAGCGATGGTACAGGTGAAGTTTCATATGGCAATTCGAGACCTGCTTCCGAAAAGAGAAGAGTCGTGTTGGCGTTTGAAACGATGGAACTACCGAAAGAACCCATGGCCACCTTTTTCAATCAGACAAGTGCACAGTTTGAGGGTGCTCTGACCGAGATTTATGCTGCGTTCAAGGGTGAGAGCTCGTTTGATGGAGTGGCAGTTCATTACTACGATACTTGGAAGGTGATGAATCCGACTTGTTCGATTCCGTCAACTTCACCCGTCAGAGATCTGTACCTGTGGGATTATGAAGTCGCGTTTGACCAAGTGAAGCAAGACAATTTCTTTGCATATGTGAGTCAACAGAGAAACAAGATTCGAAGAGTGTACTTTGAATCAAGAGCGCTCTTGCTCAATGAGGACACAAGGGTGCAGTTGGCTGCCTTTTCTCAGCGATTGAAAGACCATTCAATTCAGTTAGAGTTACTAAGTGGAGCTGACAATTGGGCGCTAAAGGAGAATCATGACAAGGCCATTTCATTTGTCACCAATTCAGTTGATTTCATTCGAAATTTGACAATGGCATCCACGGGCGCATCCATCAATATTGCAAACAATGGCACATCCATGTTTGTCTTGCTCGTTAGCCTTGTATTCATCCTATTGGGTTTGTAACATACTTCACACATTTATTACAACATTTAAATTACATATTTTGTCCATATATGATATTTATTTGGACCGTAACTTTTTCTTTTTCTTGCCTTTTGGCTTCTTGTTCCGTTTCGTTTGTTCATTCGTTGTAACCTTGCTCTCCTGCTTTGACACTAAACTGTCTTTCTCTATTAAAATACTCGTGCCCTCTGATTTCAACAACGTCGTCATTGTTTCCTTTTGCTTCATCACATCTATTGCTTCCATTTTCTTCTCCGTCGTCGTCGTCATAGTTGTAGAGACTGCCGAATTTTGAGCACCAAAAGCTGTTATCCTTGTTGTCGTCGTCGAGTGTCTCCTATCCAGCTCATGAAGCACATAATTTTTTGTAATCGTTTCTTTGCGCGCATCTTGAAACGCTTGAATCGCTTCACTCACTGACGAACAAATACCCTTGTTCAACAAGTATTCACACAACAAAAAGCCCGTTCGGTTCAACCCATGCGTACAATGAACCAAAATAAAGTCAGTCGGAGTTTTTCGCAAACAATCTTCTACGGCGGACAAAAATTGATTGGTTTGAGAGAGAGAGGGTGCAGTATCATGACCAGGACACTTGATTCTGATACGGGAGACACCATCTGGTATATCACGCTCACCATAATACAATGCTTCATCCATGACGTTGGTCAAATCAATAATCCATGAAATTTTCCGATTGGCGGAGTTTTGTTGTTCGCGGCAAAAATCCTTGAGAATAAAAGAACTGCTGTGGGAGGACAATGGGACTCGAATGGGAATGAGATTGGTCTGAGCAACAGGTTCCCATCCATTCGAATAAAGCTTCCATTTCTTGATCATTTTTTGAATTTTCCCGCTTCTCTTCTTATTGTATTCACTATTGTTATTATTTGCATTTACCCAATCATTATCATTCTTATGATTCTGATTGTTGTTGTTGTTATTGTTATCATTGTTATTGTTGGTACACTTGCTTCTCTTGTAATTGACTCGGTCTTTTCTCATTTTTTGATAGTCAAAGAAACGTTTTCTTTTTTTGGATGTGACACTACCATGGGAACCGTGGTCATTTGAATGTGCAGTGGACATGTTTTTGTTTGTTGTCGTATTTTGTGTTTGGTTTTTTCGGTTTTGTTTCTGTTGTGGTGTGAAAAAAATAAAGGAGGAGAAATCATTACGGTTCGTGTACATTACCGTAGAGAGCAGTTGAACAGCTTGGTTGAGATGTAGATAGGGAGTCTTGTAAGATGGATTTTAGGGGCAATGGTGTCACTATTTGGTCACCTTGGCAGGTTTTGTAAAGTGTGTTGTATTCCAAAAAAAAGGATTCCAGGTTGATATTTTGAGAGAAAATTGTCGGATACAACCATGATTGAAGCGAGATCTCTTGGTGGTTGTTTCCATCATCATATTTATTGAAAGACTGAAACACGAACCAAACTTACTACACAGCAGCAGTTACGATGATCAGACTCGCATTAACCAGATCCCTTGTCAAGGCACATCCACAACCTGCAAGAATTGTAGCGATCAACAGAGGATACACCAAAAGAGAAGAAAAACCAAAGTCTGAAGAGAGACAATCTTTGGATGAAATTTTTGGGAGACCGGGTGCAGAACAAGATAGAAAGTTGAGAGAGCAACCAGAACAACCAAAAACAAGAGGAGAGAAAATTCTATCAAAGCTTAATGATATTGGTGGAAAGCATCAAACGAGCAGAGAATGAACACCAATACAATAAAGGTTCTTTCTGATAAAAAAGTACCGACGACGGGACTCGAACCCGCGACCACTGGATTAGAAGTCCAGTGCTCTTCCAGCTGAGCTACGACGGCTATATATTCAGTGATATCGGCCATAATATTTTTGCGCGAGCGCGGGAATTGGATTGAACCAGTGCCGTGGCATGAGTTGGCCAACTGCCAAGGACGCGCTCATGCCACGATTTAACCTACCTGGTTCAATCGAGCACTCCGAGTGACGTTTTCTCTTTTTTTGTTGAGAACTGGTTCTTTTTCCCGACAAAGAACATCAACAGAAAAACGGTTAGAGAGCAGCGCTCGATTGCTTATCATCTTTCACGAACACCCAAAACAGATTTGCACTCCCAACGTTATTGTTCAACAGAAACAGCGAGAGCTCAAAACGACAAGAAGAAACAAAACCACCCAACAAAACCGACTCGTTCATACACTCACTTCCGTACCGCTTTCCTGAGTGTTCCCACTAGTCCACATACCCTAGTAACTGAGTGAGAGCCGATTTTCTTTTTCGCAACGACGAAACAAAATTAAAAACAATAACCCAAACAAACTACATCACAACAAACCAACAACCGCAACATCATGTCATGCAGTCCATTTCAAAAGTGGAGCTCCAACAGCAGCAAGGAACATCTTCTGTTGGACTCGGATAGAGACGAAGATGCTCCACCACCGTTTACCTTTCAAAAAGCTGCCATTGCCACTTTTAATGTCATTGTTCAAAACAATGCGAGTATGATGCCCGTGGGCAAGGACCTTCCGCGACTCATGGGTAAAATGACGATCAACGGACAAAAAATTTCTCCGCAATTGAGCGAACTAGGTGATCGATTACAGGAAATTATTGGTCTGCTGTATGATAGCTTAACGCCTGTGGGAGCCAACAACAGGAAGCAAATAGTATCGACACAGCTATCACAACCCATTGTAGCAGTGCCGCCAACACAACATTGCTCGAGTTCTTCTCTGTCTGTTGTTGCTCCTGTTGTGATGAGTGATCATGGTGACGCTTTCTATGGAGACAAGAAGAGAATAATGAAGTCGTTTTTTGAGAATTGTCATCAAAATGATGTTGAGAACCACGAGTGGTTACAGAGAGTGATTATTGATACGTTTACGGAGGATCATGCGCTGTTTCAGGTGCTTAGAGCTTGCAATCAGAGTGCCATTGCTCAATCTGTCATTTTTCTGAAACAAATGATACAGAACAAGTGTCAAAAAGAGTACAAGGACAAGGATTGGCTAATCAATATACAGGTCAAGGATGAGCCAGCCCAGGACGAATGGACGAAACAAACGGTAACTGTGACCCACAATCGAGGTGAGAGAGTCATGCACAAAATGGAGCAGGAACACCAACTACTCCAATGGTTCTTGTTCCGTTGGTCCGTTATTTTTACATTCCAACGACGGTTCAACATGTACAGTGTAGATATGGTTCCTCTCGATTTTGTGTCCGTTCGATTAGTGTACAATGGTGCAGAGGAGTATAACAGCAAGATACGCGCTTCCAAGATTGACCAAGAGCGGTTTGGCTCACTGGAGAGGGTTGACCGCTATTTTGGACTCTTATTCCAAAAATTTGCTAAAGAGTATCGCTATGTACAGAATGAGGACTAAGAGGTCAATCTTCGGTTTTGGGTTGAGTTTGGGTCTCCAACATGTGGACCATGCGTGATCAACGCATCTAGGCAAAACAGTGTCAAAAATTTGAAACAACAGAGCACAACAACAGTAAACAGCCGTTTCCTAAGGCGCCAAACAAAAAAGACTTTTATGTTCTTGCGTTTGAAATCTTGTTTGAAGAGATCAAGAGTGCACCTGTTGGGAACTGAACATGGCTGAAAGAAACTCCAAGGAGATTGACGACTGCAGAGCTTTTGAGAAGTGGGCCCATTGGTTGTTACTTCGCGAGTACTCCCTGGATTCAATATCAGAAGAAAAGGAACCTTTGCTTTACCTCTATCTGTTAAAAGCAAAAAAGTTAGAGGAACGTTATGCAAAGGGTTATTCATCATCTGTTCTTGAGTCAATGTATGAAAAAGAGATTTTAGAAGAGTTGGCTGAGGAACAAGAAACAAAGCACTCGAAATTTCAAGCTACCAGCGACATCATTGTTCATGATACTGCAAAAGCAGTGCTGAAAAGGCTCTCTTTTCCTTTCGACCAAGTTTCAGAGGGAATATTTCTAGGATATCTTATGGAAATCTTATTGAAACAGAAGAAAGATACCTATGTAGCACTGCTCAAGAAAGATGTAATGTATGAGATTCAAATGATTCAGAACTTGAACTTGTTATTGAATATTCTACGAGAGGAGTTTAGCTTGGACATTGATGATCTAGATGTTTCAGCGGAAAGTTTAATGACTGACATAGATACTGTGAATGATCTATTTTCTCTCTTGTTCCAAAAGTTTGTGCTTGAAGCTGATTTGATCAAATGGAAGGATCAGGTGGGAGAAGATGCTTTATCAGCTTGGTGTAAGGATTGTATTTCTGTGTATCCGGGTGGTGCTGCAGAGAAAATTGATTTTGACGAGGGATTTTATAGTGGTGTTGCTTTTTGCTATATTCTACATTCCTACTCTCCAGAACATATTGACCTTAACTCTGTTCACAGGGTATGTATACGCCCTATTTCAAATGTTAAGCGAGAAAGTTGTGTACTGACTCAAACAATAGCATGATCCCCAATCCAACCTGAAACAAGCATTTGAAGTTTCATTCCATCAGTTCAATATCAGTCACATAATTCAAAATTTTAACATCAATAGAAGCACCATACTACTCTTTTTATCCATGTTGTTTGTGGAGATTGCTCACATCTCATCGGTAAGATACAACAACTTGTACTTCTAGATTACTATGATCCTGTTCTAATACATATCGACATACTAGTCAACTTTCGAGTCGCGAGAGGTGGCTGCTGGCATTCGACGAAAGGTGTTTTATATGAGCCTTCAACAAGAATATTATGATGTTTCCATGACAATATCAGATACGATGAAACGGTTTGAAATTTTTTTGAAAGGAGTCGAGTCCTCAAAACCTCAGTCAGATGACGATGTAGAAAGATTGATTCGACAATTTCAAAAGTATCGAAAAGAGAAACTGAGAGTTGTTCAGATGGTCGTTCGATTATTTGAGTGTGACCATAATTTGAGGATATTAACCATGTGCAGGAATAAGTTCGACCCCTATGAGCCTCCAGGACATCTTTCTCTTCCGCGACTGCTCAACTCTTTCGGGTTTCTTTTGCCTCATGAAATGAAATTCAATGCAAATCTTGTCACAGCCTCTGCGATGATTATGTTCCAAACCTACCTATCGTTGTCCTATCAGACCCAATATTCAGTGATACAGGAGCACATTCAGAAGTTGGCCAGTGGGTTAGTTGAGATAAATTCCATCGACGACAATAATTCCTTACAAGACATTCAGGAGAGACACGATATGACAGTGTCTATATCAATTACCACCTCACAAGTCAAAGCGAGGTTAAGTAATTTAAAACTAATGTACAATCGCGTTCACCAGAAGAAAACGATTAGTTATGAGATTCATAATTTAGAAAGGTCATTATCCCATCTTGTCATGTCCACTAGTCAACAACAGGCTAGACTTGCAGAAGCGATGACGAAGCACATTGAAAGTGAAGCGTTGAGAGTAAAGTACCGACTGTTAGCTGATGAATTAGGATTGTCGATTGCTTATTCAATGGTTTTACTCAGCTCTAGTGCTATTGATCCACCATACATTAACGCCATCCTGCCAACTGTCCGAGAGGATTTGTCTTTAAAAGAATCTACTTTGAAAATACTGAAAGAGATAGAGAAGCAAATGACCGAATTACATAGTGATGATCCTAATCTTCCTTCGGCGACTGATCTTGAGCGGTTTTATAACGATTTGAAACTTCTTGTGATGAAGAAAGAGTCCTTAATCGATGAAACTGACATGATCTTTCTTGAGCGCAATGAATCGATTAAGAAGTTGATGGCGATAGTGTTTCGAGTAACGAGAACATTGGAGAGACTCAAGTTTATTGCAGACAGTTCGACAGAGGGAGATTCGATTGTTCGAGAGTTGACCTCCGATCTTGAAGTACTGGAAAGTCTAAAAACAGAAATATCCACCCAATACGAACAAAGAAACAATGACGAACAGTTTACAATCTTTACTTACGAAGCCATCATGAATCATTGGGAGTCGATATCAAATATAATACACATTGTTTGTCTGCTCGTAAGGGAAAGAGTCAATTCTTCATCACTGAGCGAGAAAGAAGTTCAGAAACTTCAATGTCTAGTGGATCTTGTGGCAGAGAGTTTTTCAGCATCACCTAATTCTCAGCTACATGTCGATTCAATGATGAAAGAGAATGTGTTTGTTGATCGGGTATCATTGTTCGCAGATTTCATCAATCTGATATCGCCAGACACTTGGAGCAATTCAGTCGACATACACCGTTTTCTAGAATCGTTTTCTGAGTATTTTTCCAAGTATCTGCGGATATGGTGTTCGGTCAGAAGAGATGATACCTTAGTAAGAACCCCGAAACAAATGACTCAACTTCAGAACTCTGTTAAAGAGTGTGTGTTGAAACAGGAGAACTCTATCCCAAGATTCCATAATCTTCAACAAATCATTGATTGTTCCTCAGAGATATCGGCATGTGCGCCTGATTTAATAGAATACAGGTACTTCTCGCGGTTCCAATCTGAGGAAGGAAAGTCAATATCTGATTATTGGAATTCTTTGCTAAATGGACTTCACCAACGAGCGAGCAGTTTAATTGATGAGTGTTGTATTGATCGTTTAGTTGTGTCTCCAGATATTAAGAGCCTTGTTGATAGATTTAGAATGAAAGTAGAAGTGATCGTTCAACGCAAAAAGGTCATAGAGGATATTTTCTCTCATAAGGAGATTAGTTTAGTGAAACTTTTTACTCACCTAGCTGATCTTCAGTCAACCATTGGATTCTTTTCCTCCTTCTCTCTTCTCTTCAATTCCACGAATTGTGGGGCCGAGGATTTTAGAGTGGTAAAAACTATAATAGAACAAATCGAATTAGCCAAAGATTTTGTCAAGGATTGTCTGACAACTATCAAAAGAGATGTTGTTAGAACAAAAGAGGATCAAGTGCTTGAATCAAAATACAATGAATTCGCTAATTCAATTTTACTCAAGATTGAGGAGCTACGAGAAAAGATAGTCATCCAGAACGGAGAGTCTGCATATTCGTCCGAATTGGAATCAATTGAGAAACAATTGAAGGAGCTAGAGAGACTAAGTATTGAGCGGAATGTAGACTTTCAGAATATCGAGTATGGTGTTGCATTTCTTAGAGGGCTACAACAACATGTGATTGAACTCCTCGAGCAACGGGATACCGTTCAATCAGTGAAAATGAGAAAACGAGCATTTTCGACCGATCAACTAAAATGGATTGCTGAGCAACATACTTTCATTCATGATTGGATTTCGAAAGTAAAGGAAATTGAATCTTGCATTCAAAATGCCCAATCAGTAGATGATTTAATGAAATGCCATCGACTTGTTGAACATCGAAAACAGGAGACAAAACTAATCGAAGGAATAGTAGATTCGTTGCCCGATCAACCTGATAAACAGGGGATTCTAATTCTGGTTAGCGATGCGTACTCTACACTTCACTTATTGTCTGTTCTTATCGTCGATATTGAAGCAGATTATCAGGATTCCTTCATTTATGATCAGAGTATTACTTTCGAAATAGAAAGAATGAAAACTCTCAACGAAATATTGAAGAATAACAAGGTTCAGCGGGGAGTAGAATTGTATGGAAGAACACCAATCAGCATATTAACCTCACTATTGGATGATTGTCGGGCATTGAAAGAACATTCAATCCTATCAGCACAAGTAGTTTCCAGGACATTTCCTCCCAAATCTTCCTGCGAGTTGGTGAGGATACTTTCTTCGTCAATTAAGAATCATTTGGGTGATTTCAGAGAGTTACTTAATAATTTTAATCAAGAATATGGTAGGATCATGTCGGAGCTCGAATCTCTACTCCGAACAGAAACAGATCTTAAATCACTGTCTAGTAGTTATGCACAAGCAGCATTGGTTCTCTTCGATCAAGTGAATAATTGTGTCCGAGAGAAAATCAATATCCATTCGGATGCGGAAGAATCTATCTCGAAAATGACACAATTCTTGGAAGAAATAGATCACCAACTCTCCGGTAGGGCCCTCCAAGTATTTCCTGTTTCCCTTCTTAAAAGGAAAATTAAAAGATGCTTGCCTTGCCCGGCTCGCGAACAAGTCTCAGATCACCACCGAGAGAAACAACTAACAAAGCAGATTGTTGAGTTACTCAGAAATGTTTCGAGATGGATCGATCAAGGAAGCCACATTGAAGGTCGTGTTCAATGTATCTCCGAAATTCTAGGTGCTGAGCAAACTCTTGAACAAATCTCTAGGTTAATTCATGATGAAATTGGTCAGTATAACCATCTTGTCAGAATTATTAGTTTGTATATTGAACTCTCTTTGTCATCAGAAAATACCTGGACAGAGCTCGAAGAAGTAATTCGATCTGTGGAGATAAAATGGATAAGGTGGTTAAAACAGAGTAGACAAATCATTCGAATGATTGAAGAGCAAATGGAAGAACTCTTAATCAATGAGGAGAGAAAGAATCAAATACAACAAATATCTTCTCACAATCTAGAAGAATGGTTACACTCGAGTATCAATCAATTAAATTCTGTGCTCGCTACAAAAGTGAACAATCGAGCAAGACTTTGCCTAACCAAAGAGAAATTGAAATCCATCGCGAATCAGAAGGAGTCAATGCTCATTACATTCGAAAACATGAAGCAAATATATCATCAAATATCCAATCCAGATCCTTCTTTAACTCAGTATCAACAAAAGATATCCCATCTTTGGAAAACCATGTCCAACACTCTGTTGGAGATTGAAGAAATGGTATCAGAGGTGTCTGATGTGTTGAATCGTTCAACAGAACAACGAGATCAGTTGATAGATACCATAGCAAAATTCATTATCCTAAATTCTGATATTCGACAGCAGTTGTGCAGCCATTTAACAAATTCATCCTCTGAAGCAATGGAGATTGTCCTTTCATCTTTTCAAGCTGAAACCAAAGTAGAAATTCAACTTCTCGTTGATTTTATTCAAAGAATTGGAGGAGAGGTATACTCTGAATTGATAGAAAATCACTGGAATTGTACATTGTTTCTCGTTGATCGGTTTATTAAGAGAGCGAAAGATATGAAGGAAGAGGAAAAAGAAACAGAAGAAAAGAAGAAACTGTTAGAATCAAATTTTGTTGAGTATTGTGGAGAACTACAGCTCATCACAAATCGAGTTAATATCCTAAGGAAAGAGTCTAATACTGCCCGAGAAGCAGAAGAGAAATTGGAGCAAATCAGTGTTCACAATAGTCATATCTTGAGAATCTTGTCGCAATATTCTTCTCTCTTAGAATCTTTTGACGATATAGAGATTGTTCAAGAGGAGGAACAGTTGGAGGATCTTATCATCACAACTCTGAAGAACGTCGATGTGACATTTACCTTTGTGGGACAAGAATTTGATATTCTAAAAAAGTATGAAGTACTCTCTTCCACATATTCTGCATTGTTCCAAACAATCAGTTTATGGACCCAAAGGTACGAAGACTCACGCCACAAAACATCCCATGAGTCAGTTGATAATATCTGCTCATCTCGATGGTCGTGCGATCTCTATTTTTCTCAGAGAGTCCAAATCTCATTACTCTTGAAACAACTGACCCTAACTTGGACTAAACTTACATCAATGGGGATATCTCTCAAATTTGATTTAACAACACCTAGTGATTTGAAGAAAAGAATTGACAAGATGGATAGATATATGAAAAAGAAACACACTAAATATGCTGCCTTGCTTGAGCAATTTCAATATGTTCTCGCCATTAGGAGCCAATGGTTTGATAGTGCTGTGAGCTTATCTTCATGGATAAGAGGAGAAATTTCTTCTCTGTTTGCTCTTCTCTCGAGCAACTCTCCTAATGATTCAGAGATCCAATTGAATAGAATTGAAAAGTTGAGAGTAGATATCCCAAAGTCCCAAACTAAGTACCAATTTCTTCTTTCTCTCAGAACTTCGATGATAGAGCAATGCGTTTTACTTCCGAGTGAATGGGACTCCTTCTTATTAGACATCTCAAATTTTCTGAATGGAGATTTGATTTTGTTGGAAAAGGCTACCTCCTCTGCCAATGAGCATTTAACTCATGTAGGGTCGTCTCAAGTTGATTTAGAGAGAATTAAAGATAGATATTCCAATCTTTTCTTATCCTTGAATCGAAAGGTCAAAGGGCTGAGTGAGATGGTTTCCAACCTCAATTCTGAAAGCAAAAATTTGCAGCACATGAATCAGGAATATTACCAGCTCGAAACTGAACTTAGAACACTCATCGCACTTTACGATTTTCTGCAACAGATTACTTTCAAGAAAGCAGTTAAATCATCAATGAGCACTTTTCTAAGTTCTTTCCAAGAATTAGGAAAGAAACTGCAGAATTTAGCGATAGAAAACAAAACAAAGTACCACGAATTGAGTGTAATCATATCGAGAGTGGAAAATATAGATGATTTCTTCTCGGAGTTGTATTTGGATCGCTGGGTCTGCTCTTCTCTGACGGACCTCTCAAAACTGGTTGATAGACTTTCGAAAGACAATGTAACCTTCTCGACTATGGTCGATAATATTGTCACATTTTCTATTTTCAAGCAAGAATTATCGTCCAATCAAAAACTTAAAGATCACTTGTTCAACAACAATTTGACAAGCGATGAAATCTTACAAACGAGATGGTTGGAACTTGACCAAACAATGGCACAAGTAGTGAAGTGTTTGACTCACCAATTGGGACGTTTTATTGAGGATTCATACGATAAGGGATCCATGGTCGCTATTTCAGAAAGGATAAATGATGCATTCGAAACAATGAAATCAAAACCTTTAGTGGAGAAAGAGAAAAACTTCTTGCAAGAGTTAGTTCATCATCTGGATGCGACAAAACAAAAGACCTTTATTGAAAAACTTAACAAGCTCCCTATCGAGAGAAATCGTGATGAGATTCGACTTCAGGAAATCTACTCCCTCCTTTGTCGAGATTATGAACAATTGTTCAACACATTAACCAAAAGAATTGTAGAATTACTTGATAATAGTTCGCCAGCAAAGAAATTTTTATCTGACATGGATATTTTATACTCTCAAGATGTGATACCAGCACTTCGCAATATACACCAGCGATTCGAAGATACTCTTGACGATACAGTGTCTAAATCATTGATGATTTGTCTCAATAATTTAGCTGAAAGGTTCAAATCTATTATTGAAAACCTACAGCAAGAATCAGACTCTGCAAGCATATCTATTCATTCCCTTTCGATGATCTCTTCTGAATATGAGGAGTGGTCAGAGACATTAATTGGAGAACTGGGGGCAGTCCAGACAAAACTAGATAATATGGATGATGAAGTAAGTGTAAGTGATGATGAAATTGAAATTACCTCAACTGTTGGAAGAGCATACATAGTGCATACATTGAAGAGTGGAATATCTCTTCCTGAAAAATATAGGTGTGCGTTATCTTTGAGTGTTCAAACTGTTGCGCTGTGCAAGAAATTCTCCTCGCTCTCCCTGTTGTATTTGGAAAGGGTACAGAAAGTAATTGATCGTGGTCTTGAGCTCGATATGAAACATAAGATAGAAGATGTTTGGCAGCAATGCTTGAATACCCTTGACAGAATCGATCGAGTAAGACAACAGCTGCTAGCCAATAACCTCAATTCAACTATCAGACCATTGAACATAGAACGAGAAGAACTTACTTCATGGTATAAAGACGCACTAAGTACGATGGATCAGATATTCGAAGTCAATTCTTACTATGATTCCCAGCTATCCCTGTTGGATCTGAAAATTCTTCATATCCAACATGAATATTATGAAGAAAGGGCAACCAAGTACATTACTGTCGAGAAGGAAAAGAATTACGTTGAAGAGCTCTCTCGTTTGAGAAAACAAGTACTCAACAAAATGCTCGATCTTCCCTCAGTAGATTCAACGTTCGAATCGGTTGTAGCTCATCAAGCGTATGAATCATCTCTCCAAAAACAAGCGTGTGATTTGGAGAATGTAGATACTCTCCTTGACTCCCTATTATCTGATATCAAAAGTGTGGAAGACAAATTCTCTGAAATTCAAAATGACAACCATAATCTCAAATCATTGAAACAGAAGAAGGTTGATTTACTCAATTGTATTCTCGAGATGGAAATGATAGAATCTCGATCGAGCACTGTAAGAGATTTACTTGAGGATGTGATACACAAATTAGAAGAGGAGAAAGATGAAACTTTATCAGATGTCACATTCACAACCCTAACAAAGTTCTCGCTGAAAGAAAAGTTGGAGAATTTAGAGAGATTGAAAACTAAACTCCAAAATGAACACCAATGTATGCAAACTCTGTATGATCAACACTCATCATATGCTGGTGAATATGTGAGTAAATTTAACAACCTTCAGTTCTGGTTCGAACAAAACCTCGTGCTCCTGTTACCTGAGAAAACAAAGATTATCGATTCCTCTGAAATCATTCAATTGTTAGAAGAATCGGTGCAATCCATGAGGATGGAGTACGTTACTTCTATAAAGGCTAATTATTCATCTATCTGTGACGAACATCGGCAAGTCTCGTTAAATAGAGAAAGGAATGATAATCGAGAGAGTTTCATTCGAGATGCAGTCGAGTTGTATGGTATTATTGGATGGGACGAGATGAAGGATCAGTGGCATGATATACAGAATGAGATGAAGAAGAGGAGTTCAGAACTTGACCGTGAAGAACGAGAAAGAAGGGACATTCAACAAAAGTACAATGTTCCAAAGGACATAGTCGATGTAGTGAAATCTACATTTATGCATTTTGCGAAGAATAATAGAACAACAGACGAAACTACTCACATCCACTACGAGAAGTTGTCCAAATTACTTCGAGCATTAGGAATGAAGTTTCAAAATGAAAATGAGGTGTCTCAATTCCTGAACGCAGCTCCTCATCTCGAGAAATCCTCTGCTCTTCTATCGTTTGATGACCTGATGCTCTTCATTAGTAAGAACGTACGACCAATCATGTCTGCCCAGGATATGAAAGCTGTACTGAACTCTCTCGCCTCCAAGTGCTCTCTGTCGAGTTGGACAGACGTACGTAATTTTTTGGCTGCCTCTCTCACCACCCATGATATCCGCACTCTTTACACGATGATTCGTTTCGTTCCACAGGGCATTGACCTGGACAAGCTTGCCGATGATGTATTCACCTCCTAACTCTGTGTGGATGCTGACTGTTTTTTTTACATCCCAAAAAAACAACAACAATAGCGAACAAATCAAAAGAACAACAACAACAATAGCAAATAAAACAAACAACAACAACAAATAAATGCTCAAGAGTATTCCAAGCAGAAAACTCGTTCCTCTTCAAGAATTGAACAAGGACGCCTCCAAAAAAGAACATTTACTCAATCAAAAATTGGATCAATTGTCTCGACTCGTTCACAAGTTGAATCACCTAGAGACCAACAACCATCACACTCATAATACCACTCATTATCATCATCAGCATCACAATCATAGTCACAATACAAATGAACGTCAAAAATTATTGGATCGGATACAGACACTGGACAAGGAAGCTCAACAATTGTTGAATGAACTCGTGTCGTTGAATCATCGAATGAATCATGTGAATCAACAACAACAACAACAACAGAAGAATAGTATGAATGGATCATCAAGTGATGATGATGATAGTGATGATGACGCATCAGAAAAGAAGAGATTACTTCATGACAATAGTAACAGTAGTAGTAGTAGTAGTAGTAGTGATGAAATGATTGAACTGCCAGTGCACATGAGAGATCAAATTCATCAACACGGTCAAACAATGAACGACATGCAGAGAGAATTACAAAAATGGAGAATGAGTGTTCAACGATCAAACATGCTCTACTCACCCATCAATAATAATAATAGTAATAATGGCAGTGGTAATAATGATGGTGGCATGAGTGAGTTGGATCGATTGAATCGGACAACTGCTGATGGTGATGCCATTTTGAGTATTGATGACTCTGCGAGTCGTTTGCTTGATCAAGCACATGAAATTCGAGGCAACATGTCCTATCAGAGAATGCTCATCTCTGGTGCAAATGCTAAACTAGGTGGCATGAGAGCACGTTTTCCAGTGATTGATGGAATGATTGTTCGTATTCAACAAAAGAGGCAGAGAGATATGGTGGCTCTATCGTTTTTCATTGCCTTTTGCGTCATTGTGACTTGGTTCTTGTTGTAAAGAATGGAACACTAAAATTGTTTTTTCCAGGAGGTAAACACTTGTAAACACTCTTTGTACACACTGAACAAATCCATTATTCTTTAATAAGTATCGACAGTCGTACTTTAGAGAGGAATGTTGGACAACTTCTTTTGAGGGTTAGAGAGCTCCTTTGTCTTCAAAATCTCCAAGTCCTCACAGATTCTCTGTCTGGTGGTGCTTGGTACGATAACATCGTCCAAGAATCCTCTCTCAGCTGCTCTGAATGGAGTGGCAAACTTGTCGGCGTACTCTTGTTCCTTTTCTTGGATGGTACCTGGTCCCATGGAGTTCTTCAAAATCTTGACAGCACCTTCCTTACCCATCACAGCAATTTCGGCAGTTGGCCATGCATAGTTGCAATCTCCTCTCAAGTGCTTGGAGGACATGACATCATAGGCACCACCATAGGCCTTTCTAGTGATAATAGTAATCTTTGGAACAGTGGCTTCAGCATAAGCAAACAATAGCTTAGCACCGTGTCTGATGATACCACCGTACTCTTGCTTAGTTCCAGGCAAGAATCCAGGAACATCAACAAAGGTGAGAATAGGAATGTTGAATGCATTTGCAAAACGAACAAATCTAGCAGCCTTGACACTGGAGTCAATATCCAAGACACCAGCAGACTCGCATGGCTGGTTGGCAATAATAGCAACAGTTTGTCCCTCCATTCTTGCAAATCCAGTCAGAATGTTCTTTGCGAAATCAGGCATAATCTCAAAGAAGTTACCCTCATCAATAATTGGTCGGATCACATTCTTCATATCGTATGGTGTATTGGAATCAGGTGGAATAATAAAGTCCAATGACTCGTCGCTTCTTGTTCTTGGATCCACATTCTCAATCACTGGTGCCTTGTCCTTGTTGGACAATGGCAAAAAGTTGAGGAATTCTCTGGTTCTGATCAAACAATCAATATCATTCTCAAATGCCAAATGAGCCACACCAGACTTTTGAGTATGGGTAGCACTTCCTCCCAACTCGTTCATGGTCACATCTTCTCTGGTCACAGTCTTGACGACATCAGGTCCCGTCACAAACATGTGAGAAGTGTTCTTGACCATAAAGATGAAATCAGTCATGGCAGGACTGTACACTGCACCACCGGCACAAGGTCCCATAATCAATGAAATTTGTGGAACGACACCAGATGCGTTCACATTTCTCTGAAAGACTTCAGCATAACCGGCCAATGAACCAACACCTTCTTGAATACGAGCACCACCAGAGTCATTGATACCAATGACTGGTGCACCGACTTGCAAAGCCTTGTCCATAATCTTGCAAATCTTTTGAGCATGTGTCTCTGACAAACTACCACCAACAACAGTAAAGTCCTGTGAGAAGACAAAGACGAGACGACCATAGATGGTTCCGTGACCAGTAACGACACCATCACCAGCAAAGCTCTGCTGTTCCATACCAAAATCAGTGCATCTGTGTCTCACAAACATGTCATACTCTCTGAAACTGCCCTCATCAAGCAACAACTCAATACGTTCTCTAGCAGTGAGCTTACCCTTCTCATGTTGCTTATCGAGACGATTTTGACCACCACCTAGCTTTGCTTCTTGCTTAATCTTGTCCACTCTTTGTTGCAAGAGCTATTCAGAAAAAAAAAGATAATGTTGTTGTTAGCTTTCGTGTGATCAAGTTTTTTTTCCATGGTAAAAAAATTTTTTTTTTGAGATTTCATGACAACAAACCTTAAGCTTCTCTGGTGGAGAAAGAATGCGCTGTTGAGCTTGTTCAACAATGGAAGAAGTGGAGAAAAGTCTATTGTTGCTGTTGTTGGTAGCTGCAACAGAAGTGTTGACTGAGATGGCCTTGATTGCAGTGTGCTTGACACACTTTTGGAGCTTGGAAGCTTGGCGCAACATCATTTTGCTTTGTGTGGTGTTGTTTGCTTGTTGTTCAAAGTGATTTTTTTGCGGTGGAGAAGCAATTTTTTCACAGATCACCCGCTCATCAGATATTACGGAGTAATCCTCCTCATTGTTTTTATCCGCCACGATCAATCAAAATGAATGTTTGGTTGATTTCTGTTTCGTTTGGTCAATAGTGAGTGTGCCAACCAAGGGGTTGTTACGCCCTTGATGGCTCCTCTTGAAGAAAAAAGTTTCAAAAGATAATGAAAATCCTTTGAAGTTTGAACCTGGGCCGACTATGAAGTGAAGCAAGAAATATTGGTTCTTTATCGGCTTCGGTTGACGGCAACTCGTTTGCGACATTGTGGGACAAAATGTATTTTTGGTTGGACTTTCGCTTCAAAAATACAATCAACCATGATTCCTTCCATTGAGTGGATTCTCGCTGAATATCAAATTTGTCCACTTCCAAACATCAACAACAAAGACAAAGCTTTGATCTGAGTAAAGTATCGGTTTTCACAACCCTACACTGAGAACATTTATTCTGCACATGATAATGAACAAGGAACAAAGTTTTATAAAGGACACTTATAGCAGTGGAAATAGTGAAGTGGCAACTGATGTCACTATTGATCCATCCAGCGTTCAAGTAGTGAGACCAGGCTGGAGCAAGCACAATGATCGCCGACTATCCAATTTCTTCCATGCTGTCACAGCTCGGTTCAAACACAAAGATATGGATATGCCTGTGGTGCACCCCTTCTCACTAGAACAGTATTTGGGTACTTGGTATGAAGTAGCTCGACTTCCTGTGCCTTTCGAGCACAAAATTTGCAACGTGAAGACAACAATTGAGAAGAATGAAAATGGAACACTATCCGTTCTCAACAGAGGTCGAAAATCCAAGATCACAGGCAAGAAAAAGTATGTGACAGGCAAGGCAATTGTACCTGATATGTCTGAACCTGCAAAGATGGAAGTTCATTTTCCGAATATGCCTCTACCAGATCAATACTGGATTCTGGATGTTTCAACGGATTACAGATTTGCTTTGGTAGGAGAACCAAGGAAGAGATATCTGTGGGTTCTTGCAAGATCGATCGAAGATAAACCAATGGTGGATATTTGGTTAAGACATTCGTTGGAGTATGCCAAGCAACTGGGTTACGATGTGACGAAAATTGTAATGACGAGACATGAGAAGTTCGAAAATGTGCTTACTAACAGCACTTCTTATTCATCTCCATAGAACCAGAACCTTCTAAATACAGCACCTATGCTCTTATTATCAGTCATGTTGGAACTTTTGTGATCCATTGTTACTTTCAAACAACTTAACTTGGGTTTTTTGTGTAACTTCCGTATCGTAGTGCGAGTGCTCCATCCAGCCACACTAGCAAATGTCACCATAGTGAGAATCGTCCAAAGTGGATAATGGATCTCTGAGGGATATGAACCTTTCCCACTCCAACATGTCGAGAATAAAGCTCTTGAACTAAAACAGGCAGCCAAATGAACGACAAACTGATTCTTTCCCTGAGCAAGAAATCTCGTTTGACAGATAAAGGGACGTCAAAATCCTTCAGGACCTTCTATGTTATCTTGGAGTGTGATTGGTTTGACCCTTTCGCTCTGCTTTTCGGATAAGGCATAAACCAATTTCTTTTTTCACAAACAAGCGGACTCCTGGGCATCCGATCCTTGACGTGGGAATGATTCATTTCTAAATTAATGGAAGAAACATCACATTAAAACCAAACGTGGGAACTCCATGTTAAACTACTCCCTAACAGAGCTCTAGTTGTCGTGTTTCTCTCATGAAAGGTCCAACATGTATGATGGCCCAAGTTATGTTGTTCGTCGTTATACCAAATTTCGAAGCACATGTAGCTAAGCACAATTCTTTTTCTAAGAAAACAAACCAATCTAACATCCCCGAAACATGAACACTGCCATTCCACTCCAAGTAAAGGAAACCGATATCACTCCATTCTGGTGCCAACAACTAGTGACCGAACCGAGGCTTCCATCCCCAGAACACTGCCAGATACACTCCCCTCAAACTGAACATGATCGACCACTGATTTCATCTCGAGTAATGAATCCATCCAAACCAACCTCCTTCCGTAACACAATTCAAGTTACAAGAGCAGAAATGACGAGGTACTTTCACTTCCCACAACGCCTGGCAGCTCAAAAGTTGGGAGTTTCCTTGTCCACGCTCAAAAGGAGATTTTATCAGTTGGGAATAGGTCGATGGCCCTATCAGTTGACTCTTGATACAAGAAGGAGGAGTATCTGGCATTTGGTGAGAGAAGAGGAACCAAAGAGTGAGAAGGAACTCAGCCCGGACACTGTCCAAACATTGAGCCGTCTCTTTTCGATGAGTTTACAGCAACAACAACTCCTGGCCACTCAAGAACTGTCAACAGAAAGAAATCGGTCTATCAATGCAAATGAGTCTCCAAGCTTGAAGTTTCTCCATTATGTGCCAAGGGATGAAGCATCACCACAATCTCAGAGTCAAAGAGGCTCAATGCCCTCTTCTCCATCCAATTCGACCAAAGGAATTCACAAAAGACCCAGAAGGTTCTTGCAGCTGGACGATGACAAAAATTCAACCAAGGGATCTCCGAAAGGAACGCCCAGGAAGAGACAAAAGAATTCTGGAGGTAATCTCTGAAACAATAAGAAATGTTGGCCTGTCGAGGGTTTGTACGCAGGAAAGAACCTATTCTTGCAGTTACATCTTCATGGACCAGCATCACTCTGTAATAACTCATACCGTAACTCACAATGTACATTAAAAAGAATCTTCACGATACCAATCCCAAATTCTTAAAGATTATGGACAAGATCTCCGAGCTCCGAGATAGGAGACCACTCGAGAACACTCAGTAATGTAGGTTTTTGAGTTCTAGTTCAGAACTGGCTGAAGTGTTCGATTGAAAGTGACATCAAAAAACCAACACACAGAAACATGACAGTCAGCCAAGAGAGAGCAAGAAACAACAAGCCATCATCTGATGAAATCGGCAATGTACAAGAAATTCCCTGGACTCAAAACATCTTTGAATTGCTATCCTGTGACCTACAACTGTACCTGTTGACATTCTTGGAGATCAAGGACCTGTATAGTATCTCGTTGAGTGGTCATCATGGTGCCTATCTGGTACTGAGTACAGATTCTGATGGATACTTGTGGAAATCCATGGCTCTCAACCAATTCGGACTCACAAACAATGAAATGAATGCTTCATTGTTGGCTTCTCATTCTTCCAAGGCTTCTTATGCTTCTCTTTCTGAGGAGGCAGAGGAAACCACTGTGGAGAACAACATGTGGAGAAATCTGATTCGTATGAACATGATCCAGTGGGAACCAGAGTCGAGAACACCGGACACTGATCTTAAATTGTACAACAATAACAAGACAATCTCATGTGAGAGAACGAGCAAGTGGGACACGATTCGAGCCAATCGAAAATTGGAGATGGGAGGAGTTTATTGTTGGGAGTACACACTGGATGATCATGACAATGGTAGTTATAATGCATATCGAATCTTTGTCGGAATCGAAACAGGTACGTATGAGTATACAACAGTGGATCGGGACAAGATTATTGGGTTAGGTAGTGAAGGCGTGGGTTACAACATTGGCATTCACACGGTTAACATGAACCGTGTACGTGCCACGGCAACCTCTATCTTGAGTGAGCAGAATTTTGTGTTCAGTTCGGGTGACACGATTGCGATCAAGTTTGACTTGAAGAATTTGAGAGGAAGCTCAAAGACTGCGTCCATGTATCTCTTCAAGAACAACGAGTACTTTCACACCATTGAAGACATTCCAACACAAGGCATTGTTTATTATCCCGCCATCTCGGTCATTGGCCATCAGAGAGTATCCATTCGGATGAAGGATTCATCTCAGTTCAAACATCCACAAGTCAAAATTGGTTCATACTGAAACTCGGCATTATTCAAAACGCCGTTTCTCTAGCTCTCGCCCGTGATGGCATAGTGCTTCCATCTTGGTTGCCGGATGAATGGAAACACTGACATTATTCTCCATTTCCCTCGTCGAACTGATCTGAGTGTATTCCGATTTGAACCTTTCGCTCAAGTCACGAACCAATGAATTGCACAAAACGGGAAGCCAAGCATCATTACTGTTTCGTGTTCTTGAGTCCTTTTAAGATCTTAGTGTCAAATTTATAGTTGTGAAAATCCAAGTGTTCTCTGCGATATCTGTTATCCTGTGTAGAATTTTTTTGGTCCTTTCGTTTCGCTCTCACATAAAGGCTAAAGTTTCTTTTTTAGTCAATTTTTAGTAAGGACTTCTTCCGCTGTCATGCGGATACATCTCGGATCGATCATTGAAAAATACCAACCATCATTGGGAGCGAAAACCATTTCCTAATCAATTGAAAAACGATTCATCGCGCATAAACACGTTCCAGGTGTGCATTGAAGCAACTTCCCGTTAGATTCCTCTTTCTTTTTGTTTTTTTCAGCCAAAGTTGGGGCTATCGCTCTCCCTTCCCTCACGAAGGGTCCAAAGTGACATGTCGAAGTCACTTGTACCAAGCGAGCTATAAAAACCTGTTCTCTTTGCATTGGTATAGAAGCAACGAACCAAAAACAAACAACTACCCACAATATTGTAACCTAGTAATGCCTGCCATACCCTCCAAAGCTGCTCAACTGGCAGCCAAGCCTCAACTGCGCCAACAAGTCACCGAACCAAGGATCACAGAAGAAGATGGCATCCCTCCATCTGAAAATGACAAACCAGTTACTGCATCTCGGACTTCCCGTGTCATGAACCCAGCCAAGCCAACCTCCTTCCGCAACAAAATTCAAATCACAAGAGAAGAGATGTCAAAATACTTTCACTGTCCACAGCGTCTGGCTGCTCAAAAACTTGGTGTTTCATTGTCCACACTCAAGAGAAGATTCTATCAGTTGGATATTGGTCGATGGCCATATCAATTGACTCAAGATAATAGGAAGAGAAGTGTTTGGCACATGCTCAATGAAACAGAGTCGAAATGTGAGAAGGAACTCAGTCCTCACACTGTTCAAACATTGACTCGCCTCTTTTCCATGACCTTCCAAGAACAACAACGACTTGCCACTACTCAACTCTCACAATCACAAAGAAACCAGTCCCTCAATGGAAATGAGTCTCCAAGCTTCATCAAATTCCTCCATTATGTGCCAAGAGATGAGACATCACCACAACCTCAAAGTCAAAGCAGTTCCATTCCCTCTTCGCCATCATCCAATTCGGCAACAAATACCAAAGGAATTCGCAAAAGACCAAGAAGGTTCTTGCAGCTGGACGATGATGAAACACACACCCCTGTAAAAACGAATGGAGAAGCCAACAGAAAACGACAAAAGCTGTCCATAAGTCATGACTCGCACATTCGATTCAAGACGAAAGAAACTTGCTCTCATTCTTCACCCATTTCACCCGAGGAAGATTCCGAACAAAGGTGAGCAGAGTCTGACTTTGTAACGCCCGTTTGGCAATAATAAATAAGTTTTGAAGAACACATAGTAATCAAATCACCCATTCGTCTTCGAATCATTACCGTTGAAACAACACACCTTAGCACACTTGAGACACGTGAGGGATACGGGTAGAACATGTAACGGGAGAGAGTGCGGAGCTTTTCAGTTGGATACGACAATTGTATCTCGAGGTGTATTCAACAATGATGTTCCAATTTTGCCTTTTGGGTTGCCGAGGACACTCACAAAAAAGTGGGTTCGACGGTTGGAGACAGTTGATCTTGGTTGTTGTATGACCTTTCATTCGAACTATAACACGCATTGATCAACTTTCATGCGACGGTCACGAACCAATCAAACAGATGCTAGCTCTTGAACAAAACGGGTAACCTAGTGAACAACAAGGCCTGCGTATACAGTTTCATGTTCGATATGCCCTAGTTTTGTATTTAGAGGTAGCAATTCACTCCAGACGTTGACCATTATCTTGTTGTAGTGCAATTTTGATCCCTTCGCGATGCTGTCTAATAAAGACCAAAACATTTCTTCTCGTCGCGATATGCATCTTCGTTGCCGATGTAGGAATAACTTGCTTCTAAATCAAGTTAAAAGTGATTCCCCTAGGAACAGCGACCCGATGCCTACCTCTAAATGAGGTCAGTAATCTCTTTTGAAGGGTCCAAAATATATGTCCGAAGTGCCCTAAATGTCGTAGCAGTTCGTTGGTATCAACTAGCCACAGACTTATAAAAGCAAGCATCAATAATCCCTGACAAAGCTCTCTCAAGAACACAACGACCCCACCTTCTGTACTCTACTCATGACTAAGAACACTATTGCCTCCAGTGCTAAGGTAGCCCATATCACTCAACTTCCTCCAAAGCCTCTCCAGAAGCAACGAACAATTGAACCGAGAATTGAATCCCATGAGACTGATACCTGCTTGATCCGTGTTTCCCAGAGTGAATGGAAACGGTCAATTGTGTCAGTTCGTGTGATGAATCCAACCAAACCAACCTCCTTCCGCAACAAAATTCAAATCACAAGAGCAGAGATGACCAAGTACTTTCACTGTCCACAGCGTCTGGCTGCTCAAAAGTTGGGTGTTTCCTTGTCCACACTCAAAAGGAGATTTTATCAGTTGGGAATAGGTCGATGGCCATATCAATTGACTCAAGATAGCAGAAGGAGAAGTGTTTGGCACATGGTCAATGAAACGGAATCAAAGTGTGAGAAGGAACTCAGTCCTCACACTGTTCAAACATTGACTCGCCTCTTTTCCATGACCTTCCAAGAACAACAGTTGCTCGCCACTCAATATTCATCCCAGAGAAATCTCTCCATCAGTGAAAAAGAGTCTCCAAGCTTCATCAAATTCCTCCATTATGTGCCAAGAGATGAGACATCACCTCGATCTCTCGGCAACACTCCTCCATCCAATTCGGCAGCAAACTCAGAGGGAGTTCGCAAAAGGCCCAGAAGGTTCTTGGAACTGGACGATGGTACGAACACCAATAATAGCTCTACGAAAGGGGAAGCCATCAGAAAGAAACAAAAATTGCCTGGAAGCGACTCACTTTTGATATGAAGTGAACGAGAACCCAATTCGCTCTCATCTTCTCTATTCACCGAAGAAACTCTGAAATGAGTTAAAATTTCACTGCCGAATAAAATCACCACAGAAAGGTCAACTCGATGACAGTCTTCTCTTCATATGGCTTTTTCTATGTCAACCGTACCCGATTTTCCGACAAATACCAATAAAAACAGAAATGAAATGAGTGATATGAATTACCATCCAATCGTAATAATCAATTGTCCAACCAGCTGGATCATCAACAAGTTGGAAGAAGCACCATTGAGCGAGAATTGCTCAGCATCAAGCTTATGCACGAATCTGGTTAAATCACAGGCAAAATCTGATTGTTTTTCGACATTAATCGTTTTCTGGTGCCTCGACGTTGATAAGATGTGTGGAATCACATGTTGCTTCTCGTAGTGTGATTGATTGGAACCTTTCGCTTTGTCCACAAATCTACTTTCAAAAACGACCAACATGGAATCTCCAAGTTAGACACTTTTCCTCGAAAAGAGAAGTAATCTTCTGAACAGTCCGAGATGTCCCAAGTGCCCATTCATTATACCGACAACGGCTCAAACGTAAGAGTAACAAAGTTTGAGACTCAACAAAACAGATACAAACCTCCATTTATATACTTCCCACTACAATATGAAAGCAAATGTTTCCCATGGTTCTCTGGAAAGGATCACGTCAGAAGAAGACAGAAGTTCGAAATGCGCCTCTGAAGGGAAGAGCGCAAAAACTTCATCTCGAGTCATGAATCCAACCAAACCAACATCCTTCCGCAACAAAATTCAAATCACCAAGCCAGAGATGGAAAGGTTCTTTCATTGTCCACAGCGTCTGGCTGCTGAAATGTTGGGTGTTTCCTTGTCCACACTCAAGAGAAGATTTTACAACTTGGGAATAGGTCGATGGCCGTACCAATTGACACGAGAGACAAACAGGAAAAGAAGTTTTGCACATCTGGTTAATGAAGAAGAACCAAAGAGTGAGAAGTATCTCAGTCCTGAAACAGTGCAAACATTGACTCATCTCTTTTCCATGAGTCTTCAAGAGCAACAACGGCTGGCCACACCAAATCCATTACAAAGAAGTCACCCTGTCGCCGGAAATGAATCTCCCAACTTTAAATTCCTCCTCTATGTACCAAAGAGTGACGTCTCACCAAGAAAGCCAAAATACTTCGATTCCTTCATCTCATTTGCCACAAAGGAATTCAAAAAAGGCCCAGAAGATTCTTGCAACTGGACCCAGTGAAAGATCTACGAAAGGAGAAGCGAACAGAAAAACACCATGTCCTCAAAAGTTGTGGAATCTTCCCTTGGGACTAGATCCGACTCGTCGTAGTGTGATTGATTTGAACCTTTCGCTTTGTTGCTTGTGATTGCAGGCTGTAAATCCACAAAACCTGCGGTTTCTGTTTTCCACAAATGAATTGGAGTAATTGGCTAATTCAATCCAGTGGCATATGTACTCAAAGCACAGACTATGAGACTAGAGTAAATTGTTCTCTTCGCTATTTTTGTAAGTTATCCGCCTTCCAAACACGAAAATCATCCATAAACAACGATACAAATGAAGATGATGCAAGACTCATAATAACAGCAACAACAACAAAACAACACACAAACGAAGCAATGACAGCATCAAACAGCACTACGACATTTGCACACACTTCCAACTTGAATGGTGATCATAGGAGCAAGGGTGTGGGAGGTCGTGTCTCCTCTACATCACAGAAGATTGTGTGTCGTACTACAACGAAGATTCTTGAAGAGAAGCTATCAATTGCAAATAAGAAGATTCAGTTATTGAACCAAAGTGTCACCAAACTCCAACTGGAACTAGTTCACTACAAACAATATTTCGCTTCCATGTACCTGAACAATTCTATGAACCATAATACAGCATCAAGTGCAGTTCCAATTTCTATTGTTGCACCTGTTAATATGGCATCTGTTGAGCAGAAGATTGATAATTACATTGAGCAATCTGATGATTCTGATCCAAGCATTGCATATTTTGAAGTGTCATGTGCTTTGAAAGTATTGAAGAGCAGAGTGAAGCAAGCACGTACCCAGTCTATTAGTTTTCAACCAGAGAACACTGCATGTAATATTACTCGTGGTGAGTTTGAGAAATTGTATGATTGTCACAGAATCCAAGAATTTCTAGGTTCAGCAACCAAGATCCTTAATAATAGATTGCAACCTGGCTTTGCGAAGAATGGAACCAATCTACATCTAGGTCAATGTCCATTTTATCTGTTCAATTATTTTATGTCTCTACAGAGCAATTGTAAGCATACAACCAAAGTTTTCCACCCAATCAGAGATGGAGTGAGAGTGAATGTCACAAAGCATTATTATAGATTCAATAATACTCTTCCTGATTTTGGATCCAGATGGCACATTCGTGATCATGGAAATGTTGTTGACTGGAGTGCAGAAATGAGATCCATGTACCAATCCATTGTATTAATTATTAATGAAGAAGATGATAGAGTTACATGCAAGTACTCTCAAGTGTCACAATTCAAATTTTGTGATCGTTGGATAGATACTGCATAATATGGACTAATTGTAAACAATTCATTTTTCAACTTCTGCAATGTAATTATATACTCATACACTTCGAGCATTATTGATGTTGCCAATAAGCGTCTGTAGGAAAGAATCATTAGCTCCACTATACGCACGTGTGTTTCTCATCAAATCTGGATCAATTCTCTGCCTCTTATTAGAGTTATTGTCAGTTGTCACATACAATGGATACTGTGGCTGGAACTGTTGTTGCTCTTGCACAACTGGTGCAAGTTGTGGCTGGAACTGCTGTGTTGAGTACTGTTGAGATCCGTATTGTATCAATGGATACTGCTGCTGGAATTGTGGTGGCATCTGTGGAACAAATGGATTATTCATTTCTGGAATAGGGCCATTCTGTTGAGACGAATCAATGCTGGTACTGTTTCCAATTGGTACATATGCCTTCTCTGTTGATTGTGGTAGTTCAGATACATATTGTTGCATATATCCCTCTATATCATCACCCATCTGGAGCAAATCCAGTAGTACAATCAATTTCCAGTTCTCCAATTTGTTCAATAGGAGCTTTCGTGGATCATTCTTCTTCTTTTTGCTGTTAGTTTCATCTGTTTCATCAACGAATTCGTCATCGCTGTTACCATTATCATCTATAGGCTCCATATATTCAGAGTGTTTGCCCAGCCACTTTATATGTTCATGCTGTGCTGGTAGATATATCTTTCTGAGGCCTTGATAGAATGTTTGCTCAAACTGAGTCTTTCTAGCAACGCCACTCTTTGCAGCTTTACCACCTGCACTTGTAGCTCGTGTCTTGGCTTTCATGTGCATAGAGTGGACATTCTCTGTTCCTTCATTCGAATATCTGCACAAAGATCCATGCTGCACCAGCAATTCCGGCAAATGTTTGATCATAATATGAAAGTAATAGGCAAATTTGCTCGCTGGATATCTGAATCTGAGGAGACTTCCGAGTGTTTTGAGCAGTTGCTGCAGAAGCTCCATGTCTAACTCTTCAATCTCTTTGCTAGATGCCTCTACATATCTGTACATAACATATCGATGAATTTTCCAGATTGTAAGCTCCGCTGGATCTGCAATACCATCCAGCACACTCTCAAAGTTATGAAGAATCTCATTCACTTGACTGCCATTCAGATATGGTAACTTGATGTTGCTCTGATCGAAGTCATCATCATCTGGATCATTCTCTCGAGCACGAAAATCAAACTGCGAACATCCATTTAACTTTCTGATGTTCTCTTTCAGCTGCTCATGCAATGGTTGCTCCTCACGAGATCTCAACAGAATTTGTGACAGAAGATTGCATACAGTTCTCATCTTCAAATGTAGAATACAGATCATAATAACGACATCCATTTTGTATTTCATATTCAACATTCTAGCTGCGTGATCCTTTTGAAATAAATGTCTTTCAGCTTTCTTGCACATGCAAAATGGACAGAACAGACCATTCTTGAACACATCAGATATAAGAGATAGAGCCTTCAGATCATTAACTAAAAATAACTTTAACTTGAATTCAACTTGATCTTGAGTGAATCCATTTTCTATCCACTTCTGAATTTGTTCGAATATAGGCTTGAACCTGGTGTCCACATCCTTCTCAGTTTCTGATCCAACATACGAGGCGCAGCAAATACACGAGTCTCTTGATTGAGTTGCAAAAGTAGAGAGGTTCAATGGCGTGAAAGTCATTGTCGTATATGCGTTTGCTCCACCATCAAATGACAGCTTTCCTTCAATAGACACTTCTCTTGGACCATCTGGAGTATACATAGAATCTCTGTGACAACAACAAATAGCAGAATGAATGTGATGTCTCTGGTGCTTGTTTGAACTGGTACAACAATTATCAGAATGAGTGTGACGCACCTGCTGCAGTTCTTTCAATGCTCTTTTATGAATTTTGTGCATATCAGCTATTGCTTTGTCTAGTTCAATCTGTAGTCCATCCATAATTTTTGTGACACTATACTTTTCCTCTATTTCATTATTCACATTAATTCTCGTTCGCTTGAGCGTTGACTCATGAGGTATATCATTCAAATTAGTATAACCTCGAACACCCTGCAGTAAACCATCGCTGATCATATAATGGTCTTTCATATACAAAATTGAAAACTTATCTGTTCTTAGTGGATTTGCTTCTTTCAAAATCTGGTTGATAGTTGAATACCTATTGGATCGTTTGGACACCTTTCCAGTTTGATCTCTGATGAAACTATCGATGATCTTATAGAAAATTTCTGGATGATATTGAAAATATAGTTCAAGAATGGCTTCCAATTATTGGCCATTCGACTCTAAAAGTTCAACGACACCGCACATCAAACGAGTAACTGTTTGTTTTTTATGACCTGCATCATCCATTTCTTTAACTAATTTGTAAGGTCTTCTGCCGCTCGTTGGTGATACAGTATGATTGTTACATTTGGCACAGTTTAAATTGAATAACTTCTTCATGTCTACATGACCAAGTGGAATAGCAGATCCAGTTGCTTCTGAATTGTTTGAATTCACTAAATTATCTTCATTTAACTTTTCGGTCATAATTGAAACAAGATAGCTTATATATGAATCACGAACTGAGCACAATTCACTCTGCAAGAATTGATGTAACCATTTTTTATCCACGTATTTATGATTGCCAATCATCATACCAACTGGTTTATATGCTGCACTTTGTTGTGGTTTGAAATTCTTCGGCTTCTTGTCACTTCTAGTGCAGTAGTTCTTAATGAGACTTGTCAGATTGAAGTAATGAATGTCATTCACTCTTGTGAATACCAATATACTTGGATCAAAATTGACTTGTGCATTCATTTGTTCGTGTGTTGCTTGTTATTCGTGTTGTTGAAGTTCCACTTTTTTGTTGACACCAGTTCTTCTATCAATCATAAACAATCGCACTCAAACAATGACTAGTCATCAAATTCAAATCATAATAACCAAAGATTCGTATTGGAAGGCTTTATTTGGACATATTTTAGCCATTACATCGTTGCATGACCAAAAACGAATTGTTGATGATATCACAGCTTAGAATGGGGGGAAGTGGAACATACCCCACAAACCAAGCATTGAACTGTATTGTACTATATTAATTGAAGAACCATCAAAATAACACCAAACATGGAATCTCCAAGTTTGACACTTTTCCTCGAAAAGAGAAGTAATCTGACCCGTCCAACACCCAGATGTCCCGAGTTCCCTTTATAAATTGTCCACAACGAACCTGTTGATTTTACCTATTTCAACAACTGAATACGAGAAAGTTCAAAGAACCCAGCAATAAAACATTCAAAATCCATTGATACAGTCCCCTCGAAACTATGAAAGCACCAAAGCTTACATCAGACCAATGCTTGATACATTCCTCTCAAGTTGAATGGGAAAGGTTGATTGGTTCACCCCGAGTTAAGAAGTCAGCATCCTTCCGCAACAACATTCAAATCTCAAAACCAGAGATGGCCAAGTATTTTGGTTGCCCACAACGATTGGCAGCTCAAAAATTGGGAGTTTCCTTGTCCACACTCAAGAGAAGGTTTTATCAGTTGGGAATGGGTCGATGGCCTTACCAGACACATGAAACCAACAGGAGAAGTATTTGGCACATGGTCAACGAAGTGGAGCCAAAGAGTGAGAAGCATCTCAGTCCTGAAACAGTGCAAACATTGACTCATCTCTTTTCCATGAGTCTTCAAGAGCAACAACAACTCGCTACAGGTCAACATCCATTATCACAAAGCAACCACTCCATCAATAGAAAGGAAATGAACTTCAAGTTTCTCCATTATGTGCCCACGAGTGAGAGGTCACTCCAATCTGAAAACCAAACCAACTCAATTCACAAGGGAGTTCAAAAGAGACCCAGAAGATTTTTGCAACTCGACACACACTAGTGATGTATCTATCAAATAAGAAGCCAACATAAAAGAGTTGATTTCCACTGGAAAATTCGATCTATCTGGAGATGCCTGAGAACATTTCCCCAACTTTGTACATTTTATTGATAGTAGTTGATCTCAATGACTCTTCTTTCTATCTTTTGTCAGCTCCTTTTCTGCTGAGCAACTTGTTTTGTCGTTACTACTGCACTCCTACAAGGCCTATGGTAGATTGGCTAATACTCCTTGGATATTTGTTTTGGTAACCTCTAAGGAGAAATCCAACCCTTAGGAGATTTCATCTCAACTCTATTGGATTGATACAACTCCTTAGACTATCATTATGAACTTTTGGAGAATTTGTGGTTTCGGAAGATAAGGAGCCAACAGAACGGTTTGGAATCGCTGCTGGATTTACTGTCACATATCGAGAGACAATGTATTGACGACTCGGGCTCTTAAGATATCATCCTTCAGTTATTCCTCCTAGAGACTGATCCTCGTACCCCAGTAAGCTGCAAGACCTTCCATTCTCACTGGAAGAACTCCAAAAATCAATAAAATAGCACAAATCCAATGGAGCAATCTCTTTGATCAGCCATTGCTACATTTTCCTAACTGAGGTTGATTCTCCTGTCATTATTGATTCCTCGCCACAGATCAACCACATGTCACGAACCAATTGGAAAATTATATCACTGAACTAAACGGGTAGCCAATGAATGATATTGTTCGTGTAATTATCTTTCATGTTCGATCTCAGTCGAAAAAATATCAATAAGTTTCTTTTTTTGTCAAAGTTGCGCGTTGTATCCCGATGAATCTTCGAAAGTATCACCGACCAGTAACGAATATCATCGAGTTCTTTTCCTAATCTGTAGTGATTGAAAATCATTCACACAGAGATTTTGTCTCCCCGTATGTATAACAGGAGCAATAAAAGGGATGAGGCGCGATGAATGACCAAAAGAACTAATCTCGCTTCTCTTTTCCGTCAATTTGGAGGACCTCTATGTTGACTCGTTCATTTTATACCAATTAAAACTCCAATAACTGGTACATTGAGCAACCGGAAGGGAAAGTCTAGAAAGCAAAAACTTCTCACTGCCCAGTCCCATTGTAACTATGAAAGTAACCATTGACTCTAGTGCTAAACTAACTGAAATCGAAGCTCATCCACAAGCCACAGAACCAAGTATCAACTCTTCAGAAGCCCGCTACTTCTTTCCTCCCTCCCCTCAATCTGAAAGTGACAAACTAACTTCGAAGTCCCGTGTAATGAATCCGTCCAAACCAACCTCCTTCCGCAACAAGATTCAAATAACAAGAACTGAGATTGCAAAGTACTTTGGTTGCCCACAACGCTTGGCTGCTCAAAAGTTGGGTGTCTCCTTGTCAACTCTTAAGAGGAGATTTTACAAGATGGGTCTAGGTCGATGGCCCCACCAGTTGTCACAAGACAATAGAAGGAGAAGTGTTTGGTACATGGTCAATGAAGTGGAGCCAAAGAGTGAGAAGGAGCTGAGTCCAGACACTGTTCAAACACTGACTCGACTCTTTTCCATGCCTCTCCCAGATCAACAACGACTAGCTACTGCTCAATATTCATTCCAAAGAAATCTCAAAATCCATGGGAATGAATGTCCAAATTTCAAGTTTCTCCATTATGTGCCAAGGAAACCACAACCTCAGAGTCAAAGCTCAATTCCCTCTTCTTCATCATCCAATTCGGTTTCAACAAACACCAAAGGAATTCGCAAAAGACCCAGGAGGTTCTTGCAACTGAACGTTGACACAATCAACAAATCTCCAAGAGGAGGAAGCTAAAATACCCAAACTCTCAGTTGCAAGTAGACTCTCAGTCAAGCAGAACGACAAAGACCTACATGAGCCTACAAGTCTTGCTTTTTCTCTCTATCGAAGAAGAACATGAAGAATTACAAATCCAAATCCTGCTTATCTATCTCTTTGTTCATAGTTGCTCAACTTCACTATCCAACATCGATCCTTGGAATCTCCTTCTCATTGTAGTTCTGTTAACCAACCTTTTTGAGTTGTGAAATACTCACAGCTGGACTGAGCTGTTTCATGAAACTCGAAAAACTCAACAAAAACCAATCCGCCTCCCGGGGGGTTCGAACCCCCGACCGTTGGGTTAAAAGCCCAACGCTCTACCGACTGAGCTAGGGAGGCTTGTTGTTTAATTTGTTTTTAGTGTTTATTGACGACTTTCGCTGACAGAAGGATGAAAAAAACGCCGATGAAAAAACGAACACACACCCCTGTTGTTCGTGAGTATGAGAATCCACGCTATGCTGTGTGGACCACAGCACCAAGAGGAACAGCGCCAAGCAGCAAGGAGGTCATCATCACTGGAAAGTGCGATGACTCCCCCAAGGCTGCCTTGGCCAAGAAGATTGGCTTGGATTTTGGTGATTTGCTCACCAGGGTCCAAGTCATCAAGAAGGGCCCCAAGAGGTTTGTTGCGTGGGTAACCGTTGTTGATGACAACATTTACCCATTTGTTGAATCCTTCAACCGCAACAAGAAGATGAGTGGCTGCAAGGCAGCACTCAAGCACAACGTAGATTGTGCCAAGAAGGTCGTCCTCCACGGTGTCAAAGGTAAGACGGAGGACGACATCAAGGTCATGCTTGGCACAACAAAGGTCAAGAACGTGCTCAAGAAGCACGACACCGCCTTTGTTGTGATGGAGTCCGAAACGTATGCCGAAGCTTTGCTTCGGAACGTTCAATCCATGCCAGTGGAGGTGGAAGCAAAGCGCTTCCTTCCACGCCCACGTGATCCGGTCAAGGCTGTCAGCAAGAGGCTGACCAAGATGTACCAAGAGCTACTGGCTGTGGTGGACGACCTGCGCCACCAAGTCAGTGTGTTAAAAGATATGGCTTCCGTCAACCGGATTCCCCTCGCATCCCCGTCTCCAAGGACGCCGGAGCGAATCTCCGAATTCGAACCTTCGACTCCGTCTACGACCGATGACTGGGAGTCGATCATGCCGGAGTCCCATCCCGCCACTCCAACTACGGTCACCCAAGAGCCAACCAACAACACCATTGATGAGGATGCTCGTAACAGAGCAATCTTCGAGCTAGTATTGAACACCTCCGAGGTGTTCAAGAAAGTCAAGAAAGAGATTGCTGCCCGAGCAATCATGGTGGACCGTGCAAGAAGCACAACCACCGAAGAAGATCCAGTTGAGTTGGATCTCAGTAACCCCGACTGTGAGTTACAGAGTCCCCAACTCAACGAACACAAGAAGCGATCAGCACGTGTCACCGTTGGTGACACTGCTGCCAACAAGATCCCGGCCAGGTTGGCCAGTATCAAGTCAGGTGCTCTCCGTAGGTCCTACCAATTGGCCAGGACTACGGAGCCATCTGACCTCACCAGTGGTGCTCCAGATGGTAGTGGAGGCCCTCGCAACGAATCCCTGAAGAAGGGATCAAAACAACATTCCAAGAAGAGAATGAATCCTGTTGCGTAGGCCTGCCACTCCACTGGGCAAGCACCACATCATGTTAGACAATTGAGAACAGGCAATCCTGCTCTCACACAAAAGAAAAATAAAAGTTCCGCAACGTGGTGCGTGAGCACCATTTGTTGTATTAAAAAAAAAAAAAAAAAGCTGACAGAAGGATGACTGTAACCTAATGTCAAACAACAGGGGGGACATTGAGAGGACTGTAAACAAAATGAGTGAAGTGCTGGGTATGCTCAAAATGGTCATGCACCCTAACAAACTGGAGCTCTATGTCCGGAAGATGGGTAGGAAAAGGTCTGAGCACAACATAGTGGTCAACAATGTTGTTGTGCGAGCAAATGGCAGTGAAAAAACCTTCAGGGCACTGGGGCTCTTCACTAACTTGAATGGTTGTACAACCAAACAAAAGGAGCAGGCGCAAGATAAGGTTAAGAGGGTGATCAACCGTTTGAGTATCATGAAACTCACTCCGAGGCAAGTGGCAAGAATCATCAACACATGCATCCATCCGGTGTTCCTCTATGCGTGTGAATTCACACATTGGACAAAAGGATGGATCACGAAGGTTAACCAGATGGGGAAGGCGCTCATCAAACAAGGCTCCGTTGCTATGAGGCGGTACCCGTCTGATTTGTTGCAGGTCTCAAGTGAAAATGGTGGATTTGGTCTGCGCAAAATCGAGCAGTCGATCCTTGTGAGAACCGCCTGGTTCATCAAGGATATGGTGAGAGGTAAGAGTGACACCGAAGCTCACAAACTTATGTTGGACTCGCTTGAGGAGATCAAGTTTCAGCAAACATTCCAAAAGGAGAATGTCTTTCAGTCCAACAATAGGTTGGAGTTGGTCAAGCACACATATCTCAGATGGTGTGCGGAGCGGATGCACAATAACTGTTTAACAATTTCATATGGTGATGAAGTCGATTGTCTTGGTTGCAATCTCTCCTTTTCTCAACCAAATGATGTGGCCAAGAAGTTCTTCAAGATGGGTATCAGCCTGAGGAAACAGCTGACAAGAGAGGGTAAGTGGATTAAGCACAGTGAGCTAGTTAAAGTTCACGGCAACTTCGGAATCAGTGCTTTGCGTTATAGGAACATCCTCTTGGATCTAGAAATGCTTCAGTGCAATGAAAAGCACGAGAACAGGGCCGCAGCTCCGCCGGTACTAATGTACAGGGATAACTTTGAAGTCACGGAAAAAAAAAACAGCTCTGGAATGTATTCACCAGACAGTACAGAGATACAATTGGGATGGAGGATTCAAAAGGAGTGTTTGGGTGTCACTGATTTTTCATTTATGAGGTGTCCGTTCAGGGTGACCAGACAGCTGGAATGGTTCGTTGCCCAAGTCAAAAGTCACACACTTCACACAAAGGCAGTAGTGAAGAATCTATATAGCGTGGAGGATATGGATACGACATGTCCGAAGTGCAATTTCGAGCAAGAGACAGTTCTTTACTGTCTTATCTACGAGCACCAGCAACAAACAATGCAACAGTGACGGCATTCTGCCGTCATAAACAGCTACATCATGTAGAAGAGAAACAACAACGAATAAACAGCGCAACCATTGGTTGTATTTAAAAAAAAAAGCTGACAGATGGATTTGTTCCATCCTGTCAGGACCTGTCAGTGCATAAACCAAACCACCACTAAAGATGAACCTGCTCTGTACAAAGGTAACCTCCGAGCAGAGAGTAGGGAACATCTGCAGTCCCTGTTTGATCAGGAGAGGAATGCACGTGTAGAGAAGAGCGAGCGTTGGTGGATTCAAAAGGATGCCAATTACAGTGGAGCAGACTTCTGCTTTCTCAAGTACCCACACACTGTTGAAAGAAGACTGGAATGGTTCCAGCTTCAGGTCAGAAGTGAGACTCTCCACTCTCCACACGGAGGAAGTTGTTCGATGTCTGAAGAGCACGGGTGCTGATCCCACAATGTGTGTCTGGTGCTGCAAAGAACCCGAAAGTGTGTTGCACTGCCTCATTCGATGCCTAAGGGCTGTGTATGCTAGAAGATGTCTAACTTTGGCAGTCAGTACGGAGCTGACCAGCATGGGTGTATCCGCCAACAGATGTATCGACATATGGTTCGATAATGTGAGACTGAAGGATGGCAAGATGGAAAAGCGTCCTTTGCGATGGACGAGTAGAGAATTTCTGAAGGGTATGATGGGCATAGAAACAAATGCCATCGAAGATGTCACCAACGGACTGGTAGCGAATGGGGTCAAAACAAGAGTGGCCGGTAAGAAAGCAAGAACCTATGTGAATGGGGTGAAACGGAGATGTCTCACGACTCTCCTTCGTAGAGAAAAGCAAGCGAAATGATTGTATGAAAAAAAATTGCATTCAAGTAGCAACACAAGAGAATTTTATTGAACCAACTCTGGGATACCTTTCAATACGTCATTACAGACGCAGTCACTAATACGAGTATCCATCACTAAGCCCATTTCTTCTTTAGTCGTTTTTGTTTGTCAACAGTTCAATGCTTTTATTTTGTTCCTTCACCTGGCCATGTAATCATCCAAGCTCGAAAAGAAAACATAATTCTCAATATAAACGACACCGTCTCCCTTGACTAGCCTCTGACTTGAATGACTCGCATAGCCCAGTGATTCAATACGTGACAGAATATCCACACTTGTTGGATCTGCTGCCGTCGTCACAACAATCACCTTTGTTTTCCCCTCTGAATCACAATCTGGTAGCTCCTTGGTGTGCATGAAAATGGCTCTCTCCTCATCTTTTTCAAACGAGCCAAAATCTTGACTTGAAATACTCGTCTTGTATACCCTCGGCGGAGAAGCTTCCTCTGCTGTATCACCACCACCATGGATCGGCAACAGACAAACATTATTTTTTGTGCTTACAAAAAACAGGGCATAATACAGTGTGCGGGGTCCGCGATTCCACAATCGGAAACGAATTCTGTCACCGACATTGTAATAGAAACATCCACTGTGTATGCACTGGGGAATGAGACTAAAAACACCAGGCACGACTTCAACAGAGATCTCATGCCTGGCATCTTTGTCTGAAATTTTTGGAGTATGAAAGTTTGGAAGTGGAAGTCCACTATTTGAGTTGACGCTCACAAGAGATGTACCTGTTGGTGTGAGTGTTGGTGTGATTGTCGGTGGTGTGATTGGCATTGTCATTGGTGTGAGTGTTGTTGGTTTGGTCACATTTGTAGCACTGTTGGGTTGAGTCACGAACAATCGAGTCAGTGGAATGGATTGTTGTGCTGTTTGTGGAGATTGTTCTGCTGTCATGTGAGTGTGATCTTTTTTGGTGTTTGTTTGATGATGATCACTTCAATTTTTATTTGAATTACGGCATGCTCAGATGGCGTGGAAAAAGCTGTTTCCTTCATTTCTTGTTTCTGAAGGAATGTGACTTCATTTTGTGGCGAACTCAATTTCTGTTGGCCAACTTTTCTGCAAATCGAACGACAGCTCTCGTTGGTCGACCAGTTCCACATTCGTCGCTCTTTGGAATGACAACCTTGGCGATATCCAAGTGGACCCAGTTCTTGACAAGTGAGTGATCAACGAATTCAGCCAAGAAGACTGCAGCAGTGCAACTACCTCCAGCAGAACCACCAATATTGTTCAAATCTGCAGACAAGGCCTTCAATTGCTTCTTGTATGGAGTTCTGAACAATGGCATACGCCACAAGAATTCATTCGTCTCATAACCAGATGCCTCCAACAACTTCCATGTGCTGTTGCTGTTTGTGAAGCAACCAGCAGCTGTGGCTCCAATAGCAACACCAATGGCACCGGTCAAAGTAGCCATATCAATCAAGTAATCTGGCTTGTATTGCTTGGAGACATAGACCAAACCGTCGGCAAGAGCCAAACGACCCTCAGCATCAGTGTTATCAATTTCAATAGTCTTTCCGTTGGATGCAGTAAGAACGTCTCCTGGACGAGTTGCGCGACCATTGATCATGTTCTCCACCATCATATTGACAGCTACAACATTGAGTGGCAAGTTGAGCTCAGCAATAGCCAAAACAGAGGCAACAACAGTAGCTGCACCACCCATATCAGCCTTCATGAGCTTCATATCTGGTCCAGGCTTCAAGGAAATACCACCAGAGTCAAATGTAACACCCTTGCCTACAAATGCCAAATCAATCTCTCCATTCGTCTTGTTTGGATTGTTGAGGAACTTGAGTTCCAAGACTCTTGGTGGTTCATCAGATCCGGAAGAAACAGACAAGTAGCTGTTCATGTTCAGTTCCTTGGCCCACTTTTCGTCATGAATCTCGACTTGAACCTTGGTGGATCCACCGAGACGCTTTTGAGCCAACTCACAGAACAGTGTTGGAGTACAATAGTTGGCTGGCAACTCTTCCAACCACTTGGCAAAGTTTTGACTCGTAGAAATAATCTTTCCCTTGGTCCAAGCAGATGCCAAATCACTGTTTCCACTCAACAACAAGCTCAACTCTGTTTGCTTCAATTTTTGTTGCTTTGCTTCATCCAAATAGAATTGATAGTTGCTCAAGTAGGCACCTTCTGCTGCATACTGAGCATTTCCATCAAAATCATCCACAGCCACTTCCTTTGCAAGCTCTCTGTCATCATCAAACAGTGTCTTCAAAGCAGCAGTAGCAGCATCACGAACTCTGTTTTGAGTATCGATGGAAGCTTCATTAACCTCGATACCACTCAAATCAAACTGTTCCTTCAAGTGAACCACTTCCAACAACTTGGAAGCTTCTACTGTGCTTTCATAAGCAACGAATGCAACTCTTTGGAGGTCATTGCTCAATTGATTATACTGTTCATTGAACAGGGAAGCATCTTGAGAGTTGTACCAGATACGCACCTTGCCATTGTCCCACTTGTTCTTTTGCAAGAAGGCACTGGAGAGGAATTTGGAGCTAAAGACGGATTGACCAGTGGTGGAGAGGGTGACAGTGGTAGTGTTGTCATTGACCTTGTTGGACTTGACACCAATGATTAAATCAGATGGCATGATTGCGTGATTGAGAGAAACTGTGTGAGAGGGATTTGTTTTGCTTGTTGTGTTGGCTTGAATTGGGAGAAAAACAAGTCTGCTCTACAAAAACAATGTGCGATCACTGCGGAATTTGCGGGAGTTTGTCCGACAATTTTGTAAATTGGACACTTCGAGTGCAAACTCGAACAGAACTCGACACTGGCGAACCGAGAAAGAAATCCACCCAAACAACACGCTTCAAATGAAATCGACCACAACATCACCCATTGCCACAGAAGCAGGCACGAGCTCTCATGCATCAGGAGGTAACCTCTCTCGCATCTTGTACCCACTGTTGCACAACTCCCATTGTCTCATTGACGCCCATTCACATGAAAAGCTTTTATCTTCCATCATCAATAGCAGTCCATACCAATACCAATACATGCTGAGTGACAAGACCTCTCATGCATCAGGAGAGAATTCTCCAACAACAATCAACACTTTTCAACAGGCAAAGAAAAAGATTGGATTGTTGTTGTTGATGAATGATCGAACTAGACCAATGATGAAAATGAACAGTGATGAGAATGACACTGATGATGATGATGATGAGGGACAGTGGTCGATTTCGTTTGAACAATTGTCTCGAGATTTATTCAACAACTCTTTGGCATCAATCGATCATGGCAACACTAACAACAATGAACAAAAGCAGAGATTTGAAGCACAACGACGAAAAATTTCAAGTACGATTACATTGCAACATGTTGATAATCTATATGACAGGTTGGTGTTGCTCATGAATCGAACAAGAAGGTGGAATCATCACGTGTTTCACTTGTTTCTCAATGAAGTCATCATGGAGTGTTTCAGAATTGTGGAAAGCTGTGATGAAGAGCGTCATTGTCGTCGTCATCAGAATAATAAGGTTGGCCTATGTTTTGAAATGAATGCTCCGTTGTCCTTACAGATGCATGAATTATGTGCATCTGAACAGCATCATGATGGTCATTCCGATGGTTGTACAATGACAAATAATAGCGCCAAGATGACAGTTCATGGAGAGGTAGATTTTGTGTACTACAAGGGCGGTAGTGATACTGCTGACATTGGTGTGAATGGACATGGAAATGCATCACAAGTACCACTTGGAGTGATACAGGTGAGTGATCGAGTGGAGTCTCCAGTTGTTTCCACCTCCCATTTTGAACAATTGCAAATGAAACTGTATTTGCATTTGATGGCACTGTGGGATCAACGGTTGACCTATCACAGAGTCAATGAAGCTACAGATTTCGTGTGGGGTGTATTGGTTTATGGAAATTCCTATCACTTCTATGTGTTAGACAGCAAGCATTTTCAACTGGAGAGAATTTACTCGAGTGGAATTACGGTTGACTTTCATGGCACAGAGGAGATCCAAACAAAACGAGAGTTGAAGTATCTCATCTCTGCAATTTCGACTATATTTTGTAGCAATAACAACACGTGAGTTATATGAATGCTGGCTTTTTCTTATCACCTTGGCCAAAAATGCAAAACTGGAGCCACAGGGAATCGAACCCTGGACCTCATGCATGCAAAGCACGCGCTCTACCAACTGAGCCATGACCCCTTGATACTATTCTTAGCTATTATGCTCCGGACCCACGATTGTGTTTCCCTCCGAGGTATTCAAGAAAGTCAAGAAAGAGATTGCTGCCCGAGCAATCATGGTGGACCGTGCAAGAAGCACAACCACCGAAGAAGATCCAGTTGAGTTGGATCTCAGTAACCCCGACTGTGAGTTACAGAGTCCCCAACTCAACGAACACAAGAAGCGATCAGCACGTGTCACCGTTGGTGACACTGCTGCCAACAAGCTCCCGGCCAGGTTGGCCAGTATCAAGTCAGGTGCTCTTCGTAGGTCCTACCAACTGGCTAGGACTACGGAGCCATCTGACCTCACCAGTGGTGCTCCAGACGGTAGTGGAGGCCCTCGCAACGAATCCCTGAAGAAGGGATCAAAACAACATTCCAAGAAGAGAATGAATCCTGTTGCGTAGGCCTGCCACTCCACTGGGCAAGCACCACATCATGTTAGACAATTGAGAGCAGGCAAGCCCGCTCTCACGCAAAAGAAAAATAAAAGTTCCGCAACGTGGTGCGTGAGCACCATTTGTTGTATTAAAAAAAAAAAAAAAAACCCACGATTGTGTTTCGTACTTTTTTTTCGTACTTTTTTGATGTTCCTTCTAAACAAGTCAATGTTTCTGTCCAAATACTGATCGGGAACTTTTTAGAGATGAAGGACAAGAATACTCTCCAGGAGAAATCTGATATAAAAAGCAGAAATGTTGTTTGAGCCAGCACACTTGCTTTATTTACCAAAACCACGAAACATATCTTGCACAACCGGCAATAAATCTCATCCCATCTCATCCCCTTCAAATATCTGAGAATACAAAGTTCAACAAACCATTATTTGAGAAATGACGACCGTCATACCTAATTCACCTTCCCATTCACCTCTAACACCTACAGCATCGCCGACACGTGTATCGGTGAGTGCAACTCAGCACCTCCCACGTCAACTATCTCCTTTACAATCAAAGTACACTTCACTGCTCAAAAGAAGATCTCCCACATCGAACATGCTCCGATTGCAGCACTCCTCCCCATCTGCACCATTATCTTCAATATGCAAGATGTCAGGCAGTTCTCACTCCCAAGGAAGAAAGTTAATACCTCCCTCTCCTCTTCAAATCACGGTCGTCAGTCCACAGAGAGAAGAGCAAGTTGTCTGTCGACCATGGAAGCAAAGCAATACAGGAGTCAACAATGGCTCTGCTTCTCCATCTCTATCATTGAATCTTGTCTGTCCAAGACCAACTACCGGAAACAGAGTTCGAGCTCGAGTTTTACAACGAAGAGAAGGAGTCCGAATCGCTAAACAAGCCCAACAACAAGAAACACCATCACCCTCCAGCCCTGCGGAAAATTCCCCACCAGAACCGTCAAACACAAACGAAGAAAAACCAAGAGCGAAAAGGGTGCATTTTTATCAGCCCACAGCAGAGAATTCCCCTACTGTCACGACAACGAACAACAACAAGAGTACCTTTCGAGAGAACCACAACAACAGTATGAAACGAACATTGAGTCAACAGAGTAATGATAATGATGAACACAACACAACAAGAGTAGCAATAGCAATGACAAGGACTGGTGGTTGTGATGATGAAAACGAGAAGGATGAAAATGTTGGTGGTGATGATGACCGACAAGATGTGGACTGGAATCGAGCATTAAAGAGACAATTGTTGTGTGATCACCGTCATTCACAACAACAACAACAACACAATCATAATAGTAGTAGTGGTAGTAGTAATCACAAGGGAATTACAGTGGATATGACAATGATCAAATTCAAGAGTGAGGAACAACAAGAGGAGAAGCATAAGAATGATGATGATGATGATTCAGGTGAGATTTTCGCATCGCCCGTCTCACCAAACAAGAAACAAAAAATGTGCAGTAGTTTTTCACACCAACAGCAGCAACAGCAACTGCCAAAGCTACGAGAGCTCTTGTACAGTGAACCCTATGAGATATGCAAGCAAATTACGAGTTGGAAGTGTAGCTACAATGTGATATTACCGGCTACAGTCGAGGAAGAGAGCTGCACGGGTAGTCAGCCCACCTCAACAACCAAATCGCCCATGACTTCAACCGCCGACTCATTTTTCCAATTTTTAAGGGAACTAATCAACCACTTCGACGAATCAAAATTGCGGGAGCTCCAAATTTCCCGAAATTATCTCGAACGGTTAGAGTTTCCCGCCGAAATGACTCTACCGACAGTTGGGCGCGTCATTTCCATACAGCCAGGAAAACAGTTTACAGCACTAAAAATGCTGCGGCTGTCTCATAACTCCCTGCGCGAGCTTCCACTCCATTTCTGGAAGACTTTTCCTCACTTGGAAGAACTTGACCTGTCTTTCAATCAACTGCAAGAGCTATGCTATGAATCATGTAGCGAAAGTGATTCATTGGTGCAGCACTTGAAAGTGCTCAACGTGTCACACAATAAGCTGCACAAGGTCAGTGAAGATCTCTTCAATGACTTGTTTCCGTTCTTGGAGCTGGATGCAGCCGGGGATCGACCCATGAAAAAATCAAGGCTTCGTGAACTGAACATGAGCAACAATGAACTGACTCGCTTACCAAAGTTGTTCATACGGAGCGAAAATGATGAATCGAGTACGAGTCCCATGGTTTCCTCCTCGTCACAAAAGCGATCGGCATCACACAAGCACGGAAGGGATCTACAGGAGCAGAGCAAGCAATGTCATGTTCGTATCATTGACTTACAATTCAACAAGTTTAGACGAATACCATCCTTGTCTGTTCTCGAACAATTGTCTGAACTTGGCTTACAAAAGTTTGACATTCGATTCAACTTGTTCGATGCTGATCAAGTGAACTGGACGAGTATGCCTAGTCATGTGAAACAATTGTTGGTGTGCCTACAGGATACATTCCCTGTGGAGGTCATACCGAATTTGTATGTTGGTGGACTGCAATCAGCCAGAAATTATCCCTTACTCAAGGAGAAGAACATACAGTACATATTGAATGCAGCACACAAGGAAGACATTGCTCACTTTCCTCACTTGTTTAAACAAGTGGTGATTTTGACGGCACTGGACTCTGAAGAGCAAGATATGATACAATTCTTTGATATGGCTCATGATATGATCAATAAGGCCATTAACGAGGAGAAATGTGGCATTTTAGTTCACTGTATAGCAGGTCAATCAAGAAGTGTAGCAATCATTATCAGCTATTTAATGAAGCACAAGAATATGACCTTCAATGAAGCTCTGGAGTTTGTTCAATCGCGGAGACGTGTAGCACAGCCCAACACTGCCTTCCAAATTCAGCTTATGGAGTACGAACATACACTGTCGCAAGAGAAACAGAAGGAAAGCTCAGAAGAAGAATGAAGTTTGAACAGATCCTTGCCACTGTATGCTTCCAAGCTCCTCATGGGTCGAAAGTTTGATGATCCCGTGACTCAAAAGATATCCAAGCTCGTTTCCTATGGAATTGTCAAGGCTCCCAATGGTGATGCTTGGTTGAAGGCTGCTGGTGATGATGAACAATCCCATTTCAAAGAAATATCTCCCACTGAAGTCAGCGCCATGATTCTTTCCAATGTAAAGGAGAGTGCAAAGAGATTCTTTGGGGGAGATTCTGTGCTTCAAGCAGTCATCACCGCCCCTGCCCACTTTACTGATGATCAGAGACTTGCTATGAGGGATGCTGGTACGATGGCCGGTTTAAAAGTTTTGAGAGTGCTCAATGAACCGACTGCTACCTGCTTAGGTCTCGGTTTTCGCTACATGGAGTCAGGGATCATTGTCGTCTTTGATTTGGGTGGTACGTTTGATGTTTCTGTTCTCCAAGCTGAAGATGGTGTATTTGAATTAAAGGCCATCAATGGAGATTTGTTCTTGGGTGGCAATGCATTTGACCAGGCGTTGGTCTATCATATCGTGAGTGAATTCAAGAAGGCTGAGGGTATTGATCTAAGCAAGAATGAGATGGCTCTCCAACGAATCAAGGACGCTTCCGAGAGAGCAAAGATTGAATTGTCTTCCATGACATCCATCGAAATTAAACTGTCCCTGATCACTGCTGATGCATCTGGACCAAAGAACCTAGTGCTCAATCTAACCCGTGATAAATTTGAACGGTTGACTGATGAGTTGATCAAACGTACTCTTGATTTTTGCAAGAAGTGCCTTGAGGATGCTGGAGTCACTCACAAGGATATTGATCACGTGGTTCTTGTTGGTTGAATGACTAGAATGCCAAAAATTCAACGAATCGTTTCTGATTTCTTTGGAAAGAATATAATCCAAGGCAAAGATCCTGATGAGGTTATTGCCATAGGTGCTGCTAGCCTCCTCAGGTAAAGAAAGTTTTTGACAGATGTCTCCATGGCCGCAGGAAAGGATTATATTTTTTGTAATTGACCTGGTTGACCAGTTATCTCAAAAATGCGCATTTTATTTAACAAAGCTGTAACACCAAGTCATCTATATTCTCGGGACATTCTAATACCTCAACCCAAAGAGTGATGTATAACGCGAGCAGTGGAGACAACTGCCACCACCACTTTACCAACAAGAACAACCACAATATGATAACCACCAACGGGGAAATGAACCCCACCACTATTATAATCTACATTGTATTGTACAAATAAAATATTTACAGCCTACTTGTTCAAGTTTGTTCTTGTCATGCTGGATAAATCGCCAACTCGACCGCCATGAGTACCAGAACCATTGCCTCCAACATCTCTGCCAGCCAAACCTCTGCCCTTTCCACTTTCATCGAATCTGTGCTTGTGAGCACCAGTGTATTGAGAACTGTCGGTTAGTCTCGCGAAAATACCACCACTCGTTTGAGTCTTGGTGGTTCCAGTCGAGGTTGTTGAAGAGGAGGCAGGTCTGGTGGCCAAACTAGATGCGGCCCTACTTTGAAGAGATGGAGAAGAAGTTCCAGATCCCTTTGCAACGCTATCTCTGCCTGATAGTCCCTTTCCTTTGCCACCTTCATCAAATCTACTCTTATGAGCACCAGTGTACATGCTAGTGTCAGTCAATTTGTTATAGATACCGGATGTCTCTGCCTTTTGGGTATTATTCGTTGCAGGACCTCCCTGTTGCAAGAGTTTCTGATGAATATCAGCAATAGGCACGCCCTTTCTCTCTGCCACTAGATCCAACGCAACTGTAAACTGTAGGAAAGTAATCTTTCTTTCAGCCTTGTTCTTCACCTTGTTGTTGGCAAAGATTAGATCAACATCCGTTGATGTGAACTTTGGATCCAACAGTTTGCAGTCCTTGCATAGCTTTGCAAATGCTTTCCCGTCCATTGCAGCTCCACTTGTGTCCTGTTGAGACTTGCCAAAGCTCGCAAATCGAGTGTACACTTCCTGTAAAGATGATGCCGACGACATTAATGATTCTGTTGTGCGTTTGTTGTTGTTTTCGTTGCTTTTTGGTGTTGTGCGCAACAACGAGCTGAGAAAATTTCTCAGATCACGATCAGCATCAGCTGTAAACCGACTTTTCGGTTATGAACGGATCCGATTCTGACTACTGGTTTTTTTGAGTGCCAAAACTCAATATTGATATGACTCTATATAGAGTTGGTCCGACACGTGCCGCTACAGATTCATGAAATCGTCTTGATCGAGAGATGTCGTTTCATTGAAATTTGGACTATTGTCAAATTCACTCATACCACTTCCATTGCTGCTGATACCACCAGGACTAAACAATTGCTTCAAACTAGATCCTGATGTCGGTGCATGAGGTATCATACCAGAGATGTTCATGGTGTGGTCATGGAGCATCTCTCCGTGAGCAGGCACGTTGGCAGCATTGCTATTGCTATTATTGTTGAGTGAAATGAGCATTTGCTCAACGAGCTTCTTCCGTTCATCCATTTCAATCATACGCTGTTCATTGTGCCACGAAACAATCTCATCGTACATCATCTGCCGTATCTCCTCCATGGATGCTTGTGCAGGAAAGCTGTATGAGAACACATCGGGACACAATATTTCATCTGCTTCGTCGTGCATATCCTCCAGATATGGATGTGCCAGTGCACCATCGACCGTAATGCGCTTATCGGGATCAATCTGCAGCATTCTCTCCAGCAAGTCAACAGCCAACGGATTCGCATCTGGAAACAACTCTCTAAAATTCATTCGAGGATAATACACATTGGCATAGTGATCAAAATAGTACTTGAGTCCAGCAGAAGAGCCCTTGAGCTCTGATGCATCACTCGGCGTTCCACACTTTCTCAGAATGAGATCCAATTGATCCTTAAAGTTGGATCCGCGCAAAAACACTTGTCTCGGCGGTCTGCACAACAACTCTGCGAATATGCATCCGACACTCCACACATCAATTGCCTTGTTGAGTTGATCCCAGAACAAGATCACTTCGGGTGCCCTGTACCATCGCGTCACCACATACTTTGACTCATCCGGGTATTCACCATGAGCTACACTCCTCGACAATCCAAAATCGCAAATCATGACATCAATATCCTGATTCAACAAAATATTCTCTGGTTTCAAATCACGGTGAATAATCTCTGCAGAGTGAATGTATTTGAGACCACGCAGTATCTGATGCAAAAAGTATTGAATCGACTGCTCTGTAAACGGTTGATTATTGTTTCTCATTAACCGATTCAAATCAAAATCCATCAAATTGGTCACAATGTACACATCTTTGAACAGTTCGAAACATGGTGGCAGAATCAAGTCGCGCAAACACACAATCTATGTACAACACACATACACACACAAAGATTTATAAACAAACACATACAAACAACATGGTAAAAACTGTAAGATTTGAAATTCAACAAACAAACAAGAATAAGAACAACAAAATGAAAGAAGAACAAAATGGAATTCACACGATAACAAACATTGTCATGATCTCTCAAATGTCTCAAAATTTTCAACTCCCTCAAAATTTTCTTCTGAAAATGCTTTTCGCGTTCAAACAAGTTTACAATTTTTTTAATGGCGACTTTTTCGCCTGTCGCATGATCATACGCGGAAGCAACGCAACCAAAGCCACCTTGTCCGATCGGTTCAATCAATTGATACCTTGTGGGAAGCATGAACCGTAAACCACCACACTCTGTAACTCTATACTGATACAGCAGTGTGTCTCTCTTTTGAACAAAAGCTTGAACTTGTTGTTCAAAGCTTAAGCTATTATTAACATTATTGTTGGTCGTATTGTTGTTGAGAGTGTAATTTTGATGTGGTTGTGGTTGAGGTGGTTGTTGATTGTGGTTCATCATGTGTGACAATGTCTCTCTGATGATGACGATAAAGAACAAAACGATGCTGAAGCTTTGCTTTTTTGGGAGTTTTCGGCGACGTCGCTTGAAGCAAAAAAATGCACGCAAAGTTCTTGTCTTGTTCGCTTCTTGCGAGTTCCTGCTGTTGGTTGAACGAAGAGAGAAAAGTTGGTCGACAGAGAACAAAAAGAGGCTCAGGTTGCTTTTTTTTATGGGTGGGGATGGTGATGTGTGAACGTTGGATCTTCTTCCTTCTTCTTACGTGGCACCAACTCAGCTACATTGATGTTAAAATAGCTCTCAGTGTCATAGTCGGACACTAGTTCTCCGTTCCAGCCCTGAAGCTCTGATTGTTCCTGTTTAATCTGTTTCTTTGTGGACAAGAGCTTGGACAGGATACTTCTAGCTCTTGTTCGTTTCTTTTGTTGTTGTTGGCTCTGTACATGGATAACGATTCTTAGCAATGTTTCTGCTTCTGGCTTGTCGTCATAGCTCTCTGTTCCTTGATTTGTGGGCACATCTTGGTCACTCTGATGTAGCTGCTGTTGCGTCGTAGTGTTGAGATTGTGCACTGCAATGACAGACGCTCCAGTTTTCACTGCATTGCACTCTACAAACAAACAATGATACTCTTCTGTTGTAATCACTTGACTCTTTGTAATCATGACCCGATCTCCTTCTTCATTCTTCTCGGCTGTCTGAACATATCGAATATCCAAAACTCGTGCAACAAAATTCACATCTATCGGCTCAGGTATATCATCACTCATTGTCCATTCAGACAATGGAAATAAAATCACCAGTTCGAATCGGTCATTTTGAGAAACGTTCAATGAAAAGAAGGTATCGGATGACCGAGCAATTGTGGTCGAGTATATCTTGCATTTGGACGATGCAGTGTTGTTCCGAGTGGACATGAGTGCAAATAGGGCATTTTTCAGTCTCTTTTCGATGGCAATTGTGTCTGGCATATTTCGGTGTTTGTTTTTTGAATTTCGTCGGAAAAGAAAAAATGAAGGAGATTACGGCTGTCAAAAGCCAAGTTCAACGAATTGGTGTAACGCATGCAGTTACGATGTGGAGAACCATAAGAATTATGAGAAACGTGAGGAGTGATGGTTCAAAAGAGAGGTCAGATGTTGTGAACAGTACGGCCCTCGAGGCCACTATAACAAATTGGAACGATACAGAGAAGATTAGCATGGTCCCTGTGTAAGGATGACTCTCATGTTCGAGAAAGGTATCTCCTAAACTTTTTGGGAGTGTAAAACGAGAATTAAGAGTCCACACTGCCTGTATTTAAAGCATATTTCTTTGAACTTCCGAGAGGTGTTGGGAGAAGCCTGGAAGATATTAGGCCTCGGTCAAACTCAAAACTATCGGATGTGGTGATTCCCTCTGGCAGACCAACTCTTAACTTTTCCAAGATTTGACGCTTGCTTTAAGAAGGAGAAAATCGATTATCGTTTATTAAACACTCCTTCTAATGAAGTGAGATGGATATGTGTGCGTGAGAGAAGGAACAGTACAATTGTGATCACATCTTTGATTGCAACATACAGCCCTTTCTATACAGGTGAATCAGTCTGGTGGTCATCAGTCATGAGAGAGGAATCAAGGTAGGCTACATTAATGACGTGGTCAGATTCTTCTTCGAGATCTTGCTGTCTCTGATAATCTTTCTTTTTAAGACTCAAGACAAGACCCCATACAGCATTACCAATGCTCTTGAGAGCTCCCCAAATGAAAGAACCAATGAACTTGAAAGCTCTCCAAGTGAGATTGCCAATGAACTTGAGAGCTCCCCAAATGAGAATGCCAATGAACTCGAGAGCTTTCCAAAGTTGCTTGAGAATGTCCCAAATTAAAGTACCAAGGAAAGGAGTGACCCAACAGCAGAAACAGTCGCAGAAAACCATGAAAAAGAAGAAAGCTTGGGAATCCTGTGATCTTGATGGTGATCTAGTTCGATGAAAACGTCTTGAATAGTGCATGGCTTGTGATCTAATAGGTATATTACAGTTGTTCGTTTGTTTGTTTGTTTGTTTGTTTGTTTGAAGATGTGAAGATCTTGGATCAAACAGCACCAACTGCACAACAAGAACAACCAATAGTCGTCTGGTCCCATTACGAATCGCCCTGCACTAATTCATGAGTTCGTGATGCGGCTAGTTCGATCAAGGGTAGTTGCATCGAATTAGTAGCACTCATTTCAAATTGGTGGATAGGTGGTGCCTGTTGACATGATTGCTGCTTATCGGATCAGCAAAAGTCCTTGGGCTGGTGTCTGACGTGTACTGTGTTCGCGCGCCAAAATTTTGAGGTCAATTTTTTTGCTGCAAACTGCCATTACCACCTGCAGTCGAATGAAACAGTCAGCTCGAACCACGAAAATTACCAACTTTGTCGCAACAAAGTAGTAGAAAAATCATCTCGAAGAAACATACTTTTTTCACATGGTCTTGTTGTCGTCATGAAGCAAAAATGTACCAAGGTAGAAGTCATATTGGACGCAAAAGAGCGGTTCATTTGGATTTGGCGCCAACATGGAGAAGAGCGCTTGAAAAACAAAGAAGCAACATTTTTTTACTTCATACCACAAAAAACAAGAATGAAAATTTTTTGTTTGTTGTTTGGAAGATTTTTGTTTGTCAATGCTTCGGTGTTTTGTTGGCTCCGGTATCCAGTGTAGCATAACTCCTACTTACTGCTTGTCCTGTTGATAATTTCTACAGTGAATTTGAGTGTTACTTGGATGAAAGGGACTTTGTTTTTGGACAGAACATAGCAGTGGTTCTGTCAGAAATTGTGGCTAGTATTTGTGCACCATGGTGAAGCATTTTATCTTTCCCAGAAATGCTAGGTATGAAGTTTAGTTCCTTGCTTTCATGTTAACTTTTATTGAGCGAAAATTTTCGCCGACACCAAAGTATTCGTGCTTAGTTATTTCACTAATCGTCTGACCTTGTCAGTTGTCCGAACCTTGTCAACAGTGTCCATTCCTCTCATTCGTTTCACAATACGATTCATCTCCTCTCCTCGAACAGTCTCCTCAAAGGTTTGCCGAACAACAACGACAGTCTCGCTTTCTTCCCGTGCTTTCCTCTTCTTATTCGTGCTTCTTGGTGCATAAGTGATCACTCTCTTACTCATGGCAGCTATTTCTGCCTCGTAATCATATTCCTCTTCCTCACCGGCGCTGTCTTCTTCCTCTGTTTCTTCTGTTCTCTCTCTGGGTTCACTCTCCACATGTGATCGCGCTTCTTGACTCTCCACTACCGATTGAACCTTATGTTGTGGTTCACTTTCTGAAACTTGTTTCTTGTCCTCACTTGCAGATTCTATTCTCTGTCTGTTATTGTCATCATCGTCTGTCTCTTTCGTTATCGGTAGAGCAGCTTGTTCTTTAGGTTCCTGTTGCTGCTGCTGACTGACAGCAGGTACAATTATATACTTTGCCAAGTTCAACATTTTGTGTTGATCCAAACAATCGACAATCCATTGACTTCCTAGCCAGACAATACTGTCATCCAACGTCCCTAACGATTCACTCGCGTCATTCACTCGAGAGGCAAAATAACGATTGATTCTTTTCTCATCATCGTCATTATCATCTGTTGGCAGCACATGATCAACATTGGTGATAAAGAATTGAATCTGATGCAAAATTTGATCATTGATACCAACTTGATTCTCCTGCTGCTGAACTTGATCTTGACCAGTTGTTGTGTTCGTGTGGTTCGTGTTGGTAAAGGGTGTGAGTATGGTTCCACCGTTTTGTTGCCATAATGAGACGAGTTGAGGATCACAGGCGGGAGAGATCCAGGCAAAGCAATGCTCAAACAGTAAATGGGCGTGTGACATTGTCATGGTTGTTGGGTTTGGCAAAATGGAAAAAGGTTGACGGAAGTGGGGTTCGAACCCACGCCCTTTCGGAACACGGATTTTAACTCAACCTGAGTGTATTCCTAAACGTGTCGCCTTAGACCTCTCGGCCATTCCGCCATCTACAGCTATCGTTCAAAAAATGAATCCAAAATCGTTAATGTTGCGGGCATTCAGATACTTTGTGGGAGTACAATTCAGATGTTGAATATTGGAGCGCTAGGAAGGTCATGAACGATACTATTGATACTTTAAACTAAGTGATGGATTTTGCTTTATGAATATGTACAAGGTATCTTCAAGATTTGAACATTGTTATCGGTCCCAATCAATCATTACACACCGGGTCGATGAACTGTTATAACTGCTGCAACAGAAATGTTGGCCATTAGTGTGAAAAATATACATATAGAGGACAAGAAGAGAATCAAATGGGCCACTGGATCGAACTCTTGTGTCTGAAAAATGGCACCAGTGTTGATCGCAACAGATGATGAACTCATAGGATCAGAAGAAGGGAGTAATGTTATTGTCTGTGTCGACATTTGTGAACCTTCTGATTGTTTTTCTCTCTTTGCTTTGGATTCCTTGGAACGAAGCGAAATCGCTCCCAGAGCCAAATTCCTCCTGGCTGGATCGACTGTTCTCTGTGCCAGTACTAACAACATGAAGAATGTTACAACTTGGAGCGCCAAAGAAACTGCTAACAAAGCAGTGGAAGTTTGCCATAGATATGGCTTGGATGTGGTCACGAGTACGATCTGTCCAATGTTGCTTGTCATCAAACTAACGTCGGCAAACAATAGAACTCCAGTTTTGACTGTGGAGTACGAGTACACCTTATCCGCGTCCATGTAGGTTATCGGTTTGTTCATTCTTTCTCCTATTGGTACTTGAGTTAATTCTCAACAAATACAACAAAAGTACTGGTTCGGTTTTTCGGTTCGTGTGATGAGGTTCAATCACTCCACGCGATTGTATCTGATCTATCATCATAATCAACCAGATGTGTGATGTGATGACATAAGTGGTACTTCTCAAAATCGACTATAATACCGTTCTTTATGAAGGAGTGAGTCGTTGAATCTCCCCGAACCAAAAATAACCTCCGAACAGCTTCACTGTTCCTTTTGGCTCACAAGTTCTTCCAGTTTCCGAACTCAAAGACATTTAAAATGCCATCAAGAACCAAGCTTTCAGACACCAACAACAAACAAACACCTGAGCAACACCCGAAACAGCAAAAACATGAGCAGATCAAGAAATTCAAGTGGATTGAGAAGAGGCACCTCCAGCAGACACAGTGGAAAGATCTACAGACAAAGATGTCACAGACAGCGCCGAACTGAAGTGAGAGGAATCATGTCTCACATGGAAAGAATGCCTGTACTTGGTATTGAGAACCTTCCTACCAACAGTGAATCCCTTAAGCAATGGTACTGAATGAACCTTCACACATTCATTCTAGGAATGTTTCAAGGAGAAAAATGGATGATTGCTGTGAGGAGAAAGATCTCGTGTTGACAACATTTGAGTTCATTGATTGGATCTGATATCTCGTATGACAAGAAGTAGAAGCTATGGAATGTGAGCCTTATTCTTAGGGCGAAAGCAAATACACTCAATTCCCAAGCTGAAAGAAGGAGTGAACAAACATTAAACATCAAATTCATGCTAATAAAACATGACTCGAGTTTATTCAACATCTTGGCTACTTACAACTTCTCTGACTACCTCGATTGGACATTGAACCCCATTCCGAAGAGGTGACGTGTGCACAAGTTAACCCAAGGACTCATTAGAACAGTTTTCAGTAGCTCGATAAACTTTCTGAACTCAACTCAATCATTGTTCGTCTTATCTCTGGCGCCATCTTTAAACTGTTGAGTTTTGGACAATGTTCCCCCTCGATTTGTTGTTGCACAATCTACAATAAATACAACCGATGAGGTACCTAGATTTCCCGACCAGAGACGAAAATAAAACAAGTTCTCCTCCTAGCTGAACTCGACACCAACGTAAAATGAAAGAACTTTTCATTTAACAATTCAACAACCAAACACAAAGTAACCATTTATTTAACAGCATGAGTAGATCAAGAAACTCCAGTGGCTTGAATCAACACAGAAGATTTAGTGCAAAGGAATATAGACGAACGGTCCACGGGAAGCGAAGAGCCGAAGTAAGAGGTCTCATGTCTCACATGGAACGAAAACCTATTTTGGGCGTTGAGGATCTTCCAACCAACAGTGAAGCATTCTCCCTATGGTTCTAAGACAAGGTGACAAATTTCACTCTATGAAGAGAAAACCAAGGAAGAACTACAGAAGAAGAACAGCCTTCAGTTTTAAAGGATTGTCACCTGCAAGTGAAAGAAAATTTCCTTGTTCAGTGTGTTTGAAGGAGGTCAAGCGATCTCTGGTTGAAGATTGGATCTTTGATCATCCTTGTATGAATTGCAAAAGGTCGAGAATCGAACATTTGCAGTCATTGTAAAACACAAGATAAAACTGATTTTTTATTGTATCGAATCCAGAAGCAAAAGTTTCTCGTAATATTCCAAACGTTGTTGAACAATGCATCTAGATTTTGAACCTGGGTCATGTTGGAAATGCCGCGAAAATTCTCTCATGGCGCCACACAAAAAAAGCTCTCCATTCAATCAACCACCACGCTCAATAAAAAGCTTTTTTTTGCGACAAAAAAAACCAAACAACAACAACAACTCACACATCACCAACACACATACAACAATGCCAGGAAAGAAGGGAGGCAAAGGACAAAAGTCCAAGAAAAAGTCTGGTTCCGAACCATCCGCCAAGAGAGACCTAATCATCAAGGAAGAAGGTCAAGAATACGCTCAAGTACTCAGAATGCTTGGTAACGGCAGATTGGAAGCTTACTGTTATGATGGTAAGAATCGTCTCTGTCATATTAGAGGAAAAATGAGAAAAAAGATATGGATTGCTCAAGGAGACACTGTTCTCATTGGTTTGAGAGATTTCCAAGATGATAAGGCCGATGTGATTCACAAGTATATGCCCGATGAGGCACGTCAATTGAAGAAGGAGGGTCATTTGCCAGCTGATGCAAAGATTAATGAGACTACCTCTGTTGGCGATGTTGGATTCGAAGAAGGAGAAGAAGATGACATTGACATTGATTTTGCTGATATTTAAGAGTTTTTTTTTCCACTCGCTCTCAGCAGCTCAACAACAACGATCCATGTGTGCTGGGCACTTTTTTTATCATCATCATCATCTCATGTTTCTGATTGTCAGGAGGAGGATGATGACGACGATGATGAGACAGACGGTTGTTGTCTGCTGTGATGATCATTGTTTATCACAATCGAGCGGTATCTCTCTTGTGATTGACAATGATTGTTTTCTCTCTCTTGTGCAATCGCATAACAACAATAAAAACACTTGAAAATGCCATCTGCTGAAATCCTTTGCATTTTTTCACACACTCACCAAACCACGGATCATCGGGTAAAAATCAGAAAAAAAACAATTTAATTGGCAGTAGTTTCCTTCTTCATGTAAGCAATCAAATCAGCACGATCCTTTGGCTTAGCCAAACCAGCAAAGACCATCTTTGTTCCAGGAATGTACTTCTTTGGGTTTTCCAAGTATTCAAAGAGAGTCTCTTCGTTCCACTTGATGCCCTTTTCAATGTTGGCAGTAGAGTAAGAGTATCCCTCACCTTGACCAGTTTGTCTGCCCCACATTCCGTACAGGTTTGGACCAGTCTTGTGGACACCACCTTGGTTGACAGTGTGGCATTGAGCACATCTTGCCTTGAAAATCTTTTCTCCCTTTGCTGCGGAACCCTTTGGAATTGCCATTTTATTCTACTTTTGATATGTTGTTGATTTGTTTTTTCTTGTGTGCTCTAGCGAGTGAAGCTGGAATTTTTTGTGCTGTTGTGGGAAAAAAGTGCTCCCGCCGCACGCTTCGGTTAAACTTTACAAACAAATCATGGCGCCTTTGGTCAACAGTCAGCGGAATGGTAATTTCCCAAAAGGTTCGAAGCCCCATAAAGGCGAGATTCTCTCCTGTCTTCAAACAAACACGATGATTAGCTCTTCTGGAACACGTTGAATGATTTACAATTCTTGTTTGTTCTTTTATTTGCCTAGGTCTTTGACAAGGGATTGCTGGAAAGCGGAAGCTTCCTTGAGTTTCTCTTGCAGATTGTTAGTCTTGTTATAAATTTCTTCCATCTCTTCATTGTGTCTTGTATTTTCCTGTGCCGTAGATACGGTGCTTGCCATGCTGGAATCCAACATTGATGTGTTCATGTGATAGACGCTGTATCGATTGTTCATTGGAGGAATAGAGGAGTTGCTCATGGATTGTCTCGAGGAGAATATTCCTGAAGAGTTGCTTCCAGAGTTCATGTCTGACATGAAACTGACCGACGATGGTTGAAGACTTGTGCTAGACAACATGCTAGAGCGGGAGAATGGATCTTTTCGACCAAGTTGACTCATTCGATCACTTCCTGTTCGATTGTGGGATGAAAGAGATGAGGAGTTCATTGTTGTGGATAATCCCTTTCGAGGTTTGTCAGAGCCAGATTTCATGAAAGAGGATGATGAAGATGAGCGACTCAATAGTTCCATGTACTCTTTCTCTAGCTCTTGCTTCTCTTCAACTACGATCGATCTTTCTTTTTGAATCATTGCTAGTAGCTTTTCCTTCTCTTCTAGCTGCAATTGTAATTTGCCAATGGAGTCATTGATGATTCTAATTTGAGTATTGGCTTTTCTCACTGCCTCATCTAAGTCCTTCTCTGATCTACGTTGCAGGTCGCTGTACTGCTGTTCAAGGCGTGATGTTTTCTCCTCCAACATGATACTCTTTGCTCGCTCTTCTTCTAATTGTACTTCCAAGTCTTGAATCTTATCTGAGCCTTGTTGACTATTCTCCAACAGTAGTTGCCGTTCTTGATGAGATGAATTTAAGTCTCGCATGAGAATTTCAGAGTTCGATGTTTCAAACTCCAAGAGAGTATTCTTCATCATATTAAGTGTATTGAGCTTTGAGTGAGTGTGGTTGTACTTGTCTCTCAATTCTTGAGAGATGAGAGCAAATTCTCTCAACTGTTTCTGAATCGTCCCTAAATAAGTGTAATAATTTCGTTTCATCTCATCAATCTGGACAGACTGATTCTCCATCCTCCTATTCTGTTCAGCCTTCATATTGTCTTGCTGAACTTTGATCTCTTCTTCCAATCGACGTATCATTGACTCCTTCTCCAAAATGTTCTCCTGCATTTGATACAATTGCTGATCCATCTGAGATCTCATATTCTCCACATCATCATCCTTTTCAGCCATCTTCCTATTCATTTCTTCCCTCTCTCTTTCGACCATGTCTTCATACATTGACTTTTGAGACTCCATTTGTTGTGAGATGGCCGAGGTTTGATCGTGCACAGAGTCCAATTGAGATCTGAGGTTCGATATCTCTGTTCTCAACATTCTCAAATCCTGGTCCTTCTTGCTCATTAGCCTGTTCTGTTCTTGAGACTTTCTCTCCATATCTTGAATCGTTCTTAGCAATTGATTGTTGTACTCGATTTGGGAACTCAATTGCTCACCAAGATCAACACTATCATCAAACATCATCATGCTACTATTGTTATGATTGCGATTGCTATGATAATAAGAGGTACTATTGTTGTTTGTGTTTGCTTGATTGTAGTACTCTTCTTCTTCCTCTTCTTCCATGGTATCAATCAAATGATTATGATTGGAGTGATCATTGTTGATATGATCATTGTTGTTATTGCTATTGTGACTACTATTGTTCTTGTTGTACAAGATTTCGTCATCAATGATCTGTTGTCCAGGCCTGGATGAGGAAGCCATAGTGGAGCTTCGATTCTGATTCTGTCTGGTGGACTGGCTCATTGTGTTCTTGAGTTGGAGTTGGACTATCTAGAGTGAAGACGACGTCAGTTAGTTGGGCAATGGAAAATAGAGAAAAAGCTTTTCTCAGCTCACACAGGTTTCATGTAGATGGCGGCAGCCGTTACAACGGAAAAATTACGAGATTGCTTCAAGGATGATAAATAATGAGGTTGTGATATTATTGAACCAAATTTTCGACAAAGGTCTTGATTCTTTGTGCATATTCGCCTGATGGTTGACTGCTGATTTGGCTTCTCTTATGCACGCCATACTTGATGGTCTTGAGATTGAGCTCAACAGCTTTGCTCACAGAGAACTCGGTGAGCGTGTCCACAATACCTAAATAGTATATTTGTTTGTTGTCGAGACTAACAATTCCATTGTCAATATTTCCAACTTCGTTTGTTGTGCTGAACAATGTCTCTCTTCTGTCGATAAGTTGTCCAAGTTGACGAATTCGTCCACCTCCATTTCGCGGCCTGCCTCCACTTCTCATGCGACCCTTTGCTTCTGGAACAACAACAGGTCTCTCGGATTCCATTTGTAATACACCTTGAGATTGCTCGGATATGAATTGAGATGTTGAGAGGATACTGGAGTCGTCCGAGCTACTTGATAATGAACCATAGGAAGGCTCCGAGTTGATGTCAGACGAATCTACTTGATCGTCCCCTATGCCACTGCCGAAACCTTCAGTCTTCAGTTGTTCCTGCCAGTTTCTTGCTGTTCTATCACTCTTGTTCTTTATATCCTGAATAGCTTTTCCTTCGTATCCATCGACATAGTGAATACCCAGCAGCAGAGAGTAATCAGTAAAGCTATTATCACATAAGAATTTGATATCCTTGTTCAAGATATTCAGTAATTGACTTCTCTTATTCGATCCAACGACAATCTTCTGAGTTAGATCCATGTCCTTGTATACAGGTCCGTCAGGGTTCGATCTCGAAACAGTGCTGCCCTTGAGATCAAATATCTCATGCTGATTCCTGCTTGTACAGAACACATTCTTCATGATAATGTATCCCTTACCATCGTACACAAAGCAACCATAAACTTTCATAATGAGACTGTTTGGATTAGTGTTTAAGTAGTGGTAGTACTCTGACAAAACTCTCCTAAAGTTTGCAAACTCCGGACCAGAAACATTCTTGATGATGAACTTTCCATCGTGAGTGAACAAAAATGAGGAGCCACTTCTTCCACCACTGTCTTCGCTACCCTGAATCCTATATCCAGATAGTTGGCCATACAGTAGATTACATAGAAGTTGATCGGGTCCGAGACTGTACATGTACTCTGACTCACTGACACCGCTTCTCTCCCTCAGCTTGCGAAAAACTCTCGGTGCGTAATCAATGAACAAATTACAATCTTCGTCACCACTGTGATGGATTCCATTTTGGCTCGTTCCAATGGTGCTCGATCCCAGAGGTACTTTGAATGATACTTCCAGTGAGAAATCGTCTGATGTAAGATCTCTTCGCATTTGCTTGAACATATCTTGAGCCTGACGTATACCAATCATGATACTCATGCAATAGTCCCAATCAGTAGTACCAAATAGTGCAGGTACACCTCTAGCCGTGGCATTGGATAGGTTCATCTTAAATTCATCCGATGTGAACGCACTAGAAATAATGTACCGGTACTTGCTAAGGCCTATCAAAAAGGCAGTTCCACTCAATTGCTGCGTCTCATAAATATCAATTGTTTTAAAGACTTTGGCTGCAATTGTTTCAATTGTTTCGTTGGAGTCGAGACCAATATGCCCATAAATCTCCCATATTGCTTTAAAAGCAACAGCAAAGTCACTTTCGATCAAATAGCCCTTACGATCAATGTCTAACATATGGAACGAGAATTGACCTCGTTCTTCATCTGTACCATACAACAGAATAGCCATACCACACAAGAATGTCTCCAGACAAATCTCTTCTCCTTCACTAAACTTTCTCTGGCTGATAAAGGTGACACCAGACGTCGAAGATCGCAAAGAACGCTCCAACATGTAAAAACCACGAAACAGGAAACGATTCACAAATTGACCCATCGAATGATCCAATCCTAACAATCCTACAGCAGCAGAAAATTGTTCCTGATCAATCACAGCACACTTGAGGTGATGACTCTTCTTTGAAAACAAGTGATCAAATGAATAAAACGTCTCTGTCAACAAGGATCGCACATCAACTGGAATTCGGCTCACAATTGCATCTGAGTCTAGCTTCACAAATGAGCCAGTCATTCCACCAAACGAAATTCTTCCTCCTTGATCACCACCATCCGTGTCCGTACCTCGATCACTCATACTCTCTCTTTTACTGCTAAAACTATTATTATTATTATTATTATTTGCATTCATTGATTTGTTGACTGATTGGGCCATCATTGCCAATGCAGCTTTTCTATTCTTTAGTTCATTCATAATTTCACTGTCTGTTGTCTCAGGTGTCGATTTCGATAGCAAGACAAGTCTGTTGCCCAATGGTCCATTCAATCCACCCACGATTCGACTACTACTACTACTACTACTGTTGCTGTTGTTACCTCCTTCAAATGTGAGAACAGTGCCCGAAGTCATCACTGGTTGAGCACTGTTTCTTCGTTCCGTTCGTTGAGAGGCAATACGCTCCTCCACCTTTTTCAACAACAATTTTCCCTGTGAGTGCTCAGGGTCCATCTTGATCAACAATTTGAACAAGATTCGTTTTGCATCAAAAAGCTTATTGAGTTTTACGTGAGCAAACGCAGAGTAATACAATGCCTCTCGCCTATAGTTGACATTGTCTTCCAATTGAGAGAAAATATGAATGGATTTTTGAATTTTTTCGTTAGAGTCGGATTTGATGAGCACGCAGCCCAAGCAAAACTGATGCTCAATATTGTTCTTGTCGTGAAACAGTGACTCTGCATGTTCAATATCACTTTCGCTCAAATTGGCTTGTAACCATTGTTGACTGGCACCAAAGCTTTTCGTGGATGATGACGACGATACAGTAGGAGAGGGTGATTTGATTGTAAATGTCCTTTGTGAGGAACTCATGGCAGTCAGTCAGTTGGTTAGTTGTTGAGAGTGAACTGAACAGTGATCACTGTGTCGTTGTGAAAAAAAATCGATCGGGTGTGTGTTCTTTGTTGTTCGTAAAGATGAGAAGACACCCAAATCTCGTGAACAGCTTTCTTTTGGGCGGAGCAGAACGTGTCAAATCAAATTTACAAAAAAACAGGACATGTCGCGAATTTTTTTATTAGTTTCAATGTTGGTGTGATTGTATGTGCAAGTTCATGACCCAAGGCAGCTCATTCTCTGTGCCAATCCGAAGAGGAAGTCCATAGAATCCTGTACCACCGTGTGCATACAGCAACATGTTTGGTTCACACAAGTCAGACTTGTAGGGTGTCGCTCGTGTGACAACTGGACTTGTAGTGGTTTTGCTCTTTGTATGGAAGCAGAACCAGCCATGATCAGGCCAGCCAGTTGTTAAACTAACAATTGTAGCAGGGAACTTTGCTCTCCATGATTCACCAACAAAGGATCGCAATGAGAACTGACCAGAATGCAAGTGACCAGAGAACACAAACGTAGGAATATTGTGCTGAACATTCTTGTACGGTATGTACTGGAAATAGGCTGGATTATGGAGCAATACAAGTCTAGCTACGTGTCTCTGAGCATATTCCTCATCCATCTTGCGGTACAATTTGTTGTGGAAGAGCTGTTGAATTTGTTGACCAGGATCATTGAATGATTGAACAAAATCGAAACCAACAATCTCAACAAATTGTTGATGGTCACTGTTCAATGGTACAGAAACACTCTGGTCGATCAGTAGTTGAATTCCGAGATCGTCCAGTTGCGAGATTACATAATCCAACACTTCATGATCATGATTTCCTAAACAGGCAAACGTCTTGCCCTTGAGACGACGCAATGGTGCCAATCCTTCTTTCAGTCCTTCAATCTCCATATGTGAATGAAATGTATAAAAATCGCCAGTAAACAAGATGAACACATTTGAATTTGGATCTCTCTTCATTTCGTCATCATGCTTCTGCGCTACCATTTGTGCAATTTGATGCAACTGATTCACACTCATATGACCACCGAGATGAATATCGCTCAACTGGATAACCTTGATTTCAGCGCTCTGGTCAATCGACAGAGGATGATGCAATGTTAACAATTGCTTATCATTGTACACATTGGCATATAATCGATTAGGATCACTCGGATGAGTCGTATGATACAGTCCCATCATTGCAATGATAAACAAAATGTGAAACGATAGCTTTTTCACCTTGTGACTCGTCGGTAAGTGATCAATAGAGAGAATCCAGTGCAAAATCACATGAATCAACGGTAATGCAATCAAGACAAACATGATGGTTGTCATTGTCAACACAGAATAAGGTTGCGTCACCAATTTTGTAAACCAAGTATACCTTGGTAAATATCCAGTCATATCAGCCACATATTGAATCAAATTGACAACCGAAGCATAATAGAGAAACAATCGAATGATCCACTCTTGTCCATAATACCAACTCTCTGTTGAATAATCAGTTGGTTGAAAATAGTGCTTAAACGATAGATAGTTCATCCATATTCCAATCAAACACAACAATGTTCTCACACCAAAGAACAAGAATCTTCGTTTCAAATCAGGAAACACCATCATTGCTTCAACGGACAATACTCGATAGTACAATGAGAGAACAAGTGCAATACCGAAACCGACCCAAGTCACATGCTTGAATTGCAGGTAGAGCTTTGTTCTTTTTTTGGTTGTGATACTGTGTTGAGCACTGCTGCTGTTGTTGTTGGATAATGATCTATTGTTGTTGTTGATGGATGATGATTGTTGTTGCTGATGTTGTTGTTGTTGTTGCGAGTGCTGAGAGTGGAGATCTCGCGTATGTCGATGCATAATGCTGATATCACTCATTGTTGTAATTGTTGTCGTTGTTGTTCTGTTTATTGTTGTTGGAACGGGGCTCTTGGACGAACCAAGAATTGCGGATGTTTTTGCGGGTTCGTATGGGAAGGTTCGTCCAACGACGTTTGAACGGTCTACATGGAGTGTTGAAAAAGAAAACGAGAAAGCTAGCTGCTGAATTTATAGGACAGAGTGAGTGCTTGGAGTAGATGCACTACCATTGCTTCGCTCTATCTTTTCTTCCAAACCGTAAACATTTTGCATATTGGCGCCATCGGTGACAGCGTCGCGGAAATTACAACCGCCAAGATTGGCAAACTGTAAATTGACATTATTGAGGATGCAACCGTCGAGTCGCGCACCTTGCAAGCTGACAAACTTCAAATCAGCACCAGTCAAATCAGCATTTCTCAAATCAGCCATCTTCAAATTCGCCTTCTTCAAATCAGCGTGCCTCAGACTAGCTCCCTTCAAGTTTGCACACTCAAAAATACCACTGTCTATGTGGCAGTGATCCAATCGCGTCTGTTCCATGTTGCTTCCAGTGAAATTGACATTTGGGAAGGGCAAATGTCTCAAATCGAGTCCACTCAAATTACAATGTGGCAATTGAAGACCTGGCAACTTGTTCTCAGTCTTGTTGTCAGCAGGTGGCGGAATGGGCCTTGTGTTGACGAGCGAAATGATTTCCTTTCTAATTTTACAATGATATCGATGATGATGAAGATTGTTGTTGTTGTAATTATGATTGTGATATCATTCGTTCATACATGTCCAAAATCAGAGATGGAGATGTAATGATAAGATAGCAATAGTAGTAAAATAGAGAGAGTGTAAGCATTGTTGTTCTTCAATGAATGAATAATAAATGTATCATCAAATTTTGAGATAAGTGACGAGTTGGAGCGCCTCTTGACCGGTCAGTCACTCAACCGCCTCGCAACCGTCAATGATGTGCAATAGTAGATGTCAGTTGTAGTTGTTGTAGTTTTTGTTTACCTTGTGAATTTGTCGAGAGTGATAGAGTTGCTGTCACTTTGAAGGAATACTTCTTTGCCTTGTTCGGTTTGTTGATTCTTGCTCATACTTGTGGAGTGTGTGCTCAATTGATGGCTGTTCTGTGTTAGAAAATCGCTTGTGTTGATGTTGTTTGTTTTTGATTTGAAGAAAACAAAAAAAACAAGCAAAGAACCCACCTCACAACAGCCATTGCAAGCTATGTGATAACCAACAACCGACCTCACAGACCACATGCCTTTTTGACGGCCGGCTGTCACTTCACAACAATGGAGTTTTCATGTGTCCCGATGACAGACCGGAGTAAATTAACTAATTTGGAGCGACTGACCCAAAAAACTCAAAGCCAGTAAGCGCGCGGCATCCATTACAAGCAACGGTCTGCTCGGAGAAGTTGAAAATTGAAAGATGTTGGAGCTGTCTCTGAGAACCATTTACGGGAACAATAGAAATAACCGCGGTCAGGTTTGAAGTTGTTCTCTCTCGCAAGGATACACATAAATGGATGACCAGGAAGAGAAGCACTTCAGAATGATGAAGATGGAGGAAGTTGATATGGAAGCAGGTCATTTCAACTCTTCACTGCTCACTTCAGTTGATTTCTTGAAGCGATCTCTTGATCTCCACCGCAAGTCTGGAAAAGCTCGGTTAAGTGTAAACACAACCGTGTCTCACAATGGCTTTCATCATCCCATCCGGCATGTATCTTCAATGAACAATCTTGAAGAGTCTGAACATGAGAGTTATTATTCCACCATTCGAAAGACTCATTCACAACATTCCTTCTTTGATTCTTCTTCTCTGCCTCGTTCAGCATCTCAAAAGAGTATTTTGAAGAGCAGAGATTTTGAATCTCCTTCGGATCAGAGTCTTACGTCAGGATCAAGTTTGAAGTCAGGTACGAGCTTCCTTCGAATTTAAATGTGAGGAGACTTGTATCACTAACTCTGTATCAATGTAGTGAGTTTCTATGGAAAGGTACAAGTGAAGGAAACAGTTGTGGAGCATAAGAGACCGTTTTTAATTGCAAATTTATTCCAGATACGATACTGGAACTCATCCAAGCTCATTCATTCGATAATTCTACTCTCAATTCTAGCGATTCTGGTTTTTCAGTCTATAGTATTGGGAGTTCAATGGAACAGGCAACAGTGCAACAGGAGTGGTCTCTCTCGGTTATTTCTCTCCACACTGTGTGTTGGAATACTGCAAATGACACTTGTTCTTTGTAAGACTATTCATCGGTTTGCTGTAGATTATTTCATCAATCGTCAGGTATCCCCCTCTTCGGATAGAGCTCTTCTCGAAGGTAGTAATATGTTAGCGAGCAATGATTTTCATAGTGACGAAGAACGTGTGTATTACCTGCCTCTGAAACTCCCAGGCTTTACGACATCTCTATCATTACGAGCGTTAAAGTTGCTCAAGATTGCCGCTGTTACATTTTGGGTTTTCTCTAGATTGTTCTCTCTCTCCACTCTCTCCTTTGTCATCAATATTGGAGATTGTGCACAGACAAATAAGCTTTTATTTTATGGAAATATGACATTCTTTGCACTGAATGTCCTATTGTCAGTCCTTGAAATCACTGTGGTCATTGTATCGTTTGCTACCTAGCTACATGCACAGAGAAAGAAATTTTCACAATATTGATCAATGATATAATTTGGCAATGTACATTAGGAATATCCATCCTATTATATTCTCATGACTATTGATGAATCAACAACAGTCCAACAAACGAATCAATATCAACTTGACCAGTTCCATTCGGATCCAAATCATTCATCAATTCATCCACTTCTTCACTCGCCAACTGAATCGTGTTGGTCGTAATGATTTTCTGAGCGAGTTCAGCCGAAATGGTGGCATGATCATTCGAATAGGTCAGCAATTTTGTTTTCAATTGATCATAGGATGCTTGTTCTCTCTGAAATACTTGAATCAATCTTGTGATATCATCAATGGATACATTGGCACTGCATCGGTCCAAACAAAACGTGGATTCGAACCGTGTCAAAAAAATTTCAGAATCCAAGCCAATGTACTCTAGAATTTGAGGCACGAGCTCAAGTGGAACATCCTGTTGTTGAGTTTCGGCAAAAGTTGCAGGGTCAAGATCTTCTAGGATTTGTCGGATGAGAGATGTTGTGTCAGTGGACATTGTTTCGGTGGTGTGTTGCGAATCGTTTGTTTGTGAATTGTGTTTTGTCGGTTTCTGTTTGGATGTGTTTGTCCGCTCCTTGTCAAAATATCCTATTTTTAGTGAAGCAAGCACTTAATGTGTGCAGAACGGTCAACCAGGTCGAGAATACAACACATCAAGATTTCACAACAAAAAAGACTTGAGATCAACAACGTGAGGAAGCGATGGAGAGTGCAATAGAAAAGTTCAGCGTCTCTCAAATACTTAGTACAGTAATAATTCTCGTTGGGATCACTAGTCTCTTCAAGATTGCCCTATCGAATATCGAACTCCGAAAGTATACCTGGGCCAGATGGATTCCAGAGAGTGGACTCATCATTCTTCTTGGAGTAGTGATCGGAGGAGTGATTCGAATTTTTCAACATGTGGCCAATTGGGAAAAGCACAATATCTTGTTGTCAATTGACGAAGAATTCGTGTTTGTATGTAGTTAGATCTAGTAATGAATTTTCACTGTCACATGGTATTTACTAACAATACTTTCATTGATTGTTGATCGATTTGTTAGCTATTACTTATCCCTCCACTCATTTTGGAATCTGGATACTTCCTTGACAAAAGTTTTTTCACAAAGCATTTGACCCTTATTTTACTGTATGCTTGTGTTGGAACCTTACTGAATGTAATAGCAATCAGTGTGACAACATTTTGGATTGGAAAAGCCGGCGCTTTTAGATATTCATTCAGTTTTCTAGACTGTATGTTGTTTGGATCAATGATTAGTGCAGTCGATCCTGTTGCGGTTCTCTCCCTATTTGACGAAATGGGCATGAATGAAATGTTGTACATGCTGGCCATTGGAGAATCAGTGCTCTGTGATTCTGTTTCTATTGTTCTATACAACATTCTATCTTCGATGAACCCTGAAGCAGTTCATTCAACAATAAGCTACATCTTCTCGTCTCTCGGGAAATTGTGCTATTTATCTATCATAGGTGTTATCATAGGTGTACTTTTTGGGTGTCTTGGATCGATTGCCACTCGCTTCACAGTTGAACTACCTATGTTTGAGCCTCTCATCGTACTTGTATTCTGTTTCGCTTCATACTATGTTGACAATACTCTCATTGGTGGAGGAGTCATGTCCCTCTTGTTTTGTGCCATTTTCATGAACCGATATGTGGAGTTTAACATTTGTAAAAAGTCTCATACGGCCTTGAAGTACACTTTAAAGACTATGGGGTCAGTATCTGAGGATCTAATATTCACCTACATGGGAATATTTATCATATTGCACACTCATGTTTGGGATGTGGGTTTTATCGCCGTGACACTCGTTTCGGTTTTTTCATTCAGATTCATTGTGACATTCTCCATATCTCTGGTCTATAACTGGATTCGAAAAGCAATGAACAAAAGTACTACTTCATGGAGAGAACAATGTATTTTATCCTATTCTGGTCTCAGGAGTATCTCATTTGTTTTGGCGTTGTTGATGCCCGTGTCAATTAACTTTCCGCTGGAGAAGAAGAATACACTCGTAACAACAACTATTGTTGTATGTTGTGTTAGTATCTTCTTGCAGGGATCTTCCATCAGACCTCTCATGAACTTGCTGTTTATTAAGAAGGATGTAGTTTCTCCAAGGAAGATATCCGAGGGTCTTCAAGCAGAAGGGGTCAAGTTGAAGATTGAAGAAAAGGAGATAGAGAATGCTTTGAGACACTCTTTATATCTTGAATCGACGAGCTATAAGGATATGGACGTTTATAATGAGGAGAGAGAGGAATTTGAAGAAGTGAATACAATGATAGAGGAAAAAATCATGTGGAGTCTACTAGATGAGATTGAAGAATTAAACGACGAGATCACTGCCTATAACATAGAGTACATTAATACTGAGGGATTATCTTCTCTTGTTGAAGAGAAAAAGGATGTGTGTGAAGAAATTCAACTAGCCTGGAGAAAACATCTCACTCGGTTAGGGATGGATCGTTGTTCCGAAGCGTCACAAGAGATCAAATCGACATTTGACAAGATTCGCGATTACTTGGTTCAGAGAGGGCATGACATTAGTCGTCCTCTATTTTCTCAGAGCTCTCGTGATATTGAGATAGGAACGCAAACAAACGGTGTACCCGTCCCTTCAATGTTTGAGGATAGTTTTCTGTTCGATCTATTCGAGGCTCATGGACTAATCCAGAAGAATCCTAGGGATGAAAATTATTACCTTTTGAACGTTTCTGCTCAAGATGACCGCTTCCTGTACTACATCCAAAGATTATTGCAGGAAGAAAATATACGTTTTTGGATTGATCAAACAAATGAGTATTTGAGTGAGAGAAAGTTCTCTAAGGTGATATCACTGTTGAAAGTACTTCGATACGAGATACATCGTCAACAGGAGATTAGAAGTGCTGAAGCTGTCCATTTAAGAAAGATCGATTTCGCCTACAATGTATTCAGTATAGGAGTTGACCACGCACTTGATGCAGTAAAGAATATTGTCGGAAATAAGTGTTCCACGTGGAAAAAGTTGGATGTAGCATTACAGAAGCTTTGTTTGAGAAAATTGAGAACTGAGGAGCTTTCATTACTACAAGCACTGGATTCAATGATGAAATTTGAAGTGACCTATTCGGCTCTGAATTCTTTTCAGATTGAACAAGAGGATTCAGATCGACTCATGAAGGAGATTGAGGAACAACAGAGGGCAGTCCGACTGATTCAAGAATCCACAATGAATGAATCAGTCAACTATGCAAGAATTATTGCAGATACAGATCCTTCTATCTTCAGAGCAAGTAAAGAGTTTGACACACTCTTAAAGCTCGAACAGCGAAAGATTACCGACGAGGAGTTTAATAGATTAAAGAGCGATCCAGATCTACTATCATTGACAACGTCCGTTGAGCATGGCAATAACGGGACAGATGATCAACATGAACAATGGGTTCACAAGCTTAGAAGGGCATCGATACAATATGAGAGAGATTTAGCCGATTATGAAGATCTGATCAAACAAAGCACTCCTAAGCCATCTCCCCGCTCCAATTTGAGGAGCACTCTTTCACCATCAATCTTCACACTAGCGGCCGCTACTAGGGGAAATCTGAGCGAAGCCACTTTCCAACAATGGTTGCAAACTCCTGCTGTAAGGAGAAGATACTCCTGGAACCCAAACCATTGGCCTAAGGTCGAAACTCGCACACCACTTAGACGATCTTCACTTCAAGACAGAATAAGGTCAGAGCCGCCCTCTACAGGTTCGCTGTTATCCTTTACCTTTCCCAATAGAAGCATTCACTTCGAGGATATTCCTTCTCATCAAGATATTGAGACCGAGAGTGATTCCATATCAACCGTCGATCCTGCTGATTGGAACGATTTCTCAGGACCTGCCAGCTCCAGAACCCTTCCAACTGTAGTCGAATTGCCATCATCAAGTGAATCACATAAAAAAGAGGAAAAATAAGTTGTATTGTACCACATCCAAGAATGTGGTTCTCAAGGCACTTTTATCTCAATGCTTAGTTCCCATTATTGTCTGGTTTAGTTTGGTCGTTGTTGACCTTTGCAAAGGTTCCAGACACCTTGAATGAAAACAATTCGTCATTGGCATCTAGCATCTTGTTCTCTTGGTTCATTTCCTGCTGTCACTATTCTCTCTGGTCGATAAGGGAATCGACCAGTATCATAAACTATCATTTCCATCGATTGCACCTCTTCATTGACTATCTTGTTTTTCAACCCGAGTATTGATCTTTTAAACCTTGGATCACTGTGCTATGAATATACTTGAGGTTCTACTGTGAATTGAACCAGTCAAGTTGATCACTGGGCAGAGTAGAGATTGAACTCTACCACACCACCATATTCTCGATTGGTTGTCCGAGAGTGATGAGTGTCGATGGAGAATCAATTCAAAATGACCAGTAAATGTTGATTGGTTCGTAGGCCATGGAGAGTATAGATCGAACATCGAACTCTGAGATAGAAAAAGAAAACAATTCCGACAGACAGCTGGGTCCTACTCTCTGATTGAAACGACCCTGCAGATGGATGGTAATCTCTTGCTCGCCTCGAATTTCTTGACACCCTTATGGGGCTTCTTGAGGGCTGATTACAACTTTCAGAGACCAAATTGGTTCATCTGTGCCCTTGAGAACTCTCTTGCTGAGCCACAGATTGTTCACCAAGAGCACACCACCAAACTCGTAATAGGTGTCTGAAAAATACTGGTGCAAATTTATGTCTTAATCCTCGTCGAGCAAATTCAACAAGGTTGGTGTCAAACCCGAAGTGAGTTGCAACAGCATTAAGCGTATTAGGGTGACCGGCAACCGAGAGCTGAGCAGCTTCATGGAACTGTTTCAAAATAATTGCTAGAGTGGTGACACTGTCGTTTATGCCAAGGATAGTTCAGAATATCTATTTTGCCGCCAAAATTAGTGTACAATGGTGCCATGATTCCTTGCTCACAAAAGTAACGTCTTCAGCAGAAGAAAACTCGGGTTTTCCAATCAGAAAATGCAGAAACGAAATGAACTTTTAGAATGCACATTCACTCCTCAAATCACGCCATTCGTAAGTCTATCCAGTTTTGCTCTATTGATTGATTGTTGATGCTCATCTGAATATTCTTGTTGAGAAGGCGAGAAAGGTGGAACAGGATTTGCCAGTAGAATTGAGAACTAAAGCAATATTGGAAGAAAGGGAGAGAAAGCTTCAGAAAATGAGGGACCAACTGCAGGAAAAGCAAGTCAAGTTGACTTTTAGGCCAGAAATCACCCAATACAACTTCAAAGACACAAACCGACAATCATTCCATGAAACTGTCGACGAACAAATACTGAAACGAAAAGAATTCTATCAAACTTTTGAAGAACTGAAGCAAAGAAAGGAAAAAGAGGAGGCAACCTTTGCTCCTTCTATATCCTCCTATTCCAAGCAGTTAGAGAGAGGAGAAGAACCTATTCATGAACGTTTGTTTAAATTATCTAAATCTATGAGTTTGGAGAGTGGTAAATCTTTGGGACAGGAGCTCACATTTCAACCTACAATTTTAAATTCTTCAAACAAACCTCGAGAGGGTAGTGTAAGCGAGAGACTGTATAGTGGTGCTCTGGAAATGGAAGCGAGGCGAAAAAAAGTGATGGAACAATTGGAAAAGCACGAAAAGATGATGATGCAACCCAAGGTCTCAACCATAACGAAAACTTACTACAAATCGAAACTCGATAAATTAATAGGGCTAGTGTTTCAACAAGTCGATAATCAAGCTAAAGGACATATAAATTACAAGCAGTTCGGAGAAGCAATGAAAAAACTGGGGTTGTTTGTGTCAGGTGATTCACAAGTACAGAGAAGAACCGAACAAGAAGTAAGGATCCATGAAAAATTATGGAAGATTGTTGATCCTCAAGAGGAGGGATCAATCGAATTTGATTCATTTAAGAAGATAGTACTAGTGATAATGGACCCATCTGCAATTGCAGATGAAAACGAGCGGAATCAGCTATTGACCGAATTGGCGGACGAAATCAAACAACTTCATATTAATCGACTTGCTTATTGCAAAACTGAAAATAATGTGAAGAACAGAGAGGATGCAATGAAACTACGAGACAAAGAACTAACATTCAAACCAAAGATTAACGATAATTCAATTCAGATTGAGCAATCAAAGCCTTATCTGGCATTAGGGAGATCAACTTCGCAACCGGTAGATGAACTTAGTGTTTCTCAAACAGTTGGACAGTTGGACAACTCCAGCAGTGATATTGTCAGCGGATCATCCATGATTTCCTCGATTCAGAACAAGATGGATGCTTGGACCGAGAATTCTATGAATCTATCCATGGACAACCATAATTCAATCACGCACACACCGAGATACGAGCAACTACTTCAGAGACAAAAGGAAATAAACAAACGAAAGGAGATAGAGAGAATGCAAAGAATTCAAAAGGATATGAAAGAGTGTACATTTCAGCCCAAGATTATTAAGTCTAAAACTCGCGACAGAAGGAAGAAGTCAGACAGTGAATCTCATTTTGAATTTCTTTACAAGCAGAATAAGGTTCCCAAGAAGTATACAGTAGTCGACGTGAGATCTCACCAAGAGAAGGAGTTAGAAGAATGCACTTTCAAACCGATGAGAGTTCATACGAAGAAATACGACAAGTTTTTGGAAAAGAAGAAATCCCAACCAATATCTGATGCTGTGGAGAAGGAACAATCGCGTGACACTGGATCCAGTTCAGTTGACTCATCGGTCGATATCAAACAAACACCGAGAGGTTACCAAGAGCACATTACAAAAATGAGAAAAGTTAATGAGACTGAGAAGTTTGATTATCATAGATCCCTAAGAGAGGGTCTGAAAGTTGATAAGAAGATATCTAAATCCAAAACAACTGAATTCAAACCCTTTAATTTTCAGCTAGATCGAGAGAAACACAAATCCAAACCACTGCTATTTATGGACGTTAACATGGGTCCTGGGAAAACTGGAAGAATCAGCATACATGAAGGAGATGATCCGGATATTCTCGCAAGCAACTTTGCTCAGATGTATAAACTTGATCAAGTCCTAACAGGTCGTCTCGCAGAACTCATTCGTGACAACATGAAGAGAGGTTCGAGTGTGTCACCTGAAGAACCGACAAGGTCGAAAACACCACCCGTTCCTCGTTCCACAATTTCTTCTAGCTCATCATCTACAATTCCAAGGAGCAAATCGACTTTGAAAGCAGCTCCCTCTACTAAGATAGAGCAGATGAGTAGCAATGGATTGACGAAGAAACATCCAAAGACATCACCTACCTCATCTTCCTCCATTGGTGATTTGGACTTGAGTATTGTTGATATGTCTCTTTTGTTGGATTGAATCTTTCCGCCAAGGAAACGCAACAGACGTGGTGTATTCCAAATGGCGCCGAACACTCGGTTTTAAGATTCTTCGTAAATGTTGCAGATTACAGTAGCATCGCACAGAAGTTGCTTCAGACGCAACAGATTGATGTTGAGCGTTAGTGTTGAGCGCCTTGTAATTGCTTGATGAATAATTGTCGTTTGACTTGAACCTGTCATGTTGATGATTGTGTTTTCATTTTGGTCAACGTCTGATTCAAATTCTAACAGTGTTGGGACCTTATTGTGTTGCCCATACATTTCTTGAATCTTGTACACTCGCTTGTCTGACCGAGCGTACATGCGCCTGGGACCGGAACCTATTTGATTCACCCGCCCTAAGGTGTGCAAAGTTAGAACTATCTCTGGTCGATTAGGATCACACACATGAGCATATCCATGGGCATCCAGAGCAATATATTGAAACCAGGAGCAGCAGACATCAATCACATGCACATTTTGGCTATAAAAATATTGTTGACGAACGTAGTCTCCCATCTTTGCAGAAACAAATAACTTCCCTTGATAGTCCAAGAGAAATGAAAAGTCTCCTCCTGCATCAATTTTCTTACATAGAAAATTAATGGGATTCCTCTCCAGTGACTCGGGGTGAATGTAGTGCATGAGCGAGGGATATGGATCCTTTGTGTCACAATTTCGTACATCAGAATTGCCCAATCGGTACACATTCATGGTGTATACATCTTGCATGAGCAGAAACTGATTGCCACAACCAATTTTGCAGATTCGACATGTGTTGTTCGCATTTATAGGCACATCTTTTGGTAAGTATTGAGTTGTGTTTCGCTCAGAAACATCAGGTTTGAACGCCCTGGGCACTTTAGTCAGAGTCGACTTATTCCAAAACATTCGACTAATTTCACCACAGGTGAACACTTGACCTGTTATACTCAAGAAGGCAGAGAACCATCCTCCGACATGCACGCACTCAATGTGTTGGTTTCGGATACCACCACGTATCAACGTTGGATACTTTACCTTTGATTTGTGCCCCAATCCCAACTGCCCATATCCATTACCACCGAGTGCCCAACATCTACCATTGAACTCCAACAGGATTGTGTGCAACGAGCCACATGCAACTTGTTTAATGTGCCTCTGACCTTCAGATGTCAGCCATGTCACATCTTGGTCACTCACAGCATAGCCATCCTTTCTTAGCTTCCTTCCTTTTTTGGCGGACACCTGAATCTCACACCCAATGGGCTTCAGCTTTGCCAGAGTTTCACTTGTCCAGAGTTCACCAGCAGAAGACGCACCACCACCAAGCAGAACAGATGTACCAGGAATGATGCTCTTGATCAGTTCTTCTTGATTTGCTGCTATCAGAGTATGCATTTGGTCTCGGGAGAAGAGTTGGGTGTGTGTGTTTGTTGTTCTGATTTTATTTGGAAGAAAACTTTGCAAAAAAGCTTGGCGCACACAATTACAAACCACAGTCTGACAAACAAAAAAAACAACAACATGGACAGCACGAGTCATACGCACATTGTACGTCCACCACCATCCTACCACAACCACGCATCCGAAGACTTTACCACTGATCAATGGAAACAACACAAGAAACATTTTTTTATCTTGAGTGAGACGGGTAGGCCCATTTTTACTCGATATGGCAACGAGAATGAACTCAATCCCATCATGAGTTTCTTCATGGCTGCAGCTGCACTGGCCAAATCACAAGAAGATGACAATTTGCGCACAGTCATCTCTGGTGACATGAAAATGGTGTACTTGCAGAGAGGTGCACTGTACTTTGTAGCAGTGAGCAAAACAAGTGAAACAGAGCAAGAATTGTCCAAACAGTTGACTTGTCTGTACGATCAAATCATTTGTATATTGACTGACAATATACAGGGCACATTGAAGAAACGAGCAACGTTTGATTTGAGAAATTTGCTCGGGGGAACGGATGCTGTGCTGTATTCGTTGATTCATCGCATGAGTCACACTCTAGCGTTTCATTTGTCCAACAGTAAGCCGTTGATGATGCCAAAACAGACGAGAACCATGATTGGAGATGTGTTGATGCGCAATCGTGTGCCAAAACTCATGTTTTCACTCTTGTTGAGCGGTGATCGACTGGTGCATTTGATTAGTCATAAAAAGTACACGATGCACATGAGTGACCTGCTGTTGTTGTCCAATTTTGTCAACAGCAGCTCGAGTATGAGATCGATGGAGACTTGGACCCCAGTTTGCTTGCCTGCATTGAGTTCGGCACAGTACACGTATGCCTATGTGAACTTTATACCCGTGGTGACGAATGAAGATGATGAAAGCTCCATATCTTCTGCATCGTCTTCGTCACCATCGTCGACACTATCATCGTCCATGATGCTCTCTTCTTCAATGTCCTCCTCATTCTCTCCCATGTTGTCTCTCAATCGAAGATCTCACGATCTCATGACAACAAACAATGACCTGTGTCTAGTCATGATATGCATGGGTCAGGACTTGTTCTTTGAGTGTTCAGATGCGAGAAAGCAGATTGAGACGCAATTGAGACAGAATGATGCCCTGTTTTCTCAATTGAAGAAGGCTGTTCATTCCAATGACTTCCCAGTCAGTCGATTAGGTGTCATGAGTGAAGGGGCATCACTCAGACACTTCATGTACCGTAACCCTGCTCTGTCCCAGTACACGACCAGTGCATTCGTTCCTCCCTATAACATTCCATCTGAAAGCAAACGACTTGTGCGTGAATACAAGTTGGTGAGACAGAATATGAATTCCATGTGTGCCAAGAACAATGTGAAGATTTATTTCCACAAGACACAACACGAGTGTATTCTTGGAATGAACACTGGTTCTGGTGAGCTGGTTGCTGCCTTCTCCTTAACCACGAGCAAGTCCAGTGCGTTGCTGCTTTGTGAGAGCATCAAAAAGTGGGTAAGGAGAGAGGAAGACACATTGTTCATTAGCTCCATTCCTACATTCAACCAATAAAGAATATGTCATATGTGGAATTATTAGTTTTCAATGATAAAAGCCCACATTACTGAGGGTTCTCGAGTAGTCTCCTATCTCAATACTAACTCAGCCAGATGGTGCTTAACTTCTCTATTCGAAATGGGAAGAGGTGAGAGGTTCCACCATTGTATGAACGTAGACATCTCCGAAGTGAAATTGTGCTATTTCCACGTTTTCAGGAAAGATACAACCACGAAATGTTAAGCGAACACCTGAAGGTACGCTGCAGGGACTGATGGGTAAAGAAGGAGACTTCAAGGAGGTGCTCCTGGACGAAATGAAGCTCTCCGGCAAGAAGAGAAGTGAAGCAGAGAAAAAGATAAGGAGGGTCATTGACTCAGTCAAGAGGTCGTGCATCAAGGCACTATACAAGATATATGTTAACTCTGTCGCGCAGAGGAGTGAAACACTGCTCGTCACCTAACGGTGCCGAGCGAAATCATGACTCACAGTAGTGTATAGAATAAAGTGGCAACAAACGTTGTATGGAAAAAAAAATTTTCCACGTTTTCACCTGCTATGTGTGAAATGGAGTGTACCACGACCCTCCTCCACTTATTCACGCCAAGAAAGCAAAACAACAGGAATGACGCTCTGCATGGGGAATCAGAATGGTGACCAAGGACCATTGTGGGTGTGGCTGATGACAACAACAGACAATAAAGTGAGCAACCGAAGGTCACTGAAGGTCTTACATCTGGAGGTGAAGAAATCGGTGTTCACTACAACGAAGACAAAAGGTACTCAATAACATTGTGTTGCCTACCAGCTTAAGAACAGCGAAGGACAAAACAGTAACCACCCCTTGCGGGATTTTTCTTGAATGATGAATGAGGAAAATTGCTGTAGTGGTTGCTTATTACTCATGGCCTGAGATGCAACAAAAGAGATTACAAGGATGAAATGGTTCGTTTTTATTATGGTTTAGTGGAACTCGAGGGAGCTGCATGTGGAACATTTTTGTTTGGAACTACAATCGCAAAGTGCATGAAGGCCGAATATATTGTAGGAAGTCATTGAGTTTTGTGACAGAAGAGATCACTAGAACGAGGTTTGGAAGAGAAAGAAATTGAACCCTGGTTTCGATTAGGAAAGGGAACATTGTTTAACGTTTGCTTGACCATGCGTCAGAATGTGGTGGATGAGCATTTTCAATATTTGGTCATTCATTTTCTCATTTGGCTGGAATACATTCACTCCACATCGCAGGTTGCAAACAAATCACGGATGATGCATTTCCATACTTGTCTGGCATTCACAAACTCTCTATGGGTGGTTGTGAGAATATTTCAGACAATGCCTTCACTAATTTAGCTGGCATTCACACAAGGTGATTGGTTATTGCGAGTCCAGTTCGATAGCTCTTTATGGAATGGATGGGGAATGACAGGATAAATACATTATCAGTACAGTAAAAGCCTACATTACTGAGGGTTCTCGAGTAGTCTCCTATCTCAATACTAACTCAGCCAGATGGTGCTTAACTTCTCTATTCGAAATGGGAAGAGGTGGTTCCACCATTGTATGAACGTAGACATTCAGCAATGGAATTGGGACAATCTCCGCGTTTTCCGCGGCCAGATGTGTGTCCAAGGGCTGTGTATGCAAGATGTCTAGCCTTGACAGTCAGTAAGGAGCTGATCAGAATGGGCGTGTCAGCCAACAGCTGTATCGACATATGGTTCGATAATGTGAGACTGAAGGACGGCAAGATGGAAAAGCGTCCTTTGCGATGGTCGAGCAGAGAATTTCTGAAAGGTATGATGGGCATAGAAACAAATGCCATCGAAGATGTCACCAACGGACTGGTAGCGATTGGGATCAAAACAGCAGAAGCCGGTAAGAAAGCTAAAACCTATGTGAATGGGGTGAAACGGAGATGTCTCACGACTCTCCTTCACCTCTTCACAACAACAAAAGCGAAACAACAGCAATGACGCTCCGGCTGATGAAAATGTATTGATAATAAAGTGAGCAACCGCAATGGTTGTATTAAAAAAAAAATCCGCGGCCAGATGTGCTCCTGACTAGTCGATGTCCGAGGGCTGTTTATGCCAGACGATGTCTGGCATAAACTTGACAGTCAGCAAGTAGTTAATAGCTATGGGAGTAGCCTCTGATAGTTGTATCGATATTTTGTCCGACAATGTGAGGCTCAAGGGAGGAAAGACTGAAAAGCGACCACTGAGGTGGATGAGTAGATTCCTCATGGGTATGATGGGAATTGAAACAGACGCAGTTCAAGACATCACCAATGGCCTGGTGGTGAATGGACTCAAAGCTGCAGTGGCAGAAAGGAAAGCAAGAACATATGTGAACAGTGTGAAACGGAGGTGTCTCACAGAATGACTCTCTGTGAACATCATTGAGAATTAATGTACAGATAACAGGGCCAACCCTCGGCGCTGGCTAATGTAAACAAGCGAAAGACAACAAGAAGAGTCGACAAGGATAACCTGTTTAAACTCAAGCGCAAAGATTATTGTTGGCAAAACAGATCCCATCTTTCCAAAAAACGAACATGTCACACAACCAAAAACAAATCAAAATTCAAAGAAGGTTGAATGTCTATGGTGCTGGGCACTCCCAACATCACCAAACCGGATTCAATCGCTCCTACTATTCCGAACACGAGGAGAATCATGAGTATCTCTCACTCGATTCTTCAGGCGATGACACAATTATCAGGTCGTTTGCCCAAGTAGTGCAATATGGTTCGATCGGGGAAGAATTCGGATCTGAGAAAGAACTGTTCGCATCTGGTGAATACGTGGCTCATGTGTCTAGTGGTGAGAACCATTCACTGTTTGTGACTAATATGAGCCGCGTGTTTTGTTGCGGTGATAACTCTTATGGTGCATGCGCTTTTCCTCATGACATTTCCACAGTGGAGCAAGTGACATTAATATCTGAGTTATCCAATTGTGGTATTGTTGAAACAAAGTGTGGAAGTTTCTATTCGTATTTCGTCAGTGAAGGGTACGAGTCTGTGTTTGTGGCAGGGTTCAACACTCATGGGGAATGTGGATTATCAACTGGAACACACAATACATGGCGTTGCGAGATTGGACAGTGTAGATGGCAAAAAGTTGAAGCAATTGCACTCGGTGCCTATCATACAGTGTTTGTGACAGTCGATAATTGTGTTTATACTAACGGTTATCGTGCATATGGCTCTTTGGGTCAGGGGAGACGAAAGAGCACTGATCCTCTCGCAGTAGACCATCCTGATCTATGTGGATTGAAGATTATTAAGAGTGCGCATTGTGGTCAATGGCATTCCATTGTGATAGCACAGGACGGATCAGCGTATTCCTGGGGTAAAAACAATCATGGTCAATGTGGATTTAACTCTTCTTCGCCACTCTCTGTTCCGAGTCCCATTGTGGTGACTGGAATCCCAACAGATGAGAAAGTTGTGGATGCAAGATGTGGAGCCAATTTTACTGTGTTTCGAACACTGTCCAACAAGTTTTTTGGGTGTGGAGAGAACTCGAATGGTGCTCTGGGACTTGCTACTAACCTTATACAATCGATCGTGACTCAGATTCCTCTGGCAATTGGAATTGTGCTTAATTACAGTTGTGGAGTGAATTTTACAGCGTTTACTACAAAGGAAGGAAGACTTTATATTTGTGGGTACAAAGGGTTTGTAGTTTATTTGTTCAATCGTTTCTTTCATTTCATGTATGGCACGAATTCACACGCTTTGTTAATGTGGTTTAGTTCTGATGAACGAAATGCGTTACTACAACTCAATAAGGAGAGTAGTTCAGTTGTAGAAGTGGATGTACCATTCGGTTCTAAAGATGTGTCCCATGACAGTGAAATCCATGTAGCTTGTGCTCCAACTGGTCATCACATACTATTGTATAATGTGACTACTAGTCTCTCCATCCCAAACAAACTATTTGTCATTCAGCACAAGCGACTCCTGTGTGACACGATTATTGTCACCAAGAGGTGATATTTGTATTTCTTGTAACTTTTAACTCTTGTCATTCTCCCCCCTTTTAATGATTCTTCTTTCTCTTCATCAGGAACAAGAAAGGTTCCGAGTGATATGTCCCATTAACTCAGAGCGAAACCTTAACTTGTTGGTTGAGGTACAAACAACGATCCATGTTTTTGGAAAATTTATAGTTTCCTGAAGCGCATGAAAAACATTGATAAATTAATATACAAGTTATTTATGTTGTGAATTCTCTATGCCATGTTCAGGATCAAGTGAATTGAAGAGTGTGATCAACAGGATTCAACAAGAGCAACTGGGGCTTTGCCTGAGAAAGTTACTGTCTCCAAGAAATCTTTTGTCTTTTTCTGTTGGCTTCCCCCTTCACAGATCCATCATCTAGTTGCAGGAATCGTCTCTGTCTCTTGCGAATTCCCGGTTTCTCAGCTTTGGGTGAAGATGAGGAAATGGAACTGCCTTGACTTTGAGATTGTTCTATTGCTTCACCCTTTGGCACATAGTGGAGGAACTTGAAGTTTGGAGATCCATCTCCATTCAGCGAGAAACTCCTTTGTGATGATGAATATTGAGTGGCCAGTAGGTGTTGTTCTTGCAGACTCATGGAAAAAGAGGCGGGTAAGTGTTTGCACCGTGTTAGGGCTAAGTTCCTTCTCACTCTTTGGTTCCTCTTCATTGACCAAATGCCAAACACTTCTTTTCCTTTTATCTTGTGTCAATTGGTAAGGCCATCGACCAATATCCAATTGATAGAATCTTCTCTTGAGTGTCGACACAGAAACACCCAACTTTTGGGCTGCCAGGCGCTGTGGACAATAGAAGTACTGCTCCATCTCAGTTCTTGAGATCTGAATCTTGTTGCGGAAGGAGGTTGGCTTGGTTGGATTCAGAACTCGAGACCAAGTGATTGTGCCTTCACTTTCAGCATGGGAGGAACAAATCGAGTAGTGGAGCTCTGTGGATGCGATCCTTGGCTCGATCACTGGTTGGCGACGATTATCTGCTGAAATTTGCGTGATTTCAATGTCCTTAGCAATGGAGGGAATAGTGCCTATCATGGTTACTTGATGCTGTGGTTGAATGTTTTCTTGCAGACTTTCTCTTGCCTTCTGTTATGCGTGTCAACCGGGATTGAGATCGGTGTAACAATGAACCAGTAAACATAAAGGGTAGTATCGGACATGCTATCATATTGATCAAGGATTGGAGCGAGGACTGCTCTTTTAGATAGACAGCATCGCACAGTTCCTCTCAAATTGGACACGGAAGTAGAAAATTTCAGGAGTTACCCTTAGAGAACCCCTGGTGTTTGAATCGTTTTAGTATTCGGATAGATTAGGAAGCCCTCGACATAAAAATTCTACCTCTAATCTGTATTCGGCCCGTTGTGTGATACATTCTTAAAAATTTGAGCCCTTGTCGTTCTCTCGGTTACTCATTTTATTCAATTTAATTCCCAATTGGTTGTACGTGTTGATATGCGAAAGGTTCATACGTCGGAATACACTCGAACCTTTTTGATGATGAATCGACATTGGATGCTCAACAATGGTTAACGTTAGAGACCTCATTTACCCGCAGCAAGTGAATCGGGGAGAGATAACAGACCTAGCACTAATAGAGGATTTGTTGGTGGTTGACCAGACCATCTGCCCGATTGGAATTTCAGCATGGCAAGCCAAAAGAATTCTCTTTGAAAAAACCTCAATGTTCCTGTCAGTCAACCAGTAAAGAAAAGGTTAATGCAGCTGCATTGACACAAATGTGTTTCACAGCAAAAGGGGACGTATTGCGATGTGTGCTTTCAGAGCAAAAGCTTACATTACTGAGGGTTCACGAGTAGTCTCCTATCTCAATACTTCTACGGTGGAACTGGCTGAGTTGTGGGAAGTTTTGCACCAAGACATAAATTCTTGCTTTTTTTTCATCTCGTTTCGATATCGAGTAACGAAAACTCCCTACTTGTCCAGCGAGGTGTCCACGCGGAGATTGTTCAATTTCATTGATGAATATCTACGTGTGCTGTTTCGCTTTTGTTGTGGTGAAGAGATGAAGGAGAGAGACAGCAACGACGTTCTGCGAGCGCCATTGAGAACTAATCAGGCCACCAAGGGCCATTGCTCTTCTTTCAATGGCTGAAGAGAGCAAAAGACAATAAAGTGAGAAAACGACAAGGTTGTATTAACAACCAAAAAAGATAAAACCAATTCCAACTTTGGTTGTATTTAAAAAAACACATCTGCGAAGATTGGTGCACCATTATTATCATATACCAACCCAAGACAATAAAAAGAACAACCGAAATGGTTGTATTTAAAAAACAGCGAAACAAAAGCTTTATTGGGATGTCTGTGAAATGATGAGATAAATACATTTGTTTATAAGTACAACATTTAGAGGTTTCCAGTGAGACCCAATCCTTGAGCAATTCTTCTGCCATAATCCTTGTCAACCTTGGAGAAGACTTGAACTTGTCTCATTTGAATTTCTTTCTTTGCATTCTTCAAGTGTCCAACAATATTGTGAACGAGTCTGGATCTGTCATACTCGCTCATTGCATCTCTGTACAACATACCAGCCTGGACAAAGTCATCATTTGGATGAGTAGTCTTTTGGCGAACCATGACATCACTTCCCAACCTTTGAGGATGCTCAATCAATTGAGGGGCTTGCTTTGGTCCACCGACAGAGTTTGGCTCATAGTTTGGTGTACGACCGCCGTTTCCGTTCACAGCCATCAAACCATCTCTAAAGTAGCAGTTCGACTTGCTTCTCAGGGGTGCATTGATTGGAATTTGAGCATAGTTTGGTCCAAGACGATGTCTGTGGGTGTCATTGTAGGAGAACAATCTTCCTTGCAACATCTTATCAGGGGATGCCTCAATACCAGGAACGAGATTTGCAGGTGAGAAAGCAGATTGTTCAGTCTCAGCAAAGTAATTCTCAGGATTTCTGTTGAGAACCAATCGACCAACAGGGATCAATGGGAAGTCCTTTTGTGACCAAACCTTGGTCACATCAAATGGATTGAAGCGATACTTGTTTGCTTCGTCCAGTGTCATGACTTGAATGTACATTTTCCATGCTGCTTCACCTCCGTTTTGAATGTGATTGAACAAGTCTCTTGTAGCATGATCTGGATCCTCTCCTGCCAAACGAGTGGCCTCTTCAGCAGTAAAGTTCTTGACACCAGTTTCAGTCTTAAAGTGCATCTTGACCCAGACTGCTTGACCTTGCTTGTTCACATACTTGTAAGTGTGACTGCCAAAGCCGTGCATGTGTCTATAACTGTATGGTGTTCCTCTGTCGGAGAAGAGAATACTGACTTGATGGACAGATTCTGGTGACAAGGACAAAAAGTCCCAGAAGGCATCTGCATCACCCAAGTTGCTCTGTGGGTTTCTCTTTTGAGTGTGGATGAAATCAGGGAATTTGATGGTGTCTCTCACAAAGAAGACAGGAGTGTTGTTTCCAACCATGTCATAATTTCCTTCTTCAGTGTAAAACTTGACTGCGAAACCACGTGGATCTCTTGCAGTATCAGCACTACCCTTCTCTCCACCGACTGTGGAGAATCTTGTAAAGACTGGTGTTCTCTTTCCAACCTTGTTCAAGAAGGCAGCCTTTGTGTAACGAGTGACGTCATGAGTCACTTCAAAGTAACCATGAGCACCAGCACCCTTAGCATGGACAACACGCTCTGGAATACGCTCTCTATCAAAGTGAGCAAGCTTGTTGATCAAGTGGTAGTCTTGAAGGAGAATTGGACCGTTTGGACCAACGGTCAAAGAGTTTTGGTTGTCAGGGATTGGGTGACCAAATTCGTCCTAGAGTGAAGCAATTGTGTGATCAATGGTGAAAAAAGTTCATGTCAGTTAGCTCACTCATGTGCGTGCAATGATTTTTGACAAAAAATACTGGAAAAGAGTTGCATCGAAAAAAATTGAAAGAGAATGATGACATACGGTCATAGTGTTGGAGTAGTCATAATTGTAGGACATGGCTTAAATGTACACGAGTTGAAAGATTGATTGTGTTGTTTTTGATGAGTTTTTGGATTTGGGTTGCTCTGATGTATCATCATAATCAAGAGGAAAAAATAGAGGATGAGACCCCCCTTGTTCTGGTTGACGAGGGAGTAATGTAGGATTTCTCCAACATGTTTTTGGAATTGACTGAATGCGTAAATTTTCCGAGTCGGATTGTTGAACAGCACAAGGAAAAAAAATACCGAAATTCCCGATGGAAACAAAATTCTGAGAGAATGGCCAAAATTGATGTAGGTTTACTGTTCACTGTTGATGGGTGGAGAGACTGAGAGATTGCACATGGATTTAGCCAAATCTTCCTTGTACTGAACAGTAGAAAGATGGAGCATGAGTTCATTCTGCTGTACACTCAATTCTTTGCTGGTGTCAGCCTGCTGCTTGTCTGTTGAGTCTGGCAATTCAAAGGAGGAAACGTTGTGTGTGCGATGATACCGGCGTCTCCGCTTGGAGTAAGCTGAATCATTCTCGGCAATTTCTGGTGAGTTGTCGTCATCTGTGTTTCGAATAATAATATCCCATTCAAGTAGATCAACAACAAACAATGTTAAATCTTCAGCCACATCATACAATCATCGAACTGTTGATCTGACAATGATCAACGCAAGTGAGTTACATACATACCATCGTCTTCTGCTTTTCTCTTTTTGGTGGATGAATCTCTCTTTTTCTGTTGAGATTTCTCTGGAGTTATGTGATTGCTGTTCGAAAGTTTTGTTCGAGATTGCACAACTTTCTTCTTAGGATCTGATTTGTAGACAACTTCCTTGCCCGTTTTTCTACGACATGATGGACATATGTACTGCTGAATTCTCTTCGCCTCACTAGCAGTGACGGACACACATTTTCCATGGAACCACTCGGAGCAATTGTCGCATGAAATCATGAATAGACCTTGATGAGGCTTTTTGCAAATGCAATACACCTTTCCATCTTCGTCGTCATCATCGTCTGAGCTCTCTTCGTCTGAATCCACAACATCAGACTCTTCAGAGGAGTCCGAGTCATTCTCTGATTCATTTTCATTATTGTGGGATACTGACCGACGAACTTTTGTTCGTCTATTCTTTCTAATAGCATTTGATGTTTTTGTTTTTTCAGGTACGGACCTTCTCCGTTGTCTCACTTTTCGAACCTTTTCCACTGAATCGTTAATGTGATTCATGTCGTTACTGATTTCTGAGCTCCGACTTGTTGTAGAGTCTTCGTCCTCGTCATCTCCATCGTCCTTCATGAATGATGCTTCGAGATGGTGATTTGTTTCTTGATCAGGTGTAATGTTATTGTTGTTGTTGATGGTGTTGTCTGTGCTATGATTACTGTTGGTGATAGTATCCTTATTTGTCAACTGAATTTGTACAGTGGAGTCATTGGTTGGAAGTGCAATCTCCTGTGCATTATGTGGTGTGGATTGATCCTTATCACTCACATCTCCCATCTCAATATCGTCATCATCATTGTTAATATGATGCGAGGAAAAAACCTTGATATTAGAAATGGGAATAGGTTCACTCATCAATGGGGTTGCTGGTGAATGGAAGGATATTGGAGCTTTTATATCTGAGCAGTGATGTGATGAAGACGTACCTGACATACTCGTATCATCATCCTCCAGATCGTTCATGGATGTGTGATGAGGTCGGTGTGCTTCTTCATGTTTGATATATTGGCAGTCTTTGTTGATTGTAGGTGGTGTAGCTATTGTTGGAAGAGGAGGAGGAGGTATGCAGGTGTTCGCTGGAGGAGAGACAAAACCATTTGAGTTGTCAATCACTACTGGTGTTGACCTGTTTATCAATGGGTTTGTGATATTAGAACACATGCCATTTGTATTATTGTTACTACACATGTATCCATTTTGATCAGTTGATGAGTGAGAGAGGAAGGGTTGACAACCAACAGGCATTGGAAAGGCTATTGGTGGCGATAATGATTGATCAGAGAATGTGGGAGTGGATGATGAGAGGTGACTAGTTGATATATTGTTGGTAGTGACAGTAGTATTGTTGTTATTCGTGCTGCTAGATTGTTGTTTATAGTTGGGATAGATGGGTGGTGATGATAGGGCAACGTAGTCAGTGTCACTCAGAGAATGTGGTATCTGAGCACACTCAACAACGTTGTCATGGTTTAACGGAGAGTGATATGGAGTAGAGGAGGGAGAGGAGTGTTGTATCAGTGGAGATTGTCTTTTCAAAGCATAGATGATTTGCTTTTTTAGGGGTAAGCATCGTACGTCTTGTTCATTTTCATACTTCATTTTTTGTTTGTTGTTGTTGTTGTTGAATTTGTTTTTAGGGTGAGAAAGTGTGTGGGTGATTGGGTATTGTTATTGTGGGTGTTGATGATTGATGATGTTACTCATAGAATGAGGGGGAATAGTAGCACTCAAAAAAAGCAAGGGTAATAGGTGTGGATGATGACAATGGAGGGAAAGAGTGTAATATGATGATGTGATTTAGCTTTCAAAAGTCAAGTAGCTTTAGCAAACAACCAAGAAAAAATTGAGGAAGAACTGATGATTGTGTTATCGATTAATATTACAATCAAAATCTGTTATGCCTGTCTGTTGTACGAATGTGATTGATGGTGTGCTTGTGGTGTAGTGATAGAAGTGTGCGGTGGTTATAGTAGGTTGGTTGTTGCGTTTTTTTGTGGGGGCTCCCTTTTTGCCAGGGAAAATTAGCACTCTTTTAGCGCCAACCGTGTCGGAAAAGCTCTTGGTCTATTTCTGCGACGAAAACTGTTCTTGGTTTACCTTGCACAATTTTCTTTGAACGAAGGCGGCATAATCTTATTGTGTACATATTGTTGTTATTATTATTATTACATGACGACCTTATTTTGTGTGATAAATGATTGTGCCACAGAGTATGGAACACATTGAATCTTACTTATGTTGTCCTCTTTCTTGGCAAATCCCGGTATGTCACACAAAGTATTCAAGTATACCTTTGCGAGATAGGAACAACTGACAGGTTCCTCGATATCTCCCAAAAAGTATGTCATTTTGCTGAATCCTGTTCCCCCGCCCAACAAAAACTGTTGTCTCTTCTTATCAGAGGCACAGTACAGTCTAACTTCTGTTGTTCTGGATTCGCCATTGTTCAAATCACACTTGGTTCCATCCTTGTATTGTAAGCTGAGATAGGAGTCTTCTGGATCGGATGAAGACATGTGAACCGTGTAGCTCTGCATTGGTTTTTCAGTTTCTGTTGAATTTCCGAGAATGTAGTCCATTGTGATTTCTCCGTTGCTCATTTCTTGATGGTATTGACGCATGTGACGATTGATGCACAGTTCATAGATCCACCAACCACCCATCCGATACATGCATTTCTTGTTCAAATCCATAATCATTTGATTCAATAAATGATGAGTCTTGTTATCTTGTTGTTGATGGTGTTGTGAATTGTTGTTGTTGTTGTTGTTACTGTTGTTGTCATCCTGCGACGACATGGTGTTCATACCCATGGAAGCAGCAGTCGCAGCAGGGGATGGAATGAAGCAAGTGAACAATTGATCATTGATTGTCATGGGAATGATCCTAGATGGGTCATAGTCATCTCTCGTGCTCATATCCATGTTGTCTCTGATCAGCACATGGTACTTGCTATCATCTTCACCACGGTCAATCATAATGGGTGGTAGTTGTTGTTGTTGTTGTTGAGGAGGAGAAGGTGTTGGTGTGAATGATGATTGATGTTGATTATGAGTTGTGGTTGTTGGCGCACTTGTCGGTTGTTGTTGCTGTTGCTGTTGTTGTTGGGCAGACACCATCCGAATGAGTGAGTGATGGTTGAAGAGTACAAGCAACAAGGTGATGAGAGCGAGCGTGCTGTACAATATTCTTTTCTTGCATTCGAGACTTGCTGTTGTTGCAGTCATTTTTTTTGTCTGTGTACTGCGCAGTTGGGTTGATTTGAATATTGTTTGTGTGTTGGTGTTGTTTTTCCTGGTGAAGTTCCGAGTCTTCTCGCACTCGTCTCACATCACAGTCGGAACACAGATAACTGGGAAATTTACAGAAAAAAGAGGAAAATGCAACTTCACACAGCAAGGAGAGCACAATCAAGGAGTCAACAGCAACAGAGCAAGGAGAATGAAGGAAAATCTGGAGGAATGCCTAAGGTAAGAGAGCAGAAACAACAGAAGAACAGAGTAGATGGAGCAGCACCGAGGAGAACAACAACAATTCTAAAAACTCTACCAAAAACGGAGACTCCAAAGATCTCTCAACGAGATGATGAAACTATTGTCCTATCTGATAGTGGAGATACTAAAGAGAAGTTGATACAGGTAGATGAGGAAGAATCCCAGGGCGATAGTCCAGAGCGTGAGAGAAAGACAATTGCTTCTCCGGTCTCTGACGGAGCTCCAAAGAGCAAAAGTGAAGTTTCAAACGTGATCGAAGGCGACCTAGATCTGGATGAATTAGTTGACGATGATCTGGAGATAGAGGTGGATGGAGAGATAGATATTGACGCTATTGGAGATTTGACGCTCGAGGAACAATACATGATTTCAGCAGAATTAATTCGAAACACTCCTGAGTACAAAGCTGCATGGGAGTTGGAGCTCTGGAAGAAACAAGAGAAGAGAAAGTTTATCAATTCACTGAAGGTGAAAGAAAAACAACATTTGGAGGCTCTCAGGGAGGAGGTGCAGTCGAGAGAGGAGAAGAGGAAACAAGTACTCGAAAAACAACAACATAACCTGTTGGAAATGGAGCAAAAGATAGCGGACACCCTGTTGAACATTAAAACAAAAGAAGAAAAATTATTGATAGTGGAGTCCGAGTTAAGAAGGCGAAAAGAAGAGATTGAGGCATCATACGAACGCAAGTTAGAAGAGATGAATCACACAATAGCTATGAACAAAAACGAGGCGCTCCATCATTTGGAGATCAAACAAAAGAAGAACTTAGAACTTGAGAAAGATAACGAGGGTCTGTTTCGAAGATTACGTGACATGGAGTCACAATATCAACAATTGTCGAAAGAACATCACGATACTTGCTTGAAGATTAACTCATCTGATAGTTCTCTCATGAAGGGTGAGATTTCCAAGTTGATTATTGAGAAGGATAATCTACAGAACAGGTTAGATCAGTGTATTCGCTCGAAAAAGAACTACAAAGCACAGTGGAAGAGGTTACTACATGAATTAAACGAGATTAAGCGGAGCCACTTAGTTGATGTAGATAAAATAATGAAGGAGGAGAGGAGGAACTTAACTGATCTTAAGAGTGTGATTCTGAAAGGTCCTCCAACGTTACCCTCACCAGTTCTTGTTCCACCTACTTGGGGGAGTATCATACCAGCAAATTACTCAGCTCCTTCAATATACCCATATGTACACTTAACACAACCATTCTCCATGGGAAAGGACTCTACTGTCCAAGAGAAGAAGGAACTAGAGGAGATTCGAGAGTTGAAGAACCAGTTAACAGATTTGATACGAAAAGAAGAAGAGAAAGACACTAAACTTCCACTGGAGCAACCAAATTTGCAAAGGAGGGGTACCATACCAGCGTCTTCACCTTCCCCGAGTAGTTCAACTCAAACCACACCAGAAAAGTTGCACAAACATGAACATGTGCACAAATACGTAGATCCTTCTCCAGTGGCTAGGAAGGAGTATCAACGATTGCTCAAAGAACGAGATCAACTCTTGAGGACTGGAGCGTACACAAACAACAGCGAGATTATCATCCAGATCAACAAGAAGTTGGAATCTTTAGTGTGACGTTCTATTTTTTCACTTGAAAAAAGCTAAAATTTCTTTGGTTGTATCCACTCGCTTATAAAATAGGAACGAGCGTGTTTCACGGTCAGGTAAAAACCAACCACATCACAATTCATAACAAGCTAACAAAATTATTATTATGAAGAGATTATTTCCAATAATTACTAAGGGTCCGTCATCCCACTTCAGGAGGATTTCTCGAACCAATGAGCACCGGTACTTTTCTTCCATCATCCCAAGTTGTGCTGCCAATCCCTCGTCTCGTATCAAGGATAGGATCGTGGATATTGATATAGCTGATCCCAAACTCTCTGCCAGGGAACCATTCGTCATTGAGAGAGTCCTGGGTACGGGTGTCAACTTGGAGTCCCTTCCAGAAGTTCATCAGTTAGTCTACCAAGTTGTCAGAGAGGTGTATCCGGACGAGAATGAAGATACACAGAGAGAATTAGAGAGAGTTATTAACAAGAATTTGGAAAGAATTAGAAGGGAGGAATAACTTGGTACTGTACAATAGAGATGTCCTGATGATCTAGAACCAAGAAATCACCAAGGTTTAGGACATTCAAGGAGAAAAAAATGTTAACCATGAAATCAATAAACACTGATCACTGCAGGCATACTACATTCAGCAGCACTTTCTCAAGAATTAAACACTGTTTTCACTTGGGGTGACAATGATGTTGGTCAACTGGGGCAGTCGATAAGTCGAATGTTGCCTTAGAGAAATTATCCTGTATCTGTTGTGCAATTAGCATCTGGTCACTATCACATGTTGATGTTGACAAATGATTCAAAGTTGTATGCCTGGTGAAAATGGTTACGGTCAACTGGCGATTGACGATTTTTCATCCACAAGTAAAAAATACTCGTGTGTTGGTTGATATGGACGATGCATTGAAAGACACAGTGATTACTCAGGTGGCAGTCTTTGGGGGGCAGAAATCAAGAGGAAAGGTGGTTGTGTGTATCGCAACTGGAGGAAATCATACTCTAGCTTTGACGAGTGATGGCCTGTTGTATGGTTGGGGTAGCAATAATGAATACCAACTCGACGGTCGTATGGATGATATTCTCTACCATCCTACTCTACTTGAGATAGGTAGTGCATTGATCGATTCGATTACTATAGTTGTGGCCGGTGAAGTTCATACGATGATATTGACAAGCAAAGGAAAGGGCTAATCATGGGGCAGGAATGAAGATGGTCAATTAGGAAATGGAAGAAAAGAAGGTAAATCCAACCTTGTATCGGCAATTGGTATGAACGGTACATTAAGTGGTAAGAATATTACAAGTATCAGAGCAAGGGATGCTTGGTGGCAATACAGAACAGTACGATATGTTGCTTTGACTGAAGATGGGAACACTTTATCGTGGGTACGAATAACAAAGGAGAAGTTGGAGATGGGTCAGTGGTCACCAAACCATTTCCTGTGAATGTTGGGATGACTGGTGCTTTGAAAGAAGCCACAAAGAATCAGAAAACATCCCGTTGCTGTAGTTATGAATGGGACTCATTTTGAAGGGTTACTACTCATATTCCAGCGGGGAATGAACATGTAACAGTTTTGACGAGGAATGGTCAGATTTATTCTTGGGGCTTAGTTGATCTTGGTATTTTGAATGGGAAAACAGTGTCTCAAGTTGTTGTGGATGATGTTTATCTGCTTGCTTTGACCAACGATGGAAAACTAGGTTGTTGAGATTTTGAAGGTAACTCTTCAACGTGGGTCAGTATGAGTAACGTAGATTCCGAACCAAGCATCGCTAGTTTATTCATTGGTATTAATAGTGTGGGAAAGAAAGAAGGGAAGAGCAAATGAAGTCAGACCTGTGGGCATGTTTATTGGAAGAAATGAATGAAATTGATGATTCTTCAATTGAAAAGGGGATTTTTACATTGATACGGCAGATACTAAACTAACTACTCAGTCGTATTTCAGTAGGAGCATTCGGTGTAGTTTTCAAAGGAGAGTGAAAGAGCAACTTTGTAGCTGTGAAGAAGATGAAAGTATCTGATGATGAATCATTCAAAAAAGTTTCAATCCTTCAGAGTTTACGCCATCCGAACATTCTGTACTTGTATGGCTATTCCTCAAATGATCGTGGAAACAAACTGTGTTGGGATTCAGATACAACCTAAAGGCCTCGTTTGAAGAAATAACAATGGAATTGGAGATAATAACACAGAGGAGTAACAATATTTGAAGAAAACGTAGCTAAGCGTTTTCGGAGTTTAGCCACAACTACTCGTACATCAATCCGGCATCATTGGACAATTAAAGTCTGTGCATTGATCAATTTGGTCTGTCAATCCTACAGAGTTAAAAAATCTACAAAGTGAACTGTCAGTCCTAATTCAGTAACACATAATAACATAACATTGGGAGTTTCCCAGCGTTTTGTAAATCATCCTTACCCAATGTAGCCACATTCTTCCTCTTATGAAACGATTGAGCACTTGAACATTTGAAGTCCTTGATGAGTTTGACTGATGAGAGGTGTAAGGTTACTGAGGGAGATACTCCTTTCCACAATGTGAAGGGACCAAAGGTATCATTCTTCAACAGAATGTGAGTATTGTATACTGTACACACAGATACTAACTCTAGAGTATACTAGAGGGCAACCGAAGAGCTCTTGGATATATTGTTGAGGATAGAAAATTAATCTTTTTGGATAATGCAGTTGCTGATGTACAAGCTGCAGTTGAATCAAAGAGAGTATTTGCAACTATTGTAGTAATATCAGCATAATCAAATGTTCGTTCTGTGAAACGATCAATCAATTGAAAGAGATTTGAAGTGGAGAAGATGACTCTGAAGCATGGGCTAACAACCTATACATGGATGGAGCTATTGCAGGCGGTACACTTGTTGGATTGTTATTGCTATTGATTCTCTGAATTGCATTGAAAACACTATTGAATCTACAGAGTCCACTGCTTATAGTGAACGTTTATTATTCCAGAAGTGGGATCTGCTCAGTCTGTTCAGAAGAGGAATGCAATATCTTATCTACATCATCAAATGCACCTACTCTACCAGCTGCCAACACCAACATACGATCAGAGAATTTGATCAAGTGATCCAATCGATGAGCGATAGATAGGACAGTGCATTCCACAAAGTACTTCTTCACAGTTTGCTTAATGATGGAATCAGTCTTTAGATCAACACTAGCAGATACTTCATCCATGAGTAACACACGTATTGGATTTTGTGACTTCATCATCAACAGTAGTGTTCTTGCCATGCATAGCAATTGTCTCTCTCCCTGTGAAAAGTTTCTTCCATTCTCTGCAATCAATAGTGACAGCTTGTCATCTGCCAGTGTCACTCTCTCCTTCATACAGACCTTCTCTAGAGCTTGCCAGATAGCTTCATCTGAGTGTTCATTGTATGGATCCAGATTCTGTCTTAGTGTACTTCCACTCAATAGAATTGGATCTTGTGGAATGATTGCTACCATCCTTCTCAATTGTTCCAGTGACATCTTACTTATATCTTGACCATCAATTCGTATTCTACCAGATGATAGTTCATATAGTCTCAATAGTACAGCGAATAGAGAACTCTTGCCTGATCCAGTTCTTCCAGCAACTCCAATCTTCTCTCCAGGCTTAATCTCTAGACTGATACCATTCAGAGCAGGTTCAGTATCGTTCACATAGTTCATTGTGACGTTCTCAAACACTATATGTCCTCTGGTTTCTGTTGATTGTGACACTACTTCTCTCTGATAGTGTTCCACTGGACTCTGTTCACTGAGTCTTTTCATTCTCTGTAAGCATCGAGCGTTTGGATCCAGATAAGATAGCACCTCCAATAGCCACTGTATCTCATCGGTGAAACATAGTAAATTTCGAATTACCAATACTGCTGTCACAGCTGTTGTTGATGATTGACTAATCATAATACATCCAACACATAGCATCAACGACCGAATACAACCCATCCTAATACTGAACCAAGCACTAGTCACTTGTGACACAATATTAATATCTGCATCATTCTGAATGTTCTGAATGTTCTCTCTCTTGAATTGTTCCTGTTCAGAATATGCACGAATTGTGACACATCCATTCAGAGTCTCTGAGAAGTAGGAGTAGCAATTGGAGCTGATCTCTGACTGTATGTTATCTACAGCTGCAGATCTGTACTTGTTCTGTAACACCCATACAATATATAGCAGTGGTGATGCATAGATGAGAAATGATGGTCCAGCATACAACAGAACTGCTCCCAGACTGAGACCTGTAACTCCAATTGAGTTAAACAAGGAACTGATCTTCCATGGTATCTCTGAATCCAGTGTGAGTACATCCTTTCCAAATGCTCTCATCAGTCTTCCACATGGTGTCACATCGAAGAATGTAGTAGTGGCAGACAAAATTCTATTCAACAGTTTTGAATGCAATTGCTCTGCAGCCTTCAAACTAATATGAACTCCAAGTAAACTATTCAACAGAGAGCACAGCAAATGTGATAATCCAAATATTAAATAGAATCCACAGTAGAACAGAGTAGAATGGTTCACCAGTGCAGAATCAGAGCTCCATGATGCTACGAAGTAGTCAGATAGTAGCATGAATCCAGTCTTGGCCATAGAGATGGCAACGAATGCAATGAACCATATCCAGCTAAATGAGGTAACGTACTGTACCAGTATGCTGATCTTCTTGAAGGTATTGGCATCTTCTTTGTACACATCTGTGTCATCATCTGATTCATCTGATCCCTCTTCATCAGGTTCGCTCTCTACATCTGGAACAGCGTCATCGTCTTCTCGTTGTTCTTGTGTCGCAGACGATCTGTGAGTGATATTAGTAGTAGTTAGATCCATGAGAGTCTTGAATTCAGAATCACTTTTGTTGACGAGCTCTTCGTAGGTGCCTTTTTCCTGTATGGATCCATTCTTCATCACAATAATTGCATCTGCCTTCTTCAAGTACTGAACTTGATTTGTCACAAGTACTCGAGTCTTACCAGATAGATATCCACAGATAGCATGATCAAATATATGTTCTCCCACCTTGTAATCCACTGCAGCTAATGGATCATCAAGCAAGTATATATCTGAGTTGGAGTACAATCCTCTTGCTAAGCTACAACGAAGCTTTTGGCCACCACTCAGATTTACTCCCTTCTCTCCAATCATTGTATTATCACCATTAACTAATTGTGGCAAATCTTCATCCAGAGTAGTCACTGACAGTACTTGTTGGTATCTGGTTTTGTCAAATTTGGAACCAAATAAAATATTATTCTTCAGAGAGAGACTTCTAATGAATGGAGACTGTTCAACATAAGCTACCTTTCTATTTTGGTTCACACTGATTGAACCATCCAATCGTTGTATTTCTCCCAGTATTGCAGACAACATGGAACTTTTACCTGATCCAACACCACCAACAATTGCGACAAACTGTCCCTTCTTAATCTCCAGATCAATGTCATTCAAGAATTTCTTGTCACTGGTCCATCCAAAGGATGCATTTGAGAACTTGATGTCCACTGAATCCATTGGAATTCTTGGTACAATTTCTATTTCTTCCATGTCCAAGAATGATCTTAATCTCTTGATAACTAGTCTTGATTCCACGATTGTATGGATAGAGCTAGGTAAACACTGGAAATCTACATTCAATGAATTAACCATTTCCAGCACAGCAAATATCAAAGAGTTACTCAATTGTTGTCCAGAGATAACAGCATACCAGATCAAACAAGAGGCACCAGAAAGGAATGGCACACAACTCCACATGAACCCTTGAACTCCAGATATAACCTCAGCGCTGTAGTTCACTTCATCTTCCTTCTTCTTCAATTGTGACAACTTGTCAGAATACAATCGTTCCCACACGAACATCTTGATGACACGGATGGATGATAACATATCTGTGACGACCTTTGATCTAGCATCTCTCATATCTGTTAGCTGATCGGAGATTGTCACAGATCTTTTCACCATGTAATAGTTGGGCACACTCAATAGGAATACCATCACTACTCCAGCAAATACAGCCTTACCGATATATCCATACAACAAATACATCAATGATGTAATGTTGAACACTGATGACCACACGTTCTGGAAGTCATACAACGTTTGTACAATTCTATCTGAATCTGATAATAAATTAAGAATTTCTCCAGCACTCTTCTCACCTCTTGATTTTGAGCTGAGTCTCAATACTTTGTTATAGATCGTTGAGTTGATTCCAGATTCAATACTCTTTGTGATAGCAAGCATTTTGACCCAGAACAGACTGTTCAAAGATGATGTTGCCAGTTTCAATACCAGACACAGTCCACAGTACCACAAGCTGGTCCATAGATCTGGATTGTCATTCTCTTCATATACTCGTACTAATCTACTGAGCATCACAGGTGTTGCTATTTGCATCACATTAATCATTAGTCTCACCACAATCATTGCATAGTATTGCAGACTGATTGTACCAAATGCTTTCATCAAAGAGCCTCCAGATTTCCAATAGTTATCTTCCATCTGTCTGCTCACTGATTTCATATCATATTGAATGAATGAGCCATCAGGATATAAATTCAAATTAACATCTTCCATTGTGACAGCACGCTTCTTTGCAATGTCAAACAGGGGATTCACTATTGCGAATGTGCATCGATTGTACCACAGTTGAATTGTTCGATAAAACGACCATTGACTCTCTTTCATTGTTGTGAAATTATGTTGTGTTTGTTTTTGCCACAAGTGTTAACCAAAATCACCACAGTTACTCTCTGTCACATCAATCTCACATTTGACTTTCGAATTCAAACGTAGATACTTTCTGGTGCTAATAATTACTCCGAATTTTTCTAGAAACACAGTGGAAGCTGTGCTTGGGTGCAGATGGAGATTGGATTTTATCACAATGATATAATGATATGCGTGATTTCGGTTTTTGAGAAATTTTTGAGCGGAGATTTCGAAGAAATTGTGTTTGACCCACAATCATTCAAACGAAAAAGGAAACCAGTTTTCGGGGTCAACCAAGGAGAGACCGCAGAATCTGAAGCTGTTCCTGGCTTCTTTTCACTCTCATTCTCTCTCTGTTCTTTCTTTTCCTCTTCTCCTCACGTAATTTGACCTCATTCCTTTTGAATTTTGCATAATCCTCAGATAATTCGGACAAAGAAAGTCTTGGTATAGGATGCCTGCAACTCTCTATCTGTTTTTGCACATACATAAATGTAATAGACCCAACTGTTTATGAACACCATCTTCAACAAAGCATAAAAAACAACAGCGCCTCCAAGAAGCATTGCGATGATTAGGTTTCTGATTCACCATGTTCATTTTGTATGACCCAGGAGTAAAAATTCGTTGGCTGGGAACCATTATCCTTCCACGACACACAGCCAAATCTGTTCTCCTCTTGCCCTCTGAGAGCAAACAACTGAATAACTTGAGGCCTTCATGAGCATAAGGTTCATGGTACTCTCCTTGAATAATGAGATCGTTCTGTTTGATCTAGCGGTACCTTTTGTACCATAGGCTCTCTTCACGGTATCCAGATTCAATTTGTCCCCTCCATAGTAATTGTTCCAGTAACATTGATACTGACCCATACCACTAGGGAGGGTGTCCAAAGCTGAATTACATAACTTCCAGAGCACTTCTTCTTCAACGACCTCCTTCTTTTGATGAAGGCGAAACCAGTATAGGAAGTGTGCCTGACCGAGAAGACAATACTATGTTGATTTACGTGAACGTTGGAGTCTTGTCTGTATTCGTTTGTTGTGTGTAAAAATTTTTCAAAATGTGGTTGGTTGTCATCAAAACAATTTTCACCAGGGGCGGAAAAAATTATGGTTTATAATCGAATGTAGACAAGATAGAGTGCTATGTGACATTTGGGGTGAGTGTTTGAACCAAATATTGACCTGAATGAATACCAACTCCTCCAAAAGAATCTCAGATCAGACAGACATACCATCATTCTTTTGATGAGTTGAAGAGGATCCGCAGATTCTTTCAATTCGAATCTCCTTTGAGCCTCACTTGATTGTTTGTTTCGATAATATTCTTCAATACTGCACCGATTCTTACGATACTAACTACTACAACAATTCCATTAAATCTTGTAAATAACAGATTTACGAGAAATACCGGAGAAATACCAAAGAAATTTGCGCTCCATCACCCAGAAGTAATAGAGCTTTGGGTGTAACAACGATGCTCTTGGAGATGTTTCTGATGGAAGGAAGAAGGCATCTTTAATTCGAATTCCCTCCTGAAATCAAGAATACTCAATGATAAGTTCAAAGTTGAACCTCTGATGAATCCTGTTTTCGAAAGCAGACACTGCACAAGTAGCTCATACTGCAGCTAGAGAACATGCTCCTGAATTTGTTGTCAATGAACATTGTCCTACTGAATTCGCGTTTAGTCTAGCAGCATCCATCTCACAATTTTTCTCAGCACTTTCTCTCTTATCTTGAATTGAAATTCTTAAATAGACAGAGGTAATTCGAATAATTGGTGGGACCGCAACTTTGTCCTTTTTCCGTGTCCTGAGAACAAAAATTGAAATCCAAACTAACTTTTAGAGTTAATTATGTAACTGCTTTAAACATAAATTCATTACTAGAAATGTAGTTTGAACACACCGACACTCATGAAGTTGCAGTTTTTCTCAATGAACACAGTCTAAGCACACTGGGCAATCATCAAGACAAAGTGGTCGTCTAGAAGATTTTTTACGTAACAATAGTCTCAGTTCTCAGAATCAAGACTCTCAAACCCCAAGAGCAAACATACACATTCATGAAGGTTCATCATCGAACGAAACACCAAAAAAATGTACACCGGACCCTACCACTCCAAAGAAGAGGAAACGAGATGCCAAAACACCTTCAACAACACCTCATCATAAGGTGATAGTAGTGGAAGAAACTTCTGATAAACCCCTTTTTGAAGCGTACAGTATATCATTCTACGAGAAGGATAGTCAAGCACTGGAAGAGGGAACAGAATTAAATGACCAGATCATAGACTGTAGATTATTGTATCTTGGGAGGAATGTAGATCGCCAGCGGACAATGGTCCTAACAGCACAAGAAACGAAACTAATGACATACGACCTAGCCCGATGCGCAGAAAGAATCAGAAAAGGAGATAAAATCTTTGAGAGAAGATTAATTCTTTTTCCTTTTTGTCTCCAACATCACTGGGTACTGCTAGCTGTGTGTAACTTGGATATCAAAGACATATTTATTCTCTACTTGGACAGTCTCAACCGAACCGTCCCAAGTGAAGCAGTGAGTTCTATCAAGTCTTTTCTGATTTATACCGTCATTGAAGTATCTAGAGAGATACTGTTCGTCAAAAAGTCATGTTCCCTGAACAACTATGGTTAATATCCGACGAAATGTTGCTTTAAATAGCGCAAACTTGTGTCTGTCAGAATTACCTGCTGAGTACAATTACATTTGTACACATTCGAGACCCGAATGTATTTCACTCTTTCGTGCTATCATTTGCTTGTGCAGGAGAGAACTCACAGTTCGTTTACAAAGATTCAGTGTATTGTCGCAAAAGGATTCATGACTGAACGATCTGTTGCCAACGGATGGATTCATCAAGGAGAACTACTTGAATAGGAATCTGAATTGTGGAAAAATCACCCGGATTGTGTGTTTATATCAGAGTTCGTATCACATGAGGTCTATGTTTTGGATATCCAAAAGACAACATTTAAATTGTTGATCATGTCATTCATCGGACGATGAGGATCTAGAAAATCAAGTTGCACTCAGCATCAACAACAACGACTTATCGTTCTTGAAGAACAACATAGATTATTCAACATCAATCGACGATTTGACTAGCAGAGCTCGCGGCAAGCTTGACTTGATCCCTTCGGAAGAATTCACTATGAGCGAACTTTGCCTTGAACCTTTCCTTTTCCTTGCTGTATTTTTCTTCTGCTCTCTGAATTTGGACTTCTCGTTTTCTCTTCAGGTTGTTACACATTAGTTTAAAGTTGCCGTAGGATAGGTTAGTTGTGTCTCTAGCAACCTTGTTTTTTTCTTTTTCAGACTTTATAATAATGTTTTCATATTTTCCTCGTAGTATCTCTCAACTAAGTGAGTGGCAGAATATGCTTCTATTTTCTCAACAGAGCTCTGAGAAAATTTGAAATATCCAGACCATAGTCACCCTTTGGATTCCCCTGTTGGTGTCCCTAAGGTGATTGCTCAGGCTATTAGCAAATGTATCCCTCACGGTCTTGTAGCTGTATCTCGGCTCCACCCTCATAGAGAACAGGAACATGAGAAAAGTTACCTTCTTGATCGGAAATGGCTCTGATTGATAGGCCTTGAAGTTCTTATCCAGACACATGTCCTCCCAGAACATCAGATAGTTCCGTTCGGCATATTCTCTTATTTTCGAAGTGTTCGGTGCAATTCCGAGGGTGGATAGACTTTCCAAAGCTTGAAGTCTTTCTTCAAAGGTGGAACTTGTTGCGACGAATGTTCCAGGAACGAGGTCAGGCATTGGTAAAATCCTTCCCATGCGATTGACTCGTCTGTACTGTGGTGTACCCTCAACCATCACACAAGCTCCGCGTCCTCTCTGCAGCCTGTTGTTTATTTCCTCGATATTATCTGAAATATTTTCCGTTGGTTCTTCCACCCAGATTCATCATCTTGCCAGGGTAGGGTTTGGGTTCAAACACTCCACTATGGGGCTTGAGAGTGGTGAGTGAGATGTTGTTGTTGTTAGTTGTGATATATTTACGTGCAACACAGGTATTCGGGCTGGACGCAAATCTAGTGCGGTGCCTAAACATGAGCACTCTACACCACAACATTATTATTTATACTAAAAGTGCAGGTCAACTGCCCTGCACAAAAGTTTTGAACCTCGGAAGGTTGCAATTGCCCATTGGGCCAATTAAATGGTCCGTAGGACCATTTCAATTGGCCGTTGGCGAATTGTCATTGCAGTTGGAGCCGTACCCCGTACGGTTATCCACTACATTCCTCGTGGTTCAGTACCACTTGTAGTCCATGCTGTCAAGTTTGCGTTTCTTGATGCGGGGTGCACTCTGCATTAATGTGCAACCTGTTGTATCTCTCACTCTCTTAGATACAACAGTTGTATTCACATTGCAGGAGTCCCATGTGGACTGTGAAGGAGTTGCTTTCTGTCTTTTAGCCATTGCGGCTTCGACAGCCTCCTTTTCACTCAAGTACCTCTTGTTCTGGGTCTTGGGTGGGTTTGGGATCGGGCGCGTTGCTGACTTCGTCAGCATCACGCACCCGCGTGATGTTTTGCGAAGTCGCAACTGCAACTGCCGTCGAATTGTTGAATAACCACTTCCCCTTTCCGAAAATGATCGGATCAGTCGTTGTGCAGCAAATGAAGTACGCTACCAACGACGTTTGTGATTACCAACAACAACGTCCATTAGTTTCCTAGCTTCTTTTTATCTTCGTTTGGCATTGGATCACATTGTTGCACCCAAGTGTTGAATTTGGTTTTGCATGTGTGCAGCACTTCTCTGATGTTGGGAAGTATGACATTTGCAAATGACCAATTCCTTTGGCAAATCAATCTCATTGAAGAGAGAAATGGCATTGATCAATTGTCGATAATTGATGCCACTGCCAGAGTGTAACACTTTCCAAATTGGTGGAATGTTTGGTTTGTGTTGCAAGTCCAACTTTTGTTGGTACTTGTTCACTCTAGCTTGCCAGTCAATAGGTTTGCAGTATCGTTCAACGAGTGCAAAGTAATTGTTCTTTGTGAACATTCGTTGTACGAAGTGGTGGTCATATCCTCTTCTTCTTAGCCGAGAGGCAAACAATGTTCGCATTGAATCAAATTGTTTGAAATGATCAACAAGGCGAGCGTATCTCACCAACTCACCCGTGATAAAACCTTTCCTTGCTGCAAAGGAAGACGCTGATTTGTACATGGAGTACATGTACTTGTTCAATGGTTTCTGGTAAACATTGAAGCAAAAGCGCCATAATGGAACTGCATAGTTCACGTAGTATTTTTCCAATTGGATGTGCAGATCCAGGGGTTGGGTTTGGGTTTGGTGTTACATCCGCGTTTTGGTAAACCCATACCCAACCCGACAATTATTCCGATTTTTATTTTTGAGTTTTGAGAGTACTGGCGGCTTCAGCTGACAGTACGGAACAGTGTGGCAGTATTTTTACCGAAATTTGAGAAGTATCGTCTTGAGGAGACGATCTATCTCTACTGTATTGAACAATTTTTCTCTGCAAAATGGTTAAAACTGCAACAGATTGTTTCTGACAGTGATTTTTAGAAGTATATGATTGACTGGACTGTCAGATTAGAGAACAGTTGTTTCAGATTTTGGACTGACCTGGTGTGCATTTGGAGCGTTCATTCTCTAATTTCTATAACTTTTTGTTGATTTTTGGCAGAATGAGTTGGGTTTCAGTGCTTTAACTTTGGAATGACTTGAAATTCTTTTGAAATGGAGAAGTCAACCGATTTATGAGAACTGATGATTATGAATGCGATGTTTCATTCTGGAGAAGGACTTTTTGACAGTTTTTACTGACAGAATGAGATCTAAACGTTTTAGTTTGTCATATGAATGCAGAGCTGAAGTCCCAGATCCAACGCCTCATATATCAAGTGTAGTTACTCTTGTTGAATAAGAAAGTATATCTATGGACGTAATTGACTGAGAAAGGTTGCAGAAAATACTATTTAGGAGGGAGATGAGCTCATGAGAGAATTATATTTCTATTGTTCAGAATTCCTTGAGTGCAGAGTTGAATACCCAGACCCACCCTTCATAACTTCAGTGTGATAGAAATAATTGCTCATAACACATGTGTTGACTCACTTGATTGCCTCTAGTCCTTTCAGACGTTGAGCATTTGATGAAACTATTGGTTTTCGACAAAGACTAAGGAATGAGGATCAAGAGATGCAAGTAGGAAAGAATCGAGTGATTTTAACTTGGATAGATATTGATGGACCATTTTTCAGATGATAGATCGATTATGTTTGGAATTTGGATGAAATTTTAGATTTTTGAGAAGAAAGTAAATTTGGGTTTGGGTTTGGGTTTGGGTTCAAACACTAACTATGGGGTGCTGGAGTGGTGAGTGAGATGTTGTTGTTGTTATAATAGTGTGCAGTATTGCGCAAACAATATTCGGGCTGGGCGCAATTCCGGTGCGGTGCCTAAACAATGCACAGTGCACACAGATTTTTTTATTTTATAGTAAAGTGCAGGTCAACTGCCCTGCACAAACTTGTTGAGGGACACGTGTGTTGTGAAATTGCCCGTAGGGCAATTTCAGGATCTCCGGATCATACCCCGTACGATTCCGGTTCTCCACAACTCCGGTCAATACCACTTGTAGTCCATACTGTCGAGTTTACGACGTTTGACATGTTTGGTAGGCCTATCAAGGACACATCTTCCTGCATCTCTCACTCTTTTAGATGCAGGAGTTGTATTGTCACTTTGGCTCTCCCAGTCAATGGACTGTGCAGGAGTTTTGTAACGTTTAGCCCATTCGGCTTCAACGGACTCCTTTTCCGTCAAAAACTTCCTTTTGCGTTGGGTTTTTGATGGGTTTGGGTCTGTCTTGTTGTTAAGGAAAACCCGAGAATTTAGCTGTATTTGGTATCAGAGCGTTGAAATTTACAGTTTAGTGTAAAAACAAAATTTAGTTCGGTTGAGTTGTGGCTTATAGGTTGAGGGAGTAAAAAGAAGACATATAGGACAAGGGTTGAATGGATTTTGGAGTCTATTATCAGATCGGAGATATTGAGGTTCAACGAACAGGGAGGTTCACGGTCCAGGACCGTGAAATGATTTCCTGTATTTCATCTCAGGTCATTTGTCAGTGGAGCTTTTTGGATCCAGCAAAGAATTTCGACCAATGAGCGAAGTGATTACAACGAATTCAGAAGGAATACAATACAGCAACATGAATATAACAGAAGACTTGTGAAGGAGTTCAACCTGAAATACAATGGCAGTCAATAGTTAACTATATTTTGTCTTGATCATGATCTGTGACTACTAATTACGATTTATAGATACGCCGCAACCTGATTTTTAAGTAGTTTGATTTGATGTCTTTCTGATCTATCTGTACTAAAGTGCAAGTGCTTCTGTTGAAAAGCAGATTTCGGTTGCATCGACCTCCAACCAGCATATAAACCCAAATCCCACCCTTTTTTACTTTTTGATTGTATATCTACAGAATAGGTCGTAGGGGACTCTGTAGTCATTCAATGAATCTTCAATTGAATCTCTGTTGAATCGCGAACTAATTATGTCAAAAGTACATTTAGGGTTGACTTCTCCTCCAACCAGTGTATAAACCCTTACCCAACCTTTTTTCTTTTTGACTGTTCAGGACTCAGAGCATTTCTACGTCAAAATTATCATATCTGTTCGTTATCTATTGGTTCTGAAGTTATTTACATGGGTTTGGGTTTGGGTTTGGGTTTGGGTTTGGGTTTGGGTTTGGGTTTGGGTTTGGGTTTGGGTTTGGGTTTGGGTTTGGGTTTGGGTTTGGGTTTGGGTTTGGGTTTGGGTTTGGGTTTGGGTTTGGGTTTGGGTTTGGGTTTGGGTTTGGGTTTGGGTTTGGGTTTGGGTTTGGGTTTGGGTTTGGGTTTGGGTTTGGGTTTGGGTTTGGGTTTGGGTTTGGGTTTGGGTTTGGGTTTGGGTTTGGGTTTGGGTTTGGGTTTGGGTTTGGGTTTGGGTTTGGGTTTGGGTTTGGGTTTGGGTTTGGGTTTGGGTTTGGGTTTGGGTTTGGGTTTGGGTTTGGGTTTGGGTTTGGGTTTGGGTTTGGGTTTGGGTTTGGGTTTGGGTTTGGGTTTGGGTTTGGGTTTGGGTTTGGGTTTGGGTTTGGGTTTGGGTTTGGGTTTGGGTTTGGGTTTGGGTTTGGGTTTGGGTTTGGGTTTGGGTTTGGGTTTGGGTTTGGGTTTGGGTTTGGGTTTGGGTTTGGGTTTGGGTTTGGGTTTGGGTTTGGGTTTGGGTTTGGGTTTGGGTTTGGGTTTGGGTTTGGGTTTGGGTTTGGGTTTGGGTTTGGGTTTGGGTTTGGGTTTGGGTTTGGGTTTGGGTTTGGGTTTGGGTTTGGGTTTGGGTTTGGGTTTGGGTTTGGGTTTGGGTTTGGGTTTGGGTTTGGGTTTGGGGTTTGGGTTTGGGTTTGGGTTTGGGTTTGGGTTTGGGTTTGGGTTTGGGGTTGGGTTGGTTTGGGTTTTGGGTTTGGGTTTGGGTTTGGGTTTGGGTTTTGGGTTTGGGTTTGGGGTTTGGTTTTGGGTTTTGGGTTTGGGTTTGGGTTTG